>JACBWW010000003.1:45214532-45229947 GCA_020086605.1 Lanius collurio
GCCGCTGAGGCAGCAGGTAGGGCGGGCGCGGAGAGCGGCGGAGCCGGGCGGGGCGGGTCCCCCGCGGGTCGGAGCGGGGGCTCCGGCCCCTGAGGCGCGGCGTGGGACGGGAGCCTGGGCGGCGGCGGCGGCCAGCGGGGGGCTCCTTGTGTGACGGGGCCGGGAGCGGCGGGAGGGAATGAAAGATCCGCGCGGCGCCGGTGGCACAAAGGCCGTGAGTAACGGGGGGTGGTGGGAGCGACAGCCGCAGCCCAGGTGAAGGGCGAGGGGAGGGACAGGAGCCTGCAGTTGGAACAAAGGAGCCTCCCTCAAGGTCTTCAGTGGGAGGTGGGAGAAAAGAAAAGAAAAGGGGGATATGGGAGAAACGGGGGCAGAGGGAGAAAAAGGGAGGGAAAGCAAGTGAATGGGGGGAAAAAGGGGAAAAGGGGGGAGAGAAAGGAGAGAAGGAAAGAAGGGAAGAAAGGGAAAGAGAGAGAAAGAGGGGAGAGAATTAAAGAGAGAGAAAGAAAAAATAAAAAGGAGAAAGAAAGAGCGAGCAAGCAAGCATCAATAGGTGAACATGCTGTAGATTTGTTCATTCTGCCAACTTTCTGTGTAATTATATCCTAGGTTTTCATTCCCTACCCACCTTTGGAAGGAGCTAACTATGACAGGGCAGAGTCTGAGGGCTTTATCTGAAGCGAATTTTGAAGACAATGAGATCAGCATCAACGTTGGAGGCTTTAAGAAAAAGATGAGATCCAACACATTATTAAGGTTCCCTGAGACCAGGCTGGGCAAATTGCTGAGCTGCCACTCAAAGGAGTCTATACTGGAGCTTTGTGATGACTATGATGACACCAAGAATGAATTTTATTTTGACAGGAACCCCGAGCTCTTTCCTTATGTGCTACATTTTTATAACACTGGCAAGCTCCATGTGATGGGTGAACTCTGTGTGTTTTCTTTCAGCCAGGAGATTGAATACTGGGGAATCAATGAATTCTTTATAGACTCCTGCTGCAGTTATAGCTACCATGGGAGGAAAATGGAGCCAGACCAAGAGAAATGGGAGGAACAAAGTGACCAGGAAAGCACCACATCTTCTTTTGATGAGATTTTGGCATTCTACAATGATGCCTCTAAATTTGACAAACAGCCCTTTGGAAACATCAGGAGGCAGCTCTGGCTTGCTTTGGATAATCCTGGGTACTCAGTTTTAAGCCGCATCTTTAGTGTTCTTTCAATAGTGGTGGTGCTGGGCTCCATTGTGACCATGTGCCTGAACAGCCTCCCAGACTTTCAGATTGTTGACAGCAATGGGAACCCCGAGGAAGACCCTCGCTTTGAAATCGTGGAACATTTTGGTATTGCATGGTTCACTTTCGAACTGGTGGCGAGATTTGCAGTAGCTCCTGACTTTTTAAAATTTTTCAAGCATGCCCTGAATTTGATTGACCTAATGTCTATCCTTCCATTTTATATTACATTAGTTGTCAACTTGGTAGTGGAAAGTAGTCCGACTTTAGCAAATTTAGGCAGAGTTGCACAAGTGCTGAGACTCATGAGGATCTTCCGCATATTAAAGCTTGCTAGACACTCCACAGGTCTCAGGTCTCTTGGAGCCACCCTGAAGTATAGCTACAGAGAGGTGGGGCTTCTTTTACTCTACCTCTCTGTTGGCATCTCAATTTTCTCAGTAGTGGCTTATACCATTGAGAAAGAAGAGAATGAGGGGTTAGCCACCATCCCTGCTTGTTGGTGGTGGGCTACTGTTAGCATGACCACGGTTGGCTATGGGGATGTGGTGCCAGGGAGCACTGCTGGCAAGTTGACGGCATCTGCATGCATCCTAGCTGGTATCCTAGTGGTAGTGCTTCCCATTACACTGATCTTTAATAAATTCTCCCACTTCTATAGGCGTCAGAAGCAGTTAGAGAGTGCTATGAGAAGCTGTGATTTTGGTGATGGCATGAAAGAAGTTCCATCTGTCAACTTAAGGGACTACTATGCTTATAAAGTTAAATCCCTTATGGCCAGTCTGACCAATATGAGCAGGAGTACCCCCAGTGAGTTGAGCCTGAATGATTCACTGCATTAGTGTACAAGTCTGACAGCAGTTTGCATGAAAACTATCAAGAGCTATGTTTATAAATGTTTTCCTATTTGTCTTTATTTTTTTTCCCTAGAAGATAGAGTTGCTGACACTGCACTTTGCACTTGAGAAACTAAAGACATTTCTATTACAAGTTAACAGTTTGCACATTTTCATCCTGCTGCATAGGGGTACTAAATGCTGACTTTTCCATACAAATGTTACCACTTCTATGACATTAATGCTAATGGTATAGTGATGATCTGTTACTTTGTGCATTTTCTCATATGAGCAGAGAAATGAATGTACCCAAGTGGAATAAAAATTCTCAGCTGTGACATGAGTAATGAAAAAATCACCTATCACCTATACTGGTATCTGTACTAGTATAGGACTTCCCATGCATTTTACAACAGTTTAAAACAGCCACCTGTGAGTCACTGATGCAGAAACACTTTTACCCATATTACTGACCAGTCATTCTGATCATCACTTGTCTGAAAACACCTCTAAGTTTGCTTACCCTTGAGTATGTGTGTTAAAATCTGGCTTGCTTTGGATAATCCTGGGTTCATGTTCTGAAATGGTATGTAAAGTAATATTTTTCAGAATCTCCTAAGCATAGACCTTCCTCTGTTTCCAAGATTAGATTAATACTGAGCCCTCTGAAGAAGGCCACCCCTCATTTTCAGATGGCTACATACTCAAAGACTACATTTCCACAAGTGACTCTAGGTATGGAGGCCCATGTAGACCTCTCAGGATCCCATTTCCAGAAGGGATCTGCTCACAGCTCGGTCCCAGTGCAGCTGCAGATGCGTTGTATCAGTGATCAAAATGGTTTTGAGATTAGACACATGAAGATGTGGGCTTTCAACAATTAGAAGCTCCAGTGAAAAACCTGGATTTGATTAATGAAGTGAAATATTCCCACATGAACAGTACAGGCAGCATTTTAGGAATTGACATTCACATACTGCAAAAAGACTAATTATAAAGATGCCATATGTGATGCTGAGATATAAAATCTAATTTTATCAGTAAAGCTTGAAAGCAGGTGTTGATGACAGACAATTCCATTAAAATTTCTGCCAAGGAAACTCTAAGCAAAAAAACATTCTCCCTCAGAAAGAAACTCACAATTTACAGCTAAGGGAGAGTATAAAGGCCTAAGAAGGGAACAGATAAAGAGCTTAATACTGCACTATCTGTGGGTAGATCCTCCTACCTACTTCTGTGATGTAGTCAATTTAACTTTCAAGGGCTGGCATGTACTTGTTTAAAAAAAATAAAAACAATACCTTGAGAGAACAGATCATCTGGGATTTCAAGTGTAATAATGAATCTGCAGAGTTATTTTTTGACTGCTCAGTCTCCTCCCTTACACAATTGTAGAGACATCAAACACTTGTAGTCAACAGGCAGAAGCCACTGACTCCCTTTTTTTACTTCTTGGGATCTGTGCTAGAAAACAAACTACTGGCACTCAGTGGGCAGAACAGCATTTCTCTTCAGATCCTACTGCTTTTCCATCCCATTCATTACATATAATGTTCCAATTAATTTTTTTGTTAGTTTTACTTGTGAAGACTAGAGAGGCACAGAAATGAAATCCAAGCCAGTTAGAAGAGAAATTAAAATACTAAAGCTAAAATTTTCTTGTTTGGAAGACTGAGTTTTTATACCATGACAAAGGGTAGCTCAACTGACAAAAGAAAGCTAATATGGTATGAATAGGTAATTAGATTAGATTAGGTAATTAGTTACCTAATAATAGGTAGTTAATAGCCTCATTTAGGCAATTAGAGGTTGCAGCTTGGTCTGGATATTCTGATGCTGTATCAGCTCCACCTAAAAACCATAAAGCTGAGCACCCAGGATCAGATTTCTCTTTGCCCAGTGATTTATGACAGAATACACAGTGTGAAATAACTCCCCACCCCATTTCCATTGAACATCCTCCCCTCACATCAGTCAGTAGCTGCTTTAGGCCATGAAGTGTGAGGGAAAAAGGTCCTTTCTGACTTCACCAATTTTCAACATAGCCCACACAAGTTCTAAGTCAATTGGCAAGCCATCACTTGCTGTCCCTGAAATTCAAAGTGCCATATACATGGTACTGAAGGTAGACCTAGATGACCTGAATTTGGTGTCCAAACTTGAAACATTTTGCTAAGTTTTGCACTTCTGGATAGGGCTGGTTCAATTCAATTTATGCTGAGTCCCAGGCATCAGTTCAATACTCCTGTCCCTGATTCACACTGATTGTGTGTAAACTGTGACACACCCACAAACAGTCACCCAACGCATGGACCAGCGTGAGGTCACCTGTTGAACTGAAATACCAAGAAAGAAACAAGGGAAGGAATAGGTGGGCATGTGCAGCATTTACACTCTGGTCAGGTTACATGCTGCAAGGGTGGCAAATTCTCTCACTAATGAAAAGGACACTGCAAACTCTCACTAGGTCTGTTGGTTGGGGAGTTCAGAGAATTCATCTCCAAGCAGTGGCTTAATCTGTTTCATAAGCAGTTTTATCTCAAAGCTGAAAACCAGGGACTTCCAGGGCAGTTATTTGGTGAGACAGGTAGACTTGCCAAAGAGCCAAAAATTCCCTCAGCTTTTGCAAGTTTAACATTGCAAAGGTTGGATTTAACTTTGCAACACATAATTTCAATAACTTATAGCTTATCTTTGGTTCTAGATTTATTATTATTTGTAGGGCTGATGCTCTGTCATTTCTGCAAAAATTGAATGGAATGTGCCAAAATTGCATTTTACTAAAGAAAATTAAATACCCCAAGGAATTCCAACTTTTATTGTTCTGGTTGAAAGGAATTTTCATTATTGCATTTTTATATAAGTGCTTTTGATCAAAAACACTAAAAAATAAAGTACTGAAATTTAAGATGATCTTATTATCATGACAATTACTTTACACAGTGCTCAGGAATTCCTTCCATAAACTTAACTAACTCCATGTTAAAAGTAGTCACATTTTTGCTGCCCCCTCCTCCTGAAGACCATTCCAGAGCTGTCCTGCTCTCCAAGACATGCACAATTTTAGCATAGTTTTATTAATGGCTGCTTTATACCAGTTTTTTTTTTTCTTTTGCCAACACTATTCTTTAGCTTAATATTTCATTTTGCTCTTCATGTATTTATAGACAGCAACCATATGGCCTTACATACGTATTTTCACAGGTTTATACCTCTCATGCTTCCTTTTAGTTCTCTTTTTGCAAGTCCTGTTCCCCTGACCACACTAGGGGATGTAGCCCTTTTTCTGCATTACTTCTACTTAGATTTATTATGTTTGAGCATTGAACAGTATTGTACAGGAATTTTAATATTTGCTTATGACTAACAGAATTTTTCACTGAGCAGAATAACAGTTTAATGATTTAAGTAATGTTGCTGTCTTATCTCCCCCAAAATACCTAGGTAAGGAAGAACAAGGCACATCTTTCCTGCCATTTTATGAAGGAATGTCTATTCTAGGGCTCAGTGCAGTAAGGGCTGAGAAAACTTCTCACTCATTAAATAAAAGCTACAGAAAAATGTTTGCATTACACTTTGAAGAAAAAATACAATCTCTCCAGAGCCTCACAGGGGAGAAGAGCCAGTGTTTTTTTTGCACAGTCGGTACTTTTGCCAGACTTCTTCATTTGCTGTTGTGTGAGAGCAGGGCATCTGCACTTCCATAAACCAGTGGGTCAGAACTGAGGGATGAGAGGACTAATTGGCTACTTTCTCCAGAGCTGGAAATTTGAAAATTTCTGTGGTCAGAAATCTCCTTACTATGGATGTGCAGTTTACTGAAAACATTGCATCCCATGCTCTTCCTGCCTGTGACAGTCACCTTCGTGGCACCAGTGAAAATGCTGTGCCTATTCTCTTTCATGTGAGAGCTTTGTACTGTTTAAATGAGAATTGTGGTAATATTTCAAATGAGGTAACTTTATTGCCAGAAATAAACTGTAAGAGAATCTGGATTTCTAGTACAAATCTAGGCTATTATGAGAGTCAGAGATGCCCTTGAGAAGCAATATGTTACATTATGTTCCTGAGATGTAAAATCTATGTATAGACTGTGATTAAGCTTTTTATGTATGTTCAGATTTTGTATTATTGCCTGGTTTATTACTCACTTAATTTCATCAGCTGCTAATTCTCTTTTTCCTTGCAGACTTTCCATTTTGAAAACAGACTGGGTTTTCCTCACACGTTAAATAGAGCATGAGCTACTTCACATTGCAAACTGAAAAACAAAGAACTTTGCATTTAATTTTCCAAATTTATTACCTCAAGTATTTGTAGCTTTTTGTATAGAACTTTACAAGACTGCAGGGAACCACTGTATCTGGTGCTCTTTGTACTGTGTGTCTTGTCCCAGTAGCGTGTAATGCACTCAAGCACCCAGTTTTGTGCCACAAAACGGAAATTAAATGCATAAAAATTAGCTTTCATCAGGGATCTAAAACTGATTTAAGTTTCAGGACATTCTGAATATATATTATAATCACAGAGAAGCCTGGGCCTCAATGTGAAGATAAGTTTCTTTTAAATATGCATATCACGCTAGATTTCTATTCTTAAAAATGCTCTGAATTGGTGATTGTGGTGGGGAACCCACATTTTTCAGTGGAACAAACAGTACATGCTTCTTGTTCTCTACCTGACAGATTGGGGACTAAACCACATACCAGCAGCATTTGTAGGCACTAAATCAACTTGACACGACCTTTCATCTCTTCCAAAATAACCCCCATCCCTAGAGGCCCCAGCTGTGCACATACAAGCAGCAGAAAGCCCCTGGAGTAACTGCTCCTGCTGTGCTGGTTATCCATTTCCTCTCACAATACTCCTAACTTTAATCTACCTTTGATGGTACTTTCAAACAATATTCAACCCAAGTCACTACTCATATCCCTTGGTGAGGTGTTGTGCCAGAACTGTTATTTTCTCATCATGTTATTCTTATTTTCTTTTCCAATTTATGCACCTGGCTTCCCATTAAGTTACACTAGAAATTAATTTGATCTCCTGTAACTAATTTTCAAGTTGCACACTATTCAGACAGGGTAAAAGAATGTTCCCATCTGACTTCTGAAGCATTTTTTACTGATTCTGCCTTTTTCCTTAAAAAAAAAAAGATTATGCTTCTCATCTGAGAATAATTTACGGGATTAAAAATAGAGCAATGGGTAATACCTTTTCAAAGCAACAGTTCTACAGAACAATCACTGAAGCTGCTAAGAAACATCACTCATTAAAGATTGTGGATCTCTTCACCTCTCATATATAAAATTATGGGTTGTCAAGTGGAGGAAGCAACCTCTAAACAGTCTAAAAGTGTTTCCCGAGATCACATGACACTGCTGGAAAAGGTCTGGCTCTGGAATTTATTTGCCCTGCTACAAAAGAGGATGGAGAATCATCTCACAGGTGTTGGGACTCACTGACCTCCTACTGCAGAAATTTGTTTGCCTGACATCGCCTCACCCTTTACACACAACTCTAAATCATGTAAGTCCTCACTTGGATAAGCACATGAATTTGCCATAAGAGGCAGTGGCACAAATCCAGCATTTCAGCTTCACACAAGTGCAAAGAAACATCAGCACCTCCCACTCTTGCTTTTTTCTTTAAGGGTACTAATGGGCTCTGGTTTCTCACAAATCCCTGTTCAGATATAAACAGGGCTAAGATTTTGGAGGAATTGGACAAAGTCTGCTATAAATCTGACCATTTCTGCTATAGAACTAAAGCAGCCTAAGAAAGCTGCCCACTTTCAGATGCACGGTCCAACATCCTGGTTTGTTGTCACCCAATGTGCAGTTGTTCTGTGTGGTGAAAGGTCTGTGTAGCTCTGAGCAGACTATTCAACTGATGACACTGATGACTTTCAAAGAAAACTCTTAGTCTTCCTTGGAAGATGAGGGGTGCTCACACAGCAGCACAGTTTGCTTGCTAGCAGCTGCTGTGCTGCCCATCCCAAGTCCTGTATCTCCTGCTTCACCTTCCCTATCTGCCATGGCCTGATGTGGCTGTTCCTGCAGCCTCCATGACACAGGAGGAAAGGTGATGTGGTGGGGTTGTAACAGAAAGATGAAGGTTTGGAGTTCCTGACTTAGGAACATCAATCCCACCAACTTTTGGCCAAAATTATCCTTTCAAATGACTATGCTATTTTTGAAATTTGTGTTCTGTCCCATTCTAGGAAATGTTCTGAACACTGACACCCTACCTTAGCCGTTTAAGCACCATCCATTTAATTACCAGGTAATTTATTTCTATTGTATCAGTGCCTATGCATGTCAGACCATGGGCTAGCACCTCCCTATGTTAGGTTTCCAAGTATGGCAAAAGACAACATGTCAAAACTGTGATTCACTTTTGGGAAATAACCTGTTCTCTGTGTTTCTTCTTTCCATACAAGGGCACAGCTTCCTACTGCCACTGTTAGCATGATCATTTTTTAACATTTTGATCCCTTCCCATTGAAGGAAGAAGCCCTGGATGTATTTTTCTTGGTAAGTTAGCTCTCACCATTCCCTGTGGAAGCATGCTCCGAAGAAGACAGCTGAAACCAGGGAAGAGGCTGATGCTACTTGCAAGCACCTTCCAGAGGAGTGGGTTATTCCTATTTCACTCTCCCTTATGCATCTCCCCCTCTCTTGAACGGTCAGCAGAGAGGCAAGGCAGGCCCCACTACAGGGACATTGCAACCAGCCAAAGCTGGGCTGCAGCTCCTTCTCCAATCCTTTCTTACTCAGCCTGGCAAGGGAACTACCAGGTTTGGCAGTTGAGTTTTAGAAGGGACATCTCACTTCAGTATTGGAGATGCTTTATAAATACAGGGGGATTTTGCTTATGCTTTTGATGGCAAAAATGCTCAGGCCTTCCTTATACATTGGTGAGGGTAGCCCCACTCCCGGCTCTCACATTTTCCAAACTGGAGCTGTACTGGTGCTCTCCCCAGTGCTACCAGGGCAGTCCTGGAGAGCACAAAGGACTCTGCTTCATGTGAGCAGTTACACAGCACTGCCCCATCCACCAGCACACAAAAATACAAATATGCTTCTTCACACTTGGCAGGAGCCCCAGAGCACCCAAACAATTTATGTGCTGGGAAAGGAGGTGGTAGGTGTTTAGGTGTATTTGATTTCCTTAGGAATCCCTTTATACTCAGAGAAAGGTCAGTCTAGACATACCAAAAATATAGAAGAAAAAAAGCTTTGATAGACAGTTAATGATATCTGAAACAAGATACCTGACAATTTTCCATCCTGAGAAAGCAGTATTAAAAAAGCTAAATGCATCTTTTCATCTTTCCAGAGAAGATGAGAAGAAAGCCATGGTGAATAAAAGTTAGTCTATTTCAGCTCTGGGCATTTAAAGTAAAGCATTAATTCAATGCAGTCCAGAAAAGAATAAACTTGAATGGAAAACAAAGCTGCAGCTGAAAAGTGTTTCAATTCTTCCCTTGAAAAGTGCATGGTTTCATTTAGAGATCTGGACCAAGAATTAGAAACCACCTTCCAAAAGTTTAGACTTCAAATTTCTAATCACAGCCAGGAGTGTTAAGACATACTCTCCCCTCACCTGGATCAGCAGCGTGGCACTCCTAACTCGAGGTTGGCAGCCTCACAATATTTTGGGAAGGTAAAGCCACGCAGTTTCTGCCACTTGCTGCGATGAAAGAACATCATTGCAGCTCTTTGGCTCTGCAGCACGGTGCCCACAGCCCTGAGCAGCCTCGCTTCCACTGATCAGGACAGAAGCTGGAAGATGGCTCAGAAATGGAGCAGTAATCTCTTCTAAAAATGCCTGAATGGTTGTTCCTTGTTGTAGAGCAAAGAGCTGAACTAAACACTTCAGTTCACATTAGTCAAACACTGTGCAAATAAGACTTCCTCCTACTCTACCTGCAAGATAGGACCAAACTGTTGAGCTTTCTGTGGAGGCAGTAACCGAAGACAAGTGCTATGAGATGTATAAACTCATGTCAGTTGATGGGCTGAATAAATCAACGCTAACTACACTTAAAAGGCTTCAAAATTATACCTACTCTTGGAATAAATTTGCATGAATTTTTGGGATGCAGGGCTACACTATTGCTGGTCCTATAATCCTAGAGATCCTCGATTCCTTATTTGTTCTAATAATTACATATTTGGGGGCTGTTTAAACATCTGCTTGTCAACAGAAGTTGTAATTACACTAACTAGGAGAAATAGGTTTCTTGGGATTTTTTAATCTAATACAACACTATTGCTATTAATTTTACCCACATTAAATTGTGGAATGTAAACAGCCTCAAAAGCTAATCTATTTTTATAAAAGCTGAGCTATCAGTGGTGGATGTGTTTCCATAGCAGGAGAGATACCCACATACCTATAGTGGGTTACCAAATTGCTTTTGGTTGTTTTAGAGTTTCTAATGGGATGAGAGACTCTTGGAATGAGTCAGAGCAATATTTCAGTTGTATTTATTGAAGTACTGAATCAGTACTCACCACATCAGAAAATTCTGTTCACTTTCTGAGGTAAATCAGATTGGACTAAGCAATTGTATGTGTATATAAATTGGTGCAGTGCTGAACATTAATACAGTCATGACCCCCACTATTTTCTGAACAGTCTCAAGGCCATTTTCTGTAAATATCAACTAACAGGAAAAGCAACCCAAAATTTCTTGTGGATTTCAGGAGACTCAGAGAAAGTTATTTTATTAATTGTATTTATTAGTGGAGCGTTTGACTTGTTTCTGCATTTTTATTACAAAACCCTTTGAAAAATTCTCGTCTTCTTCCATCGTTTCAGCAGGAAAAACTAGACTATGACAAATAAAACCGACTTATCTAGAGACTGAAATAACACCTGCACTTTTAAAGGAATCTCCTGTTTTGGATATGGTTGCTATGAAAAATGGTACTTCTATTTAATCCTTCCTCAAATAATCTCTGACCTTCATAATCTCTGGACTATGACACCTGTTTTCATGTGCGATGAGAGATCAAAAGGACACCTCTCGCTGTTAAGCCTATATACCCCACTGTACTGCAATAAAAATGAAATATCAATTGATGCATCACACAAAAGGCTTAGTGTCATATAAATCAACTCAAAAGCTTTTGGTCTCCCTCTTTGATGTATTTGCTGTGAGGCTTTTTTAACAACAACCATGCAGGCTTTGGGAACCCAGGAGTGCAAACCAGCAGAAAGATCTGAGTAGGGAAAAAGTAGTGTTAGAAACATCTGAGGGCCACAGCCATCTTCTCATGCATTAATCCTTCCAGTGACTCCGAGGGAATAAAAGGAGGAATTGGGGGGCGGGGTGCTTGTTTCTGGCCACACCTGTATGCAGCAAAAGAGCAGCTAAAGAATTATACTGGTCAGATCCAAATACTGTCCAGAGGATAGAAACAGGATGAGGAGGGCTGAACTTTTCTCTGGGAGAAGCTAGGGAGAGATACTGCAATATACAGTACCTGTTCTCAGAAAAAATATCCTCAGGGAGAGGAAACTAGGTTTTTAGTAAACAACATGCAGCTTAATTAATTTGACAGAGGAAAACATATCCATATACATTAGCATGTGGCCACATGCATCTACAAATTTAACTTCTGAAGCTGTGACACCTAAAGAAAAAAATTTTTATGGTCGCTGGGGTTTGCAGTGCCATGGTATATGGTAAATACCATTAATGTTTTCCCCCTTTGTGACAGACAGAAAATCAGTATTTGAGCCCAGAATCAGATTATAGTTTAATTCCTTTCAATGTCTTCCTGCTGCCTGCATCTGGGCAACGCCCTACTTAGTGCCCAGTTTGGCCTCTCTTTATTTTCTGTGGCCTTTAGAAAGGCCTGCTTGCACCAAACAAGTACCAGCACCAGGCAAGAACTCAGAAGAAGTTCCATCTGTTTGCCTACAGCACATGAAAACCTGCTGCTCCCACCATCACTTCTGGCAAAGCTAAAACCAGTGCCCACAGTAAAAACTTGGGAGGCTTGGGAATAGTACTATTGCACTAAGAAAGGCCCTGGCATAGGGCATGGAGTGATTGTTAGCTGATGCCATTACATAGACTCTCCCACTGCACCGAGATAATTCCCTAAATATTTTTTGTATATCAATAAAAAAAGACACAAGGAACTTCTGTCACTTCAAACATACCGTGGTTCACTAAGAAGCATTGGTCATGAGTTTCTTTTACTAAAATGTATTTGTGGGCAAGTTCTTGAGAGAATAATTTTTAAAAATAAGAAAAGAAATGGGCAATGAAATTATATTTGAGACATTATATGTATGCACTTTTCCTACTTAAGCCTATCCATTGCCTACTCGTTTTCTAGTGTGATGAGAACAACAAAGGAACAACTCAAACCCTTTATGTCCACCAGTACCTCCAAGTAAAGGATGTCTAAGAAGATATTTGGGTGATGCTCAGCTCTCTCAGGATTAGGTCTTTAGCAACACAGATTGCAGAGAGAGGGACTTCCAGAGAGTACTGGATTCCTGGTCCTGATCTACTTTCATGAGATCCTCAGACTTCTAGTTCTTGCAGCAATGCTGTGATCTGGAAAAATCCTTTCCAGAGCTGACTTTGAGATGTGGGTTTCTTTGTTCACAGTGTTATAGAAAGAAAACAAAACATGAGGGATGCCTATGGAAATGAACATTAATAGTTACTATTAAGATAATTTTGCTTCAGTTAGAATGAACAAGTCGACAATTATACACGAAAAATTAGCTTTTATTAAAAACGTTTAGTAATAAGCAATGATTTCTCAAAAATTTTTAACTTACTAAACCTAAACATACAAAGTCAGAAGCAAACAAGAAATTGCTTGGTTAAAATCTTACTGAAGGTTAACTTGTCAGTAGTTCTATTAGATTTCCTGCAAGGCTTGCTTTTAAAGTATCTTATTTATTGTACTATTGGCTTTCCTTCACAGAGATGCCCATCCTCCAGTAGAGATGTGTAGTCATCGACATGGATGATTTGATTCATTTATATACACAGAAAAAAAGAAAAAATAAGTTGCATCCATCTCTCAGTACAAAACCTACTTCTCTACGTTAATGCTTGCACAGAATTTAGAGCTCCATATGCTGGCTGCTGAAGCCTAAGGTAGCTCTTCCACTGACTGCAGTCTCCACCATACCAGAATGGCCACATACTAATTTCATATTAATTCATGAAAGTATTCTTTGGTCACAAACATCCTGTACCTACCCAGTTTACAGTACACCAGATGCTATTTTTCGCCCTTTTAAGTAGCTTGTTTTATGTGTTTTATTCCATGTCATTCAGATTTTTCTCATGCACGTATATTCCATTCCAGCGTGCATGCATGTGCACAAAGTCTGAGTTGTTTCTATGCAGATAGAAAAAAATGGATGTCCTTTATCTTCTGATAGCTTTCAGATGTCAGACTCCAACAGCTCTAGTCTAAAACAGTCTTTTATTGGAGGCCCTCAGGACATGCAATTCATCTTTAGGGTACCACATTAACCGAAGTTTTCAGAATACACAAAATAGGAAATTTGTGATCATTTTGTATCATTGCCTATTACACTGTAAAGCCACATTATGGAAACTCAAAGTCTTATTTTTGGTGTGAAAAGTTCAAGACTGGGTAGGAGGAAATCTAGCTGCTGAGGATGAAGGTAAGAGTGTCTAGACAATGACACTTTGCTTAAAAGGCACACCAAGAAAATGCAAGCTAGGTTCCTCTCCTGATGGTTTAAATCTGTTTTGTATTTTCTCTTATATATATATATAGCTATGAACATATATGTGTGCATATCTACACAAATCAATGTATGCACACATGCCTTTGAGTTTTTGAGAACGAAATTTCAAGAAGAAATTACTTTAAATAAATAAGAACCATACTAATAAGGGGGAAGTTGGTAGTTATTTTTTCCTGCATTATGATTATAATCTAATGACACAGTGATGTGTTTATATCATTTTTTACATCATTTCGTTGTATAAATGTGAGGCATAAGACTACCAGGTGCATTTATCTTGCCTAAAGTAATTTTTATGGATCTTCTGTGTTCTTGCATTTTCACATGAAATGGTCATTGCTCTAAGAAGTATGAAGAGAGTTGAAGATAAGGATGTCCTAACAATCACAATTAAGATTTATTTGACTCTAGAGTTTACATGTCAGAGAGTGGTGTGCATGCAAACACACAGGGAATGACAAGGACAGCAATGGCTGTGTATGGCTCAAACCCAAGTACTGGTACCAGCATGGCTGTAGAATGCTGATCCTGTAAGACCTTCTTGTTTCCACTGGCATAAGCTTTATGACACAACAAACACATCATTTCCAAAATCTGCACTGTTCAATCTAAATGGTCCATATATGTTGACAATTAATGTTAAGAGGTATGAGATGATTACTAACTTCCAGAAAACATTTAACAGAAGATGCCCATACAGTAGTCACCATTAAAAGTTTAACAGCTGAAGGCTGAATGTAAAGATCTTTTCAGCTGAAAGAAGTCTGACTATCACAGTGAAGTTATTTACATACAAGGCAACAATAGTAAAGATTTTCAACAGAGAACACAATAGATTGTTCAGAGAGTGGAACATATTTTCTGCTAAGTCTGAAATATTTCTCACAATGTTGTAAATTCTACCAATAGATATTCCACAACATAAACCAGACAAGAACTTGTAAAAAACTATTAGGATCTTGGTCCTGCATTTCTGATTCCCCAAATCTACCAACAGAAGACTGTAGGAATTTTGAATGTTTAGCAATCGCAGGACAAATCCCTCAGAACACTAATAAATGTTGCTTCTTTTCTATACTTATTAAATATAAGTATTCAATTTATTTTCTTTGGTTTTTAAATTACTATCCCTTTGTAGCTATAATGTGAAAACAAACAAACAAACCCCAAAGCACTAATAATTCCCCTCTCCCCTCAAAACAGTGATTAAAAAAACCCCAAATGAACCAAAAAACATATCCAGAAAGTGTAGCTGTTATTTCAGTACAAAACTACCGTGCAAAATAGAGGTTTATACTGGTCAGAATTGCAATAGCAATTGAAGTTTACATTGAAGGAGTGACTGTAAGTATTGCTTCTCCAGAATAACAAAAATTAAAACTGATTAGGCACTTCTTTTCTTGTTTAATGACAGCTGACTCAGTGTGCGTACAAATGACAGAAATACTCTCTCAAAGAACGCTCTGTAGTGTAACAACTTGAACTACTCAACTACAACAGTCCCTGATTCAGGAAAGCAGAAAAACATGTGCCTATTACTTACTTTATTCCTAAATCTTACTGCTATGAATGGGA
>JACBWW010000003.1:45230325-45379201 GCA_020086605.1 Lanius collurio
TGGAGTCTTGTCAGATACTGGAGCACATCAGGCACTACTCCACCTGCTACTGCAGAGAACGATTTGCATTTGAAATGCGTTCTTTGTCCGGCTCATGTGTTTTTTTCCTTTCCTTGCAATTTAGTGCCTTTCTGCACTTCTCTCTTGTCAGAACTGCTGATGTGCCAATTATTCTTCACCACTGTGAAAAATACCAAAAAATTTCAAGTAGCATATATAACTTCCACTTAAGAAAGGGATAATCTTTATTTTGTTTGCAAATATTCTGACATTGCAAACAAGCACACTACCTAACTCATGGGTAAAAAAAAAAAGAATTTTCTGAATCAACTACTAATGAGTCAATACTTTATTCATGAATCTAGGGCAGGCTTCCATCAACACAGTCTGATCTGTTTTCCCCAAGGAATGAACTGCTACTTTTGATCTTTATTTTTATCAGCAATTGAGGCATACAGATTAGCAACACATACTGCTACATACAGTCCAAAGCCCAGCATCATGACTTGTACTAATAGACCACATTGTACATAGTAAACAAATAACGTAAAGTAATAATACAGAGAGCAGACATATCAGAAAGGCATAGCAGAGCATGTGAAAAAGATGAACATTTTCATGCAACATCATTTTAGCCATAAGATTTCTAATGAAGAAGAGAATTATACTCCAGATGCCAAAACACCTTTGAGGACCAAAGATCCCAAGATCTGTATGAGACCTCAGATATGCTCAGCAATGTTGGTCTTACAGAATCACAGAATATGCTGAGTTGGAAGGGACCCACAAGGATCATCAATGTCCAACTCCTGGCCCTGAATGGTACAGCCACAAGAGTCTCATCACATGCCTGGTAACTTTGTTCAAACAGTTATTTAACTCTGTCAGCCTTGGTGCTGTGACCACATCCCTGGGGAGTTGTTCCAGTGCCCAGCCTACCTGTGGGTGAAGAACCTTTTCCTGATATCCAACATAAACCTCTCCTGACACAACTTTGGGCCGTTCCCCTGGGTCCTGTCACTGGGCAACACAGAGAAGGGATCAGTGTCTGCCCCTCCTCTTCCCCTCATGAGGAAGTTGTAGCAATGAGATCTCCCCTCAGTCTCCTCCAGGCTGAACAGACCAAGTGACCTCAGATGTTCTTCATATGGCTTCCCCTCCAGACTTTTCACCATCTTTGTTGCTCTCCTTCAGACACTTTGTTTGTCCTCCCTTGCTCTCTCCCAAGGACTCTTCTTATGAAAGAGTTGCCTCCCAAGGCATCAAATATCATCCAGTTTACTGCACTCCTCCCATATGACATATAGAAAAAAGGATGGGGGAAAAGAATTCCACAGTCACCAAGAATTTTGCAGAAAAAGACCTTTTAGTTTTTCAGAGAAAAAAGATTAAAAACCTGCACTATTCTACTTAATTTTTATGCCATTGGTATATGTACAACTGGCACATGACACACTTTTCAGTGAAGATATTCTCTCAGAGGAGTTAAGTGTCAGAGATTTTAACTATAATGGAAAGAGATGACAGTGCCAACTCCACTGTTTAACTGATCCCACAGCACAGATGAGAGGAGCAATAAACCCACGTGTGACAGGAATAATGTATTTAGCATGTGTGACAGGAATAATGCATTTGGGGCTCCACAGACCCACAAATGCCTGAGGTAGACACTGCATAATCTTGTGCATGTGTTTTGTGAGAACTGCCAGTGATGAAGTCCCTATCCACTCTTGACCAGTCTGGACAGCCATTGTAGTACACCACTGTGTACACCAGGCTTGCACTGCACACAATAAGACTTACTGATGTAATCACATAATTATTCTTCCCTGAAAAACATTTTTCATAAATCAGCAGAGAAGAATGTGGTGGGTGAGTTTTTATTTAAATTTCAATCAAGAAGCAGAGCCAGCAAACAGAATTAACTACTCTTTAAAGATCACAGACAGAGGGGATGAATATTAAAATATTAAGAAAATTAATTTTTTAAGCCAGACACTAAGAATCTTTCGGAATTATCTCAGACATGTCACCCAGGAGATCAAGATAGCCACAGTACTCATCTATATGAATGGCTGATGCTCAGGATATTTAAAGGAAGAAAGTGGCAGAAAACAGAAGATTTAGGAAGGTCTCGTCTATCTGATACCAGATGAGAAAACCACGTTACAGCTGAATCTGGGAAATATGTGTGTGTGTCTGTGCACATTTATGTCTACTTGGTAAATTTAAAAATATATTTCTTTGATTTCTATCTGTGCTATAGATATTATTTCACAAACCCTAAAAGCCTGCAATAATTCAAACACTGAATGCAACAGCAAATATATCAAATGTGTAGAAATAACTCAAACAAGACATTTAATTACTCACATGTAATTTATTGCCCTGCATGATAAATATTTTGGTTCAAATTCTTAAAGCAACAGAACTCAGCATTCATTTACTTCCACTTGCAAACAGTTTGCAATTTAAACTGTCATAAATAATTCACCAAGTAGCTTGTTGTTGTAACTACTGGGGCTACTGGCATTAATGGGAAGGGAGAGAAGAGCATTCAGCAGTACAAGCTACAGGAATTCAGAAAGGCTTTAAATTATATTTCAGTAGCTCTTAAAAAGCTTTTAACTATAACAAATAAATTGTTACAATTACAATTGTAATCAGGATAGCATTTGTGCAACAATAATAGTTCAATTTCTGCCACTCCACATAATGGACTCAATCATGTAATTTCAGAGATCAAATACCCGCAACCACAAAAGAGACAGCAATCAGTGTCAGGATGGGCCACTTTCAAGGCAGAGGTCTTTAGTGAATGGAATTTCTGGTAGCAGTGTTTGCCTTCACTGGGACCTTTTATTTCACCAGGTAAATCTTACGGGTTTGGGAAAGCAGTAGTCCACACTCCAACTTATAATGCCACACACAGACACAGCCTTTCTGAGCGAGTACGCATACCCCGTTGTCCAGAAAAAAACCCCACTTTTCTCCTTAAAGGTGTATTTGTCAACCTAATCGTTAGCTACAACATATAAGGGAAGCAAATTGAACAAGGAAGTCAAACCTCTGCCAGATCCAGATGACATTGAACAATTTCTCCTCGAAGCTGATATACTCTCAAGACAGTCACATACAAAGAAACCTCACTGAAACTCTCTGCTTTGCTAGAGCAAGGGAAATCAACTTTGCCTATGAAGAGACCAGGAAACAGTCATCCTTATGAGACAAGCCCCCACTGCTGCAAGCTGAGTGCCAGCAGCTCCTGCCTCGACCTTCTGCCCTCCCTGATCCAGGGGGAAATCCTGGTGGAAGGCAACCTTTCAGAAAGGAGGTCTATCAACCCAAGTTTCCAGTGGCAGAAGTATCTTTCAGCAGCACAAACCTAAGCTGGGACAAACAGCACAGAATAAAAGCATAACTAACCTTCTGACTGAACTACAATTTTCAGTTATAATCTTTGGAAAAGGCAACTTGGCCACACACTTTGGAGACCATTAAGTCTGGAAACTTGGTACACTTTATCTCAAACTTTTAGGATATGGAACACCAATCATTTAATTCCTTCTTGCTCATTTTTCAGCTTATTTCTAACAGGTTAGAGGCTTTTCCAGGGAAGACCACATGTAGAAGTTAAAAAGGAGCAGAACAGATAAGGAATCGTTAGCAAGCCCTTCTTAATGTGACTGTCCTCATTAATCTGGGATACAGTAAAAATCCTAAAGTTGAGGCAGCTCTGGGCATGAAGTGTTGTAGTTGCCATCAGAGCACAGGCCAGAGCTACAAGTGTTCCACAGACAGGCGCACTGCCCTTTGTGTGCAGGTGGTAGGAACCCCTGCTGATCAGTCTGGGGGTTTAAAATAATCCAGCATGGTCATGCAAGGTTTGTTGAATACAGTGCAAATTAGCATGTCATCAGAAGAGTATTTCCTATTGTAGTGGGTTGACCCTGTCTGGATGCCAAGCACCCACAAAAGCTGCTCTATCACTCCTGCAACTGGACAGGAGACAGAAAATATAACAAAGATTCATGAGCTTGAGATAAGGTCTGGGAGAGATCAGTCACCAAAATCTATCATGGGCCAAACAGAACCGAATTGGGGATATTAATTAAATTTACTTATAACAAAATCAGAGCAGGATAATGAGAAGTCCAATGAATCTTAAAAACACCTCCCCTCCACCCCTCCCTCCTTCCCCCAGCAACAGAGGGAGACAAGAAATGGAGGTTATGATCAGTTTATCACATGTTATTTCTGCTGCTGCTCAGGGACAGGAGTCCTTCCCCTGCTCCAGTGTGGGGTCCCTCCCATGGGCATCAGTCTGTACCAACTGCTGCAATGTGGGTCACTCTTCCACAAGGTGTAGGCCTTCCAGGACAGGCTCCTCCAGCGTGGGTCACACACAGGGTCACACGTCCTATCAGGAAACCTGCTCCAGCATGGACTCCTCTCTCCACAGGCCTGCAGGTCCCTGCCAGGAAGCCTGCTCCAGCATGGGCCACCCAGAGATCCACAAATCTCTTTTCAGCATCCACCTGCTCTGGGTGTGCATCTTCTCCATGAGCTGCAGTTGGATCTCTGCATTCCCATTTACCTCCATGAACTGTAGGGCACACTCACCTCACCAGAGGCTGCAAGAGAACCTTAGCTCTGGTGCCTGGAGCTGAACCTCCTCCCTCACTTCTTGTCCACTGACCTTGCAGAGTTGCTGCTCTCATGTAGTCTCTGCCCTTCTCTGGCCACAATTACCACTGCACATTACGGTTTTTTTCCTTCTTAAATATGTTATCATAGAGGTGTTACTACCATTCCTGACTGGTTCAGCCTTGGCCAGCAGCAGGTCCAGAGCTGGCTGGCACTGGCTCTGCTGGACACAGGGGAAGCTTCTAGCAGCTTCTCACAGAAGCCACCCTGCTACCAAAACCCGGCCACACAAACCTAATTCATCTAGGCAGAAAACATTCTTACTCTGGTCAATACTGGTTCCAGGTGATTGGTTTTTTCACACATCATGAAACGGTGACACACAAGGAACTCTTTCCTCACATACTTATTGCAGTCACCTCCCAGAACCAAACTTCTGCAAGGAAAGTGCAACGAGTTTTGCTTTTTTTGTCTTTTGGTCTAACTTCTTGCCTCCCATTGTTGCAGTGAATCCCCCTGGGCTCCTCCCCCGGCCGGGTCCCTGCCATGTGACTGAGTCAGGTCTATCTCATGTTCCAGCAGCCCGGGCTCTGATCTGGTTGGTTGTTTGTCCCATCTCCGCCCCTGGTATCCCCTTTCCCCCCTTCTGTGATAAAAGCAGGAGGATGGAAAGCCCCGCCCTCTCACCTCACCGACTCTGCCCAGGTTGGTGCTCTGTCCCCCCTCCAGGACAGAGGGAATAAATGACTTAACATCAAAAAAAAAAAAAAAAATTAAAAAATTATCTAACTATTTCCCATGTTATTTTATTTAATAAGAAAGGGTGAATTGTGGAGGTGCCTCTCCCCTGAAATCCTGGGAGGAGGGACCCTGGAAGGTTCGAGTCTGTCCCTGTCCCTGCTCCCATGTCATGTGTGCCCCATACCTGTTCCTGATTGGGTGGTTTGGGGTGCCTGGGGGCTCTGGGGGAGAACAGGGTTCCAGGACAGTCTGCTTGGGAACGCCATCCATGTGGCTGGAGAAATAAAATCATCTCTGAACATCTACAAAAATACTGCTTCATCTGTCCTTCCAAGTCCATCGCTCTTATATATTGTTGTAAGGATTCCCTGCACTACAACATCCCATATGGATCGCTATTTTCAGCAAACTGAAGAATAATTACTTGCAGTCAATACTACTGCCTGTGAGAGGACCCACACTATCTTACATATTTTATTTACAACCCTCATACTGATGATATTTCTGGCCCAAAGGGGCACGTGGAAAATAGGTGTGCATTCCTGTCTACAGACCTGAGTTCTGTAGCAACACGTCCAGAAGGAGAGAGATAAAGTACAATCAAAAATGGACTCTCGGAAGTCATGAAGTCAAAGAGTACAATGTAAATCCTGACTAGTGGCTTCCCAGCACAGGAGTCAGCAGGAAGGACATATATCCAAGATACTTGGTGCTTGCAGTCCATGGATTTAGGTGAGGGGGTCTGGAACTCAACAGCCACATTTGGCTAGCATGTATCTGTAGCCATCCAAATTTTTCAAGGGGCGGAAGCCAAAGCTGTGGTGCATGTAGAATACAATGATGTTAATCCATTCTGGACAGCAAGAGATGTAAATAAAACCTCTACGCCAATTATGTTTTCTATATGATAAAAGTAGATTTAATTATTAATTCCATAATGCATGAGTTACCAGTGCAAATCTCCAGTCTATCAAAGTAAATTATGAAATGCTGCTATTTAGCTGCTGCAGTGAAAACAAGCAAATGTATTTTCAAGGTTTAAATAATTAAGAAAGAAGATATTCAGTCAAAAAGGAATCTGTATGTGTTTACTTGAAAAAACAAATTCTTCCTAGCAACTGCTTAAATGAATCTTACATGCAACATGCCTAATAGGGGCCTTTGATTAAAAAAATATGGATTGTTATTACTATATTCTGAGTCATCTATTTTCCCATCTGCTAGTAATTCCTACAATATGAATTATCAATAGAATGGCTAATAACAACTATTGCATCAATGGCAACTGCATAGCACCTTCTAAGATTTAACCAGTGCTATCTTGGATTGTCTTGTGTGCCAGCAGTCTCAGGTAACAGAAACTTTTCTCTCCAGCAGTTCACTTCCTTCTGCTGAGTAGTGTGTTCTTTTCTCTACTGGAATCAGCTCCACTGATGGCTTCATACTCTTTTTCATTACTGGTATAAGTTAGACTTGAGTCAGAATCCAAAAGGTACAAAGTGGGCCTTTCTCTAGCCAATTTATCTCTACTATGAATTCACATTCAAAATCTCACTACTGAAAAACTTGTCACATGCTTGTGTGCAAGGAAATACTCACAGCTACTGTTGGCTGTTCAGCTGCTCCTGTGCAGCAAAAGGAGGAGAACTGCTTTATGTTTGCTCATACAGCAAATCCTGCTGACCCTGTCTAAGCAGTGTCAGGTGAGCATGAGCTGCCTCAGGCACCCACTGCCCACACACCAGAGCTCTGACTTGCTGCAATCCCCACTCCTGTGGTCACTACAGTCACCAAATCAGTCAGAAAAACTTGGATGTGGAATGGAGGAAGAGCATTGATTTCAGGGTGTTCAAAAGAACAAGAATCCTTGTTGCAGTGCACAAAGTTATACAAATATAAAAGGGACCTCATTTACTGTAACAATTTATAGAAGAGAAGGACTGACAACTGTCAAAAGTCAAAGTTCATTCCACAGGACTGCAGTTATCTTAAGCATCTTGGAGGGTAAAATAAGCATATAAGAGAAAATTAAAGATGGACAAGTTAATGTATTTTTAAAATGTTTTTTCTAGGGATAAAACTGTATACAAATTCTCCATTATCAATCCCTATTTTCACTAATAGAATTCTCTTTGCTCTAAATTAAAGCTGAATGTAATTTTAGCAACACAAAGCTAAATCTTAATCACTACCATCAATATTTTTCAGCTCTAGGAGACTTCTCTTAGCTTCATACAAAGCAACATTTCAATAGAAATCACCACCAGGAACAAAACAGAGTTTTCTGTAGCATTAGCTCCTACCATAATTTTCATGCATTTTTTGAACAGTGCTGTAGTGGTTTAGTTCAGATCATCTCTTACTTACTTATCTCTGTGTGACATAAGAATTAGGAGAAAACAAAGAAGGCACAAACTTAAAAGACTCTAAGAAGTTTATTAGAAGACCTAAAAGAAGGAAACAAAGGTTAGAGTAAACCCTTAGAACACTTTTCCTCCCCTCACTTTTTCCACACTGATAATGTAGAAATAACCCTTGAGATTTCAGTCAGTTTACCAACTTTATAATCTTTTCAGTTCACATAAAGAGACAGGAGTCTCTGAGTCTTTCTTGCTGACCTTATGGAGACATTCCCACTAGAGACAACTCTCTTATGGGTTCAATATCACAGCAAAACAGCTGCCCAGGAGGTTTCTGCTTGCAGTGAAAAAGTCCCTAACCTCAAATCACCGCTTTCCCCACAGCTGCTTTTCGAGGGTTTCAATTTGAGCTAACACGGGGTGTCAATTTAAGGCTGAGCTGTTCAGGAGCAAGGTCTTCTTTACTCATCTCTAGGAGCAATCTTCATCTCTAGGAACTGGGGTCATCTTCGCACTGACCCCTCCTGGTTCCTTTGTACGGTCGGTTCAATCAGTGGATCAGTCCACATCAGAGGGTGGGACCATGCCCCCCACCCACTAGGCAGAATCAACTTCGGGTGTACTGCACACCCCTCCAGGTGAAGGTAAACTGAGTCCAAACATTCTGGAGCCAAAAGAATAAAAAGAAAACGCAGAGGCACCTTAGCTCCCAATTGTTCCACTCCTTCTGATGCTCTATGAAATTACAGCAGGGACTCCCAAGAGTCCAGTTCATCCCCAAAGGGTTTCTGCAACAGAATTTCACCTTCCAGGTTTGAAGCATCTCCTCTTTCTTTTCCTTCAGGGTTTCAGCCCTTCCATCTTTACTGACTTACACCTTAGGGTGTCTCTTCATGTTCTTCCACCTTTCTCTCTGGGAGAGGATCAGCATTTTCAGGCCCATCTGTTCTGAAGAAATCTTAACAGCACTAACAGGGTGCTGGAACTTCTCTCTCTCGGTCCCACGATCTGTGCCGGGCAGCCGGAGCTGAGCTCCGCCGTGGCGGTGAAGGGGGGGCCGCTGCCAGCCCAGCTCTACCTGCATGGGGCAGGGCTGGGGGGCCCAGATAGAACAGGGCCAAGGAGGGGCGGCTGCCTCCTGGGTCGGGCCAGGCCGAGCAGGGCCCGGAGGCCCAAGATGGGTCTTTGATGGCCGGAAGTCCAGAGAGCTTTCCCGGGCTCTGTCTATCTTAAAATGTGATTCGCAGAGGCGTGTCAAACTCCTAAGTGGCTTAAAACTTGCCAACAGTCAAGCCAGTAAATTGATTGGTTCTGATCAGAATTAGAAGGACTTTTTTGCAAAAAAAAACCACTTCCGTGTCAAACCACAACAGTGCCCAGGGCTCTCCTTTGAGCACATTAAATACTGCCAGTATTAAAATTCAAAAATCATGAGCTGAGTCATTTACCTTCATTAAATTACCTTTAAAATTAGATTCCTAAAATAAGATGTTTTTAGGAGAAGGGGAGTGTGTTTTTATCTTCCTTTTCACTTCTAAGTCATCAGGAGGCAGCTAAAATCTAAATATTTCTGCAATTAAAAAGGTTAAAAAGCTCAGGGGAAAAACATCTAGCAGCCAAAAACTTTAATGAACAGTCCTGACTACTGGAACTGAAATATAAGGAAAGGCACAGCCTATCATGAACAGCAGTGTAAAATAAGCAATAATGTCAACTTTTGCCTGTTGCAATTTTACTCAGTTCCTGACAAAACAGTAAGGCAGTGCGCACTGATGCTTTATCATTTCCTAAGCATTTCAAATATAGTTTACATTGGTTTCACCTACTATAGCACCTGGTGTTCTTGTAGCTATTAGGTATATAGATTTCACTAAAACAAATAAAACACCATGGAAGAATCTGAACATGGGGAAATAAACTGAAGCAATGCATCTCAAAAGTCCTGCAGCTAGTAAACATCCATTAATAAGCACCTTTGAGATCAAATCCTTAGTATCTCATAGAAAAGTGTAAAAAATAAATTTAAGTGTACAGAAGGAAAAAGTCCTACCATTCTCTCTTTCCTATGTCATTTACACAGTGTATATTGTTACACTACATGCTAGGGTTTACTGAAGCATGACACTTTAATTTGCAATCACTTTCTCTTTAGAATTTCATCAAGCATCATAGACATTTTAAAAACTACTTTTAGAGTATCACAGGCAAAAATTCACAGTTGGAAACCCCTTAGAAAAAAATCTTGGTGGCTTTTTATATACTGGGATTTTCTATACCAGGAATCTCAAGTTTAATTGTACAGTTTGTCCTGAAGAATACTATAAATGTTTACGGATGCTCCAAACAGAGCAAATAAGCTAAAGATTAGGAAACACACTCCATCTGGATACTCACCATGCTGTTTAAACTTCACTGCAAATATATCTACCTAGTGTTGATGGCAAAGTAGCTACCACAGGTAATCGAAAAATACGCAGGATTTCCCCCCCAGCCCCTTCTGCTTTTGGAGGAAAAAAAAACCATAGGAAGAAAAAACAAACAAAATAACCCCCAAAGCATCCTTTCAAATACTACCAAGGAAAGATATAAAGATTTAAAAGGAAAGTGAATTCTTCAGCTAAAGCTCTTAGTGTGGCAAGCAAGTAGCATCAAAAAGTCAGCATTTTACCTTTATTAATCTGTAGCTCTCCAGGGCAAGTGCTTCTAAATTATCCTTCATACCGAGCTCAGCTAACAGCAGGTAAATTACAGTGCTCTTGAATTCACCATATCACATTTCAGCTACTTCAATTATCATACAGCTACATAAACCCAAATGTTACTCTCATACCCAAAAGTTTTCTCAAGTTAAGGCACAGCCTCTCCCTGACATCTAATTCTTCCAAGAAAAGAGCATTCAAAAATACTCAGAAAATAACAGCATTTTATTTTTAAAAAATTCTACTAATCAACACATAAATGCAAGCTGCATTAAGAACAAAGAGATAAGCTATTAGAGATGAGAAACCATAGAAAAAAACAATTAGTTAAGACACCAAAATATTGTAAAGGTAAATTAAAAAATGAAAGATGCTCCTAGTTTTTCTAAAATATTTTGTAAATGCTAAACTATAGTGAAAAGTGAAGACATAAGTAACTCGAAATAGAAGCCCTGAGATTAAAAAAAAGCTGTATTAAAATCTAAAAATGCATTGAATACACAATGATATAATTTAAAGGTATTTTTCCTCAACAGTCCATTTAAGATTCTTTTTAAAGTAGAAAGAAAAATGGAAACTCATTTAACAGTGAGTTATGTATGACACGCAATGCATGCACAGCAGTAACCCTCACACCTAGAAAAGCACTTGACCTGAAGAGCAATGCAAGAGGCTGAAAGCATTTTAAACCTCAAACCTTAAGTGTCCTACTGAAGGATAATAAAAGTGAATCCTAATCTTCCAAGAAGCATAAAAGGTTGAAACTCAAAACTAAACCAACAAAACTAAATATTCCTAACAGGAAAAGTCTGTTGGAAGAGAGACACAACTCTGAAACCCAAAACACACACGCGAATTTGTATCTTATTTGCTGGGAAACATTGACTTAGTTATATTTGTTATAAATTCAGTTCACTTTAAAACAGCCAATTTAGAAAGGACCTAGGAAAATAACAGATTATCTTCAATAAATGGAAAAATGATAGACATACTGTTTGCTGGGGTTTATTTCATACAGAAAGCTTTCGGGAAGGCACGTACAAGAGGGGATGGGTTTCAGTGACTACTGACACAAGACAGACAGAAAAAATCCTATGGTCCAAAAACTCAGGGCAGTTTATGAGGTTTATTAATCAGTGGGAGAAGGAAAAAAACACAGCAAAGGCAACAAAATACTCCCAAGAAAACTGAGACATCAGTTGAAAGAGGCCTGCAAAACATCAGTAATTGCCAGAGTCTGAACTTGCAGCAACTCAATAAAGACTGGTCCAAGCAGAAAGATTTAACTGAAATCTTTGGCAAGGAGAAGAGGGAAATGCTGCCTCAGGAAGGCCTGCAGGTTATCAGCTTGAGAGAGGGACTGGGGGAGGATGACAGCCAAGCACATCTGAGCTTTCCTAAGCACCAACACATAGCCCATGGATGCTGCACATAGGGACTGACTGCAGTGAACTGGGAGGGGAGAATCAATCCTCCAGCCTGAAGTGACCAGCATCTTTGCCACACAGCGTCACATCTTCTTTTCTGAACAACTTTAAAGATCAAAGACAAGCGCTGTTGACTTTTAAAGAATGTGTTTCAGTCCACAGTTCCTCAAAAATTCTTTATTCTTTCCTCAAACATCTTCTGGGAATCCTTTTTCCCCGACCAGAGCTGCTTGGCTACTATTTAGTTTGATGTGGTTCACAGTTTTCCTGAAAGATCTGGGCGCCCAATAGCAACATCATGACCGATGGCACCCCCAGAAGGGGAAGGGTACTGTTCCACTCCCACATGGCATTCAGCAGCCTGCTGAATCACAGGGGCTGGAGATTTCACTTGCTGAAGGAAGTTTTAATGTTATGAAAACTGATAAAAATTGTTTAGGAAACTCTTTTATTGTGCACAAGAACAGAAAAGATTTTTGAAAATCTCTTTACACCAAAATGATAGTTAATTAACTCTTCCTAATAGTGCCTTCTATTGAAGCCCTATCTGTAAATCATACCAATCACGCACTACACTTCAGCTGGTTCATTAAAGTAGATTTAGTTTTTGTCAAAATGCGCCAGCCCACATTTGGAAAACACATAATAAATAAACAGTATCAAATAATAGTTAATGAACCTGATGAAATCCACTGTATGATGGGCTAAATCTAAAGGACAGCTACTGGCTCGCTTTCAATTCAAACTAAATGAAATCTAAAGTAAGTGAACAAATACAGAAAGGGATATTCTATGAATAACACCACTTAGATAACAGCTTTTAAATAATATACAGTAATCTCTTGTTTTACAAACATGTAGTAGACCACTCTACTGTACATAATACACTAAAATATATCCTGAATATACAGAACAAGATAATCACTGATAATCTGCCATGTCAAAACACAAGAGTTCCATGTACCAACAAAAAATAAGAGCAACACTAAATTAAGTAAAATAGACCACTCAATGAACAAGAAATCCGGGTAATCTAGACACTGAACAGTACACTTAACCATAATCTAAATCTAGTCTCTAAAACAGAATTCACCTTGTGAGAAGTGTGATGCCCACTCTGCATGAATTTAGAAACTACATTTATTCATTAAGATTCAATGATTCAGTAGCATATTCACTTACTCAATCCAGAACTGCCAAAATCTTATGCCAAAGAAAAATTTTAGTATCAAATATTTTGTCTGTGACTCAAACATCAGTGGATTCAAGCCAAAAATTACCACAGTTCTTTCTTACCTTCAAGAATTATCTCCTAGGAAGGTTTACAGTATTTATCTATTTGCCTTCTCACAGAGAACAGAGCAATGCTAGCTTATTTAAATAGGTTTTTCAGATCATAATCTGCAAATATAGTTTTGACTCACTACTCGATGCAAACAGGTACTGTACAAGCGTCTGTGCCAATGCTGTTCGTGAATCCCCATTCAAATTGAGCGCTCACTATTCCCCTTCTGCACCTCTGGAGTGAATAATGACAATTACAGAGCCCACAACTCAGGAACGGTACAAGCTCTACAAACCCTTTTGATGGGAACCAAGTGTCGGAAGAATCCTTCTCGCCTCTCTGCTGGTTTTCCAACCCATCTCTTGAATAATTATCTAGGGTTCAATTAGGAGCTCGGTTTTCTAGACTTAAAAATCCATAAAGAAAATAATGATAAAATCGTATCCATTACATAGTATATCAACAACGGAAAGGTTACACATACTGCACTTGAACATTGCTAATATTCAATGTTTAAGTGAAGAACATTGGTAATCTTCTGTTGTCTGTAACTTCTAGTCTAAATTCCTCTCAAGAAAAACTATTGGGAATTTAATCCAAGTTTTAGAATTGATTTTGTGTTCATAATCTGGAAAATGAAGTAGAACCAAAAGCCTAATCTATATTATTTCCAAACCTAACTGCCAGGGCAGGAAATAATGTGAACTCTCATCCAGCACATTCCTAGACCACATAAAAAGCATAAGGAAAATGTGAGCTAGACAAATGCATTCCTCCAATGAGAGATGTCAGCACTCAAACAAAATCCATGCCCAATGCAGTCAGCTGCTATACAGCTCACAGGCTCAGCTTTAAATAAAATTATGTTTCACAACTGCACTTTCAGTGAATTAAAATTAAAAGCCAAAGAAAAATTTATTTTAATTTGCAGTGCATTGTAAAAGCAGTTCACTAGCTCTGACCATCTTCATACCAGTGCCTTTCCAAAGTAAAGATAAAAATACATACCCTCACAATTTATTTAGAGTACATCACTGGGGTTTCTGCTTACAGAACATCTACTCCTCAGTTTGAACAGTACCCTGCATTCAAAGATACAACACTGAAGAGAGACAAAGCACAAATTTATAAAACTGGTCATGTATTTAGTGCCATTGTTCATTTTGTAAGAATAGAAAAAGGATGAACAACTCCCTTATCACCAACAGATCTGATGAATATACATGAGTTTAAATAGATGCAGGGAAACATAGATTTAGTGTCAAAAGACTGCATATCTGTCCTGGACTTTAAATATTAACAATGCACATGGATTTTTTCTTGATCCAGTTATCGCAGGTCTGGACATTCACACTAGGATTTGCTGTCAAAAAAACCCTACTCTGAGAAAGACATGTAAATATACAGCATGCATTCTTGAACTGATGCAAAAGAAATTCCCCTTATGTGGCAGAAGGATGCAGGAATGGAGAGGAATCCTGAGTATCTTTATAACTTCTATATTCCGTCATAAGCAGAAAACAACACTACCTCAGATAGTTTAAAACCTGGAATTATCACACCGCAGCAAATCCTAAGAACCTCAAAAATGTAATTATTTAAAGAATCTCCAGTACTAGTATCACCTCCCCTTGTCACCCAAAAGAGAGAGATGTACTACCATTTGGAACTCAAATGATTTTCTGGGTAAATTCTATTGGTGACAGAGAAGTCACTTTTGGCATTAAGCCACCATGTTCTGAAAAGCTGCCACAGTTTTGCATACAAACTGCCTTGTTGAACTACCCCACATACTGAGTACTAGGCCCACTAGCCAATTTTTTTTTCCTTGAAGAAATAAACTGCCTGCTCAGGTATGGATGGAGGAAAAATTATACTACTTTTTCTGCTTAATGTCTTTGAGACTTGCATTCTTACAGTCTGGAATCAGAGTGTGATCCAAATCTTGATGTCCCAATATCCTATCACCACAAAAGTTACATTAGCAATTTAAGAATGCTACAGACGTGAAGAAGGCAATGTCTTGTCGGGTTTTTTGACATCACTGAAAATGTAAGATTCTCATTATAATAGTCCCGCTTCATCTCACACACATACCTATGTGCACAAAGTTGAAAACACAAATACTGTATAAACTATGAGAATTCACAATGCTGTAAAATCAGATACATTAGAGAAAATTTAAAAAATTATTTTGTTACAGTGAAAGTCAAATTCACCAAAGACTCCATTAAAAAACACAAAATGCAAATAACGACTTCACAGTATTTTAAAATCTAAAACATAAGAAGAGGCATTTTAAAATAGCAACATTATAATGTTGCATACAAAAAAATTGGTGGAACTGGCTCATCAGTTAATTTTGTGAAATAAGTACCTTTGCTTCCATTTTTATTACTGATTCTGACTTCATACTCCCATTTGCAGAGCTTTAAATTCTTGCCCATTTCAATCTCAAACCACATTCTTCTCTCCTCCATCAGTATCTCTTACTGATCTAAATACAACCTCAGAGAAATATCTTATTCTGTTGATTTTTGACATTAGTATCTCCAAATATCTTCCATTCTGGGAGTTTGTATTTATGTCATTTGACAGTCTGTATTACACAAGGAATCCTAACTGTTATGAACTAAATGCCTACTAATCTGGTTGGTGATGTTAGAATGCCAGTGACATTTACCAGATCCTGGTCATTACAATAGTAATAACCAAGGCGTATTTTCAGCAATTTAACAGTTTCTTCTACTTCAACAAATGTATTGTATTTATACTTCCCTAAGTAGAATCACAGTGTATAATATATTGCCTAGAAGCAGCAACATTGCAAAACTACAAGGTAAATTAATTAATCACATTAATTTCCCTAAGTATGCTGAAAATATTTCACCTCTTTCTCAGCAATATAATATCATGCAACATTTTGAAAGCAATATAATTTGAAAATTAACAGATTTGTTATTTAATGTTGCCATAACAACCATAGAAAATTGTGTAAGAAAATACCAAGCAATAAAGGATGAAATGCCATAGAAACAGATAAGAATAGAACAAGTTGTGTCAGTTCTAGCCTTAAGGAAAATTTTAGACACAGAAAAGCTCAGGGACAAAATTATGAAAAGGTGGAGAAATAGAAAAGGGCAGTTAATGTTGGAAAATAAAAATGTAGCTGTATGGCATAGTGCCAGTGTTCTCCAGCAGAGATTACATGCAGATTAGTTGAAACCTCTAAGAAAACTAATGCACATTAGATAAAAATTCAGCACAGATTATGATAGAAACTTGTTTGACTTTCTGGTTTTTTTTTCAATCTCTTGCTTATAATAATACTGCTGCAGTGTTGCACGATATAAATAGTCAAAAGCCCTCACAACCTGAATCCAGTAATAGCTAAATTGCTGCCAGTTTTACATGGTTTTCTAAAATTCCCTCCAGCAGAAGGAACTAACAATTGACTTAGGAAGTTATGAAGGAATTCAAACATAGAATCTATTTTCCTGTAGGTCAAGCCACTACTGCACTGTATAATGAATGTAAACATGAGATGAAATCATTTAATCTCTGCTCCTCACCTTTTCAACGACCTTTCAGAAAAAACATCCTGGAGCCTGAATTTTATTTAACATGGAAGTCATACAGGCTGGATAATATGACGTTCCTACCTATGAGCAAAACATCTTTAATGCATTTATTTCTCCTAAAATAAAAATGTTATACAGATATCTCTGTATCACAGCTAGAGTTGACACATAGACCAGTCAAATGCAGTTTTGTGTAGAGTAGAAGAAACAATACATTCACAGCTCTTTGTTTGAAGAATTAACAAAGTCAAAATCAAACCTTTCTCGAGTGAAACTCCACTTTGGATGTTATGCACTGCCTTATATTGAGAGCATAATCAAGGAGAACCACTTTCTTATTACACTTCTCTTCTTTCAAAGAAGGACAAAAAAGCAGATGGCATCAAAATGAAGCTCAAAGATGGTATATTTAGCGTTATACAACAGACATATGGAAACCATTATATAAATACGGGAATTGTTGCATAAAATGTTCAGGTGAGATGCAACTTAATGAAAGACAAGAAACTTGGGAGCAGCATAAAAAAGGATCGAGACTAAAGAAGAAGCTTCATTCTACACCAAATCTGATCTAATGACAGGGCGTAGCCAAAAGGGCCAGTCCTGCTGTGTGAAACCCTCAGGCTTCCCTGCATGAGGATCTACCAATTCTGCAACTGTAGGGTGAGCTGGGAGAGAGGGGAGGACAAGGGGGTGTTGGACACTTTTTGAGCATGACAGATTGACTCAGCTCTTTGGCTATGCCTGATATATGGAAGTAACAGAAATGAGCCAGTATCCCCTTCTGCCATGCTTCAATCCTTTCACAGCTCCCATCTCCAGAACAAGTCTGGGGTATGCCACCCATCTGTCCCTGGCTCCAAGATACTGAGGCCACAACCAACCTTTCACCATGGCAAAGACAACAGCTGACTATGGGCTTCAGGCTACAACCCATCCTTCAGCACAGGTGTCAATCTGGATCCCTCCTCTCAAGAGGCAAATTAGTAGCCATAGTATTGAAACTCGGAGCAAATTAACTTCATTTGAAACCTCCACCTTTGCCAAATTTGGACAAAATGACTCAAAAGTCATCAGGATAAACGGCACAATAATGTAGGTCAGATTTCCTCAAGAAACAGATGAAAAATAATATACAGCTAGATTGCGTAGAAGTAATCTTTGTACAAGGTGATTAAAATTTTGAAACACTAGTATGATTAAATGTTAGCAGAAAGCACATAGTAAGACTAAGTATCCCATTTTGGGTAAGTATAGGTTGGGAGGGGTAATCACAAAAAACTATGAAAGATGTGCTTTTTATGACAAAGTGAATAAAATTGATTTTATACAGTACAACTTCTAAATCATATAAAGTATTTCCCCCAAAGCTCTGGAACAGGATTAGTAGTTTCCTCAAATTCAGTCTGTGTGCAAAACTGTAAACAAGTAATTTAAATACAAGAGTAGGGGATTCTGCAGGGCTGGGGTCAACCAACGCAGCAGCTTTTCTCTTTCTGGTATTCATAGCACTTTAGGAGAAACACAGAAGAGGTGTATCCTCAGCCCATTTTAGGACTCGTCATATATTTGACAGTAAAATAACAATACCAATACCTATACCAAGAAACGGCACTGCATCTGAAAACCCAACAAGCTGTTAAATGAAAATGCAATACCAGGAAGCAAAGCTTTTGCACCAGTTATTTCCAGTAGACTTAGAAAACACAGTTGTAGACTTTTTTCTTACTTCACAATATTTTTAAAATGCCAAATGCCTATAGTAAATGTTATGTTACAATCATCAGTCATTATCAGTGGACTACAAAATAAATGCTTTTGAAAACCTTTTTATGATGTCAACTCACAATAAAACCTATTGCAACAGTTTCTTATGTTCTTATATTTCTTCCTGGTTCCAATAGAACATGAGTCTAGTACCCTATTAATTTGTTCTCTATATAAATTTGTTCTTCTCCCATTCATAAAAAGAATGTGAATTAGGTCCAATTGTGGATGTAGATGGGGACCTACTCAAGTACTGAAGTTATACAACAATGAAATTTAAAGCACAATCTAACTTATCAATTGTATTTCTAAAGAGCCTCACACCCTAAAAAGGAGGAAGTATCATCTTTGAAGAAAAAGTTTCCAGTGTCATCTATTTGAATTTTTATGTTGCTTAAGTGTTACTACTGACCTGTTAAGCTAACTGTTCAGGCAGCCCTGGTTTAATCTGGAAGCATTCAAAATCTTCTCTCTCAGAAAAGCCTCCAGCAACTCAGCATCACATCTTCTTACCACTACGCAAAATCATTGCTTTAGCAAAACCACAATAAATTTAAAAGCAGGATACAAACAGCAGAGTCTACAACTGTTGTGATAGCACTGATGAAAATGCTACAATCTTAATGCTTCAATAAAAATGTTTTAATTAAAATGTTTCACTGAGGCAATTGCTATTTTACTTTTTACCATAGATTTTGATTACATTAAAAACAACACAACTAATTAAAACAAAAGTTTAAGTAACATTCATAGTTTTATTAGGATATTTCACCCAAAAGTGAATGTTTATTAGTACATTCTCTGTCCAGTGAATTAAAAGGCATCAGCAGCCCTGCTGAATATAAAAAACACGGGAAAAGAAATCAGCAGGTATTGCAAAGTAAGTTACCAGACAGCCTACTAAAACTCTCCAAATACTGAGTTTCTACAGCACTGCAAGAAAAACCTACCTCACTCCTGAAGTAACTGACACTTTTTTAGTGATGAGGACTACACTACCTCATCCAGTTTTACTTCATGTTATGCAACATGTAACACTGAGGTCAAAAGGTGTTACTGAAATGACAGGCTATGACTGATTATTGCAATCTGAACTGGAAACAAAAGGCAGAAGTGAAAGGGAGGTTTTCACCCACTGCCATCCAGTGCAGTACATAGTCCAGGACCATGTAATGAGTTATCACAGTACTTATCCTGTAAGTCAGATGGCTTTTCCAAAAGCAAAGTTTGAAGTGCAGCCCAAGTGTATTTAGATTCTCTCTCTCACATCCTCATGACATATGTGCTAATTTAAAGGATTCAACTAATTTCAGGTGACTGCTTTGAAAATTTTGAAATTAGAACAAGTCTTACACGGTCACTGTTAGTGACAAAGCTCTGACTGAACATAGCTCAATTTAACCTTTAAATATATATAGTCTGAAAGTAAGATATCACTTCTTAACATAAGCCTCCTACAGACTAAAAGTAGAAGCCCTTCTATACTTTAAATGTGAAGTTGCCTGTATAACTACTCTAGAAGGAAGAAACAGAAAGGAAATTTTCGTACAAAACAGAGTCAGGAAACTCCCCATTAATGATTCCTACAGATAAGAACTTCCTAAAGCACCAGTGCCAGCATGAGCCTGTCATTTACCAAAACCTGTCTTAAGACATTTATCAAACTCCTGATATCTCTCCTGTAGACCTCCCTAAACTGATACAGTCTTGCTGTCTTTACAGCAAAATTCTATCTCTTGCCTGCTTTACAAGTAGACATAGCTGCTATTAAGAAAAGTAATAAAAAGCATAATTTTTACTCTGTACTTTTGTCCTCAAAAATCAGCATATGCTTTTCTTTATGTGCAAATGTAGCAAATAGTCAATAGCAACCACCAAAGCAAGGAGAAAAACTCAAAGAATACATCAAGCATGCAAGATATTACTCATACATTAAAAAAAAAATATTCCATGTTCATAAATGCATCGAGCATAACAATTCTACTTAAATTTCACAAAAGGTTAGTTGTGATCATGAGCTATATGGCACCAGGTACCATGTGCTTAGATGAGCATAAGGCGAAACAAAGCTTGAAGTCTGATGGCATAATCAAACAACAGAAGTAAAAAACCCCATACGGATAAGAAAGGCAGCTTTCACTTAAATACCTGACACTCAGTTGATAACCACCTGCATACAAAATTCTTGAAAGCTTTAAAATACCTTTTTCCTCTTTTAAATTTTTTTTAAGAATAAAATATTCTTCATTATTCTTCATTACATCAAGCACAAACATGTTTCCATTTAACTTCACAAATTGGAATGTGTCTTATTTTAATCTTTCACCTTTGCTCAGTTGAAGAAACTTGTACTGTTGATAATAGGAGACAAACTAGATCTTACTTAAATTATGATTTATGCTATGTGTTTGTATATTATCAGGACACTGCATTCCAGACTGATAGCTACTTAGGGGTTTTTTGGGGGTGGTTGGTGGTGTTTGTTTTTCTTTATTCTTTTGTTTGTTTGCTTGCTTTGGGTTGTTTTTTAATGTTTTCAAAGCAGTCAATCCTGCAAAAGCAGTTGGCAGGATCATCAGGCTCCTGATGCAGTAGGATTATTCATCAGGCACTCAATTTTTAGCTGAAAATTTTTAGCTGAAAAGCTCTAGTCTTCATTCCACAAATCATGGTTTGGGAATAGGGGATTCCCATGGCTCTGACACCAACACGCACATTTGCAAAAGGGACTGCATATTCCCAGTTCCAGACCTGGCATGCATAGCTGCTCTTCCAGTGCCCTGCTGGATGCCAGCACAGAAGAGTCTGCAGGGCATGGACACGAGCAGGGTGGCTGTGAGCATCACCTCCCCCTGCCCTGGGCTGCAGGAGCCTGGGCAGCTGCTGCATGTGCTGCGGATCACACCAGTGCCACGTGGCATCCCACCACCTTTGCTTGCTTTTTGGGAGAGACTTTACAATTCCCAGCTTAGACCAGTTGCATTATTTTCCATATTAACTGAAGGATTATCAGGTAGTAAGAACACAGTGAAATTGTTTGGCAGCAGGTTCCAAGAAATGAATACTTTTGTGGATCCAAGGTTGTCAGGACAAACTGCAAAAATAATGAACACATTTACAGTAGAAAATAAGATTAAGGAACAAAAATACAGACAACAGGGATCAGGATTGCTTATGTAGCTGTAAGCATGGAGAATATAAATCCATTAAAAGAAATAAGGGTATCTTTAGAAAAATAAGCAGCAATCTGACATGAAAGTAAAGCCAAGCATTACCACATTCCCACCGGTACAAATAAACCAGCCCAGCAACACCATGGTACTCCTTCTTCCTCATGTGAGAATTTAACAAGCCTAAGGTCTAGAAGAGATAATGGGATATACATAGAAGATTAAGAATTATCCCCTCATGCTGAGTAATTTGTCCCAGTTCCCAGGCTTGCTGAAATTCTGGTCCTCTAAAGCAAAACAAATGCAAAAGGAATTGTTCAACTACCCTGTGTAAGAATTTTGAATTTCCTCAGGAAACAAGGCATGAGCGTGAAGCTCAGCAACTTGCTTCTGGTGACTGCTTATACATGGCTGGCCTCTCTTCTAAGACACTCTCTTCAGTTCCTGGCCACTTAAACAGAGTGAAAATATTGATAATCTCGCAAAAAAGCATTTCCAAGTATACTGTAGTCTAAAGAAAACATGTAAAAAACAATCTAGTTCTTTTAATTTCAACTGCATAGGAATACTCAAAATACAAAAGTATAGATATTCCTTGTTTCACCTGAATTCAGTGAGGTAAATTTAAGGTATTCCAAATTATGGTATTTATAGCATGAATCTAATTTTCTTTGGAAAAAAGAACCACCAAAACAAAACACAACCAAGCAACACAAAACAACAACAGGAAAAAAAAAACCAACAGGGAAAAAAAAAAACCTCCACTCCTCAAACAACTAAACCAAAACAAGAAAAAAAAAACAATCCCAAAAGAGAATAACCCAAAAAACTGAACTCTCCATAACCCCCCCAAAAAATCCCCAAGAGCCAAACACCAATGACTTGTTTAAGTCCTAGCCTAAATATTATGTACCCCTGTAGCTTTGGACTGTTTTAATTTTTGTATGACAAATCTAAGGGATTTCACTTGCATATAGGAAATCGAAGCAGCACACCTAATTTCTTTTGAACTCTTCCCAAAAATATACATAGTAAGGAAAAAAAGCATGCTAATCTTGGGAGATGGAAGACCACGGAAGTCTCACTGGTTAAAGCAACTTCCATGGACTGTGCCCTGAACTGGTCAGATCAGTAGTTTACAATCCATTCCCACCCCATACTGGGAGAACCACAGTGGCCTCAGGAGAGGTCAGAGGTGCAGAAGCAATGAATATCATATGAGTTCTGCCTCCTCTAGTGTTTGATTACTGTGTACTGTGGAGGAAATCTCCCATCACCTCACTACACCAAGTATTTACAGAGCAAGAAATTCAACTCACTGGTACAAAAGTAGTCTACTCCCTATCAGGTATTATTTCTGATGCTTTGAACGAGTTGCTCAGTACTGTGGCTGTCAGTGGAAGTTCACCCTAAAAAAAGACCGCCTCATAGGCTCTTCCACTACCTTTTTTTTTTTTTTTTTTTTAAATCTATGCCATAAAATTATACATCATATATCTTTTATTTCCATTCAAATTCAACACTAGGCATGGGAACATATTTCTATGCTACAGGTACTTTAGTAAAAATCTGTGAGCAGTTTAATTTAAAAGCCATGGACAGCAACCTAAAGCAATTTTTGACCATGTAAAATGTTTTATAAATAGTTCCATGTGCGCTGTTCTTCTGAAGTCTCACTAGAGACGAATAATGACCTCGTATTTCATTCTCATTTACTCTGAATTAGCCAAACCTTCTGGTTTTAATTACATACTTAATACACCTGGCATGGTCTAATTACAGAAAACAAAACATCATTTAAACAAAGGATGACCTTGAACTTAGTCTATCAAAATAACAGTTAACTTTAAGTTTTCAGTTTTTAACGAACTGCCAAGACACGCAATAGCAATTTTCCAAATGTGATCATATGCCTTTAGAGCAACAGACTTATTGCATTAGGAAACATCTGTACACACCCTTTATGGCTTTCCTGATTATTAATGCAAATCCCACTTAGATTTCAATAGTGCTATAAACAGGTCTATAGGTAAACACCAAGTTCGCATGACTGATGTATTTAATGTGTTAGACTATACCAGATCTAGATTGAAGCCTGTTGAAGCTGAAGTAACTTTTTTTAGTGATTTTGTATGAGTACTGCAACTACGAAAAAAGGGAACATGAAGCTATAGCCATGACAATATGTGCAAAAGAGGCAACAAAGGGTTCTAATACCACAAACTTAATTAAATACATTAGGTATTCTACTGCTCAGCGTGGTTACTTATCTGCTTGAAATGGAATATTTGCTTTAATTCCATCTTCAGTTGTGCTGAAAGTTTCGGTAACAGGCTGGTTTTAAAAGAATATTTCAATATAATAATGAATGGTCTTCACACATCTGATAAGGTTTTTTTACTCCTAGTTGTGATCAAGTAATGCTAAAAAACGTATTTATTAAAGCATATGGCACTTAAAGTCAACAGAATGTAATGCCTACACAAAATTCAGTAAGGCCTAAAATTCCTGTAATATAACCAGATCACATATCATTTTATATTGGTTATCGTTACAGCCCTAGCACTTCCCACCTCAGCATGTCAGAACATCAAATGTGAAGTGCATTTGAGGTAAATTATGTCAATAACAGTATTAAGGAAGGACAGGAATTAGAATCTGTGCATGCTCAACAAAGATCTCCCAAACTACTGGCTATTTCACAAAGAGCTGGCATTCAAAGATGTATTCCCAGAATATTGGTCTATGTCCCATATTGCTGACCACAGCATACTGCTGTAACAGAATACTCCAGCACACAAGGGTAGAGAAGTTGGTTATTAGATATTTTGACAATGTTTCATCATGGGAACAGCCTACTGTCACCGCTGACGTAGCCAACGTTTTGAACATAGACAACAGGAAGGTTAGTGTTTTGCATGTATATTAGGTCTGAACAGGTAATATTCTTAAGGAATTAATAGGTTCAACAAATTCATATAGAAGTATCCTATACAGATAAGCAAATATATTCAGGGTTACCATGAATGTTGACAAACATCCATCACTTAATTTACTTGGCTGGCAAACTAATAATAACACTGACTGTGTAAAGGAGGAAAGTATCCAAAACTTTTAATACGTCACCGACAGAATTCAATAAATATATTAAAATAAATGAAATACTAAGAAAAGATTTTACAACATAAACCATATATGTAATAGATTGTGGTTAAATAATTATATATATTACTAATTGTTGCGGTGGACCCCCCTGGGCCCCCCCGCCCCTCTAGGCCAGATCCCTGTCATGTGACTGAGCCAAGTCTATCTTAGGTTCAAGCCGCCCGGGCTCTGATCTGGTTGGTTGTTTGTCCCGTCTCCGCCCCTGGTATCCCCTTTCCCCCTGTCTGTGATAAAGCCAGCAGGGGGGAAAGCCCAGCTCTCTTACCTCGCTGACTGCTGCCCAGGTCGGGTGCTCTGTCCCCCTCCAGGACAGAGGGAATAAATGACTTAACATCAAGGAGGTATGAGCTGTATTTCTGTTCTCAACTTCTGCTCTGGGGACAGCTGTCATTAACACTGGCTTAGGTGGGGCTGCTCAGTCGAAAGAATATTAGGCTGGTTGTGGATGGTCTAAGATATTCCAAGACTTAGGAAGCAAGCTTGCCACAGAATTAAGCAGTGGACAGCTGATAACCTCCCACAACTAATTATTTAACTGAACTGCAATAGCCTGACACAGACACATTCCAAACTGCCCAGGAGGGGATATGATCTAAATGAGATTTGTCACAAAGTAACTACATCCTAGAAAATTAAGATGAGATATATAGGAGTGAGCAGAATTTACACTTCACATGAGACCTGATGGCAGGACTCTTGTGTTGTATTCCAGCTCTGCTATTAACTCATTTTGAAATCACACACTTCCTGTTTCTCTGTCATCATTCTCCTGATAACAGCATTTATTAACATTTTTCCATTGCAAAACTATAATTAAGGAAGTCCCAGAATGAATACTCAGATCTGAATCGTTCTCACTGAGCTCTCTCAACCAAAAGGTCTCTGTCAGGACAATGACGTTGCTTTAGCTCTACCAGAAAATCCTGTTTTCACAACATAGGCTATGCCAGATGCACAAACATTGCACCTGCTAACACACCACAAAAATAACATTTCATAAATTCAAATAGTATTTCATTCTCTTCAGATCTAGCATGGGTATGCTACTTTGAAATGAAAATAATCCTGTTCATCAAACAATGCTAGTGACATAAACAACCTGGAGCAAATAGGCATGTTACATTAGCACAGGGGAATAAAATCAGTATCACCAGTTAAAAAGGTAATCTTGAAAAACGCTTTGAGACTATGCAGGGCAAAATGCTCTATAGCTGAGTTGTCACAAACTCTGAAATTAATGGCACAAATAGTGAAAATACAGTTTAACTGCAAATTGAAAAAAACATGATAGTTTTTCCTGAAGATTATTTCCCTAAACAGCAACAAAAAAATAAAAATAAAAATCACCATTTTACAAGCATAATACAAGCAAATTAAAATAATATTTTTGATCAATTAAATAGGATTCAAGAAAACCTGACATTATTTAGTCTCTGAATTGTTCAAAGCACATAATTATAGTTCAAATGACAGCACAATATAGTTGTCAAAAATATTGCAAGAAAGGCAAATCTACAGTGAAAACAAGAACACAATCCTAAAAATGAGTGCAAATTCATCCCTATTATCTTTTCTTCTTTTGTACTGGAACTAAGAGATGAACTTAGAAGTTTCAAATACTATTTCCCTAAGTGGGAATTTCTATTTACAGTGGTGAATTTAATAAATGTATAGTAGCAGATACTCTCTTCTCTAAAGCCCTTAATAACAGACATAAGACATCACAATATATAGTCCAAGGCAAAAGTCACCCACTATAAAAAAGCGCTCCTACAAACCACTGAATTACATGAATGACACACTGAGACTGAAGATAATGGGTCCATCTCCACTTCCTACAATACACAACTATTTTAATAATCCTGGCAGCATCCCTGATGATAAATTCCCTGCTGTCTGCCAGTGGCTAGTCTCTTCCTTCTGTGAGACCAATAATTTATTTACAAGGTATCTTAAAATAGCTTTCACGTGAAACAACCGAGGGCTTTTGGTTGGTTGGTTTTTCATTTGACAGTATTTTGTCTTTGTGTCCAAAAAGAAAGAATCAGCTCAAAAATCTTTGTTCTGAGTCTGTCTAGAGTCTCTTCAACTGTAGGAAGAAAAAGTAGCTCCTTCAAGAGGATGACACACAGCCCAACTAATCTCCCCCGGCTGCTGTCAAGGCATTTATAAGAGTTTTTACAAGGGTTTCCTGTACTATGGTTCCAGAATCAGGGATGACAGCAAAAATTAAAATTAGCGTTCTGATGACAGCTGTCCAGTTCCTGGAGAACCAGCTATTCCCACCTGTGAATGCTCATGAGGCAAATACAGAATCAACACATGGGGAACCGATCATATTCTTGATGGCTACTGACAACTTGCTTATGCTTCAGGAGTCTTCAACGTAGACATGAATGCCAAATCTTCATAATAATTTCTGGGGTGGGTATTTAAACACTCATATATACATTGTTTTAGTTGTGCAATATTCTCCCTAAGACAGACATGCAAGGGAAGATTTAATAACCTATATAACATGAGTAAGTTATTCCTCCTTGGAGGAGTAAGAATTGTTGAAGATTGTTCAAAAAGCTTTAACTACGCATAACATCATAAAATTTTACACTGAAGATAAAAAATATAGTTTAGCTGTCAGATCTATAAAACTGTGACACAGCCTCCCCAAGGAAAGTAATGGAGGTACCTTCAATTCAGACATGTCACGCTAATCTAGAAAAAGTATTTGGTAGCACATCTACTTTAGGAATACAGAAAAGATCATTTAGTAAGTAATTTTAATCCCTCATTTTTCAGATTAATAATAGTTTGGACAAGAACTACTTTACTGAAAAAAATAATAGAGTAAAACATAAGGAAAGAAACTACTGGGATCAATATTCAGTTGCTAATTTACTTTAGGACAACCTCCCACATGTATTCAAATTTGAATTACCATGTGAACACATCCCTAGTACAAGCAGCTCAAAAACCACTGAAAGAATAAAGCATTGTTTTCATTTTGTATATTGTATAGGATATTACCAGTAGACTTGTGTGGTATGGTGCCTAATATTTTCTTTATGTTATGTCTCCTTTAAAACATAAAGGGAAAGTGAAACTCAAGTTTAACTGAAATAAAAATTTTGAAAGACCACAAAAAATCATGGTAGTCTACACAGGTCACTTTTTATATCCTTCATAAGAAAACCATCTACTTACAATATTTTTGGACTTTTCTGCTTTTAATTTGACGGAGGAAAATAACTTGTACAATTCTTCCCCAACAACTTAAAGAGTCAGTATTTCTAAATTGTTTTGGAAAACTCCAAAGAGATAAAGTCAGACATTGATGATCCTCAAGTAGTAGTGTATTCAAGTACATGTCTTTGGAAAAATTTTGCCTGGCCACAAATTAGCAGCAGAGGCAAGTTTTCCTCAAATGCAAGGTGTTTTCCAGGTAACCCTCTCTACTCACAATTTAGTAGCAGATGTAAACTACTCTTGAGACTGCAGATTTTTCCACATAACTGAACATAGACTCTTGACTAAAGAAGTGTTATTATAGACACAATTTGTAAATTACAACATAAATAACACAGGCAAGCCAACTGAATGCTTTACTGAATTAGAGGTAGAAACCTGGTACCTGGAAAGAAGAGAGATGAGACAGTCAAGGAGTATCATTAGGTATTCTCAGAGAGGCAAAACCAGAGATAAACCTTACAGACATAAGAAAGCTTAAGTAGCTGATAGGTACAAATTACTGGCTAGAACAAAACAAAGTGAATCTGTTTGTATACTAGTAAGAGGAAACAATTAAAAGGCAATAAAAAAACATTTAAAACAAGGGTTGCAAATGGTCTCATCAGTCTTACATGGGAAAGTGCAAAAAAAGTTTCAACTCTGTACTTTACTTATGGAATTATCAGGTGACTGAGGTTTAACATCAATTCCTACAGAAACAAAGCAGCCTCTCAAAAAAACCCCAACCACCTTCTACCCAATTTCAAGCGCCATCTTATTTCTATTCTTTCTTTTTTCATACTGTATGGCTATCAGAAGAATTTTAGTTTTAACCAAAATACTAATAGCTGCTGAAATAAGAGAATGTGAATGTCTCCTATAGTCGTATTAACATGTAAAAGTATAATGCCAAATCTTCATAATAAGTACATTACACCAACTATTTACCTCCACAACTCTGCTTTCTCTAAGATGGTTACAATTACATTGTATTGCCATGGAGAATAACTGCAGTCCAAGCTTTCCTGTAATTTTGATTGCTGCTGAAGTTTCTCCTTTTATGTTTGTTCCAGAATGCCTTACTACTGAACAGAAATCCTAGTTCTTCTAAATGCCCAGATAGAAAATCAAAACCATAAACCTGGCAGTAAAAGAGAACAAGCATTACAGTTTACAATATTACCAGAAGACTTGCAGCCTCATGGTGGTTTTATTATTGTCATTTTCTTCCAATAGTGTGTGAAATTAACAACCCCAAAACTTAACTGAGTGGTTGTTATATAAAGAACCACACATTTAGACGTAGGATTCTTCAATCAGAAGTTTCTTCTGAATTTACATTTTCTTCTCTCTTAATTCCTCTTATGTCATTAAACTAGTGAATGAAAGCAGAAGTATCCTTCCTGAAATTCACAGTTTGATTCCCACAGGGCTTTTTTCTTTTTTATAGATAGTAATATACAGCACCACCTAAAATAAGCTACTGAGCAGTAACCAGAACATCCTTGAAATGTGATGCTCTATGCACAACTGTAGAAAGATTGAGGATTTTTGGTCTCTGAAATACTCACAAGCATATGCACTCTAGTTCATACTGTGGAGGCTGAATATGAGAGGTACCAACTGGTAAATGTGCATCCTTGGTTCCTCATATCCAGAATCCCCAGTAACTTTTAATGGGACCACATATGGAGTTCGGCATATACACATGAATGCAATTTCTTGAAGTTCCATTACAAGCTGAACCCACTGGTTTTGACTGAAGAGGATATGCAGAACCTTAAGGAAAGCAGCAACTTAAGAACCACTTGAGCTGCATCATTCACAGAAGCCTCCAGAGATGGTACCATGCTTACAGAAAAGCACATATGGAAATTATAGGGACAAATCTGCAAGTCTCAGGGATAGACACATTTCTCACATCTCAAAGCACACTTGTGCTCATGTGGATACACATGAATCACACCTCTAGCCCTCTTGCAGGAGATTCTGGCCAGGCATACTACCACACTATCTCCTTGTGAGGAAATCATCATGCACACAGGCATTTTTGCCATCTGTTTGAAAAGCTGAACAATCTTCCTAAACCTTTTTGTTCATATGAAAAAATAAAAATTGGGAAAAAAAAAAATCTGATGTCTCACATGTGTGTGACTTTGGTAAGAACACAGACAGGGTGATTTCCTTGCTTGGTCCACATGCTGCAGGAACCCCATAAAATGCAAACTTACACAATTTTTTTCAACATAGAGAAAGCCCATATGACTCAATATATATTTTCCTAAGTATGTAGCAATCACTAGAAAATATTATTTTCACTCAAAGAATTAAAAAATTGAAGAAGTGATCATGCAGCCATGAGCTTACAGAGATGGTCCATAAGGGGATATAAAGGTAACATTAATGTCTCAATAAACACTAGTTCATTAGATCAGCCAGAAAACTCCAACTGGGAAATTTTGCTGAAGAATACAACAAACTCATTCCAGGCACAAGGTGTAATCCTAAAGACTGCCTAAAGAATAACTGCTATTTTTGTTTTTAAAAAATTATTCTGACCAAGGGGAAGGAGACCTCCCCCTCAAAACATAGAGGATGAGTACAAAACTTACCACCACCCACAGAAATTGGTTCACTTGGCTGTGTGTGTACATAGAGTGAACCTCCGAACACTTTTTGACACAGGTGTTTTCAGAGGACCAGTGTATGATCAGGATACTTTCAAGGCATCAGGCAATGAAAGTCCCATGACAGTAAGCCTGAAAACCCAAAATTAACTGCTATCATGGAGAAGAGATTATAGAATAAAAACTGCCTTCATGGAGCTAGGGAAAGCTTAGGTCTTTAGAATACTGTAGCTCTCTAAGAATCAGTAATAATCAACACCAAAATTGGCTTAGATGGTTAGAGCATGGTGCTAGTAATGCCAAGTTTGCAAATCTGATCCCCATATGGCCATTCACTTAAAAGAGCTGGACTCCATGATCCTTGTGGGTTCCTTCCAACTTGGAATATTTTGTAAATCTGTAAATAAAGTTATAGAAAAAGACAAGTAAAATGACTGTGACTATTGGATTAAAGGGGTATCCAAATGGGACCCTGTGGATAAATAAGGCCAAGACCAAAAATATTTATTCACCTAATAAAAAATATTTCTTCTTCATTATCAAGGAAAAAATAGGCCCATTTAAGCATCCCAAGTCCCACAAAACTGGCTTGAGTACCTTTCTGAAGTCTATTCACTCAAAATTCTCCAGTCCCCACTATCCAATATTATGAGAGATAGTCAAGGAATCTTATACTAGATATATCAATTCCACATATAATCACCTTTTCTACAGAGCATAAAGATCTCATGCCTCCTTTTTTTTCATAGAAATTATTGTCCTAGTATGTTCTTGGCATTCTTGACATACAGAGGTTTAGACTCTTCTTAATACTCTATTACCACACTGGAGAACATGGTGAGATGGGCCAGGTGGGATCAACTGCTTCAACCACAACTGCCCTTTGGGTGTATCTGAACAAATCATGTGCCTGCCTCATGAAAATCACAGCTGTAAGACTGAGACATTCATGACTGCATCTACTTGCCAATCGCCTAGCTGTTGCAAAATACCAAGAAGACTCCAAGCCAGCTCTGATGATCACAATTCTGAGGACAGAGAGTCACTCCAGTGAACAGTCAAGAAATGCATTCAGGCCACCCTGTAGCCCTTCTACTGCAGACAAGGCCTTCTTCTGAGAAGTTCCAGAGAAAGCTGACGACTTTAATGAGTAGGAATTTGGAAGCAGTACTTCTGTACATGTGTCATGGGGCAATTTGAGGACAGTTCCGAAAAAAGAAATGAAAAAGCAGCTAGACTGATTCTCCGTATCTGGCATGTGTGAGAGCACTTATGTAGAAACTCACTGAAGTGATCTTAACTGTAGGACAGATGGTATTTGTGCTTTAGATCACTGAGAGGGAATCAGACCTGGCACTCTTTCCAATAAAACTAGCATCTGCGATGGTGCTTAGTTATTGAGCTGTGACTGCACGACAGAAGTGCTGTATCAGGAAAAGACAGAGAAGAGCTGATACAGATCATGAAAACTTATGTCAGAGGTGGAGATGAGCTTCTAGCTATAAAAGATTGCTGAAATGAATCTGAGCAGGTGAGGTGGGTTATGTCTTGCTAAGAGCCAAATGCTCACCCAGCTGCTCACTCTCTCCCTCTTCTTAGGATAGGGGGAGAAAACAGGATGAGAAAGCTTGTGTCTCAAGATGAAGACAGGGAGATTGCTTACCATTTACCATCACAGGCAAAACATGCTTGACATGTGGCAAATTTAATTTATTGCCAATATAAATAAATTCGTGTAGTGAGAACCAATCAAACAACAACAGAAAACCACTGAAGCAACCTGTTCTCTTTCCCTTCCCAGGCTTGACTTCACTCATTCATTACAGGCTCTTCTACTCATAGCCACTACTGCCCCAACAACACAGAGGGATGGATGGTGAGCAGTTAAGGTCAGTCAGTAAAAGTTCCTTGTTGCCACTCCTTCCTTCTCATAGTTTTCATAGAATCATAAAATGGTTTGTGTTAGAACGGACCTTTAAAGACCACCTATAATCCAACCCCCTTGCCATAGGAAAGGGCATCTTTTGCTTGATCAGGCTGCTCAAAGCCCCATCCAATATTTGAACACTTCCATGCATGGAGCATCCACAAGTTCTCTATGCAATCTGCTCCAGTGTGTCAGCAACCTTATAAAAAAAAAAATCTTAGTTCAGAAATGTACTTGCAGCTCACTGAATCAGTTTAAAGTCATTGCACCTTGTCTTCCACGACAGGCCCTGGTAAAAAGTCTCTCTCCACCTTTTTTTAGAACTCCACTGTAGATATTGGAAGGCCACAGTATTACCTCCCCAGAGCCTTCTCTTCTCCAGACCGAACAACCCCAACCTGCTTCAGCCTTTCCTCCCCTCTGATCATTTCTGCATCCTTCCTCTGGACCCAGCCCAACAAATCCACATCTTTCCTTCACTGTGGATTCCAAAGCTGGATGCAGTACTTCAGGTGAGGACCCATGAGAGCTGAGCAGAGGGGAAGAATCACCTCCCTGGACCTGCTGCCTGTGCTTTTTTATGCAGCTGACAGTGGCCTTCAGAGCCGCAAATGCATATTCATAGAATCATTCAACAGTTTGGGTTCAAAGGGACATTTAAAAACCATATAATCCAACTCCCTTTTTAAAAAGTATTTTAAGGCTACTTCTGCTCTTCATGGAAGCAGAAATAATTGATACCTGAACTCTCACATCTTACCTTATTCCCTATACTCATCTCAATACACATTATAACACATCTACTGGGCAACTCTGTCACATATGCACTATTACATGAAGGCCAGGCTGGACTGATTCTCTGCCACAATGGTCAAAGCCCTCTGTATTATCTTGTTTAGAGTAATGCATCTGCTCATATTACTCCTATCTCATGACCAGCAGAAAGACAGGTGATCTTCCTTGTTTTGTTGTATTCTTTGTTCCCTCCATCCAGGCTCCCCATAGTCTATTCCTCCTTTTGATTTCCTCTCTCTGCCAGTCAGCATACATGATCTGGGTACCACCAGTTAACAGTGCAGTGCTTAGACCTCACTGATGTTGTGTAATGAAAGGCTTTTGTGGGTGCATGGAATAAGTGCTGCTTTTCTCCCTCCTTCTCCTTTCTAAATTGAAATAAAATTACATTCTGTGATTCTATATATAAAACTGTGAAAGAATGTTAAGTCGAATATTTGAAAGACATTAAGGAAGAACATCTTACGATTCTTTAGGAACCTTAATTTTGCCTTTTTTCCTAATTATAGCACTGTAACACATTTGTTAATTACATGACTATGGGTTAAAACTCAGTTAAATAATGAGCCCATAAATGGTCAAGAGATCAGAAATGAACTATTCCTTAAGTTTTGACCATTTGATTTCAGCATCTGAACACACTTTTTTAACTCTTTTTTGCATTTAATGAGATTAGTTGAGAACCCTTCACAAATACTACTTTTTCCAACATAACCAACAAACTAAAGATCACAGATGAACATTCTCGTTCATACTTGGTCTTATAATCTGCTTGTTAGAGATGAAGGAAGACTGTCAATACATGGCTCAACAAGAACAAGTCCAAAATAATGCCAACAGATTTTGAGAATTAAAAAAAAGCAGCCAGCTAGAGTATTCTATTCTGTCATAGCTCCCACACAGTAAGGCAGAGGCTCCAGTATTAGTCTAAGGTGCTTTGCTGGGGTCCCAGCTACTCCTGTGAATTCGAGTAAAAAGAGGTCTTCCTCCTGGAGTTTGTTCTTGGCAAGAATGTACTTTTCTTTTAGACACAGCTCACATTACAACCCCTCTTCTAATTTCATAACATGAAAAATGCCCTAAATTGAAAATTATATTACATCTCTACTAACCAAACCTTCCATTACCATGCTATACTGCTGTCCATCTGCTAAGTGACAGTTCTTACAAGAAGCACAGTATACTCCAGACGCCAGGTGAAGTTCACTGCACTGATTTTCAATGTAAAGCAGTAAAATAGTGTCTTGAATTGGCCATCTGCGAAATCCTCTCACCTCCACGTTAGAACGGCAACTGCCAGCAGTAGAGGCATTTTAGACAGCAATTCACTGATTAAAACTCTGGTTATTTCTCAGTGAATGTGTCTCAGCTCTGAAATTAATTTCTCCTTAATCTATGGTCTGACAGCTTATGTTTGCTGACTTCCATAACATGGGACATGGAACTGCAGAAGAAAATTACCATTGTATTTGCTGACAGGACAGTATGAGAACCACAGGATGAGGTACTATAATCCTTTGGAGGTGTTCTATTCTAGCAAGCTGCAATGAGATGAGATGTACAAAGGAAGAAATTAATTGAAACAAAGTTAAATTAATAAACTGCTCAGTAGGGTTTGGAAAGTGTGTTTTCTAATGAACCTGTGTTAATTCCAGGGTAGCATAGGAATCAGTAAAATAGGTGGGTGCAGGGAGCACAGTTTGATGTTGGAAGCAATCCAGCTACTCCACACATACATGACTGCTGAACCTTCAAAGCACTCGTCCTTGGTGAGCTGCTGTTGCCATAGCAACAACTCTTTAAAATATGGAAAACAGGTCAGGTAGTTTCAAACTAAGGACTGCTTCCACTGTCACTATCTTCCCCTGTAGTTTTGAACTAGCTCACCTCTGAGATGATCACTGGGCTGTTGCTATAGAGTCAGCAGCCAGCAAAGAGAAGAAAACAAAGCTCTTGAGTTTCACAGGGATGCGTGAGTAACATGGAGTTTGGCCTCCCTCCACCTACCACTCTTTCCCCTAAATCCTTTAGAAATTCCCTTCAGGGGTATCAGCTCTTTTCCATCTCTTTTTCTTCGCAAATATTCTTCACTCTGAAAACTGTTTGGGACTTAAGATTTTCAGTTTTCTTTTTTCAATAAAAAAGCAACTGCAAAATTTTAGATTTAAATCCTGTTAACTGCACAGTGTAAGTGAAAGGTGTATTATTTGGCCATAACATCATTCCTTCAAAAGGCTGTAACAGTATCATTCAAAACGTTATGTAAGGAAGAATAACCATTGGAAATTAGGTCTTTAACCCCATAAAAAGGAAGTTAACCAGCTCGAGAGACAACAAATGAAACAGCTCAGCATGTACACACCAAGCTGCCCTATAACCAACACACTCCTGCCAATTCCTTCTGTTTCTCTAAAGTAGCACTGAAGGTGGACTGCACACAGTTGCTCACATCTTGCCAAATTTTAAGTCACAGAAAAAATAAAAAGCACAAAAGCCTTAGTTTCATTTTTTAACGTCTTCATTACATGAACGTGCCTGAAAATAGGGGTACTTACGCAAGTCTCTTCATCTTGCCTCACAATTGTATTCTAATAGTTAATGGAAAGTCTTCAAACAGAAATCACGATAAAATTTACAACTTTGCAACAGCAAAACAAAAAGCCCACTTCATCCTATACCACACACATCACAAGCACCATGGAAATACTGTATTTCTATTTCTATGAATGATATCAGCATAATAGTTTTCATCTTGAAGTGGTTAGCCATCTCTGTAGAAATCATCTTCTTGTGTGTGGATGGCATTTAGAACATATGACTATAATCAATGGTAGTCTTAAAGTAACCCTAATGTTTGCACGTTAGAAAGAAAGCCTCCTCTTCCATTCACACACTTCTTCAAGTATTCCCTATGCCAAAAAACACAATCTTCAAAGAAGACACAACAAAATAAAAGAGGTAGTCATTTCAGGATGGGTCATTTTTACTAACAGAACTTTTTGCATCTAGATAACTTTTTAGGTTAATGTGAAAGTTTGGTCCGTGTCTTTGAAGAACACTTTCTCCTCCATTCTTACTTGAAAGAATAATATTCAAATATAAAAACCAACTACATATACCGGACTGTAGTGACACCATGAGGGAAAAAAAATTCAAACGTTTTTAGAAGGTTCCACCTAATTCACATCTACAAGCCCTACAGCATCATGTAGTCAAGGCCCCACCATGTTGCAAAGTTCCTGCTTCTCCACTGCAGACCTAACCTTGTCCATGACCCTAGTCTGCTGCAATGCAAAGTAAGTTAAATTTTTCAAAATGGTTTAAGGTAACTTGTTTTAGTTCTTACTGTGGTGCACTAAAAATTGTCATGGAAATGAAGTCAGGGTTCTCAGCTGAGCATCAAGCAGCTTCTTGAAATAGCTATAACCATGTTACTGTACCTTTAGAGCCATCCTATTGAGCAATTTTGTCCTGGAACATTTATGTCAAGAAACTAGATTATCTGATTGCTATTCTTGTATCCGTACAACTCCTAATGTCAAACGCAAACCTAACTAATACCACGATCATTAAACAGATGCCAGAGAAGTGTTAATTCTTCAAAGGTTTCTTTCTTCAGAACTGGGTGAACTTGTCCTAAACTAAGGAATGCCGAGAAAAACAGTCTAAGTTGTGAAATAAGTTGTGAAATTTCTAACCCAAAATCTAAACACAATTTCCCATTTAGGTACACAAATGAAAGGAGCTTCTTTACAGTCTCAGTAGTGAAACTTAACATTGACATCAGCAGGAGTTTTGCCACAGACTTTAGCAAGTATGAGATTAAATCTTTATGGAGGGTTTGCCAATAACTGCAGCTTTGTATACTGGGCTTACATAGCTTTATTTTTAAATTTTTACTCATATAAAAATATAAAGTAGGTACAAAAACTTGTCAAATTACTTTTTTTGCTTTTTTGGATTGGTTGTGTGTGTATCCTCCACACACCAGGGGATTTCACATAGGGTTTTTTTTACCTATGTAAGTACTGGTGCTGTCCATGAGGTACATTTCTGTCCAGGCACAAATAACAACATCATGAATCAAAAAAAAGGTCAAGTCTCTGAAGAGTGAGATTACAAATTTACATTGCACACATCTCATCTTTTTCACCAAAATAAAATGACTAGATCTTAGCAATGCTACAATTCCCAACGAGCAAAAGTAAATGTGGATTATAATGCATGTTTAGTCACAGACCTAACATATAAGAATGACATTTGGGTAATTTTAACATACACTTTTCATACATTAGTAAAATACAAGTAAATGGGAATAATAAGTTATTCAGAAGCTACAGAAATACAGATTTTGCTCTCAAGTTTCATAGCAGTTCTCTTTTATATCTGAGTTATGCAAGTTTTAAGAAAAGAAATAAAATCGACATGAATGGCAGAATATTTTGGACAATCCCTGGACTTGGTATATGTGTACTAAGTCAAATCTAATCAGATATCTGAAGATATTAATTCAAAAAAACGAATAAGTATTTGAGCCCACTGCTTGAAGTCAATGCCTTAAATACAGACGCCTCTTTCTTCAAATTCTACAAGATCTTTGCAAACTAAAACCACACAGATTTTTTTCCATTCTTCATAAAGCTCAATAGTATTAAATGTCAGCCATTTAATTGCCAGTATTTTGTTTATGAAATATTGTTAACATCTATGCTTAATATATAGTCTACACATGGTACTTATTGGCTGCTGATCAAAACATGAGGCACAGAAATCTAATACAAGCATTGTGATTATTCGGAGTTAGCCACACAGTCACTAATCTCATCCAATTTTTTTTTCTGTTAAATTGCTAGAATCCTATCTGACAAGATCCTATTTGAGTCCAAAAAACAAAAAAAAGGGAGAGCCAGTGCGAAAAAACCTGAACTGATAAAAGCATCTCATGTTCTTTACCAAACAATGATGAGGAGATCTCCCTTGAAACTAAGAAGGTATAAAAATTAAATTAAAACAACATTGCAATATTCCAGTTGCCCACTCTCCTGAGGCAAGTTTTATTTTTACTCCTTTTCATTAGCATTAATTATCATAGCAAAGAGTAGAAGAGCAGATTTTGTTTCCCAGTGGTAAATTTGCATGATACTGACAGAGATGATTTCAAAGAATTCTGCTGAAACTCTGAACTGGAACAAGCACTCCTTGGTGTGAACATTCAGTCTGGAGATCAGACATTACGCACAAAGGTGTGGTACACTGTCTTGACACTAACAGTGATTCATGGAACACGAAAACTTCTTGGATTAAATATCCTCCCTGTTTGTTTGGGTTTTAATTGTAAGGGAAAATAGAATAGAGACCTGAATCTGAATTGGTTTGATGGACAGAAAAGGAATATTTAAGACCTGTCCAGTCACAACTGCTTTTTTACAAGTTTTTCAAAGCTCCTTCTCAACTATGCACATTACTGAGCTATTACACAATGATCCTAAAGAGGTATATTAGTACAGACAATTGGTTACTAAGGCAACAAGATGTTACTTCAAACCAGCAGCACTGTCCCAGCTCATCAGCTTCACTCCTTTCTTTCCTTTGTTCCCTTTAAACTATGCACGAATTACACACTTACTGTATAACCAAATACACACACTAGAGCTACGCTTCAGTCTCTCACCTCATTTTCCTTATTGGAGCTAATGAGGTAAAAAAAGGCATTAAGATGACACAAGCATTTGGACTCTTAGGTGTGAAGTAGTTTCATGCTTTATACTAAGAATTTGAAAGTTGGCTGAAAAGTAAGTTTTAAAATGTTTTCTCACTAGGAACTATTTTGTAATTAAAAAACACACTGCACATTGAAACTATCTGATGTGATAAAATAAGATGGCAAGGATCTTTTAAAATTTTGGGAGGGAAAACTTGGATAAGTTTTACTGACTGAATCTTGGCTGAAATTTTCCAGAGGCAGGCTCATGTTTGGAGATAACAGTTGACTGCTAATTGTGAGAAAGATGAAGGTATCCAAGGTCTAGCTCCTCCAAAACAATGATGCTCCTAATAAACAAATGAAGTATGTCACTATTTTTGACAATTCAAGCTTGTAAAACCTAAGTGTTCTCAACATCTTTTATGATTACAAGCACCAGGCATCAGCAGTAGCTTAAAAAGCCATGGAAAATAAGGCCATCGGAAACATTTACAGGAGCAGGTCACCTATAACAATCCTCTGCTCCAGGTGGGATTAACTCCACCAGAACAGCTCCTGATGTGTTTATCCAACCAGGTCTTCAACACCTACAACCACAACTTCTGCAACCCTCCGAGGCAATCTGCTATTGAACGGAGTTAGCCATTCTTCTCACTAACTTCAAATAAATTGCTGAAATTCAATCCTGACCTCTTCCCTTGTCTTCAGTGTATATGTCCATGATAAGTAAAAGCCTTTTGTTCTGTTTTTAACATGTAAGAATGCAAAAAGCTTTTTGTTCTTGGAGGGTATTTTCTGTGCTCTTTTACTATACAAAAATTTATATAATCTTTGTCAGACATCACGATTCACTTTCCAAAGCTGCCAAAGTATAGTACTGGCACTTTGTTATGCTTGACTCAGTGATCAGAGTAACGGCTTTATAATAATCCTACAATTTAAGATTAACAGAAAGTACTGATTCTGTTTACAGCCTAAAAAATTACTAGGGTTGATTTTCAATTATTCACTTATCTACTAATAGAAAAAGGGACATATTCAAAGAGAAAGGATGCTATATTCAATACTAGTTGGAGAAACACTCTGTTTAGGTACTGTATTTCCCCCTCCCCTCATGAAAAATAATTCTGCTTTTGTGATCAGAATATACAAGCAGGATTTAATTAAATCAGTCAGCACTTGAATTACAGAGTTTTAAAAAAGTGTAATAAATTGTTCTGTTATCTTGGCCTATAAAATCCTAGCAACCAATACTACACTTCTAGTTTATGTGTCAGGGTCCCCTCGTGAACAGTTGCATCATGAGCCTAACAAACCATGGCCACAACCTGAAAACCATCCACTGTGGACTCCTAACACCAACATCTCTCCCATTGAATTACCCACACACATACCTTTCATTTTTTGCAAATATTCACCCAAGACACAAGAAGCTTCTCTAACAGCCACCTATTTTTAAAGGTACAGAAAATCTCCACTGCTGAGGATCACACTGTCCTCACAAAATGACACAGATAAAGCATATCATTTTCATTACATTAATTTTACAGTCTCTCCCCTTTTTGCCATGCCTGAACTGAACTGAGTGAAATTCTACATGGAAACTATAAGCAGCAATAATACCTTTATCTCATATGCATATGGCCCATGCAAACACAGAAACCTAAGTTTCATATTTGCTTAGTTAAGAAAATATTCTTCCTGTCAGAATCTGGAAATGCTTCATGATATTCAAGCAACTAATTAAAAACAAAATCAATCAATATTAATACTTCATTTAAAATTTTCAAATCACTTAGAAGAGAATCAGAAATGATTGAAAATGATGAAATAAGTTAATTCCCATTAATTAGAAAGAGGACTGTTCCAAACAGACTCATCGGCTGTTTAAATAAAATCAGCATAAACTCAGCCCAAATTCTGGACAAAGATATATTTCCAATGAAGATGATGCAGCTTAGCTTTATTAATGAAGTTTTAATTAAATTCTAGAAGGTCTTCAGTCATTTTATGCTATTTAATTTTTTACAGAATCAATTGTTATACATTTATAAATGTTAACTGAAGTCTCAGTATCTGCAGTACTTTTATTCCAAAATTATTATATTCTAATGTATTTGATCCTTTTGAAATCCAGGGAAATATTCTGCCTACAGTAACAGATGGCTTTTCAATTTTTTGTTGCTATTCCAGAATCTTTAAGTCACCCAGAATGCATCTACTTAAACATGATACTGCAGTTATCATGCAAAACATGATCTACATGTTCACTGTTTAATATTTAACAATCTGGATACCATTCCTGTTTGGAAATAATTCTACTAGAGATAGAAATCATTACTCTAGCATTGCTATAATAAACAGATTTGCCTTTTTACATTTTATTGTCTCATAACAAAAAGTAAATGACTCATTTAAAATGGAATAACATATTCAATTAGTGCAAATGAATTTTAGCAACTCATTCTGACTAATTTTAATTCAGACGTTATCAATTAGGTTCATGCAAATCCTTTGTTAGAATCCTGTCCCACTCTAACACACATCACTAAGGGGCAGAAGGATTTACAGGGCAATTTTACATCTTAATGAGATCTAAAATGTCATGGTACAGTAAAAATGTAAGCAGCAGGTTATTTCACAACATGTACACATTGCATGTCAATCTAGCAAGCTAAGACTTATCTGGGTATCCCCACAAAACAAAAATGTTAAGCTCTTCTTCTTCAGAATTAGAAGTTCGCCTTCTCTTGGTGAAAACTAATTTCTGTAATAAAAGTTATACAACATAAAATCTTCAACTGTGAAAGACAATAAAAAATTTAAGCAAGCTGGTTTAACACTCTGCAGTTATACTACTCATTTAATACACAGCTCTGTCGAGCATGTACACATTTCATGGGAAACATTCCCCATGGAAAGAACAAAGCTATCTTAACAGCAACATGGTCATATTAATACATAATATCAACAAAAAAACCTCCTGTTCTTAAAAGGACTGGCCAGTCAGACGGGTGAAACAAACCCATCATTTGCTCTCATTCTGATCCAAACTGCTGACTTCTGAGCTAAAACTAAAAGTCAGCCCATTAAACAGTTAAACCTCCTTATGAAAAGCTGCTTATACCATGCATCATTAATACTTCTAAGAACCTCCTACCCATACATTACGGAGCTTTACTGCATTTTACTTATTCAATGACATTATGCACCTATTCCTCACAAGTTGTATCTTGGTGATTACATTTACTGGCATCAAGGTTTGCTGCGCATAAAGCATCACTTAACTCCAAGTAAAACTGACAGAATTAAGATTACAAATACCGCTTTAATTACGCTGCCACATGCCCCTTAAAAAGAATTAAAATATGTAGGAGAATTGCCTATAGACTGGTAGAATCCACGGAAAGCAAAAATCCACAATGATACTTGAGTGTGTGATACACATTAACAATTTAATATAAAAGCTGAAGTTTGAATAAACATTAGTTTGGGTTTTTTGAAAGAGCTATATATCAAATCAGAGCTTCAACAGCACCACTTCAAAGGCTGAAGTGGAAAAAGCAAACCAAAACATTACAAGTACTTCCCCAGAAATACATTTCCCTAAGATTCACTGATATCAAAGACCCATACTTTTGGGATTGAGAATTTTTGTGAGACATCAAAAACAGACAGTAGAATAACTGAAAGCAAAGATTAAACCCAGCAATTCTATACTAATTTCTATTCACAGAAAGCATTCAAAAGTGTTTGAGGTTGATTGTTTTTTTGTTTGGTCATAGTTTCTTTTTAAAAAGAAAGAAGAAATGCAGTATAAAAATTCGAAACACCTCTGTTATATGAAAAACAGCATGTTAAGTCTGGAAGCAAATTTAACAGGGTAAATTTGGAATAATGTACTATTCAAGGTGAGTATACAGTAAAAGAATCAAGTCTAGTTGAACTTATTGGCAATATACCTGATTCAATACAATATAAAACTTCATGGTCTGCGGTGACAATTTTTTCTTATTGATTTCTGGTTCATGACATCAATAACCAGCACAGACTCATCACAGAACTGAAAGCACGCAGGACCAAAAGTCAGAGACAGATCTTAAGTTCCCATATGGCATCAGTGAAAAAGAATTAAGATCAGCTTTTGAATTTCAAAACATGTGTACTTCAACAGAGAAAAAACACAAAGCATAAATACATACTTACAGAACAAATAATTCTGCTAAAATTACTTTTTTTAAAGCTCAGATTGATGATCAAAGCATGTTATTTTCACAGGAAAGTCTTCTAGTTATATTTGTGTTGGCAAGTAGTTTTTAAAACATTTACGTCAGGGCAGAAAACTATGCTCACACCAAAACTTCCAGAACAGACCGAGAGCTAAGTTCATTTGCCCTACTTTATATATTTGTTTGTCCACATTACAAGAACAGTTTCCTATATAGTTTATTTACATTATCTAAAAACATCAGCAAGTATGTAAGACTAACTGCTCTATGCACATTACATGTATTTGTACATTTCAACAAATAAAATAATTATGTTTTATCAAACAGTAAGATAGACTAAGAATAGGATAAAATATCATCGTGACCTAAAGCAAATATACTATGTGGCCACAAGAATTAGCTCCCAGTTCTGCATGTTTCACCTTAAAATATACAGAAGTAAGCAAACTAATTAGTTGCAGGGATTTGTAAGGTTTGTTTTTACTTTCTTTTCCCTGCTCCTTCCCACCTCAATAGCACTGCTGCTTCCTAGTCCATGCTTTAACAGACATATACACTAATATATTTCTAGGGCTTTCCATCCAATACACTTAAATATTTCTTCTTAGCATGATCCAGTCATTCACCCTGGCCACAAGCAAAGGGCTCTCTGGCTGCCAGAACTGCCAGGGTGTGTTTGGCTTACAAGGGTAAGAAATCATGGTTTCATTCAGCAGATGAGTTTGGCGACCTCTGGCTTAGAGAACATCCTTCCTCTTTCACACAGAAAGCTGGAGTACTATTAGTATATTAGTATTAAGTTGAATTTTAATCATTTATATTTTAGTTCTAGTGTATCAATCCCCTCTTCAAATAAAATTATGACTGTCATCATTTACAGTTTGGTTATCTTTTTAGATCCCATTAAGGCTGATTCCAAACAAAAAAATATGGAATTATTTAGTACAAAAGGTTTCCATCATTTATCCCTTTCATGAATTATTTAAAGATTTCATGTCAGCAACTGAAAACATTCATGTTGCTCTCACAAAGAACAGACAATATATTATGCATGCTGCCCACTGATTTATTCTTTGAGGAAGTCTCTTGCAGGCCACTTGCCAATACTGCCACTCACTGTCTAAAATATAAATACAAGTGCTTCTAGGATATAGCAATAAATAATAATTGCCAGTGGTTCAAATCAGCAGGAAGTTAAAACCCACATCCTGTACAACATCAGCTGGTACCAGACACTTTACTGAAATGTATTTTTGAGTGGACTACTTTGAAGCAGTACATCCACTACTGAAGCACCTTCCTAAACTCCTTCCTAGGATGGCTTATCTCTTCATCATGTTTAAAACAAAGTACCATCACATACACACAGAGCCCACAGAAATAGTTATTCACTTTTTAAAAAACCCTACTTCCAATCAGAGTAATTTTGTAGCAACAAGCCTCACAACACTGCCTTTTCAGGAGGCCAAGAGCAAACTGCACACCACACAAATTCCATCAGACTCAGGAAGAGATTGCCCAGACAAGTTGTGGATGCCCCATAATTGGAAGTTTTAAAGGTTACAGCTTTAAACAGCTAGTGAAAGATGATCCTGCCCACAGCAGGAAAGCTGGACTTGACGACCTCTAAAGGTCCCTTCCAACCCAAACCATTCTAGGATTCTGAAGACTGTACTTGCCAGTCCAACAGCTCTAAGAAGGTTTGCCTACAAAACAGAGAAGTTTCTGAAGATCAGAACACCTCGGGTTTTGTTCTAGGACAAATTCCTATTTCAAGAAGACAACTTCATTGTAGAAGCAATGTCAACAAATTCCAAGTGATTATCCATGTGTGAATTATTCATGAATAAGTACTTACAGTATCAGCATCTTGGCATTTGCAAAAAGAATAATATTTGCCTGCATTTCTTCACAAGTAATGGAAAATATAGTACGAATTTAAAATTGTTCTAAAGGCAGTTTTATTGCCACTATAATAAACCCACTGAAACAATGGCCAGTTATTTTCCAATGAATAGTGCAACTGTTAGTCAATCATCAGGATGATGATTACTGCATTTGATAGGAAAAAAAAGCCTAAAAAACTCCACCCTACCCAAAATCCAATTAAATCAAAAGTCTCCACCAGCAACAGCTTGTACTATGCCATTTAACTGGCTTTACCTCAGTAGTCTAAATTTAAGAGTCAGCTTTAAGTAGAAATGCTGTGAAAACTAGAAAGAAAATTCCACACCTACAGCTGTCACCTAAAATTAAACATAACAATTCTCTTCAAACCCCAAGTGTACTTCAAAAAGGCACCATGTGATCATATTTAGCTACTGCACTGTAGTTAAGAACATTTCATCCACAACAGATAAACAAAAATTTCATTGCAACATGTTAAAAAATAGCAAAGGTGAAAACCAAGTATAATTACTTACCAGTCTCTAATCGGTAATTATGTATTTCATTTTAAGTGCAACCTATAACTTAGGAACATTTGCTTTTTGACCCTATTATAATTTGCAACATAGGCAAAATGACATAAACTACACATATGTTGGGAGAGTAAAAACTCCACCCTAAAATAGATGAATTTGTGTTAGGTAGAATAGTTCTATGTAGAGAGATGTGTGCAATTGGAATAGTACCAAGAAGGTGACTTGTGCAAAACAGTAGGTGGTCTTAAACATCTCCAAGGAGATTAATTAAATGGCTCCAATCCAGTTTAAAATACTTATCATTTTACTGGGATGCACAGCAAACATGACAACAATATTCTATGTCTGTAGCAATTTTGGGTTTTTTTTAAAACAGAATTGGGTTAAATTTTAAAGTTGTTATAGCACATAAACTTTAAGGAACCAAAAACATCTAAAAAAAGAGCAATTACAAAGTAGTATACTGTCACACACCACTCCTCATTAAAAAAGTCCTGTGTTTATCAGGTGTACTTACTTTAGCAACCAGAATGAGGCATAAAGATTAGATATTTGGACAGTATTCTTGAAAGTTTACTTATTTTACTTGTATTAATACAGTTACAGAAAGGCATTAACTATTTTTGGCAGATATAAAATAAACTACATGCAAGAGATTAAACAATAAAAAAGTACTTACAAAATCAAAGTCTCCATCTTGAGGGACTTTCCAGTTATCAGGGAAAACGTTTTTGGATATGTGGTAAGGTTCATGCATGTTCTGATTACAGTTTTCAGGGCTTTTATTTTTGGAATCTTGTTTATCAAAGTAGTCCATGAAAGAAGGTCTTTGAACTTGAGGTGAAGTAGCATTTCCTTAGTTGAAAGAAAACAAAAAAAAAAGGTTAAAACTATTCAAAGATTAAAGAATTAATGCACTATAAACTAAACTTCACCAATTAATTTTCCTGGGGTTTGCAGAATCTAACACAGTCATCTGTATGTGATGCAAGCCTCTGTTTGTCCCCTGAGGGTATTTGGCAAAAAAGCTCATAGACAAAGTATGATATTTTTGTAGCAAGACACAACGTGGAGAAATGTTCAAGACATTTCAGAGTTGCACACACAAATAATATTAGAAGTTACTTCATGCAAAATCAATTTGTTGTTATAGTGACTGAATAACATGAGGTGCTAAGCATCCCTTTGGGTGCTGAATGCCCCTAACTTCAAGGCCTGGTCCACAGGCACTTGCAGGAAAGGAACAGAGTCTCACTAAAGGTGGGATCTAATAATTATTTAGAAAAAGAACTTGCAAAATACAACTACACAAATTGTGTCTAGATGCTGCTTAATTCAATTCATTACCAATGAAGATTCCCAGAAAATTACAGGATCACCCTCTACAGATGGTTGCAAAGCACCTTTTCTCCACAGTGTAGAAACCCTGAGGGATTTTTGTCATCATCTAACAGCTGCAAAAGCTTTATGAAGCAAATCGAGATCAGCATGAACTCCTGCTCTTTTATGATTTTCACAAAATAAAAGTAAAAAAAAATCTTCAGTCCTAAATTACTGAAATTTGTTTTCTTTTCTGGGATTTCAAAGCAAATTCATTACTAAATAGCACAATAAATAAACGTAACTGTTACCTCAGAGACCACATTCTGCTTAGCATTGACACACGAAACGTACTTGCTGGAAGTGTAACACATCTGACATGAAGATTTATGAAATATATTTCCACAAGTAAAATATGAAATGGGATGAGAGATAAATAACTACCACAAGGGGAAAAAACTAACACTAAAAACCAGACAAAACTATACATTTAAATTAAAAACTTAACAAAGCAATAGGAATTTGATATACTTGTTTTAACAAGTGAAAAGGTAAACTGAAAACATCTTTTCAGCTTGTGTTTAACATGATCACTAGGACTTGCTAATCTCCTTATCTGGAGATACACTTGTTTTTATTCTTTCACAAAGTGGGTTTTTCCCCCTTTATCACCTCTTATTTCATCAGCTCTTCCCAGCCCCTTTGTCTAAAGATTTTTTAATTTATTCTAATTCTGCTGCATGACTAATAGCAGCCCATTTTTTTCATTAATGTTTATTTTTGTACTGCCATATTTTCACAGAATCACCATGGCCAGAAGAGACATTCAAGATCATCTAGTCCAACCACTGACCTAGAAACACCATAATCACCACAACCATACCCTAAGTGCCACATCCAGACAATTCCTGGCACTTCCAGACATTCAAAAGATGTCACCCCCACCACCTCCCTGGGCAGCCCATTGCAATGCTTACTCACTTTTTCTATGAAAAAAAAAATTCAAATATCTAATCTGAACCTTCCCTGGCAAAACTTAAGGCCATTTTCTCTCATGCTTTTACTTGAGACACGGCAGAAAAGACCAACCCCCACCTGGCTAAACCTCCTTTCAGGGATTTGCAGAGAGTAATACGGTCACCCTTCAGCCTCCTTTTCTCCAGGCTAAACACCCCCAGCTCCTCATGGGACTTGTTCTTCAGACCTTTCACCAGCTCCACTGCCCTCATCTGGATATGCTACAGCACCTCAGGGTCCTTCTTGTAGTGAGGGGCATAAAACTGACCACAGGATTCAAGCTGTGGCCTCCCCAGGGCTCAGTACAGGTGGAAAATCACTGCCCTGGACCTGCTGGCCACACTACTCTTGATAGAAGCAAAGACTGTATGTGGATTTATTGCTTCTTTTCTTTCTGCTTTTCCTAAATTTTTTTATTCTAGTAAGATTTCTTCTGGCATTTTTAATGCATGTTTCTACTGTCACACGTTCTAAGCTTTAGTGACATTGACTTCAGCTGCTTTCCTTCAATTCCACAATGGTTCCTTCATTCAATCTGCTATTTCCATACACACCTTCTTTTCCTCACATTTTTAGGTGTTTTTTCTCTGTTTTTGCCACATTTTTTTCATGTTTTTTTTTCTAATCCCTGGTCAGTTATCTCTATTCACCATCTTTTAATTAATAACAACTGTGACCTAGCAATTCAGTGAACTAAACTCCAGGCTGAATTTAACTGACTGGACAGCAGACACCTCTTCTCCAGAATCTCCCAAGTTTGCCCCCACTGAACTCAAGATCACTTGAAGGAGGTTTCTTGATCTCTTGAATCTGGGACTGAGGCAGGGATAAGAAGTAGATAGCAGAGATGCCAAATAACTACAGAAAAAAGCACTGCAGGGCAAAAACCATAGTCATAGAATGGGTTAAGTTGGAAGCGACCTTTAAAAACCATTTAACTCCAACTCCCCTTCCATGGGCAGGGACACCTTCCACTAGACCAAGTTTCTCAAAGTCCCATTCAATCTAGCCTTGAACACTTCCAGGGATGGGGCATCCACAGCTTCTGGGGGCAATTTGTTCCAGTATTTTAACGCTCTCAAGTAAACAATTCTTCTCAATTTCTAAACCTGCCCTCTTTCAGTTTAAAACCATTATACCTTGTCCTATCACTACAGGCAATTGTCAAAAGTCCCCCTCCAGTTCTCCTGTATGCTCCCTGTTGGGTACTGCAAGGTCCAACAAGGTCTCCCTGGAACACTCCTTTCTCTACCTGAACAACCCCAAATGTCTCAGCCAGTTTTCCTATCAGAGGTGCTCCACCATTTTCATGATCCTCCCCTGGATTTGCTCCAACAGCTCCACATCCTTCTTGTTTTGGGGTTCCTAGAGCTGAACACAATATTACGCATGGAATCTCATGAGAGCTGAGTAGAGTAGAAGAAAAATGGAAGAATCTAAATTTTAGAAAAGCACACATTTAGAAAACAGATGCAAAAGAAGATAGTAGTATGAAGGAGGCAGAATTAAAACCAAAAATACAATGCATTTTCTTAGTACAAGCTTTTCATTACTTGGTGATCACTGCCGAAACTATTTGTACCAAAAAGATAGGACACCACATTGCTGGCCTTTCACAACCAATTTTTTTCTTCTGCTGAGATGGCTGTACTTAAGTTTCATCCCTGAGACATAGCTATAAACAAAAAGATTAGCAGTGTCTCTGTTCAAAACCCCAAGTACCAAAATGTTGGCCCACTACAGGTAAGGCAGTCTCCATCCTCTAATGTATCAGGCAATACTGAAGATTTTCCAAGCACTGCTTGTATGTTTTAAAACTATTTATAAATATCTTCCTTATACATGTAATAAAAGACCATCTACATACATAAAACAAACTTACCCCTCCGAATTCCATGCTATCAAATGCATATTGTGGAAATTGGGTCAACAGGACTGAAATTACTCCAAGGTAAGCAAAGAACATTTATTTTCTACTCTGAGTACTTCTTTTATTTGTCTTGATAAATAAGAATTTAGAACTCATTTCTGATTTCAATTCAGCATACAGTCAGTTAACCCAATTAAAAGAGCAAGAGTTGCTTACCCTCACTGCAAATATAAATACTCATACACAAAACCAGAAATATGACTGCAAAATGATGGGACGAGAGGTATTTCATCTTCTCTTTTGATTTCTTCCTCCAATGCAAAAAATCCCAAAGGATTTATCCAGAGATTTATTTTTAAGGTTTTATTTTTATAAATAATTAAATTAAAAAAGAGACACTATTTGGATTTCTAGCTAACCTAACAGGTTCAGTTAGTGTTTCATAGGAATGGGTTGACATCTACCAGTTTAAAGGCCATGTGAAAGTTCCTATCTCTTTTGTATTTACTTTATAAAACACTCAGGCTCTTTATGCCAGAGCACACTGATATAGGTTACACCTTTTTTTTTATTTTCCATAAGATTATTTGGTCTGAAAATACTTTTTTCTAACTTTCATGAACAAGAGTAACATTATCTTCTCAACCATCTTTCAAGAACCAATAAAATTAGATGTATAATACATAAAGATTCCTTTAAGGATAACTAATTCACTCCTCTATTAAGTTACGTTTTCCACAAAAAATCTACAGCACAGTCAGTATCACACCACACTTGCACCGAAAACCTATTGTGCAATAACCTGTTTCATTCTAGAAGGATTTGGATTTTTCTCTTCTTCTAACTCTTCTTCAATAAGCAATGATCATGTTTAAAAATGTTTTCCACAGTTTCAATATTTAAGAATATCTGTCTCCTATTATCCCTACACCTGCCTACTGCAAAGACAGTTTTGGGAAAAAAGCCATAATAAAACAACAGTCAGAAATTGCTGGCAAGCCATAAAACACAGAGAGTACCATTGATGCTGAAAACACATTCTACCTCAGCAATACCCCTGATAGGAGCACATCCAATAGGGGTGTCCCCAAATAGTTATGTAAGCAAGTGTCTCCCAAAAAGTATGCTGAATAAAATGAATGAGGCAATAACATAATACAACACCAACTCTATGACACTTTCAAAAACATATCACAAATAAAATAAATAATTCTCAACACACATTGCAAAACAAGGAGGATGCACACTTCATTCTAATGCATATTTTGGTAAAATTAAACTGATGTCATCTACCACGAAAAATTATTTTGTAGTGAAGCATTTCCAACAGAAAAGTATTGTATTAATACCAAATTGATTTTAAATCAGTTTATAAGGTCTGCTGTTAGTTAAAAAGTAAGGTCAGCAGATGAGGATGACCATCTACTGCAGAAGAGAGACTCCCCCTACAATTTCCTGGGAGGACATGGGTGCTGCTATTTTGTTGGTTTGGCATTTTGGAGTGGAGGATTTACAATTTCCTGTGGAAAGTCTGTAAGTCCTTCTCTCACTCTGCTACTACCAGGACACTGGACCTCTTCTGCAGCTGCCTATCTACAGAGGAAAGCTTTTCTTCCTTTTGCCAAAAGCCATGAGCTTCCACAGTCTTCCAGATTCTGTGGATCTCCATCTACCACTCAACTGAGGAACATTTTCAGCTCCTTGCTGATGTTAGGGATCTGGCTCTCCTAGCTCTAAAGTGCTTCTGTGAACATCCTGTCAGTATCTTAATTCCCTCAGAATACACTGCTGTGTCACTACTAGAGTCAGAAGCTGTAAAGCAATCAGCTTTCAGCCTTCTTTGGACCTATACTTGCGTACGTGCTTTCACCCTACTACAAAGGCTACCAGAGCTTATAAAACATCATATACTACTTGGGCTTTGTATTCCATACATTCCTACCACTACTCCCTCCCCCCACAAGGTGCCCTACAACATAGTGGCAGTAATTCTGGGAAATGGGAGACAGGAGCTGAGAATTTTGACCTCAGTCTCCAGGCAAATGCATCTCACAGTGAACTACCATGTAGAAAGCTGCCATAGCCACCTCCTTCAGCCATATTTTAAGCAGGAATTGTGACTGCATTTTATGAGTGGGAAAGTTCTGCTGCTAACACATGCCTATTAGGCAACCACCCCAGAGAATTAGAGGCCAGGCTACTGGGATCCACAAGGAAGCATCAATAGAAATTGTATCACCAGTTAGGTAGGCCAGAGCAGCTGGAAGTCTACCACAGGACAAATCACAGAAATGTTTGACTATTGAGAGCTGTGGAACAAAGTGGTTACTAAGTTCACAGTTTTTGTATCACAGTGACTTATAAACCCAAGTCTTCATTCAGTTTCAGGCCTCATTTGGTCTTCTGTTTGTTGTATGACATACCTATTTACCAGAAATAATTGCAACTGGCATTTAAATGGAAAAATCCACATAATTTTCAACTAGCTGAAGCTTTCAGAGACATTTTGAAGGACTATGACCCCAAGTTACAATTTTTAATGGGAAAAAGTTTCCAGCACAAAACACTGTTTTGCTTCTCAAGAATAAGACTTGTAAAACTGGTTTAATAATTTTTGTTATTTTCTTCCCCACTCTCTAGAAAAAGAAAAAAATATTCAATGATACTACTATCAAAATCATGGAATATGCTGAGTTGGAAAGGACACATCAGGATCATCGAGTCCAACTCCTCACCCTGCACAGACACCCCAAGAAACACACTGTGCCTGAGAGCACCCTTCCCATTACTCTATTCTAGCCAAATGACACTTTATTTCTGTTTTTAGCAAGACAAAGAAAATACGCATTAAACTAGAATTTTGCAACAGCTCTCAAAAGCAGAATTGCCAACAACATTATCAAAAAAAGAAAATCCCCACTTTTAAAATATACTACTAGTAGTGACATAAATAAACAACTTTATTACCAATGACAGAAAACGGCTTGAGAACCATTTGAGGACCTGTAAACATCTATCACAGGAGTAAAGCACTAGTACACCTATGTATGGCACCAAGCAAACCATCCTATTGGGGCACAGTAAACACACTTGACTGAAACTACACCCATAAAGTATCAATGCCCAGGCTTACAGCACCACTGAAACCAGCCATAATTAAGTTTCTTTAACTAGGAATTAGGAATTTCTGGAATTAGGTCATAAATTGCTCTAAAACATGTCACCAGCTTTTGCTTTTGAGCTGAAAAACTAGCTGTAGGATTTAGGCCTTTCTAAGAGTTTTGAAGCACCACTCCAGAGCTATGCAAGCATACACCTCATATCACAGGGGAGATTGATTTACAGTATCAAACAATTCCTTATCCTGGATGCTGAAATCACTAAAAAATAATGAATAAACAAACTCATAAATTCTTCTATCAACATGTAGGTTCCACAGCATGATGCACGTCCCATTATTATCAAAAATACCATTATGCAATAAGAAAGTTGAGCAAGCAAGTGATGGAACCAAACCTGCTGCCTGAGAGCTGAAATGATTAAACCATCACTTGCCAACTGCACTGGAGTTATGCTGTTCAAGACAATCATCGGGGGGAGTGGGAGGGGGGGGCGGGAAGGCCAGGGAAAGAAACCTGCTGTCCTAAAGATTATATTCTTGTTTGTTTAGAAAGAAGAATGTGTTTAAGAATTATACTGACTAAACCTAAAATATTCATGTCTTACAGGGCAAAAAGTAATACAACAAAAACCTGATTACTTTTCTACACTCTAGTTGTTAAATGCCATCTCATTAGTTCTCTGTCCTCTTCTTTTAATACATTCATTACCAACCACAAACTATCTAGAAGCTTCATCAAAGTCTGAAGCAACAGTTCGAAACCCAGGATAAACCCAAACTGCACTAAGAGACCATTTGTTTTCCAGCCCAAAGCAGATGCCAACTATAAATTTAACAGGGCAAAAAGGAGAAGCAGGGGGAACGTTACTGAAAAGAAGAAAAGAGAACAACCACAAGTTCTCCGGGTGCACCAGAAAGCCCTAACACTAGGCCCTGCTGAAAAACCACAAGAGGAATGTGAGGAAGCTGGTCTGAACACTAGTCTCTCCACTGACATGAAAAAGCTTCTACACAAAAATAAGTAAAACCCAGGCAACTGAACAAAAGAAATAATATCTCCACCATTCTCTCTCTTTCCTCTACTCTGCATTAAACCTCCTAAAGCTAAGTTACTCCCAGCTCTCTGTGTTCTTCATTTTCTTTCCTCCTTCCAGGTACACACCATAGAGACTCTGATAAGAACATGTACAAGGCATACCAAGCAAGACAGCATAAATGTTGTTTATTACTAGACTGTATATTCTATGTTGGGGTAGGAGGACAGGCCTCTTTTTGTTCCAAATCCCAGTTTTATCTGGGCACAATTCCCTATTTGTGAAAAAAATATGGTTTTGATTATTTTCTGTCATGGCTCCCAGAGGCCTCTAAGCATGGGTACTTATAAATAAAAACATATTATTGTTTCCTATTTTGTCCTTGAGCAGAGAAACAAAAGGCAGAAGGAAACAAAATATGAAACTAAACACAACAGTAATTAAATAAAAAGTTTGTCATAAATATTTTGTGTCTCTAGGAACGAAATGAAATCCTTCTTCCCTAGTTTACTAAGTTTATTTCTCCAAGCTTCTTGCTTGCAACGTTCTATTATTCACCAGTATCAAAGATCACTTCTAAGATACTCCTGATTTATTACAATCAAATCACACAAACATCCAGAAAGTGCATACTTTGCCTATAAAGGTACATTGGAAAATCTCCAAAATCTTGCGTCTTAGTTGAGTACAATGAAGCACAAAATCTGTGTCTGCCTTTCAGAGGCAGTAAGGATTTTTATGTCCCTTTCTGGTGACACTTATTTAGGAAACTTGCTATTGCTCCTGTTTCAGCCAATAGCACAACAATCACAAAACCAGAGGACCAGCTACAGTGGACGTGATTTATATTTCTTTTTAGCTGAGAGATGCAAAGGTCCTGTTCTTGACTTATTTCTAGTTTTTAATGTAAAAAATGCAAATAATGGGTGCCTAATACAAAATACAAGAAATTTTAGCAAGTAAGTGCTGAAACCAAACCTGTGGCCTGACAGCAGAATGATTAAATTATCACTTGTCATGAGGCAAACTACCTCCAGTTTGCTGGCTTTGTTTTGCTGCAGTTACAGGGCTCAAGACAGTCATCTGTGTGAGCAGAGGGAGGGGAAGGAAACCTGTCACCTGTCCCAAAGATCATTCTTGTTTCAGAAGAAAGAAGAATGGGATTAAGACATATACTGACCAAATGTCAAGGTGTAGAAAGGCAAGATTGTTAGGGGAATCAAGAAAATCAATAAAATAAATAATCAATAAAATAGAATCAATAAAAATTGAAAACAACTGTACATTTTAAAAGCAATGTCCCCAGCAGACAAATAAGACACAGTTCAAGAGAGTGCAATCCAAACCTAATGCCACTCTTTTGGTCTGTTTGGCATAGTAACAGGTACTTCCTCTCAGCACATATAAAAAACTGCATGGATAGTGTGGTGCAATTTGGTATGCTACTTGTACAGAACTTACTTATGAAGACTGAAGTGATTTGTCAGGCTGCATAGAAACTGCACTAAGCCCTAATTCATAATACTTCCACCCTAAGAATTTATTCCAAATTTGTTCATACTATCTTCCCCCCCCCCTTTTTTTTTTCAATCACTCAGCTTGTCCTTAGTTTGTTGAAACTGATGGGTTTGAGGTCACTTGTACTAACCCTCCACTAGCCTCATGGTCTAACAGGCAAATATTCTGTTTCAACAGGAAGACAAATTAAAGCATATACTGAGTCTTGAGGTGAATCATCGTACTTAAACTAATCACTGTCAACAGCAATCTTATTGCTGAGAACTCTAAAGGAAAAGCAAAATAAAACCCAAAACAAACCACAAAAACACCAAACAAACAAAATCTACAAAACCTTTTCCTTCCAACTTCCCATACACAAAAAAAAAGTATCTGCTTTGCACTTCCAATTAATCTTGAGGAAATTACATCAGGTATCTACATGCAAACACAAATGCAGCTTTGTATTTACTATGAAACACTCTACAAACTAATTTATTTGGCACTGATTTCCACTCTTGAGATATTAAGTCTCTATATTATACACACACACAGAGCTGCCCACAATTGCCTGGAGTTAAACATTACATCGTGCCTCATGAAATCAGTTAGAGTCATCTATTGATGCTGCCTATTTAAGCAACTAATTCTATTAAAATTCATGAACCTCAATCTGCAGTAGTCTTCAGCCAAACAATGAGTGTATCAGTAAATAAGTATGTAAATTAACTATTTTTAAAATTTATATTTATGGATATTTCAATATAAGTTATAATTTTATACATAAAAACATTCACAATCTTCTCTTTGTTACATACTCCCTCTCATGCTGCTAAATCAATTAGAACTTTTTACTTAGGTTTCAGCAACCTTTTAAATCGACCACTGTTGAATTACTTTCCAAAAAATGTCCAAATAATTATTTGCTTAAAAAGTACAAATCTGCTAGGTGATCATGAGTTACAAAACAATTTTGCAGCAAAATATATTACTGATTGCTGACCTCAAAGAGAATCACGTTATGTTCCCAGGACCACTGACATTAAAACAGCATAATCACATCAGTTTAGCTCCGAGGAACTGGTCCAAATGTATGTGGGACAGGATACAAAGAGACAAGCAGTAAAAGGAACAATTCATAGAATGACAATTTGAGAGTCCTCTAGAGAAACTTAGCAAAGCACCAAAACCAGGCCTCTGCTTTGAATCTCCAACTATAGTCAAATCTTTCTCTACAAATTATAGAGTGCTTAGAGACACAAATACCCCTCTCCCTCTGTTTTAACCACAGAACTTGAAACTTAAAAGCTACTCATGATACAGCACTGTCATGCAGCATGAGAAAACACACTACATTATTAGAAGAAAGCAAATTAACAACATACGTTTCATGGTCCCATCTTCCTCTTCATCGTCATCGCTGTTTATTACCATGGTCCCCAAGTCTGACTCTAACATGGTGCTGTTGTGTTCAATCATTGTCTGAGCGCCTTCACTCATCGTACTGGTGGCTCTCATGGTACCAGCACTCTCTGAATTGGTCTTCACCATGGTGTGAGAGTCCAACTCATCTTCATCCTATGGGGAAGCATTTGCCAGAAGGCAGTAGATAATTAAAAGAAAATAAAGGTAAGACGCAATCACCTATTGATTAGTTTTTTATCTTTACGTGACCTAGCTGTACTGCTGGACTTCCAGGTTTAAAACTTTCAAACAAATCACAAAATAAAAAATCTTCCATATAAAGAAAAAAAAAACCTTTCTCACAGATGCATGGCAGGGTAAATATAATGTGGCCCACACACTCACTTTGCATTAACATCCAGTTTTGAATTATCTCTGTGATTTTCATGACTCACTTTATCCCTCTGGGTTCCAAAAATCATTACCACAATTTACAGAAAGTGCTTTTGCTGTTTTGTAAGGGATTGTCACCAAGGGTGCTGACCACCCTTAACTTCACATCATGCCCAGCATCTGACATTACATACAGGACCCAGATGACAGGCTCAAGTTCAATTTAGCTGCTAAACAATCTTCCAATAGAATTTGTAAAGTCACCCTCAGAAACAAACTTACTCCAAGTGATTACTTCGGTTTGAAAGCCTTTGTTACAAATGTGAGTCAATAACTTGTTAATACTACACATAAAAATAGCCCTTGAGCACATACCTACCCACTAAGTGTGGGGGAGATAATATCAAGAAGATAGACAGTAGCATTTTGAAGCAGTACACGGTAATAGGCCAGGAATTTGAAACAGAGAACTAATGACAATCCAGTTAATGAAATGTGAAATTCATATGGAATACCAATATCTGAAAACACTAATGGGAAATCCAATGGGTTTCCAAAATCTAATTTAGATTATACACACAACATCACAGCATTTCAGGAGTAATGTGATGGACTGTGACTATATACATTTTCTATATGAATAAAATCTATTACTCAAGAAAAAAATTCAGACATTCTCATTTCTTGATTAAATGTAAGTAACAATATCCACCACTGTGAAGTTACTGCAAGTCAAATTGTTATATTTTAAATATAAATGCTACTTTCACTAGTTTTATAAACATATATGCATCCATTTCCTCTATTGGGTCAAAACTTCATTTGCGTTCCTTTACAAATGAACTCTATTCCTGATTAGCAAAATATTTTAGCTACACAGATTGAAAGACTATTGGAAAATCCTTTTTTTTTTTTTTAATTTGCCCCTTACAAATAACATGTTGTTGCTACACAGAATCGTAGAATTGTTTAGGTTGGAAAAGACCCCTAAAATCATCAATCCAACTGTTAATCTGGCACTGCCAAGTCCACCACTAAATCATGCCCCTAAACGCCACATCTACACGACTTTTAAATACATCCAGGGCAACATGTAACATTAAAACAAGACTTCACCCACTAAAAAATGTCCCCTTTTTCCTAAATCTTTGCATTGCTTTACAGATTTTGAATGTTTAACTATGAAGAGACTTGTAAATGAAAAGGCTGGGGGAGACAGACACAGAATGGGAACAGAAAAAATAAAGTCTAGACTCAAACCCCTGCAAGGTCTGGCACTTTGTGTTTCTCAGTGAAGTCATTCCTTTCCTTTCTGTTCATTCCCTGACAATTTGCCTCTTGTACAGACACATGTGCATGAGCCAGCTACACGACCCAAGCGCCTGTTTCACTAAGGGTTGGCTTAGGCAGATACAGAGAATTGAATCTGCAGCAATACCAGCTCCTGATAATTAATCTATTACACCTCAGCTAAGAGATACAAAACCAGATTTAATTTTCATATAGAAAGTCTGACTAACAGCACACCCTAATGAAGCCAGGATACAGACCTAAACAGACTTACATTAAAATTCCAAATGTCAAAAGAATCATTATTTTCCAGACTATAATTTGCGAAAATACTTCAATTCTTTATTTGGATTCTTTCTGGGTTTTTTTTCAGTTGCATTCTATTAAGTACTCTACCCTTAAAAAAAGTGTGATATTCACAAAGATACAGACAGCTTACAGCTGCAGCACTAGGCAACTGCGACAGTAAAAAAAAATGAGAATATTCTGGGACTGCTCCTCCTGGTGGCAACTATAATTTTCTCTACTTTCTCCCACCAAATGTTACTGTTAACCCCGGTGTTTTCTATGAATTGCATTTTCCCCCTTCTAAAAAGGGTACTCAGAAAAAAAAATAGTTTTGCATCACATTTTAAAAGTGACAGAACAGTTAAACTACAAGTGTTTCTTTCAGTGCTGCAATACAGCACAAAACTGACTAACAACTGATGTTCACCTACTAACTACTACAAATTTGGCATCTCTAACATACAGGCAGACAAATCTGTGAGTTTAAGGCATAGTTACATTTGATTTACAGACTAGCTTGACTAATATTAATATCCACTTGCAGTGCATACAGCCCTAAACTTTTCTAAACTGAAATATGAAATAAAACACTTTCCTGGAGCTCAAAACTTTTATTTTAGAAGTTAGTGGAGAAAAGTGATGGCTTTATGAACACATGAACAAGTATGAAATAGAGTCTTAAATTACCATTTTCATAACTTCTGCTTCATTGAAAAAATCATCTTTTATTTCTTCAGTCAAATCAAGTATCTGGGCTTAGTCCGAAGAATAGCATTTCTTTTTCCAGTCTAAGAGTACCAAAAGCCTTTATCTTACCAAGGAGAACAGTCATCTTTTAGTACCTAGGAGACTAAGGGTCACAAGAGCCCACCTTAGTACAAAAGGAACAGTTGTCCCAAAAAGGGAGGTACACAACAATTTTGATGAATAGTGTTCTCCATATATCAGGAATGATGTACTGACACAGAACAACATAAAACTTCTTTGTGGCCTGTGCATGCCCCAGAATAATTAATTTTGTAGCTAACACAGATTGCTTCCAGAACTGTCATTCCATATTTCTCACAAATATGAGATTTAGCTAATATGGCAGTAGACGACGCTGGTTCTGGAAAGATAACTTTATGAAAATATGCAGCAGATCCAAGTTACCGATGTGCATATTTACATGAGAGATGAAAGTGATTCCTTCATACAAATTCTGATTCATACTTTACAGTTCATAAATATTGATGTAGAAATTGTGATCTGCTGTTTAAAAAGGTAAACACACTGATTAAAAAAAACAAACACAATCTCAATTTTAACTAGGAAAAAATAAGAAGTATTAAAGCTGAAGTGTTATGTTCTCATACTGTTTATAAAAACAGATTCAAGAATCAAACAATAAAAACAACTAACTCTGGAATTAAACTGTGTGCTGTTCTCCTGTGTACCAGTAATAAGCACCAAACTTGTATTTGGAAGGGGTTTCTGTTACACCACTATACAGCAACAGAAGGTGTGCACACATGAGAACTCTAAAACCTCTTGAAATGCTAGAGAAACAACAGACTACAGAAACTCTGAATAACATCACAATGTAAAGTACAAGTAAAGTACCAGCAATAATGTGCAATCCTGTAAGACTAACTCTCTGGATCTCCTTATTTACCAAAAAAAGTTATTATTAACAAAAGCAACCCTTAAAGCATAAAAATGCAATAATAGAGGTTTGATTATCAGGATAGAAAATTCAAAAACACTTCAACAGAAACCACACACAAGACTTCATTATATGCTTGTAGAATAAAAGATCTCATCACACAAGAAGTTTTCTCAGTGAAGTTGGTCCTGAAGATCATATCTGAGCCTATATCATTACAGAAGTGAATGAGCCATGGTGATAAAGATTAATGGATTTTTCAGTTGCATTTTAAACATCAATAGGGATAAAGACTGATAAAAAACTAAACAAGAGAAGCAAATATGGCAGCAGTTGCCTTTAAAATCTCTCTACCTATGGTTTGGCATGTAAAAAGAACACTAGATGGCAGCAAAGACGGGTAACTCGGCTGCAAGGCATTAAAGGAAGATTTACACGCTGGCAAAATTTAGTATCCTGTAAAATAATTTCATTAACTATTAACACCTCATCATCACCTTTGAAAAATGTAGCTGTAGTCACAGCTATCTTTTTTTAAAGCACTGTAGTAACTACATAAACACATAATATAGTTTAGTTTGGTCAAGCACAAGGATTTTGTAGAAGTTCCTAAGTACAAAGCCAAGCTTCAGCCTGAGTATATGATTAATACTGAGCACACAAAGCTTAGTCCCATCAGTAAAACAGGTAAAATCTTAACTTTCAGCACACAGTCAAATCCCATCACATTCAATAGACATCTTTCACAAAACAGCACTTAAGCTTGTTTTCTACCTCCAGGTAATTGATGCATCAGGTAACGATGACCTGCTGCAGGCCCATACCTCCCCATGTTTATTCTTCCTCTAACCAGTTTCTGGCTCTACACTGCTGTGGATTTTAACAATATGCTATATTTCTAACTTCAGGACACTTAAAGGACTGCAATCAAATTTAATTAACACATATGTCAAGTGTTCTTTGATACAAAGAAAAAATGGTATGAAAAGAGAAAGTTTTAACACTGTCATGCAAAATTACATGTGTGTATATATAAAGAGAGACAGATATAGCTATAACGTATACATGCAAACATATGAAAGAAGCATGAAAGCAAATATAAAATCCTTCAGAAAAGTACAGTATGGTGTATCAGATTTAAAATACAGGATAACTCATTTGATTCACTAGTTCCCTTAAAACAACACTATAAATATTGTAAAAATATAAAGGAATAATTGCAGCAATTATTTCTTAGAGTTTCAAAATACAGATGTCAAATTTTCATAATTAATATAGGATTAACCAAATAACCTTTTGTGTGAATGAATAAGTAATCCTACATATAGGAACAACTGATTATCAGCAGTTGGCTTGGGTGTTGATAGTTGTCAACCACTAAGAGCCCAAGGAAAAAAAGGGAGATTACTGAAGTAGTAATTTCTTGATTTAATACTCTTAAAGACTTAAACATTTCTCACATCATAGAGACATTAAAATGTTAAAGAAAAAATACAGAGAGATGCTTGTTAGCTCATTCCTTTAAAGATCCACAGAAACAAATATTTAGACATGTTTTCTGTGAGCTGCCAGGCAGTGAGTTACTTTACATTCCCATCATACAGCTGCCCAGCCTCAGCATCCACTTCACATCACACTTCTAAAAATGCATGAGAAGAGACTGGTCATGTCTCATAATGCCTAAACTAACATTTAAACTTTGATATTGGGATTAACCTTCTGTAGAACACAACACTTGTGACTTTTGCTTAATTAAAAAAACCTGTACAACTACCTCAGCACCTATCAAAACACATCAGTTTGTCAGAAGGCATTCTCATCACATGAGCAGCTCTCATAACAGGCAAAAAATCAATTCTGAGCACACTATTTATAACTATATCTCTCAGGAAGGATACAGAAATAAAGACTGTATTCAACCTCGGCATCTATTTACAGCTTTATAATACATAGTTTTGAACAGCAAAAAATATTTACATTACAACTGACAACTTCTCATGCTAGAAAATGTTCACAGATGAAGAAAAAGAAAAATAATCCATTTTAGGGATGTAACACTTCCTCACTTGAAGGACAACTACCTGAATTGACCAAATTAAGTATGTAACTGTGAAAACTTTGCATTATTTCTCCAAACCCACCCACTCCATTCTACTTCTAGTTATGCAAGTCACTTTTAACTTGAGTTCCCATTACTATATAATATAGGACTTTAAGAAGGTATTAAAGCACAAAAACTTATTCAAATATAACTGTTAGGGTTAAAACAGGCTTCCTAACATAAGAAACTTCACAGTTAGAACATTTTACACCTTCCTTTTTGATGGATCCCAAATCATGTAGTAGTGAGTAACGAGCAGAACTGCTCACAATTTATATAGGAAATTCTTGGGGGTTAGATCAATAAATTCAAGCCCCTGACAGGTTAACTGAAACCATTCTTTTTCAATAATATATGGACTCAGTTCACTGCCCATGAGAGAAATTTAACATCAATAGCCTCTACTTACCACTAACACCAATATTTGCTCTTGCTTTTAGATACCGTTAAATATGCATTTCTCAAAGTTCAAGCCTGTTTTTGTGTTTCTACAGTGAGGACTTTACACTGGTATGACTGGGAAGAAATCCATTCATGAGTTGTCATTTTTCAAATTTTAAGTGCAAGGTGGCTATTACTTTGCAACTGAATGGTACAAACAATCTAAAAACATTCATAGATATTAAAATATGAATAAATAGATGCATTATTTACTGTCACTACTACTACATAAGGTAACATGGGGACTGTCAGTAGCTCTTTCTAGGACTGTTGCCATCACTGCAGATTTATTAAGACCTGTACTGTAATTTGAATTACAGGATCATGTAGTCATGCAAACTACATAAAAGCAGCGCTGTATTTCTTACGGGGTTCTGTAAAACTGATACATAAGGAGAAGGAATGTGCAAGGGTTATTTATCTTTATACATGAATGCTGGACTGCTGACTTCATCCACTACCAAAATGTATACCAGCTATACCAAACTGGCACTCATCTGCTTTTCTCTTCCAAAAGGAAAATAATAAGCACTCAGAAGTGCAGAAAGAATTGGTTTACTCTTTTTCTGGCAGTTCCACAAACAAGTTCCGAATTAAATAAAAGACAATCTTTGAGCTTGTTTTCAAATTATACATTATTTCAAAGTGAAGTGGGAAGTTGGGGGATTGATTGTTTCTTTTTCTAAAATGACAAACACAAATATTCTAATGCTTTCATTTTATTCTTCTAGATTTCTATCCTGGTTTCCTTTAATAAGTTGTGGGTCCATTGATTAACCTCTGCCTAGTATGATTAAAAAACTAAAATCAGAATTCCACTTACTTCAGGCTTCATTTATACCTACATGTTGCTCAGGAGTTTTCTACTATGCAGCATATGAGCAACACACATTCAAGAAACACCTTACAGAAAACTTCTCTAATTAAAAAGAAAATGGTAACAGTTTCAAAGAATCATAGAATGGTTTGGATTGGACGGGGCCTTAACCAGCATCTAGTTCCAAATCCCCTACCACAGGCAGGGACACCTTTACCTACATCAGGCTGCTCAAAGTCCCATCCCACCTGGCCTACAACAGTTTAGGAATGGGGCATCCACAGCTTCTCTGTGCAACCTGTTCTAATGTTACACATCTTCTCCACAAATAATTTCTTCTAATATACAGTCTAAATCTACCTTCTTTCAGTTAAAAGCCATCACCCCTATACTATATGCCCTTGGAAAAGTCCTTCTCTAGCTTTCTTGTAGGCCTCCCCTAGGTAATGGTACAAGTTTACACCACTGTTTCCTGGTTTGGCTGGGTCTACACTTCTGGCTGATCAGAACCTTTGGTGACAGCAACTGGACAAGATTCTGGTGTTATCTCTCTAATCAATCTGGAATTGCTTACCATGATGTACTGCACTGAAACTGTTGCAAGACATAGGAAGTCAGTATTATGACCAAACAATCATTAAAACCAGTCCAGAAAAAGATGTGTTCTGCATTGTGACACACAAGATATACATAGGTCACTCCAAAAATTGTTTTTGTCAACAAGGAAATCCCTCCTCACCTCACCATTAATACTCTTCATTTTAATCACTTGTATCCTTACCTTTTTTATTAAAGCTAAGTATTTCCAAACTTTTTTCACTCACGGCTTACCAAGCAATACAAAATTATTGGACACGCATTTACTGGTAGCAAAAGTCACACTTGCTACCAAATACCACTAGTTTTAACAACTGTTAAATATTTAATCCTAACTACAAATCTTATCACAGATTATTTTCTTGAATCATAAAACTCTGTGAAAACTTAGGGAACTAAAAAAATCTCAACAGCATAAAAGAACATACATAAAATTATTTTTTATAGTAGGTACAAAAATCTTCTTTTACTTAATCTTTTTATAATGGGAAACTTTTGAAAATGTTTAATTCTTCAATATAATCTTTACAGCAGAAACACCTGGATATCCTCTCGTCCATTACAAGATATTCTTGCATGTCTTTTAAAATCCCATGTAAACATCATTTGGTATTATTCATTAATATTAGTTAATCAATTACAGCATGGAAGTCTGCATCTGCAGCAAAAAATAAAAAGGAGTATACAACATCATATTACAAAGGATGATAAAAGCATTCTAAAAGAACATATTGCTGAAGCTTTTACTCAGACTCTCTCATCCTTCTTTTGTCATCATAAAGTCTCATCTAGTGATCCCTTCACTCAGGGAATACTACAAAGCTTTGTTTTCCAGTTCCCCTCCTTCTGTCTCTCACTGTGCTGAAGTCATGCTCTTCTTTCTATTTCTCTACTACCTTTCTTTTCTGAACTGACTAGTCTCATTCACAAGCCCACTTTCGTGGCTTTCCCCTCTTCTGTCACTCTGTTCAGTACTGAGAAGTCAGTTCTGTCTCAAATTTGCCTCTTCCATTACTCAGCTGTTAAGTTTTCAAACCTCTACTCTTTTCTCACATCCTGTGCTACTACAGGTAGGGCTGTATCTAGCCCTCTGCAAGGCTGGCCTTTCAAACTCCTCCACATCATAATATACAAAAAGAAATGAGCAAAGTATGCAAATACTGAGCTGTGAACTGCTCTGACTTTCTGCCTTATATCGAAGACCAATTTCTTCAAGCAGAGGTTGACTTCTGGTTCTGGGTTTGTTCATGCTCACACACTGGTGTATTATTACAGCCCCTAAAAGTCTATTAGTGTAAGTAAAAAAATTACAGACCTAGCATTTCCATACACTACAACTGCACTCATATTTAAGAGCAAACCAACCTTTTAGAGAATGTGCTAATTAGACAAGTTAGGGACTGCATTAGACAAAGTTGCCAGAAGGTGCAGGGAGCTCAGTGATCCTCTCCTTCTGCTCCACACTGCTGAAGCTGCACCAGGAGTGCTGGGTCCACTTCTGGGCTCCTCAGTATGAGAGGCATGGTCACACCACAGAGAGTTAAAAGGCCACAAAGATGATCAAGGGACTAGAACATCTCCCCCATGAGTAAAGGCTGAGAGAGCTGGGACTGCTCAACCTCAAGAAGACAAAGCTCACTGGGAACATCATCAGTATGTGCAAATACCTGAAAGGAAGGTGCAAAAAGGATGAAGTCAGGCTCTTTTCAGTGGTGCCCCATGACAGGAGCAGAGGCAATGGGCATACAATGAAACAAAGGAGGTTTCCTGTGAACATCAGGAAACACTTTTTGTACCATGAAGGTGACCAAGCATTAGCACGAGCTACACTGGGAAGCCATGGAGTTTCCTTCCTTGGAGATATTCAAAAGCTGTCTGGACATGGTCCTGGGCAGCCAAACCTCAGCAGCCCTGCTTAAGTAGAGGGGCTGGACAAGATGACCTCCACAGGTACCTGCCAACCTCAACCACTCTGTGATTCTGTTATCTCAGCCCTGCTAATCAAATATACTCCTGTTACTTTCAGATTTAAGGCACTTATCGTCTATACTTAGTGACAAGCAGAGCCTTGCTGTCTTTTTTACTCATAACCTATTCCATTACTGCAAAAGTACATGGCAGACCCCACTACTGCAGTGGTAACACAAATAACAGATTGCTGCCTCATTCCTGGAATTGAGGTTCTCTTATGCTAAATGCTAAATGGAGGGAAGCATGGAGGGAAGGAGTGTGGAGGGTGGCACAGTGGGGAGTGCAGTGTTACGTTCTAACTTCTGCACCCATGCAAGACCCACGAGGAGTTGCTAAATGCTTCTTCAGCTGAGGTGAACCAAACTTGTGTTACACCCTTCCACATGGCAGTGGGAGAGGGAGGTGTACACCACATCCTCAGCTGGCATGGACTGTGCCTGGCAATGTGATCTGAAGCTCAGACTAAGTAATTAGATGTCATGCCTAATTTTGGGTTAATTCAAAAGACATTAACAATGCCCAAGCATTTAATGTCTCCAGTTCAGAAGGCAATAGTATAGATGAAAGCATGCTAGTAAAGACATTAAATTTTCATGTCAGCAGTAAATCAGTCTCCTCAGAAATCAACTATTCAATAAGTCAAGTTACAAACATCAACTCTGCATGTCAAGTCACACACAGGAAAATTTCCTAACACAAAAAAAGTAATCACAGCCTTCCCTGCCAGTTTATTACTGACTAAGCAAATACAATTCAGAGTAAACCACCTTTATAATAAGAAGCTATCACTATTCTTAGAACACACACTCTCTAAACAGAAAAAAATGCAGCAAACCACACTGATTGTTGAAGATCCAAAAGATTGCACAGAATCTGCTTGAAAAGTATTCCTATATATAGATCATTACATAAGACTCTGTAACAAGGATTCTACAATTTGCTATAGGACAAACAGCATTTATTGCAGTGCTCTTTTCTGTTTGCTCAAAGCTGTAACATTCCAGTCTCCATCTTCTCTTTGTGCTCTTCCTGAATGACCCTGGTACACATTGTATGTGTGGCAATACACTTCTTTGAAGCACATTCTGCTGCATTGAACAAGACTAACCCAAAATAAATTATGTTGGGAAGAGTAATAATGCCAGGAACACAGACTTAACACTGCAAACAATTCTAAATGCAACCTATTTATCACAACCTTCTTCTCTCCTCAAACGTATGATCACAATGTCATCTGAAGAATGAAGTGCCGTCACCATTCTCATGGTACTTGGTTCCAACCCCACTGCAATCACCACTTACTGAGTGTCGTGACTATTCTGTGCATTAGACTTAACCAAAAACCCCAAACAAACACCGAGCAAAGTGCCCTGAACTGAAAACTAAACCACTTGTCTAGAAGTCCACCTGTGAAAGAAGAACCTTAAAGAATTTTGGGTTTTTTAACGTCAGTCTGAATAGCTGAAGTTGACATGGTTTCTTTTCCCACTTTCTAGAAAAGTTTTATACTAGGACATCTCATGGAATAGTGCTGAAAGCTGGCTTATACAGCATTACTCATAATTAAAGAGTAGAATACTCAGAATTCATAGGATTAAAATCACACAGAAAGCTGGTACAAAAAAGCATTTGAACGCAACGACATGAAGTAGGGGAAAACCAGCAACTTATCTGTAAAGTATAGATGGTTATAGGAAAAATGGGTACGCACCGAATTTTCTTCCTCCTCTTCTAGCTCTCTCTGCTGTTCCTCATGTCGCTTTGCCTTTATCTCCATAGCTTCAGTGATCAGGTCCCTTAAAATTGAAACTGGCTTAGCGTTCTTAATAAATGTATGCTAGGGGGAAAAAAATCATTAAAATATGTAGTATCATTACAGCAGTTATGCTTCAGAGTTAATTACAAGTCCTATTCAACAGCACAGATTCCAGTACATTATGCAATAATCCAAATCTATACCAACACAACATACAGTATCCTTCAGATGCTTCCTAAGTAAAATTTTACTTTAACTATTTTTAGTAACTGCAAGCCTTGGGAAATGTAATCACTTAACAACTGTTTTATAGTTGAAGACAGAATTTTCCAAAGAAAATGTGCAGCAAGTAGTAAACAGAGTAGTGATGATCTGACACAGGAAACCAAATCTTTTCAAATATTCAGTTTCAAAAGTTAATTAATCTTATCAAATTGAGAGCATAAATTAGTGGCTCAAACTAGAGTAACTATGGCTGCTTACTTCAACAAACCTGTACTTAAAATGTCAAAAAATATTTCTTGATCTATGATGCTAAAATGTGAAACTAGTAAAAAACACTTTACTTTTAGCAGGAATTTTAACTTTAATTCAAGGTCATTTAAATAATCACTTTTTTATTTAAGACAATGGGCATGATACCATTGGCACATTTTGCTGCCCAATAAACACCTGCTGTTAGAAAAAATTTGATTTTTGCATTATTATATGCAAATATAATTTAGGCAAAACATAACTAAGCACCTCAGAAATATATCATTAAATATTTAAAAATTGTTCCATGAAGAACAGAATTGATGTTCTCAATTGAAGCCTCGTGTCCTACTCCTATTATCTATCTTTTCCCTTGATATATTAATTCAATTACTCTCTTTTTCATTCCATGACCTCTCCTCACAAGCAGTACTTTCATTCCCACTCAAACACATTCATAGCACCTCCAGCTCCATCACATATGCTCCAAATTCCAGCTGGGGAAAAAGACAACACAGACTCCTGAAGAACACAATATTTGGTTTTCTGGTCAGTAAGCATGTGGAAAGAAACTGCACACTGAAGCTTCTTCTTGTTTGTTTCTCCTGACTTGCCCACATTAATGCGAGTCTCTTCTATCCAGCTGCTGGTATTCAGCTAACCATGCAAACATCAAATCTTGAAGGTCTCAAGTACTGATTCATACATCACACAGACACTCATAACTTTCAATTTTTACTTACCCTGTGCTCTACATTTTGGTAGATTTTTATACATTTTAAATGTATAAAATTAAATATTTATAACATGATCTACAAATTTGACAGATCTATTACCAAAAACTACTTCACAAAATTTTTGTTTTCCCTGTAGTGGAGTTCACTGGAATTTAAATTTTAACAGCTGATAATGCTAGTACAACACAGAATAAATCTAGTAGGACAGTCATACAGGAAGTGAGGGCCTGGCATACCCTGCCTTACTCCAAAGGTCCCCACTGCCAACTGTGGCTCCCATATAGAAGTGCCCACTTGGTTTAACTCAGCCCAAAACCAAATTCATTACACTGTCCATCTGCATCACACCTTCCCAGGACAGACAGCCACCTGCCTGTTTAATCTGACATGACCAGAAGGAAAGACTGAACATACTCCATGCATGGTCCACACGGAGGGGTAACCTGGGCACAATTCTTTTACTAAACACTTGTCTAAATCCTAAGATCTATTGAGGGCCTCTAACCACAAAGTAAGGATCCAATTTTAATAGCAAGAACCAGCCTTAAACTATTTAAAAAGCAATGAAATTTTAGAAGCAGCAAGAAGAAAAATAAAATGGGTGTAGAGATGCATGAGCTGTCAGAGAAAAGACCACAAAGTGAAAAAGAAATAAGGCATAACAATAGTTAAAATAAGATTTTCCCTTATAAATTTTCAGACTATTTTGGGTTTGAAGGGGGGGGGAAACAAACAAAAAATGTGCTTTTCCTCAGTAAGTTAAATACTGACCTGTAGCAGCTGGGTTGCTGTAGCTCTTTGTTCAGGATTTTTCACTAAGCATTTCTTCACAAAATCTGTAAACTCATCAGACCAGAGCTCTGGCTTCCGGAAGGTTGGAGGGGGATTTGTAGGAATCATAAAAATAGCCTAGATAAAAATCAAACAATACCAAGTCTAAACAAAACACATCACCACAGCAGCTGAAGCCAAGTTAAAAAAAAAAGAAATTGCTTTATCCACCTTTCTTATCAGGCAAAGAATCTGGAAGACAAATTTTAAGTATGCCAGGATTTCTACTCAGATCAAGATTCAGGAAGTAAATCCATCTGCTACTAATGTAGCTACTTCCCATTAGATTTTCTCTATTTAAACTGTACCCCATTGAGCACAAGACTCCTTATTTCATCTATTGCTGTTCAGCAATCTGAAGAGATGATTATATTCTTTCAGAAATTCTTAGTAGAAATGACAGCGCTGCTTGTTTATACACACATATAAAGTTGCTGAGAACAGCCAAGCTCACCTTCTCCTCTCTTAAGTGCACTTAGTTTTATATGAGAATTCCATAAGAAATTTGGGAGGATTGCTATTTCCTTTTGCATTCATAATTCATCAGATGAAGCTTTAAAACTTGCTTGTCCAAGTAAGATTTAGACACATATGTTAAAAGACCTAAGGTAACACTAAATGATGACATAAATAAAATAATCAAGTAAGTAGCTTACAGTATTGAGAACTTACACAAAATTGGAAAGGCACCATTTTACCTATACAACCGATTTTTCTTCTGTTAAGAACCATACGCAGACAAATTTTTTAACCAAGGAAAAAAAACTCATGCTGTATAAAAAAATGTTTGTCCTACTTAAGATTATTTATATATTGTGCCCTTTTTTATATGATTATTTCTATGTTTTCCTCTAATTATAAATTCACACTTGTAGCCAGGGGTAAAAAGCCATACAACACTGACAGATTACTGAAAAATAATGAAAATTTTTGAAACTTCTCTGTGTAATAAATGCATCCAATATCAACGTTTAAGATTTACACATGATAGCAACACACTATTCAGAGCTAGGTCTATTGATGAAAACAACAGGCTATTATTTTCTTCTAAACCCAGGTTCAATTCAACCACATTTTCCAAAGTCACAAGGAGTAAGACTTCTTCATTTGTTTTTCTACAAGCATAGAGAGAAATACATATTCAGAAAAGGGAAAAAAACCCTGATTCTGCAAATGTTTAAAGTATTAGAAGCACTAGAAGGTTCAGCCTGTGTCTGAAACATAGAGAGAAGGCAGAAAGAACTTAATGAGATTTTATCCATAGCTTCTAAAGAAGTTTGACTGGCCCTGTAAGTTGGGTGAACTCATTCAAACCCTTATTAGAAAATTTTTCTCATATTCTGAAGGAAAGTGGAATGATGTAAAAACTGTTTACTAACATTTTAATGAAAAATTAATTCAGTACTGAATAGTTACTTGAATTCAAATATTTAAATGTCTACACAACTTGCCATTTTGTTTAATAAAGATGTATGCTACAACAGCAGCTTTATCTTTTCAGTGGGCAGCCATACCAAACAAGTATATGGACTCAGATAGGAAATGTGGCACTCAGTAACTGGCCTTATCTACTTCACTTGTGATGCAAGATTAATTGTCAGTACAAGTGAAGTGCTTCTGGTGAAAGGCAGTGGCTAACAAATTCAGCCGTTTCTGTCCTTGAAATTAATGATCTTTCTGAACTTTGAACTGATGACTTTTGATCTTATCTTCAGTTATTCTTAACAGCTAACTCTGCAGTAGCTATTGAAAACACACAGCTGTAACAGAAGACTACCAACTTCTGTTTAGTTGGTGTCAAATTAGGTGCCTCCTGTTTCATCAAAAACATTGACCTCTCTCCCCACAGGTAAGCAAAGACAAGTTAGTCCTGCTCAGCTTCACAGTTCTAGGAAAAATGTTTGCCTTGGCCAATTATTTTCATCACATACACAGCAGTTAAGAACTACAGCAAAGAACTGACTTCTCTGTCATTCACAAAGGACAACGAGAATGAAGGAATTAATGAAACATTCTTTTATGCCAGGCAACAAAAGCCACAAAAGGAGATATTCAAGTGTTAGAGTCCTAAATTCCCATTTATGCTTTGTACCTTCATTGAAAATACCTACTTCAGAAATATGTATATTTATTTAATGCTTAAAGTGTAGACATGTATTAGCTGAAAAGAAAAATTAGATGCATTTTTGTAATACAAGAAAACATACAGAAACTACATATTCCAAATGTTTAGTCCAACTTGGTACTTAGGCCATGCACTTGCTAGCATGTACCTCTCCCTCCAGCTCTTGGCACTCCATTCTATTAACCAGCCTAAAATTCTGGTTTTCAATTCCATCTCCCCTCTCTCAGAATTTTGGCTTGCCTATTTCTCTGCAGAAAAGTTAAGCGCCTTTCCTCTTTCAAAACAGTCTATGATTTAGCTTTCAACTACTTTGTTTCCTTCCAAGAGGCTTGCAAAGCAGTCACTGGAGCATTATAAAGCTAGTCCCAAATCTCCAGGAATAAAACAAAACACTTATCTGATAGGAACTTATTCCTCATTTTTGCTTCCACTTCTTGTCAAAAAAGGTCATTTCTATCCTAAAATAACTGTATATTATTTAAAAACAAAACTAAGCTATTTCAATCACTCTGGGTGCCAATAGAAGCAGGAAATACTTGGTTTTTCCATGCTACTTTCACCTTACCTTAGATTTCTCCAGTCCCTGTGTTTTCCCAGACCATTACTTGAAGGTTTTGGGGTTTTTTCCCACCACTCCACTTGTAATTTTCTCAGAAGTTTCCCACAGCTATTTGTTTTAGTTTAGCTCTCATAGTAGGCCTGAGGACAGTGCTCATATAGCCAGTGTTAGGCAAATGTTGTTTAAAAGAAACACCAAACATAAGCTACTATCCACCCAATTACATGGGCTGAACTGGCAGTACCAACTGAGGAAATGTTAGGAGGTAATTGTTCAACAGAGGTGCAGGTTCTCACATACTTATAAAAGAGTTGGGACTTATTCTTTTCTCTCTCCCACCTTCAATATCACCTTCCACATTTCCTTACATTTCTGAGACAAACTGATAAATCTTACAAGAGTAACACATCAAATATACAACCAAAGAATTAGATTGTATGACTTCCAGTTATAACCATTCAATCATCTTTAAACAGAGAAAGAAATCTCTAAAGATACAAGAAGGCTAAGCTTACTGCATTTGTCTTCACCTGTCAATAACACAGAGTTCATTCCAAATTTGTCCTGAACTGGCCCTTCCACCTCTGAACCTTGAGCCCAATTTTACCTTGAATCATCTTTCACACACTGGTCTGAGGCAAATCCTTCACCTTGCAGTGAAACCAGAATTCAAGGCAGATTATAATATATGTATGACAAAAGATAAGGGGAAGATGAAATCATCCAGGGCAGCTTTTGGGGCCACTTCTGAATTGGGCACTGGACAATCCAACACAATTTCTACCATACCTGTTGCCTTGTAGCACTTCTCTGCTCAATCACCAGCAGTTACAGCTAAACTGAATACCAGACTGAGAACCAGGTCTTAAATGAGAGCAGAACTGCACAAGTCAGCCCAGGATTTTCTTTTTATTATTCTTAAAGGGCCTAGTATTTTAAATTAAGTCCAGGCTGAAAACAGGAGGGTTTTTTTCCATGAAGGTTCTCTTACGGACACTTTTATTGGCGTGAAAATGTAATTATGGTGATGATGATGAATTAGGAAACGCCAAAAGAAAAATGAGATGCTCATATACCACACATGGAAATTCCTAATCAGAAAATCCTTGCAGCTCATTCTTCTTGTCAGTTAGGGTAATATATGTGTATTTCACACAGCCCATGAACACATCAACAGCAATTTCATAGAGGTACCGTGTCTTCTGACTTTCAGCTCCTTGAATAACTTATCTCTATTACTTAGCTGAAATAATTTTGCAATAAAAAGCAGAAAATCTACCCAGTATCATAAATGCTATTGAAGAGGACAACAGAGGCTTCTATATTTTGGTGATTTTATAATTTTCATGCTGTGAAGCTCCATTGCTAGAATCTATAGAGAAAAACACTTTTATAAACAGGGTAAGAATATATGACATTAGTTTGTGACTTCATAGTTTTTGCCAACACAATTATACTACTTAGTTCAGCAATCTACTGTAGGAAACAAACACCAAAACACATTACACTCACTAACACATTTCAGGGTACAAAAACCTATTTGAGGATGGAGGAGTTAAACATTGGGTACTTTAAAATTTTAATAACTTTGGAAACAAAGAGTCAGCTGAAAGACACATTTTTCTCCTTTGTGATACATAGAATCTCCCTCCTTGCTTGAATAGCCTTCAAAAAGATACTAAAACATCTTTAATTATTCAGTTACACAATTCATCAGTGGTCTAAAAATTAAACATCAGCATGGAGAAGGGTGAAATACTAGCAGGTTCTACATTGGGATTGGTCTGTTGAGCATTTTTTTCTTGATGTGGCTTTTTGGGGGGGGGTTGTTTGATTTGTTTTTATTAATTCAGAGCTACGATATTGCAACACAGTGAAAAATACAGTTACTGAAAAACACCTCGTGTTTAAAGTCAAGGAAGTTGGTTCACAATCTGCATCATAGTAAATAATAGATGCATTTGTTAGAAAATTCCTAAAAATCACTGCTTCCTCCTCTCATCTGCAAACACAGATTTTGATAAAGGTCATTAGTGTACTCACACCTTTTGTGCAAAACTACAAACAGGTCTGGTTCTATCAGGCATCTATCACATACCTGATCCAAGTTGATTCTCACTAAAATTAACAAACACAGGATTAAATGCAGGAATGGATAAGTGAAGCTTTAGTTCAGAGAAGTTCTGGACAAACAAGAACTGACATAAAATTCTTAATCCTAATGAGGGGAAATATGTGTGACATTTAACACACAATTCTACTGTGCTCACTTTGATAGTTTCTGTAGTGGCCACTGATTAATCCATATACACAATACCACATAAAGTTAAAATTACATTTAATTTACTTTATTACAAAATTGCATATATTAACACTAGAAGCACTTGGAAAATAAAATAAAACACGAAAGGAGAAAGAAAATAAAACTAAATAAAACAAACCACAACACTTACCAGTGGCTTAACAGCCATTTACTGTCATAAAGCTTCCCTCTGGAATAATGACCTTTGCTGATCAAATCAAAGTATAATTCACTTAAGATGTAAAGCAATAAAGTAATAAACACAGAGAAAAGATACAGAATGGAAGGACTATTCACATGATTAACAGCAAAGATGGGTTATTGAAAGATAAGCCATTTACATTTACTTGTCTATTTATTATTGCTAGTAAGCTCGTAACATTTTGACAGCATTACAACAGGTCAAAAATGTAAAGATATCAATCTCAAACATTTTGCAATAGTAAGTGCAATTGCAAATCTATTCAAAAGAATCAACCCTTGCCTCGTTAGCACTGTCATGCAACAGAATGGTGCCTCAAGATTCACCTCTGAATTTACTCTTCCTACTAAGGTGGGAACTGGACTAATGATCTAGTCATGGATCCCTTCCAAATTGATGTATTCTTCGATTCTAAAAATTTGCTTTAAATTTTATTAAAAATTACAGATTATTTGTTATGTGACAACAGTTAAAGAAGTTAGCATTCTAAGGCCATAAGTTCATTCAGTCTGGGGTTTTACATAACTGTTTTAAATAAGCTTACTTAGAAAATTGATTTTGAAATCCCATCACATTCCCTAAATTCAAACTTCTACCATACTCTCCACTAGTATATTTAAAAGATAGAATTTACTGCACTAGCTGCTATCCAGTTATCAAGACAAAGAGTAAGTTCCCCCTGCTAACTCAGCTAAAAGTGTCGTGCCCTCTGCATATTTGCCTGTTCATTATCAAACCATTTCATCAGATGAGTAACAAAAATGTTTATTACCACCATTCAAAGAACTATCACCTCAGCATGCTGCCTTACTGCCAGTGAATTAATTTACAAGTTTATCCATTTCTTTTTCTCATTTTTCAAAGTTTCTTGAACTCTTATAACCCACCACTTGTACAATCCAAAGATATCTGAAAGCTACTCAACAAATTATTTCATGGAGTTGTATGCAAAGAAAGAACTTTGTTTAGCTGCACTGACCTCCTTGTGTTTGCTTTTTTCTTCTCCTTCTCCCTTCAAGCCAGCAGACCTATCAATATTTCTCCAGGTTTTCTTCTAACATATTTAAATAATTCCCTTTTATTTGAGGAACTCTTCATTACTTTTGCCTGTAGTTTTTTACTACTATCTTGTCCCAACTCTCCATCTTCTACTTTAAAATGGAACAAAATATTCCTGAATTCTGCCATTCAACTGAATTCCCTTTTATTAGATGTAACCTTCAAGTTCCCGTTTCATCTGCAAGGCTCAAGTCATTCATGTCAATGACATTTCAACAGAAGACAGAGTCAGCAAGCCAATCCTCAAAATTCTTCCCACCTTCAACTTAGATCACAAGCCTTGTGTATTGGTTTTGCACGGCCTGGTTTTTGGTAGCACGAGAACCACAGAGGTGGCTCCTGTGAGAAGCTGCTGGAAGCTTCCACCATGGCCAGCAGAGTTGGTCCAACAGCTCTGAAGATGGACATGCTGCTGGCCAAAAATGGGTCAATGAGAGAGGTTGGTAATGCCTCTGTGATGATGTGTTTAAGAAGAAAATCAAAACAAAGTGCACATTGGTTTTTTTCTAGTCAGAGAAGAGGAGGAGGTGAGAACATGTTAGGGAAAACAACATGGCAACACCAAGGGCAGTGAAGAAGGAGGGGAAGGAGGTGCTCCAGGCACCGGAGCTGAGGTTCCTCTGAAGGACGTGGTGAAACCATGGTGAAGCAGCTGTGTCCCTGCAGCCATGAGGATCCACGGGGGATGCAGAGATCCACCCACAGCCCGTGGGGATCCACGGCGGATGCAGAGATCCACCCACAGCCCATGGGGAGGTGCCCATGCTGGAGTGGGTGGATGCCTGGAGGAGGCTGTGATTCAGTGGGAGACCCGGTCGAGAGAGAGGGCCCTGCTTCCAGGCTGGAGCAGCCTGTCCTGGAGGGCTGCACCCCGTGGGAAGAGAGAGCCCCAGGGCAGCAGTTTTGGGAGGGCTGTGTGCCCTGCGAGGGGCTCACGGCAGGTTTGGGGGGGGCTCTGTGCCCCGGGAGGGGCTCACGGCAGGTTTGGGAGGGCTCTGTGCCCTGCGANNNGCAGGTTTGGGAGGGCTCTGTGTCCCGGGAGGGGCTCACGGCAGGTTTGGGAGGACTCTGTGCCCCGGGAGCGGCTCACGCTGCAGCAGGTGCGGTGTGGCCGCTGCTCCTGAGAGCGGACCCACGCCGGGGAATTTCAGGAGAGCTGTGTCCCCTGGGAGGGACCCACGGCCGCACAGGGGAAGGCTCCTCTCCTGGAGCAGCGGAAGGAAATCTCGGTGATGGACTGACCAAACCCTCATGTTCTGCCTCCCCTGTGCTGTCGGTGGGAAGGAGGGAGGGACTGGGGAGAAAACAGTTTTACTTCTCATTATCCTCCTCTGATTCTGTGAGTAATAAATTCACTTTGTAATTTTGACAGTTAAGCCTGTTTTGCCCTTGAAGTGTTTTCTCCCAGTCCTTAACTCACGAACGCTTCATTATTTTTTTTTTTCGCCTCTGCTGAGCTGTGGCAGGGGAAGGAGAACGAGCAACTCTCATGGGTGCCTGGCAAACCACGACACCTTGAAAGAAGGGCAACAAATGCCTTTTCAAATACTGTAGAAATTAAAAATAAAGCATGGGAAAAGTTTCTTAACCTTCTTTGCCTTCACTGGGGTTTTTTGTTGTTCTCTTGGGGGTTTTCTTGGAGTAAGGAGGACAAGTGTTTTAGATAAGCAAAATTTTTCAAGGAAAGGCATTCAGTGAAAACAAAAATAATTTCACGTTACTCAGGATTTTGTGCTTAAACTACCCAGTCAGCTGTCAGTTTTGAATTTTAATTGACATATACAGGAATTTTCAGAGTAAAATACCTAACTTGCAAATAATCCCGTATAGGTACTAAAAAGTGTAAGTATTTAACATTTTATTGAAAGGTTATACTGAAAGTTCACATCCAGAAAAATTTTAAGTCTACACAAAATTTATTGTTCTTGGACATTAAAAAAATTAAAAATCCTGACAACTTAAAAAAATCCAAGCACTACTGGAAAACAAGACAGTAAAAGTCAGCACATTTTACAAAAATACAGAAGTTTCTAACTGTTGAAAGGAACTGCAGCATTCAGACAACATCTAGGACAGTGTTCCTTATAATTTCATTCACCCAAAGGACAATGAGCTGAAATTTACATCATTATTCTTATTCTGAAAAGTACCCTCAATTTTGGCACTGGGTGAGTAAGATTCATTTAATCAGGAGGAGAAAGAAGGGTGCACTGCATGTATATGGTTTTTAAGTTTTTTTTTTATTTGAGAGGAAGAAGTGTTTGCAAGGAAGAGGGCTGAGACAGGAAAAAATAGATATTAAACTATCTTTAGACTGAAAGAAGTATCTGTTGTAGTGGCTTAAACTTCTAAGTGAATTTTTACTTGATACAGATTTGGAAAAACAAGTATTTCTAAACATTGTTGTATGGGAGAAAATTTCCTTTTGATAGTGATGAACACCTCCTCTTTGTGAGGAAATCACCATAACAGAGAGTTGGGGCCACTTCAGGCCACTGGCCAATTCTACTCAAACCCTCAGAAAACATCAACCTTTAAGAGTCTCTCTGACTAAATTACACATTATGACAGATTCTTTATCAAGAGTTAGACAACTCATTGCCTAAAGGATATTTCCCAGCCACACAGATGGCCAGGAATGAAATAAGAAAATGTTTTTGTGAATGATGGTACCTCTCAGACAGAAGCAACCTGCTATTACAAAATCACTGTGCTATCACTCCCTTCACAGAACACACGAGATCAAGAACATGAAACTGAACAACTTTCTCTTCTTTCAGTACGGAACTACTTTCTTGTCAGTTACAGAACAAGGAAACGGTTCCGAATGACAGAATGCAGGGAATACTCTTGTGATTGATTTACTCTTCCTTCACCATAGTTAATTTTACTCCTGATTCATTACTATCTTGAAAATTCATAAGCACAATGCCTAGAAGGTTCCAAGTTTTTACCCAGAATATGAAACTTACTTTCCCTCCAAGAAAACTCCAATAACAGACCTTACTTCAATAAAAGAATATTTTCTCTTCTTCTCACAGTATTTTCTGAAGTTTCTGAGAAAATGAGGCAATGATTACATCCAGAAACATACTAACATTTAATGAGACATGAAGTGGAAAAACTGCATTTGCAATTATATTTACTTGTAGAAGAATCAAGGAGTGAGTAACTTATATTTGTGAGAAAAAGCTGCAGTAAACTCACTGGACATTATATGTGAAATGTCTGACATAACCACAGAAAGTAGTAATGAAAGAAGGCATTCAAGAAATACGTGGCAGTTCTCCTTTATTTGGGGTATGTTAGACCTCCAGCAGCAGTTTTGTGTTCAGTTTCAGGCATCACAATTTCAGAGATGTGAACCAACCGAAGATGGCTTGAAAACAGAGTAACTGCAATGCTTAGATGTTTAAACAACACTCTGCAAGAAAAGATTGAATGAATTAGGATTGCTCAGTCTATAGAAGAGGGAACTGTAGTGAGAGATATGGTAACAGTCCCCAACATGCTAAATGCCACTTCAAAAAGAGACAAAGTGTATAAAGAACAGAAGAGGAACTAATGAGTTTAAATTTTAACAAGGAATATTCAGGTTACATTGTAGGAAAGTTGCCACTAAACTACCCAGGAAGTTCCAGAACTTGTAATTTCATTCTACAAAAAAATACAGACAAACACAGTTTCAGAATTTCATGATCAAAATTTGGGCATGTGTCTTGAAGATTTTTTTCCACCATCACCACCTCACCATTTGCCCTGTGCTCATATAAAATTAATTTAAAAAATTAAAGTTAAAAAAAAAAAAAAAAAGAGGATTATCCTGTTTGCTCAGCCTAGGTACAGAAACAGAATGACCATGTATAACACAAGAAACATGAAACACAAAGGAAAAATGCCTTCCAACAGTATTTGCTGCTTTCTACTTCACCTTTTACAGTAGTAGCAGATGAATAGGTGACAGCAAAAGCCAACTACCAGCACAAAGAAAAACGACCCATTTACTTGCAGTGTTCAAACTAAGAACTAAAATTAAACCGACAGATTACAAAATTCCAGATATCAAATGCCAACATCCCACTGATACAATGAAAACAACCAATTAACTACAGAGTAATTAACTGTAGTCTATAAAAGTAGTCTATGAAAGAGTAATTGAGTTCTTACACCTTCAAGCACTCTCTACCCTCAAGCGAAGAATGAAAACTTCTGTTTCTGCTCCACTGACTCTCAGGTACTCAGAGACTACAAGACTCAACGGTGTTGCTTTCACAGCGACCAGGTACATACAAAAAACAGAGCTACTATCCTTGCCTTGCTTACATTTCCAGTATTCTCCCTACTGGTTTCAAATAAATGTCATTTATATTGTAGCCCCTTAAATTTCATTGCTAGATTAGTGCAATAGCCACATGTTTTCCTGTAAGGAAATGTAGTTGCTACAGTAAAACTATTTTTTTCTATTCCTCAGGCCATGACGCAGTGTGAGGCATTGCAAAGTAAAATCTGGGCATTTGAATGTCCAATTGAAAAGACATGTACAACCAAGGCATAGTATTACTTACACAATGACACTAATCTTGCATTTTAAAAAATGAACACTCCTTGTAAACCAAACCGAATAATACAACTACAAGACCACAGAGTCAAAGTTAAAATTGGTCAGAATTAAAATTCAAATATACTGCCTGAACTGGTACTCTAGTTCTTCACAGCACTGTGTTAGCCTGTTATGTGTAAGCATTACTCTCTGGAATAGAGAATGAAAAATATGAACTACATCACAATTCAAAAGCAATCCTACCAAATGACAGAGATAAAGCAATATACCAAATTCTGGACAGGCTAGGTAAATAACTAAAAAATATCTCTCTGAAATGGCATTGTGTCTGAGGAAACTGGAATTGGTAACGATTGCTTATGACTTAATAGCTGATATGACATACATCATAAGGAAGAGTCTTCCAAAAATGGAAAATGTTCCAAAGAGAAAATGTACACACAAAATTCAAATGCCATGTATTTTTTTTAAGAGACAGTAAAAAGTAAAATGAACTGTGAGCCAAAGTTAATTCTGTATCTTCAGTTTTATTTATCAAACTGAAAAATCTCTTCAACTTTCTCTTTTCCTGTATAAGACCAAAACTATGAGATGTTCTGTTTGTATTACAATTATACTAATTCAATGCAGGTCACTTGCATTTTACTGAATCCAGATGACATTTAGTAAGCTAAACATAGGCCAATTGGCTTTTTTTTTTTTTTAAGAGGCGGGGGCTGATTGCCGCTGGGTAGGTCATACAGTGGCTACAGAACACAATTGCTTGAATTACATTTTGACTTACATCAAACACAGAAAAGAAGCTAAAAACTACCTTTTTTTTCCTGCATGCCTTCTAGATTTCTCATATTGAAATATACTAATTTAAAAGTCACCTCTTTCCACCCTGAGGTGATAGATACAGATTCATCAAAGTTTTTGTTGTTTCCTCTTTCTCCATTCAGTTTAAAAATACACATTTTTAATACTCTAAGTAGTACAAACAATTTAATTCCCACTTTATTTTTTATATCCCCAGTGGCTAACTAACTTTTTCAAGCCTGCTCATTTAAACATACCACCGTAAAAAAGAAAAACATAGCACCCTAGATTTAGTGAGCACTAAAAATAAGCCTCTTCTATTTCTGCAATAACATTTGTATTCTCAAATCAACCTGAACTGCCATGTAATTAGCCATACAATAACCTTTACTGATAATGCAGAGAAACTAGTTCCAGAGGAGAAGGAAAACCCTCAAGCTTATCTCCAAGAAAGAAATAAGCAATATGCCTTTTTCAATGTCTTAGTTGTGATCAAGGGCTGATTCTCTCTTGACAAAAATACTGGCTATAAAATAGTAATTAAGATCTATGCTATTAAATAAAACATCAGTTTAGACCTAGTGCTCTTGACTGAAAATCTGTCAGTGATATTCTTTCTAATCATGTGTGACTGGACTTGGCCTCTTTTTTTCTTGCCCCCCAGAATTTTCCCACCTCTCAAGCACCGTTATCAACTGCTTAAATAAAATGTAATGCATATGATAAAACAGTAGACTCACTAGTTGTGTATTCTGTAACACACTGAATTATACAAGTTAGTTGTTATTTGCATCCATCTCTAACTCCTCCCAATATGACTTGCTTCACTTTTATTAAATTTCACCCAATAGAGGAAACAGAAGCATAACCCAACACAGATTAATTAAAATGCATTACACTAATGGCATCCAATGCTAATTAGATGTCCACTAGACTTGGTCATCTTCAAAATATTGCACATTCTACAGGAACTGCACACCTTACAGGAAGTCATGCAGATAAACTGAGTTGTATGTCCATGATATCACTCTACAGGACATCAAGGACATAGAAGAGAAAAATTCTTCATAATTAAGAAAAAAAAATCATAGCATAAAATATTTTGGAGGCCAGAAAGAAATACAGACACTGAGAGAAAAGATCTGCAACAAGGTGAATTGGCCTTACATCTATTTTCCTTTGCTTAAAGCAAGTTATAAACAAACCTAAAGAGAGAAGATGAAAAAAATAGCAAGCACCTATCAAGACTCTCGCATTATTTAGCCTGGAATATTTTACAAAAATCTGTAAGTGCTGGGGTTGGGTCTGCGCTCTGTGTTTTACTGCCCTGTCCAAATACTTACTAATCATATTTTCTACATTTTTGTTAAGGTCTGGTTTAACCTACTGCATTTTGTTCCATTCGAAGGCATGTATCATAGACTGACACTGCAGAGAAAAAAAACAAGTGAAAGCAAAGCCCTGTTACTATAGGTACACAGAAAAATAACATTCCTTCACAAACAGTTTAGGGAACAAAAATTTATAGCCTATATTACTGAAAAGAATTACAGTTTAGCAATGTGGCTGTTGCAATCACTCAAGTATGCAAACAATATAGCAATAGTTGAAGCAGCGACTAGAAATGCTGATATCATATAAATGGGCCATATCATACCCTTAATTCCTAGCAGCTTGACCCTACTTTATACAAAAATACCTCAGGGCAGACAGGGGAAAGGATTTCTGAATGCAGAGGTTCTTCAAGACACGGCAGCCATATACAGTTACACGTAAATAGCGTTCCCTCTCTCCTCAAATGATACGTTAGCAATCATACTCCTGGCTCCTCTAGCAATATGATAACTATTTACTGAGTAAACTGCATAGTTCACATGAAAAGCATCCCAAAAAGCATCTTCAAGACTCATCTTGCTTGAACAGCCTTTAAATGGCAGGATGCTTTACAACACATGTATGGAACTACCAAGTGACGGCTTTGCAGATCTGAGAAAGGTACACTTTGACAGCGTAGAACTTGCATCAGTGTAGAACTTGTACAACAGCGAAGAACTTGCAGCTCTCTCTCTCGCTGTAATTGTATGTATTTATTCCACTCGAGCAGCTTCACAGAAATTCCTGTATCCAGCCTGAGATAAGAGTATCTAGAACATACCACAGAGACAGTAGAGGCAAGAAATATTCCTAGGTAGAAAAGTACAGCGCAAATGACATCTATGTTAGCTGAGAGACGCATGCAATTTGAAAAAAGTTATCAGCTGGTTAGATTCACAACATAAGGAAATAATAACCTAATCCCTATAAAAGTCTGCAGAGTCACAAAGTTAATCAAACTTCACCATTCCTCCACAGATCCAAGGTCAACAATAAGGAAGACTCTATTAAAAGGTGCAGGTTGAAGGAAATTACTACAGATTCAAGAATTTCTGAGGGACATCAGTCACAGAATGTTTGATATTGGAAGGGACCTCTGGAGGCCATCTTGTTTAATCCTCCCAACCAAACAGGACCCCTCAGAGGCAGATGTCCAGGATTATGTCCATACAGTTTTTGAATACCTCAGGTATGCTCCAGAACACTCCCTAGCTGAACAGGATTCCTAGCACTCAAATACAGCAGGACTGAATTACAAGTTCTTCGTGGAAGCCAATAAATGGAGAAGAAACATAAGTGATAAAAATCTTAAAGAAAACGCTTGACATGAAATAGGAAGAATCATTATTTCCTGTGGATTTCCAAGGCAAAAAGCCCTCCTCTGGAAGTCCCCTATCTCAAAGGTTAAGTTCTGAAGCATTGTTCCAGACCCATGTTTTCCTGAAAAGTGTCAAAAACTGTACCGGACAAATACTACATTATTGAGCTTAAGGAATAAAGAGCTTCATAGGGACTTGAACTTTGCTTGACTTCTTGCTTTCTCAGGACACTGATCCTCACCTAGGAAAAAGCAATCCCTCTTACGATATCACTCCTCTCGGTCATTTGCACAGAGTGTCCTCAGGCCACAGAGGAGCTCTTATGTCTAAAGTCTCTGATGTGAATGATGAGAGGTAGATGTTGTCATTGTGTTAGAACAGGACAAAGGCTGAAGCTATACCAGGCAACCGAAGTCTCAGACAGATTCTGAAGGTCAGCTATGAGCTAGCACAGTGTGAATGCAAATTCCAGACATACAGTCCACTCATCCAGGCCAAAGCAACATGCTAATATAAAGCATGGCTACCTCAAGACTTTGCATTAAGAGTGCCACGTATTTCTGGAACACTCTTTCCTCTATCACTGTATTTAGAGATAATGTCTTCTCTCTGCAACCCTACACATTTAGCTCAACACCAGACCACATAGTGCACCCAAACCTATTTCAAATCAGAAATGAAAGCAACTGATTTGGAAGACAGCAAAAGCTAGAAAGCTACTGAAGACTACTGGCTCAAACTTCAAGTATAGAAAGGCTGCCTGAAGACACAGCACTCAACCTGAAAGCACCAAATGCCAAGTCATACAGCACAGGTTCCACTAGAACAGACAGCAGCACCAGAAAGTGCAGAGGGTGGTATCGTAACCACTCCTTCTGCAGTTTCTCTTGGCTACCTACAAGGAGCTATGTAGGGTGATGCTCTGAAACAATGACTCAAAAACAGCACAGCACACTCCAAAGGGCCTTTCCAGTGGCAGAGCCCCAGGTACTGCATAACCAAGACCACTAAGTCCCGTGTCTAGTGGATTATCTTCTTTGTCCATAAATGGACATGCACACTGTAGAAGGAAATTAGCCTTCGTAAGTTAAAGGGAACATAAAAATGTTACTAGGGATGGCATAAAGATGATTAAACAAGCTATCCAACCAGGATAGAGTACTCACTTGAAGAAATTACCCCTTATTTTAAACAAGCCTTTATTTTAAGCAGTGGCAAACTCCACAGTCAATCCTAAATCAGCTGACATGCAAAAGGAAAGGGAGATGTGAGATTGTTCTACCTTCCCTTTACACAAAAAAACAGAATGTGAACATACCTATTACAGACTGCTGGGCTGCAATGCCTATGTCAGACTGACACAGGCAATGACTTAGAAGACAACCATGTAAAGAGAAGTGTCAATTGCTTGAGCTGAAATTCAAGCACACTTTAAACTAAGAAGCTGATCTTAAAAACAGCATAGGATAAATTCAGGATAAATTCCTTCAAAGATTCTATGCCTGTAATTACATTTTTCATTTAAAAAATAGCCAACGATTGGAAGTTATCATGTGAATCTGCCCAGCAGTACAGATAAATACAGGATGCTTTACCAGATGCTCTGCCTAATTCCAGTCCAAAGGACATATCTGACATCGGGTTGATGCTGAAAATGCATAAGAAGTCTCATTTTCTACACAGTAGTTAAGCATTACTTGGGGATCCATTCTTGGCAGTAAAACTGAGAGTTGTCTTGGTTTAGTATCAGATGGGGATTTAAGTTCACTGGAGCTCTTGGGCCTTAACATTTTGTGAAGGTCTACAGAAACCAACAGTTTGCACTCATACGGTCACCACGAAGACATCATGCAAGTTACTGAACAAAAAATGCCTTCCGAGTGTTATTAAACACAGAGACTAAAACAAAATTAAACAAATACTTATTTTTTGCATGACTTAAAACATCCACTTGTAACAGGGCGTTATTTGCAAACATATAGATAGAATCAAAGAACTCTTGTGTGTATGTGTGTGCCTGTGTATCTAGATGGAGTTCTTTGACAGATAAATCCATAAATATATATCCCTGCATATAAAAAACTAAGTTTTTCATTTATAGATATTGAGATATGTTTATGGGTTTTACATATACAATTATATTCCTCTCAAAGAACTAAGTCCAGAGATATAGATGTTTTTAAAAAACAGTAACAATAAAAATTTATTGTCTTCTTCACCTTCATTCAATGGAGGTAGGTTTCCACATGTCTGGAAGTAGCTTGTAACCACGGGAAAAAAATACAAAGAATACAATGCTCATTTTTGTGTGAAAATCCTGAGGATCTTTACCATCTTCTGCATGCAAATTTTTAAAGTTTATTGCCCTGCCTCTGAACAAGATTTGCCTGTATTTCCCTAGCAAGGCTGATTGTATTGGAGATAAAGCATAACTCTATGGTACACAAGCACAAGGTACTGCAGTTAAGGAATAGCAACTTCTTAAAATATATCAATTACATCCCATTAGCTACTCACATGCATACTCTGAACTCATAGTCACTGTTTCTTCTGGTTAAGAAGCTGGTGTGCAGAGACAACAAAATACAGGTGAAACTACAACTACTGAAAAATCTCAAAGTAGAGGTTCCCCTAGGGAAGGGATCACCGTGGCTGGGTATGGTGGGTTCTCATCTACAGTGTAAAACAGAATTTCAATCTCTCAAAGAGACTTTGCCAAGCTTCACTCCTGGGATTTTACTTACCTTTTCTCTGCTTGCATGATGGAGAGCTCCCGTTTTCCTAGCCAAAGCACCAGGGATACAAATGGAGGTGGAAGAGATGAAAATTCATGTGGAAATAGGAAAAAAAAACTCCAACACTTCTTAGCACATCTTGCCTGACCTTAACAACTCAGGCTAAGTTTCAAAATTTGGCTTTAACTCATGGTAGAGGACCAGTCAATCATTACTCTGGCTCTAAATAAGGCCATTTAAAACCTTCCACTTCTAGAAGAGACCCCTTTATCTGCAAAATGACACAATTTTTTTTTGAGAACCACTGTTTATGTATTAAAAATACTAATTAAAAATAAAAAAGCCAAGCATACATATTTAAACTATCTGTAACAAGTAGTCACCTTCATTTTTTTACAGAATACTCGATAATTTCCTTAGGTAAATTATATTTATACTCAATGATAAATTTAGGAAAACATATAACTTAACTTCTAAATTTGCCAGAGGTTCTGTAAAAAATAGCATCCAAAACCAACACACCTAACCTTTGCATATCCTCTCACCAGCATTAGCTTTCTCTGCCATTTGGACTTAACACCCCATACATACAAATCACTCTCTCAGTGTAAGAAAAGCAGTCTTTGGTTGACCATCCTTGGAATGGTTATTTGAAACTAGTAATCACACAATTCTTTCAATTCTTATCATATTACCAGTATTTTATTGGAAACAGATGTTAGCAGCACAACTTAGTAAGAATTATTGAACAACTTTTCTTTCAATTTCATAACAAATTAGGCAATGCTTAGTTGATGCATCTGAAAAAAGTTACAGAATTGCAAGCCCTAAGGCACAGGGCTGGTGTCATAATTTAAACCATCACCATCTGAAATGCGAAGGCATTAGAAACATAATGTTTTACTCTGTAAAACAAATTTCCCTTATAGATGAATTTAGTAATAAATTCTGAAGCCTCAATAGCAACCAAAAGCTACCATTTCAATGTCAAAAGGCTAGCAGAATTCCTACAAACATAATACTAAAATTCCCCAGATGTTTATGAATAGGTAGTGAAATACAAATAAATAATTAAATACAACTTTTTAATTAAAGCCCATTTTGGGCATAGCAATCATGAAATTATGATAGAGTTTTTGATTCCTATAATGAAAGTAAAACAAAGCTAGAGAAGGGAAATATGCAGAAGTCAAATCATCCAGTGTGTACACTATACAGCAGAGCCTAGGCAATAATTCCCCAATTTAAACAGAAAGTAAGATATTTTCAGTGCCTGTTTTCAGCTCCAGCTTTGGTTTCTTGGCCCCTAGTAATCCAGTTTATTGCCTTTAAAGTCACCCTGAGAGGCTATTTTTATAAATATGACTGTCAAAGGAAACCAATAAAGGTGGAGATTTTGTCAATTGCTGAAATTCTGGAGTGTGAAACTACTTATTTGGCAACATGCATCAAGAGCACCTTTTCATCAAAGTTATGGTATAAAAGGGAAAAAAAAAAAAAGGTCCTGTGTTAATGCCACACTTGCCAGTCTCCCTCTACTCACCATGTGTCTTCTGATAACTGTCATGAATTAACTACATTACTAATGTAATTATGATGTTCAGAATAGATGTCCTTCTTCTGTTAACATTAAAGGTTAATTTTAAGGAAAAAAGTTCCCTTCAGGTGTGAAAGAAAGCTGAGCCAACCACGGTTTTATTTTCCAAATATAGGTAAGGAATCAAGGTAACATCCTATCTAGACTATTAAAAAGCAGTAGGAAAAGAACACATTCAGTGCATGAAACAATACCTGGAAGACATGTAAGACTTAATGGCTTAAGGAAATGAACATTACACACATTGTCTTCATCTGTAAGAAAAGGATAAACTACTTAGGGGTCAAGAACAAACTCTAATATTATAGGCATGTTGGTCTAGTTGATTTTTATGAAAGCTCTTTTCAGACAACACTAAAGCAGCTTTAGGAATGGTAATACTAGATCAGAAACACTGCAAAAGAATACATTGTTCTCCTCCCGTAAGTTAATTTCAAAAAGAAATGTAACAGGCTAAATTTTGCATCAGCTAACTTCTGAACCAAATCTTAATCTAACCTCAACATGCCAGCAGCAGAAATTCTGCAGCATATGCTTTAGCCACTCTGTGAAATGCACTTCTGTGTCCACACTCAGTCCAGGCACCATGAATGAATTCAGCATGGAAGGTTATGAATTACAGCCTGAAATAGAAAATATCTTTTGCACGGAGAGAGGAAAACATGGAAACAAGTTCAGAGACCAGGTACATCACTTTGGGTACAGAGGCACACCAGGGCAGTGCACTGCTCCTGAGCTGGAGCCATGTCATGTCCTGCCCTCGGGCAGCACAACTGTCAGAGGGAGCACCCACCAACTTTTCAACACCCATCCAGAAAGACAGGTCCTCTGGCTTTTAGCCTGTCCTACTGTTCATCCAGGCCTACAGCAGTAAGACGTTTTTCTAGCAACATCAGCTTACTGTAGTATTTCCAGTCTAGAAAGAACATTCCAGCTACTTCACACTCCACACATTTTCACCTCAAGCAAGTGGCAATGCAACCAGTTGCTCCACAGTCACAATTTACACATGCCAATTCACAGGATCGCTAGAAGGATCAAGTTATCAGAAACTTTGTCCCAATTTCTCTAAATCATTTAATTATTCTGACTGTTTAACTACACATGGTTGACAAATTAGGAACTTGGATATGTTCATTCACCACCAAGAATCAAATGCTAGCCACTTGTAAATATCAAAAAACACAGCTTGAAAAAAATTAGTCATATTATTCAGAGAAACAAACAAAAAGCAAGACATTTACAGTACACACACAGTTGCTCCAGAGAAAATTCCTGGAGAAAACTGAAAGGGGAACAGTATGGGCAAAGTTCACTTGTGTCTGGATGTACCTGCCCAGTGTAGATGTGCCCTCTGTCCCAAGGTTAGAGTTCATGACTATTACATTTCTGAAGGAACATCCCTCTTGAAACAGATGACTATTTCAACACATGCATGTCAGTTTGCCAATAGATTCTGTGCTGGCTGATACTATCTGTTTTACGGTTTCATAGCATGAAAAAAGGAGCAGCAGTAAAGAGAATACTGGGCTGCCATCTCTAATGCCAAGCCTACAGTCACAGCACCAGAACACTGAAGTACTGCACCACAGGTACCCATAAATTCCATCAGAGGTGCTCTCTCTTCTGGGAACAGATTACTTCATTATCTTCCAGAATTATTATAAATTTCTGGGAGAGAATGGAAAATGTAAGACACCTTAAACTTCTCAGACTGTGGTCCTGTCATTATCACTGTTTGATTTGCTCCACCAGAACACCAACTTTTCATCTATTTTTAATTATCAACAGTATGGCATGGAGCTCAGGAATGTACATTGCAGAGAAGGCTTCTGTCAGTGAAGCAGAATTTCTCTGGCAGGTAGGTAATGATAAGCTGCGTTTGCAAGAATTATGTCCATATTTGTGTTTCTGAAACACAATCTGATAATGCATTAAGATTTGTGGCATTTGGAACACCACATATGTAATTTTCATAACATGAATTCTCAGACATGGTAAAGAAGCACAGAAGAAAGTAGAATCTGGAGGTAACACTCATGTTGCCTTTATTTGTTTCTCATGGGAATGCAAGTAATGACAACTTGCATCTGAAATAAAACCTTGGATCCATACAGCTTTAAAAGCAGACAGACTGTGTTATCTAAAAACTATGAATTTTTACTCTACTTTTCTGCAGGCAGTTATTACAGCTTTCAAACACAGCTTTTAAAGACATAGGATATTAAAAATACTTCCTATTTCTCAATGTATTTTTAAAACAGCAGAACAATACAAACTGACATTTGTACAGAAAATTCTAATTTAAAAAAAAAAATCACAAATTGTATACCCAAATCATTTGAGTTAGTTTGTAAGGTACTGATAGTGTGTTAAAGCTTTTTCTAAGTATTTAATCAGTAAAATAAAAGGCTGGGCCAGGCAGATTTCATTCTTCTCTAAAACCAGGGTGGTCTACAGGCAATTTTTGATACTACTGGTGTTGCCAGGGAAACAAAATGAAAACAGGTGCCATCAAATACAAATTAGAGATTTAGTTCTATTTTAAACCACCTTAAAACAAAGTTTCCATAAACTTAACTGATACTACTACAAATTTGACAATACTTTATAACAAGAAAAGGATTATAAAATGTCTTTAGACCATCAAGTTTTAACTGAAGCAAATTTAGACTGATTGGCAGCCCCTTTCCTTTTAAATAAATAAATTTCTTCATTAAATATGCATCATCCTCTTTAAATATTACCTAGTGTACATTTTAAGGCAATATAATACCATGACAGAAACAGGGTCCATGTAGACTTAATAACCTTTTTCATTCCAAATTTTATCCTCCTCCCAATCTAAGCAATTTTTTAGATTTTTTACGAAGTAAACAACCAGTATAGGCTTAAAGCATAGAAAAACCTTCTGGTAAGTAGCAACAGAAGCTTAATATTTTCCTCCTAATCTGATTGCAGTTTTCTCCCACATATTAAAAATCAAATATCCCTTTAACTAAAATCCAAGTAAATATACTTCTGCTTTGAAAACTTGTAGTAACATTTAAAGAATTTGGCAATACAGCAGTCAAGTCTCTCAAGCACTTCCTCCAGGTCAACCTGCTATACTGACAGAAAACATATTCAAGAAAAAAAATGAACATACATTTCACTTTAATAAACAAACATTAATTCAAGTTTCAAAGAATGTCTTTAAATTGTTTACCAAGTTCTTTTTTGGTTTAAAAAGACATAAGTTGTATAGAAAAATTCAAACAGACATTTCAATTAAAAGCAATATACAGAGTCCCTCCCCTTTAATGAAGCTAACTCCCAGACTCTGAATAAAAATTGACCTTGTATATTTACTGCTAATCCTAAAAATTGAAAGATAGTAGAAATAAAAAGAAATGGAAGTATATTTGTAGCTAATATGTATAGCTCTTCACTTAAAGGTTTTGAAATCTGAGGTATATTTTACAATATCCTGGAAGGTATTATAGAATTGCTAATAAAATAAATTCTCCTAAATTTGTGCATAAACACCTTGCTGAATTATTTTCCACATGCATAGTGTAAGTTAAACAGAAACTGAATAAATTCAGCATACAATGAAACATACAAATGATGGAAAGGTTGGGGTTTTTTTTAAATAACAATGGCTGTAAATCTCATTAATAAAAAAGTCTTGTCATGTTAAAATTGTGATTTTGGATTCAATGAATCTTGATGATTTACTACAAATTGCCTACTTCAAAAAAAATTTTCTTGAGATCTTCAAGTTGCAAAATAATTTTGCTTTGCACTCTGATCTATGTTTACAGTATTACTAACATCACAAATAAGCAAACTGATACCAATTTAAAACTTCTGATTAAGCTTTTTTTTTGGTAGGTTGTTTGCTTGTTTGTTTTCAACATTAGCCTGGAAAGAAGGCAGCCACCTCAGCCACGGGGGTACTGATAACCTATGCCATGCTAGGTCTGTCAAATATATTCTAGGCTTTACCCTCATTAACAGCGCTATCAAATAATCTTTAACAATGCTTACTGATGCAGGGCTTGAGGCAATGCTCACTCAAATCATCAAGAATATTTCCATTAATTTCATGGCTTCATTCCATCTCTGTTTACTGTTCCAACATCTTTGAAAAAAAATCTTCCCAGGTCCAACATTTCCCACCGAAGTGTCTTGTAAATAAATAGGTAGCATCATGGTACAGTCCTTTTTTCAGATTAGCACTTCTAATCTGAATCACTCACAGCAGATGCACAGCACTACATGAAACTAACCAAGATCAAACTCCCTTTACAGTTATTTTAGTTAAAAGTTTCAAGTTAACTCATTTGTGTGTAATTATGAAATTACTGTACTGATCCTCTGCTTACTTTGAAAGTGATTAATCAAAGTCAGAGAAAACCAACCATCAACTGAAGGACGTCTCAAATTTCCCATTCAGGGATAAGTCTAAAAAGATGCACTTATTTAATTTTAATTAAATCCTCATTTAGAAGCATGCAATAAATGTTTTCCATTTAATTCAAATTAAACTCCAGTTCCAGTACAAATTTCAAATATTCTCTGCTTCTGCTACTTTATTACACATGACAGATTAACATTTCCATTTTGTACACATATGCACCAGCAAGCCCGACGTTTAAATTTAAAAATTTAAAGAATGTATACTTTTAACAGTAATAAACATTTATTCTATTTCCAAACTTCTAGTGATATAAAGAAAATTCTAGAGATGTGAAGGAGCGATGATGCATTCTCTAAGCCACAAACGTATACTAGATTCTGTAACTATTCTATAACTTTTAACTGCACTTTATTTATATTGCAACAGTTTTATTACATGAATTTTCAAGCCACCTCTTCACTGAAAAGAAAAGCAAGACAGAGAGATGCAAGAAAAAAGAAGAGTAAATTTAAAAAGCAGTACCTACAGAAAGGAAACAATTACATACATCAGATTGTAGACTTTTTCAAAAGCTTTAATATGAACAGGAGTAGGATGCTGTCATCCTCCAATTTAATCATTGAACGCACCTCAAGTAATCTAGTGTTTTTACAGCAAATCAATGCTAATGTTGTACCATTAAAGAGTTCAATAAACCAGAAAGATCTGTCAGTCTTTTGTTTGGGAAGCCATGTGGCAGAACCTCTTCAAAAAGTTCCTTGGGCGATTAGGGAGGAAATTTTAATTATCTTTGAAGTTTTTCCAGAGAACAAATGGTGTTTTTCCTACCTTGCTTTCACAATGGTATTACAAATCTCTCCTTTCTCATAAAATTAGCTGATACTATGCACACTATCCCTTTGCATGGCAAGCTGTCCAGTCTTGGAAACTGGATGCTGCCATGCTGGCACATTATTCTCTAGGAGGCTCAATACATGTCACTGAATCTGGCAAAGTCAAGCAATGAACTGCTGATTGCAATTTAAGAAAAGAAGTAAAATATCACATGCTGTATTTCATATGTTTTGCAACCAGATACCTCTAAACTTGTCTTCAGTGTCCGAGGACGACTCGCATACCATTTCTTTTTAGTCCCTTTATATATTTTGACAAAGCCATGCCATAGGAATTTTCATTAAAATACTATGCTAGGCACGCTGAAAACCTGAAAGAAATTTTATTTTCTGTACCACAAGAAACTAGACTATACCCCTAGAGCAGTTCTCTGAGCTGACTTCCTCACTCATCAGAATTCCTCCCCTTATCCTCTACAGTAAGTCCATAGAAGGGCTGACCACTAACAAATAAGCAAATTAAATCCTTCTGAAATTCGCTACCTGCATTAATCTCGCAGGCATTAAATATTAAAAAAGAAGTTATGTGTAAAGGGTACTATATCTGTATCTATGACTAGCATTTCCACAAAGAATACAAGCTTAAGGAAGAAAGCTCTTAAAATCAGCTTACATTTTTAAGTGAACACCAAATATATTTTAATTGAAATCATAAATTGTAACTTTAGGTTTGGAGAACCATATACACTTTGAAATGAAAAATAATTTCAAACATCTACAGAGCAGGATCTCTGCACCTCTATGAGCAGCTTGCCCAGGAGCCACAAATGCAACTTTAACAGATATGGATTTTTCTGCAGGACCACAATTTGCCCTTTCCTTAGTTTTCAATTCACTGCTGAAAACTCAAGCACAGTGAAAAGTAATGTCAAGCTGACACAGTTACCAAGAATCTAAAGATTCTCTTTTCAGCTAGTAAAAATGCCATTACTGTAATAGTTAACAGCTGCCTTAATTGTATTTCAGGAAATTTAGAAATTTATTTCCTCACATTAAGGTACATATAACAACCCATAGAAAACATGCTTTCATATACCCATCAAAGAATAACAGCTGACTAAATAAGCTAGCAAGTCCAACTGCTGTTACAATTATCACAACCATTAGCTGGCATTGTAACTCACAGAAAGAGCTATTCTCCTGGTGATCAGTAGATCTATTATGTAGATATTAAGATTCAAGCAAACTCTATGCAAGCATTTCATTTAGGTAGGACCTCAGGTATTTGCTCACAAAAAATGGAAACATGAACAGATACACAAGTTCAAATGTACACAATCACTCATTTTCATTTCCCCAATATTTATCACTTAATTCCAGAAGCCTTGTTGAAAGGAGTCAAATCAGGAACAGGGTGCTAGGACCTGGTATGCACCTCAGCAATTACTTGCCACACCACAAGCGGTTCAGGTAAAGAGGTCTGTTCATACACTATAAAGACTGATCATTCATTTAAATAAATAAGCAAATATGTTTATTTTGACAATTAAAAATAAATCTTAAATGAAAAAGCATTTAGTACCTTTTTTTTAATATACTGCTGAAAGTATTGTCTCATCTATTTTGGTTTTCTATTCATACAAAAATCCACACACAGCAATGATTCACATTTTGATCAGAGCAGGTAGGCAGGTTACATATTAATTTGAATTAGCAGCATTTTTAATTAAAAATTAAACCTCTCCTTTGTTAAGAAACCTTAAGTAAGTCACACTTCCTTAGAGTTCAATCCTGAAAAGCTGTGGAACAAAAAAAACAAAACTACCAAAGGTACAATACCCAGATCAGCACTGGTATTAGTATAGGTGCAACTGGTATGAACCACATACTACTACTACTCACTCAAGGAAAAATGTTAACATATCCCACTAGAATGTGGGTTCATATTTCTCATGGTGATTTATGTGGAAAGCAGTCAGTCTATAAAGTCTATCAGTCTATAAAGAGAATATACTTTATCTTCTGTTAGACAAATACAGTCTGGTGTTAACAGTGCTTCTTTTTTTTTTCTTGAATAAAATTATAACACTTATTTGAAACTTTGGCTATAAGTAGTACCAGAGGCAAATATATTATGAATCAACACTTCCCTTCAGCTGTACGCAAACTGAAGGCCACTGGAAGTTTCCCCCATGAAGTTCTGCTGTATCACAGCAATAGCATTTAAAGATGGAAGAACAGAATGAGGTGGAGAAGGAAAAAGGCTTTGTGGAGGAACACTCAGCCATGACAGGTCTAGAACCCTGTCTAATTTTATCAATATGTCCAAACAGAAAAAGCCTCAAAGGACAGGCAGAACAGCTACAATAATGTCAGTTTGTCCCTTAGGACAAGCATTTTTAAGAGTCAACTTCAGAGACATTTCACAGTTTCCTTAAATAATTACTAAGTTTTAATCGTAATAAATTTACAGATGGCCAGCTGAGACTCTGGTTTTTCAACTACCTTAAGTCAACTTGGCTGATGCCCAAAAACAGATGATCCATTTCTTCTATCAGTCCCAGCCACACATTTTTGTCCCCACCTGGTTCAAGCACCTTGTTAACAATATCATTGAAAGCTACTTCTTGTTACTTGGTTGGTTTTCAGATGGATCCATTTTCTGATCCAGCTTATCATGTGCCCACCTAAATGCTCATTCCAGCAGAAATGGGTGTTGAAAATTCATGGAAACAGGTAGGAGTACCACTTCTCTGTACTCATCACCTGCATTTAGGTCTGTATAAAGCAAATACAAAAAACTCCATTTAAAGCCAAGAGAGGGCCAAAGGTCTTAAAACAGCTCTTTGAAAACTCTGCAATAAAACACATGCTTCTACAGTTCCTCTGCTGTCACATCATATCACATCAGTGTCTTAGGTCCCTCACTGTAAACACACATTATGTGCACCTTACATCATCAAAGCCCACTGTCACTCTTCCACAAGATTGCAAAGAGTAGTAAAATAATGAACAGTAATGTACAATGAAATATCCATATTTTAAAACTCTTTAAATATTAGCTCACTATCTTAATACAGAAGGCAAGAAGACCTCAAGTTACTAATTAACAGTGTCTCATAGAAAGTTCTTATGACTTTTAGAAGTTAATTCAATGTCTTTATAAAGATAAGCAAAAGCACTAAAATAAGAAAACCATATACTTTTACAAACCTAGTCTAATTTAAAAGCAGTAAGATAAGATACGTGAACTCTCAGAGAAAATAATAGAAACCAATGAGACAACACCATCTGTTGGAGAGAAGAAATGCAAGAGTGACTATACAGAAAGACAGAAGTGGTTTTTATTTTTTTCTCTCCTCAATGTCTGGCACAAAAGGCATACAGAAAACTGTCTTCTCAATGGCTGAAGAACTGGTCCGAATCTGACTGCCATGTTCCACATGACACTTTCTTTTTTCTTACAGCCCTACAGAGCAGTAATTCTCACTTCAATCTCCAGTTTTAATGCATTATGTCGAGAATAAAAAACTGGGAAATTGTAGTTTGTTATAAGATATATCAGGAATAAAAGGTTATTACAAACAGATTAGTCCAGGGTGGAAATGACACAGGCTAAGCAGGAGGCATGGATAATCTGGGTAAGTGCCATGGAAAAATAAATATCATGATTGGACTTAAGGCAAATGGAAGCAGTTCAAATTGGCTTCCTCCAATTCACTGCAGAACATGTGATGTCCACATGTCCATTTCCAACAAACTTCACCATAAAGAAACAAAGACCAGTACTGTTGAAAAACACATCTAGCATCAGCTTCTTCTATGCCACAACAATGTGAATTATTACAGCTGCCTGATAAGCAGGAAATAAAAGTTAGGGCTTTTTTTGGCTTTTTCTTTTCCTTCTCTTTTGTAAGAGAGCTACCAGCATTTATTTGAAGCACACCAATATGTCAGTAATTGTTGACCTTGCTAAGGAGAGCAAATTTTATAAAACACCCATTGCAGTTCTATAGTTGGTCTAAAAGGCTCAAAAGCAGTAACTCCCCTCAGTCCATTTCCTCCGTCCATTACATGCTCCTACAACTTCTCTGGCCCAGTTCTAGGAGGTTTTTATCATGTTAACTTTTCAGAACATCAGTTCCTTTAGCCAATTCTATGTGAGGCCACAAAAAATACAAGTGCTTGCTTAACAGAAAGGTCAGGAACTCCTGGCTATACACAGCCTGTCTTCCAGTACCAGCAGCCCACACTTAAATTGATCATAAAAATCTCAGCCTTGCAGGAGTAACTGATCACATCATTGCATGAATAATAACAATGACCACATCATTGCATGAACAAGGAAAAATTTTAGTAAGGGTGGCCTAGAGAAGAACCTCAAAAAGAGGCATGCTTAGGTTTTAGGATTAGCTTCATGGCAAAGTGTTATTAATCTACTTGTTATTAAAGAAAAACGCCAGCAGCAGAAGGATCACACAAAAACTGTACAGCTTAAAGGATGTTCCATCAGAAACAATTCTAACATGACAATTTGAGATCATGGCTTGATTAGCAAAGACAGAGGATATTTCACAAGCACGTTAGGAGTTTCTAGCAAAAAAGCAAAATCACAACTACCGCAGTAAACCAGTCCATTCTCTGTGGTCTTGCTACAGATTAAAAAAAATGGAATTTAGAAATAATGACATATCACATGCAGAGGAGTGATTGAACAAAATAGTGGTTTGAAATAAGTTTTGTCTGTGGTAGGACATAAATGTTTAATCACTACAGGATAGCATATATGCTGCAGTCAATGGGGACATGGGAAATCAGCTGTTAAAATATCACTGCAGCTTCAGAGGAAGAGATTGAGTCTCGTTCTAGAACCACAATGAAGTCCCCTTTAATTAGCTCCAATATAAATTGCAACATGCTCATCACACCGGAGCAAAGGCAGATACAAACACTGTTAGCCACATTAACCCTGGCTGCTGCACAAACTACTGCAATCAACATGCTTTTAGCTGTGCTAGATGGGTTAAATTATCTAGGTTTGAGTGATTTTCTTATCAGTAAATTCCTTGCTATTTCTAGTGGCCGTATCATCATGTTTTAGGGCAACCTTGAGGACATATGCATTTTCCCTCCTTTAAAATTACCTGAAAACACTCCTTCTTTGAAAAAAAAAAAACCACAGAAAATACAGAAGTTTCACTTTTCATCATTAGCAAAAGCAGAAAAGGACTCTGACATTGAATATTTGAGGCATTCCATAATTCTTAGGTGAATAAAGCATTAAAACTACTGAGCTGGCAAGTGCTCTTGACCTTTGAGCCTCAAACCAAGTGTGACAACTACAGCTCCTGTTGAATTCAGATTTGCAGCAGAAACAAGTGAAATAGCATGGATGACACTTATGCAGTCAAATACACTATGACAGAAATACTTAACCAGAAAAAAACCTGCTTCTTCTTCCCCCTCCCACCTGAAATACCATTCTGCACCCCCCACATCTTCTTTCCCAGCTGAAACTAGTACAATTCTTTGGAGTAGTCAGAGTGTGGTTAAGCAGAGGAAGCTATGCTTGTTTGCATGGAATCTGCTATTTCCTCTCTGCCAAAACACTTGTTTAAAGAAGTCATGTAATATTTCTATTAAGCTGTAAATGCAGTTGACAAGGAAATGGCCTACTGGCAGTGCTTTACCTTTGTGGCAGTGCCAACCGGCCTACAGCAAAATAGTGCACATGGTAATTTCACTGTGCATTCCCAGGCAACAAAATTGTGCCTTACATAAATACCACAGAACTCCAGCAACATGTAGAAAAAGCAATGAAAATTTGCCCAAGCTTTCATGCTTGCCTGTATCAATTCTGTGTCATAACTAAAACAAAGCATCTACATATGGCCAAAAGTCTTGTGAAGCTGTATCATATGACACCAGAAAAACTATTGCAACTTAAATCTGTGTATTTCTTGTTAACCACTGTAACAACTCACTAATAAAAATTAAGAAAAACTGGAGGTATCAAATATACAAAAGAGTACTAACTACATACAAACCCTTAAAATCTATAACATAATTTATTAACAAGAACACATGTTGTATGTAATCCAGAATTGTGTTAAATTACTTTGGCCTTTGATAGCATTCACTTGATTGCAAGAGTTAAACAGGTCCACAAGCATTCAAACTCAGTGACCTTTGATTTATAAGCAGCTGTTGTCACGCACATAAAAATCCTCTCTGATAATGCAGTCCTCACCTTTCAACAGCTGGAGCAACTACATATAATGATGTTACTCAGATGCAATTAAGGCATTTCTGTTAGAAATATAACCAAAAATCCCAGCACAATCAAATGTTTTTAATTTGTCATCATTCATCAAAACATTTTTAGAGGTTATTTCATCTTAACTTAAACTCCCATCTAAATCCAAGTTCAGAGATACTTATTTTGTTCTCAGCTTTTGCCTGAGTATTTTCCGTTTGAATTGTAATTTTAATTTTAAAACAGTTAATTACATGGGAGCCTGAGTATTTTCAGTTTGAATTGTAATTTTAATTTTAAAACAGTTAATTACATGGGAAAAAAACATGGTGCAAGAAAACTATTAAACTTTGCTTCCAAAATTATGTAATGTTTCTAAATGCAAATCACTCACTAGCTTTAACAGAGCTGCACTTTGTCACGAAATTGCAGGAAATCTCTCTCCTCTAAAGAGGACACAAGACCAAAAATCAAGAACCTTGCTAAAAAAATAGCACTAAATACATTTGAACTCAGATGTGCATTATTTTACAGGAATTGTACATGAACAGCACCTTCTCTTTCGATAGTGGTGGCTTCTTTACAGCAAGATGCTGATACATGAAGTACCAGCAAAACCAAACTTAATAAAATAATCAAGTATGCATGACATTTTTGCAGCAAAATGCAAATATTTTTTGAAAAAAAATATGCTTTAAGTAATATAAAGTGCCTTATTAAGTCAAAATGGGTTTTAAACAATTTAAGAATGGAGTGTTTATTGATGTTCAGTGCTATCAGCATAGCTATTCCAGAGCTCATTACAAAGTAACAGCATGACTAACAGTGTCAAGTTAGCCCTAGTGAACATTGCTCCTCATGAACTTCTCCAAGTCATTCCTTTGTAACTGCTACTCATAAAGCGACTAATTCTATTTACATTTTATTCTGCAAAAAGTAAACTAAATTCAATAAGAGACCTTAGGAGTCACTAATAAATAAAAGCTGTCAGGTGTTACTAACATTATTATTACTAATATTAGCACTGCTCCTATAGAACAGTTCTGAATTCTTCTTTAGGTCACCTTTATTTCAAAACTGCCTTTCAAAAGAGGAAAGACTGTTGGTGATGGAAGTCGCCAAGTGCAGGTAGAGTATGGAACAGATTCTGTATATTACCCCAAAGCCAATTAAGAGCTTATTGCTGCAGCTCCCTCTCAAGTGGAGATAAAGGCATTCTGAAAACTTACAGAAACATGTTAAAACACAGGCAAACTAGAGTCAATAGGAAGCAATATGGAAAATAAAAATTGTTAATATTAAAATCTCTATTCAAAACCATACAGCTTTATGATTCCTGTATTAAGGGGTTTTGAATGTTCTGTGGGCTTGAGGAGTTGAGTTTTTTTAATACAACAAACAAAAAAAGTCACCACTCACTTACCCTCATTGGGTGAATATCAGCATATGGAGGCTTTCCTTCAGCCATTTCTATTGAAGTGATACCAAGGGACCAGATGTCTGCCACACAGTTGTAGCCAATCTCTTGTATGACTTCAGGAGCCATCCAAAATGGAGTTCCTATAACAGTATTACGTTTTGCCATTGTATCCTGTAATTATATTATTTATGCAATTAAACCAGAGATGCTTATTTTCAGATTATTTTTATATCAATCCTATATTTAAAAGTTAAATTGTCCACCCAAAGATCAAATGGTAGTGACTTCCAATTAAGACAAAACAGATTCAGCCCATCAGTCTACAGAGGCCAAACCAGTCACAATAATCATAAACCTCAAACTAAAATTTAAAGTGGGATTATCAGGTACTTGATACACTGGGTTATAAAAACAAAGAATTAAAAACTAAATAGCCCTGCACTACATTAAATACTCATTGTGATAAAGAATGTTAGTTATACCACTACCACTAGTGGCAGTGATACTTCTCAGACACAAAATTCAAGGCAGAAGACGAAGGTGAAAGAACAAGTTTAGGAGCACTTAAGCATTTTGAAATTATCTTTCCACAGCTACTTACTGTTAACTGGCCAGCCACACCAAAATCAGCTAATTTTGCATGTCCCTCGGTGTTAAGAAGGATGTTTCCAGCTTTTATATCTCTATGTATTTTTCTCATAAAGTGCAAGTATTCAAGTCCTTTAAGAGTAGATTTCAAAATAGTTGCAATTTCATCTTCTGTTAGCTGCAAAAAAACATAAAGCAATTTTCAGGTATGCATGTAAGGTCCATATATTTAAAACATGATCATTTCATAGTGATTATTATAAAGAGCGCAATGTTTGACTTTTTTTTTTAGCAGACCTGAAAAACTTCAGTTTTAAAGTAAAAAAAAAAAAGGAATAAAAAAATCAATTATTAAATGCCAACTATAAAGAAAAAAGACATGGCCAAAATGCTTCTCTTAACTCTAATATACTGCAGAATCATATGCCATCACAAATTATAGAGTAAGTTGCAAGTTAACTGGCAACAAGCTGACAGACATTTCATTACCGAAGAAAACACAACACAGTAAAAAAAGCTGAGATATATTTTCTTTTATTTGCTTCATAAACAACACAGACTCTTAAGTAAGTAATCATTTAGCAGCTGTTTATCCTCATTGCTTTTTTCAACACAATAGGAACATTTAAGCTCATGAACAAGTGTTATCAGAGAAACAGCAAGTCTCTTTTTCAGGTACAGACCCCCTTGAGAATTCTTCTCAGATTTTCACCACCATTTGTTCTCAAATAAAAGCAAAACCACACACATAAAATTCATTCCATGTGATGCAATTTCTCAAGGAAATACAAAGAAATAATCCATACAACTGAAATGCCACTTAATTACAGTACACTGACACTTTAATATAAGAACTAAACAAATGAACTTGACACATTCTTAGAAATGCAAGAAATGGCAAAACTGAAAATGAATACTCTAATTTGGCTGCAATGCTGGGTTGCATTTTCCCCCTTTCTCTACTTTTCCAATCCTTCACAGAAATTAAATTAAGCAACGGCAATTCCTTACAATTTCAGTTCTGAAAGTGCTGGTAGACATCCACACCTCCCTCCAAAAAACAATCACCACCAAAAGCCCACAAGAAACAAAAAACCCACTCAATATCACTCAAAGCCATAAGAGCAAATCAACAAAAAGGAAAAAAAAATTATTAGTCAGCAAGATTATCTGCACTTGAGCTGCTCTCAACAAGTTTTATTTATTTAACAAACAGAACCATTTCCCAGTTGCAGCTTCTATCCAGTCTCATAAAATCTGGGTGTGGAGCCCAAGAGCACAGCTACACATACACTTATTTAAACAGCAGTGCCAAGCTCCAGTCCCTCCTTTCCCTGCAACCTACAGCAGTAATTCCCACCGTGTCAGCCCTTCCACTCAAAAACTGTAACAGACCCTCGTTTCCTAGTTAAAAACAAACCTGTTGCCAAATTATTTTTCCAACAAAACAGTTCCTGGATTCAACTCATGGCATAGTGAAGAGGGACATAGCAAAGTAGCTGCTGCTCCAATTGGCATTGCTTTCAAAAAAGTGCATGTGTTGATAGACCCAAAGATTTCCAGAGACTTTTATAAACCTTTTCCTATGCAAGCAGAGGATGAAACTGATGGTGGTATTAGCTCCAAGCCAAGCAGTTACCACCTCTGCTGTGCATTATGCATTCCATGCCCACCATTTATCTCTGAGATCTTTCAGTGTTTCTATTCAGCAGCCCACTGTTCAAAGCCTTTGTTTGTGCTACTTTATGCTGACTGCTATGCTGCTTCAAAAGACTATATGCCAGAAGAACAGCAAGCCCTGTTATACACAGTTCAAATAAGACAACTTTCCTGGCATTGTGCCATGAAGTCTACCTGACCTGGAGTAAAGCAAGAAGGGACACTAAATCAACTGCAAGACAAACTCAAGTATGGTCAAAAGGATATTTAGAGAAAGAGACAATCGTCATTATGTGAGCTAAAAAGTCTATGGTGAATCACTAAAACTGTGACTATCTGCAGACTCACACTACAGGCAATTTAAACTCTGGCTATTAACAAACACTACATCATGAAAGGCTTAAGACCTGCTGAGTTTAACACTTTCTGCCCAAGCTTTGCCAAACCTACTCAATTTCCAAAACAATACAATGTCTTGAATCTTCAAAGACTTCCATGCAGTTAATCCTGAACATGCAACACAAAATTATCCTGAGCACTGACAAATGTGTAGCAAGCCAAGCGTACGACTTACTGCCCACTTTCATCTAGAAACAAATATTATGAAAAATGGTGCTTAGAGGACACAGCAGAGATCTCTCTTCAATATGTTGTATTTCCTAAGGAGGTAAATCCCTAGCTCTAGTTCATGAGAAATTATCCAAATGGAGACCTTTGGATCATCAGCTCTAGATGGAGAAGTGGTTTTGTAGCTGCATGTCAAAATCTGGCTCTCAAAGGAGACACTAACTGGAACCAAAAGCTAGCAAAGAAGCTATGGAGCAAGAATCCAGCAAACCAGAAGAGAGTTCTGCAGTACTGCAGCCTAATGCCCTATCCAGGGGCTCTCAGCAAAGCAAAGCTCTAGCACAGCTAAATGTTACAGAAGAACCAAGCATTTACACATCCAAATACAAAGAGTGGTCAGAAAAGCCCAGAGAAGTGAGTATCACCTCTAAGAAGTAGGGCAGAGGGCATGAGCCATGTTTACCACGAACAGTTACAAGGAAGCACAGGAAAAAAGAAGGGAGAACAGATTTACGTTGTTCCAAAACACAAAAATCCCAACTCCTAGGTTCATCCACTTGTGCTCCATATAATCATCATCTATATAACATGATGCAGTCACCAAAATTACTCCTGCTTATATTATTGTTAAACATGGCCATGCATATGCACAATAATACTCAAACAAAATGTCTGGCTTTAATACCTAATAATATTCAGAAGGATGCAATGAATTTCCAGCCTTACTCAAGAAGTCAAGAAAGTACACTCACCTTCCCTAGACAAAATTACCTTCTCAGAAAATAATGCACTGCCATATTGAACTTTACCATGCAATGACCACAAAAAAGGTATTTTAGAAAGTATTTAAAAATCATTAATTTCATTATTTTTTGTGCAATTTAAAACTTTTTGCAGAACACACAGCATCTACTATAAAAGTGAAAGATATCTAGCATAAAAGTGAAAGAACACATATACAATGTTCTCCATACATATACTTCTAAACCCAGAAACATTATGCAATGATGCAGTATAGCAGCTGAGCCATACATACACCATTTCTTCCCTTATTGGATGTATGAAGCATTGCAAAAAAAGTTACACTTATGTTGCTCCTGTAGACCAGAACCATCTTGTGCAGATGTTTTTGGACACGTTCATGGTATTTAAGTATTTTGTACACTGCCTACCAAAAAGCAAATGGTATCCTGGGCTGCATTAGACAAAGTAGCTAGGAGGTGCAGGGAGGTGAGTAATCCTTCTCTTTTGCTCCACACTACAGAGGCAACACCTGGAGCGCTGGGTCCACTTCTGGGCTCCCCAGTATAAGAGACACGGACACACAAGTTCAACAAAGGACCACAAAGATGATCAAGGGACTGGAACATCTCTCCCATGAGGTCAGGGGGAATTTTTTAATGTATGCAAATAACTGAAGGGAAAGGGCAAAAAAGATGAAGTCAGGTTCTTTTCAGTGGTGCCCAGTGACAGGAGCAGAGGCAATGGGCACACTCTGAAACACAGGAGGTTCCCTCTGAAGAGCAGGAAACTTTTTACTGTGAGCATGATTAAGCACTGGAACAGGTTACCCAGGGAGGTTGTGGAGTCTCCCTCCTTGGAGACCATGCAGACATGGCCCTGTGCAGCCAACTCTAGACAGCCTTTCTTTAGCAGGTTGGTTGGGCCAGATGACCTCCAGAGGTCCTTCCAAAATCAACGATTCAATGATTCTGTATTAGTATCATTTACAACTCCATACAACAAAATTAGGTGCATTTTACACCAATTTGAATAAATCATGGCTGGTTTGTTTTAGCTGACTTGTCTACATTTAAAATTCGAACATCACCCCAAAATAAAAGAATTCCAAAATACCTCGCTACTAATAAGTAAGTTATGTCTTAACAAACTGCAAGTATGTCTGAACTGTCTGAACAAAAGGCAAGTATGTGTTCCTAAGGAGGTAAAATCACTAGCTTTAGTTCTTGAAAAATTAGTGGCTGAGATCCCTGCTGACTGAAAGCCAGGCAGTGCTATTCCAATTTACAAAAGAGGGCATGAGGGAAGACCCAGGAATCAACATATCTGTTAGTCTAATCTCAGTTTCTGCAAAACTAATGGAGAGTATCATACTAGGTACAATTGAAAGGCTTTGAAAGAACAATGAAATTACCAGGCACTGTCAACATGTGTTCACAGAGGGAAAGTCCTGTTTAATTTGGTATCCTTCTATGATAAAGGCAGTGAACAAAAAGTAAGTGGTGGATATTAGTTTTTACTTAAGTAAGACTTATAATACTGTTACGACATTCTTCTGCAAGATGAGCATATACACAGTGAGCTGGAGGCTGAAGGCAGGGCTCAAAGGGTTGTAGTGAATGGGGCTATATGGGGCTGATGACGAGCCAGCAGTGATTGATGAACTTGCAATTCTAGGGTCTGTTCTATTTATGATTTTTATCAATGATCTGGAAGCAGGAATTGAATGCACCATTACCAAAGTTCTCTGAGGATCCAAAGTGGGAGATGCTGTTTGAACAAAAAGCCTTGCAGAGGGATTTGGAAAGAATGGAGCACTGGGCAATCATTAACAGGATGAAACCAAACAAGACAGAATGACGGATTCTACGCCTGGGATGGAGTAATGCAGGGACAAGCATAAACCAGAAGAGAAATAGCTCAAGAGCAGCCCTGCAGGAAGGAACCTGTGTGTGCTGGTCAGCAGCAGGCTCAGCAGGAGTCAGCAGTGTGCCAGCAGTCACAGCCCAGAGGACAAACCCCTTCCTGAGCTGCATCTAACTCAGCATCACCAGCAGGTCACAGAGGTGACTGTCCTGCTGTACAGCCTTGGTGCAGCCTCACCTTGAGCTCTGGGTGCTGCTCTGGGCCCCACAGCTGAAGAAGGAGGGTAAAGGATGTGAAGGTGTCCAAAGGAGGACAGCAAAGGTGCTGAAAGGGCTGGAGGCAATGTCCTCTTTGAAGGGACTGAGGACTTGGGGCTAAAGCTGAGGGGAGATCTCATAGCTCTCTACAGCTTCCTGAGGAGCGGACAAGGAGTGGGAAATGCTGAGCCCTTCCCCCTGGCATTCAGGGAGAGGACATGTGGGAACAGTTCAAAGCTGCACCAGGTGAGGTGCAAACTGGACCTTAGGAAGCATTTCTTTACTGAGGGCGGTCAAACACTGGAACAGGCTTCAGCAGGTGGATGGCCCAAGCCTTTCAGTGTGTAAAAGGCATTTGGACAAAGCTTTTAATAACATGCTTTTGGTCAGCTCTGAACTGATCAGGCAGTAGGACCAGATAATCATTGTAGGACCCTTCTAACTGAAATATTGTTTTCTGTTCTATTCTGGTTTTCTCCCTGTAATGAGCATAGCAGTTAACCAAATCTGGATTTTACAATGTATTCCATCATTCTAAACTTGTATAAAAAGAACATACAGACATATTCCTGAATACAGATTACATAAATGCATCAGCACTTTATGAGAAAAACTGTTCTGTTGGGAAATACGGAATTTTTTTTTAAACATGACAAAAAATAACATATAGTTCTTCTTTACATCATGGAGACTAGCTGACACAAACTAATACAAACCTGATGGAATTTGGGGAAATACACAGAGGCAGACACGCTTTTCTAGCCTACCAATTGTTGGAAGCAACAAGGGACCAAAGTGCATAAAAACAGATCCAAAGCTCCTACAGCTATTCTTTTAGTCACAAAACCACAAATAAACTCTTAAAATCTACATCAAAATGCTTCCTAATTATGTACCATCCCTTCTTTACACTAAATCATAATCTGTCCTCATAAGCATGCTTAGAAGTTGCTATTTAGGCAGTATAATCTCTGTGTCCCTACAAGTGACTTTCAACATACAAAGAGCTAACTAAGTACAGAACCAGACCATTACATACATGCTTTGTCACAGCACACAACTTGCCATCTACTCAATGCCCGGTACTCTCTAGTTCTAGAAGTAGTTGGATATTGATAATCACCACACAGAACAATTAAAAGAAACAAAACTATTTCATATTAATACAAATTTATGTTCCAGTCAATGTTGCTATCCTGATCTAGATGTATGGTTCTTATACTATACTATTCCTGATCAATCTGTATGGGCAGTATCTCTCCTGTGAAAGAGTTGGTCTATTTTATCTGAGCTTTTAAATGCACAACATTCTTCTTCCATCAGCACAGCTCTATACCTTCCTTGCACCTTAGTGTAATTTCACAGTCATAATCTTTCTGCTTTGTTTCCGATTTCAATTTGTGTCAAGATCCTCACTTAAAACCTTGTGGAACACTAATCTGTTTGGTACCTTTGGCTAGTTCTAATCCTGTATGCTAATCCCTTTGATGGGTTGGTGCTACTCTCTAAATATGATTCAGCCATAGAGCAGTTTCTAATCCTTCACCATCAAAACCACATGTAGATTATATATTAAAAAGAATGTGAATGATAAAGGTGAACAATCCTACAACCTACATAAAATACATTAGACATGAAGCCAATCTTTAAAATCAAAATCTGGAGCAAAGCAGCCAATTCTAGTATTCCACATCTATTAGGAAACCAGCTGATTCACATATTTATATCTAACTGGCTATGAATGCCACACACAAGGGGGACTGAGGGGTACATTTATCAAGTTCATCACACACTACCTAATCCATGCAGCTGTTGGGACAACTCATCTACAGGTTCTCTGCGCACAGTCATTCTCCTTCCTGAGGCCCCTCTAAAGGGGTCTGGGTCAGCTGAATTGTTTTAACTGCCTAAATCCATTCCCAGCTGCTCTTTTTACGCTAATACACGCACATTAAATCTGATGCGTTCAGGAAGTATCAGATTACTGCATCTAAACACTCTGATGAGGTTGAGCACATTGCGTAGGTCCACTCTCATGGTAAATAGAGTCCTTCTTCCACCAGAGGCTATGAAGCTCAAACATTACCTCCTATCAGAATGACACACCTCTCTCCTATTCTTCATTCACATGAAGACAAGGCTGGACTAACAAAAAACCCAAGGTGCAGGAGAGATGGGCAAATAAGCAGGGGAGAAGAGTGAGTTACCACAATACTCTTGCCATTTGTAATATTTGACATCTAACTTAGGAATTAAGGCAGAAATCTTCAGAGAGAAAAAGAGTTGTTACAGATACAGTTCTAGCCTGGAGCCAATCTTAAATTCCAGTTCCCACTACCTTTTACAAACTACACTGTCCTGAAATTGCTTTCCTTCAGCCTCCCTTTCAGGCAACTACACTTCAGACTTCTTTTTTAAAGCAGATCTGTAGGCTATGTGTGAAGACAGTGCTCTTCAAACAAACTCACAGCCTCTGTCTTGGAGTAAAGTACCAAATTATGACATTACTTATGACACCAAAGTTTGGTCTGAGACTTTCAGATAATCTCTACTTAACCCTATAACTAAGGAGACACCTCAGTATTACAGTAATGGACAGAGCAAGAACTCACTACCACAAGAGAATTACCAGTGTTACAACAGTATAACAGCTTAGGCATAGAATCATAAGGGAGGCAGCAAGAGTTATTCTTACAGAGCCCAAGTCATGCTGCACATAAAATAATACAGAAAATATGCTGCAATAAACATAGCAACAAATATTCTCTGTACAAGTGATGATCAGCGCTGCTATTTTTTAAGATTTGTTTTTCACTACATAATCCCAGTAACATAATTTTCATAATATTTCTTGAATATAATATGCAAGAGACCTCATCTTCTCTCTTCTTTAAATTAGCATTTTTTTACTGGATAATTAAAGATAGTGCTAACATATCGGTCTTCTATCCGTAGTTTGAAAATTACTATAGCTTAGCAGCAACACAAAGTTATCTAAAACATATCTAGCAGCTCATACGAAAAACTATTTCAGGAAATCTCAGGCATCTCCCATGCTTAACATTAGCTAACATTAATACATAAGGCACAGGGAGATCAAAAACTGATCAGAATATGAAAGTCAGACTCCTCAGCCCTTCATTACCATAGTCCATCTTCCTGTAAGATATCTATGAAATGAAATACTGACCAGATAATGAGCACAACCTTAGAAGTAACACAGAAAAGTACAGAACCTCTTTAGCACTGTAGTAAGTGTAGATTTTAACTATGATTTAACTACGTATGTAGCACATACATTGGCAAGTCTACACATAGCTGTTATCAGCACCAATGTAGTTAGTTTGGTTTTTCAAAGTCCTCTTCTGACAATAGTAAGGTTAAGAACTGTGAGTAAGGTCAAGAACTTCCCTGGAAGCCCTTACCACAGGTCTGCTAAAATAATACAACTGTACACCTTTTTAACAAGAAGCACTTACCTGACTTGTCACTGTTTAAAACCACTTGTATAGAACACATCTGCAAATAGATCACTTGCCTCACAAACTACATACCTGTTCATACCACCCCCCCTGGTTCTGACAGCATCATCAAGAGAGACCTTGGACAATCTTGTAAGTGAACTAAGAGCTGGTTGAGCATAAAGAGTAACCTCTTCGAAGTATGGAAACAGTCCTTCCTGATGTGCAAGGTAAGTAAACACAGCAGGAATCCATCTTGAACAAACTAAGAACTCCTAACCAAGCTAAAGTGCAAAAAACAAGGCATACAAAGAGCAGGAACAGATTACTAAAAATAAATAAAGGAGCACTGCCTGGATAATAAAGGAGTTGAATTACAAAGGCCAAAAACAGGGCAGACTTGAATCTGGACAGCAAAAGAGAGGACAGCAAGATGATCATATTGGTCTATATACAGAGAAAAAGGGGAAAGGAAACATAAGAAAGATTTTGTGTTCAGTGCTCAATCTATTGACAAAACTATGCAGAAATCTCCCAAACATGTTCCTTGCATCAGTTTTTAGTAGGCTCTCAGCTGTCTCTGCCTAGTAGCAAAACGGGATGAATTAGGAACTACTGCAGTAAATGGGACAAATACAAGTCCATGGGAGCAGCTAAGACACATCCCAAGGTGCCAAGGAGCTGGCTATGTCAACTAAAGACTACTTCTCATCAACTTTAAAAGGTTATAGCAATCAGGGTGTCCCTTACAACACCATCATCTTCAAAATGGGAAAGAAGGACCTGAGGAATTACAGGCTGATCAGCTCATCTTCAGGCCCCAGGGTATTATGGGGTGAATCCACAGAGAAGCTAATTTTTAGACACACAAAGGATAAAAAAGGTGAGTGGAAACAGGCAGCATAAGCTGATCAGAAAGAAATCATGCTACATTAACCTGGTCAGTTTCCTATGAGGATGAAGAGAAAGATGAGGATGTCATTTCATTTCACTTTACAAAGGCAGTCTCCAATATACGCTTTTAGCTAAATCTGGGGAATCATGGAGCAGATGTAGAAGAACAACCAGTTGGACTGCCAGGCTCAGCAGTGGTTTACAAGGTAACCAAGAGGCAAATAGAAGCAATGTTCTCAGAGATTGATCATAGGGTGAATACTATCAACATCTTGATCAACAACCTGAACAATGAGCAAGAACAAACCCCATCATGGTTTGTGGATGACATGAAACAGGGTGGAAACAGTCAATACAGTAAAAGATAGGGCAGGGCTGCCATGTAGAGGGATCTCAACAAGCTGGAAGAATTAGCTTGACAACAAATCTAGTAGTTCAACAAAGTCAACAGAGTCCCACACCAGGAGAGAAAAACCCCATGCCACAACCAGTATGGACTGAGAATCGATGTGGCAGTGAGCACTCCTGCAGGAAAGGTTCTGGGTGGCTCCAGAAGACAAGCTGAACATCAGTCAGCAACATCAGCAATGCACCCTAACCATATACTGGCCTTCATCAGGAAAGCACAGTCAGGTCAAGCAAATATTCCCCCTTATTTAGCACTTGTGAAGCTAAATCTGGAACACCGTGCCCAGTTCCAGGCTGCTACAAAAGACAGGCTGATGATGTTAACACTAATCTGAACAACATCCTAAACATTAACTGGACTTCCTTCTTAGAACAGTAGATTCACCTAGCTGACTCCCAGAGGTCCCTTTCAAATTAAAATTATCACTTATTCTGAATCGGTGGCACACTGCTCACCTCCTTCCTTACTACCTCTAAAATAAACATCCAAATTTAAAAGAGTAGCCTTTCTTTTACCTGCAGTTCTTCTGCATTTCCTCCACTTCCTCAACACAGTAACATATAGCAATAAATCCACCTAAATTTTAAAAATATAATTTTTTTGTAAAATAAAATATAAGTGGAAGACCATAATGAAACTTGGCTTAACTCCTTGAATGGAGACAAATTTTATTGCCCAGATGATAACTTTATATGCAGAGAGGTTGACTCAAACTGGAAATACATTAAAAATTCAGCTGGTATTTCTGGCACTCCAAGGCAAACGATGGGGTTCTTTGAGGGGAAAGAGCAGTGTGGGGAGGCAATAACGTTAAACTTTCACCCTTTATTACAACAGGAATGAGATTTTCTGTGTTATGCGATGCAAGTTGTATACAGGGTACCAGTAGATGACTGACTTGATTAAACATTCATTTAAACAGCTACCTTTTATTGCAAGATTTTATTATCAATTCCTTTATATTCTGTGTTGACGTGGTCATTTTATTGTTTCAGCAACTTAAAACTGCCCACAAAATGAACTCCAAAGTTTTATGCACCTGCATTGGGTATTCTAAGTAGGAAACTATAGAAATATCTAGGAAGCTAATTCCCCCTAGAACTGACTTGTAGATGTTCATGTTACTAGTTAATAACAGTATTTCTTTTAATGAAAAGAAGGTCAGATAAAGTTTGGGAAGAGATAATTCTGTCTTCAGAGCAACTGTTACAGTATTTTACAAATAAACACTGGACTTCAGAGGATGTATCATTTAATAGCATATTATTCCTCACTGAGTGAGCATGATCTGCTAACACTGTAGAAAAAGTGGGAAGAGAGGACAGTTATTGTATCCCAAAGCACATTTACCAGAGGATGCTGCCCAGCCAATCTTCATTTTGAAACTTCCCCACTGCTGAATGCTTTTGGTCAACCGTATTTGCATGTAATATATACATAGTTATTTTGGAAATGGGTGAATACCAGTGTAGCTTAAGCTTCCTTTTCTTTAATAAAAATTAGCCAACACATAACACACATCTTATTTCTGGGACACAAGATTTTTCAACTCAGGGAAAAACAGTAATTTTCATGAGCAAATTTCCAAGCAGATGAATACAGTTTAATGCACGGTTGAAAGAAAGGTCTACCATTCTGAGAGTCAGACAGTACAACCCATTTTTTAAAGAATATAAAATGCTGCCCTAAAGAACTAAGGAAAAATAATTCCCAGTATTTATGTAACAGTCAATCATCCAGAGCGATGGTAAGGATTCTATTAGACAAGCACTGAATAATCTCTGTGTTGCATTGCAGAAGCTAGTATAAGCCACCCTGCTTTGTAAGGTTAAACACCGAATAAGGCAACCAGGACATTTGTGATCAAGTTCTTCCCTCATTTTCCTCAGCCTGGCTGCAGAGAAAAGTCATTTAAGAATGCTGGCCTAAAGATCAGTCTCTGAATAGTAACACAGCTGACCAGCCCATTGAGTCAGTTCACCACCTGGAAGGCCCACTGACAGAACATGGTCAGCAGCACATCCAGGATGGACTTGTCCATGGTCACCAAGATCAGATAAGCAAGTGAGCCAGCATAGAAGGAATTTCAATCTTTGTGTATGGACTGCCTGGCTATTAACTACTCTGTGTGGGCTCAACTGCAGAAGTTACACTGCAACAGATGCTACTTAAACAAAAAATATAAGAGGTACTAGGCCCTAGATAGCAGCTTTACAGCTGATAATCACATGTAATTTAGTGCAGCAAAGACCTACAAATCGAAACTATTTTAACTGTGAAATTACTGAGAAACACGACTGCTTAAAACTACTAAACAATATCCTTATGAGCAAAATGCCTTTAGCCGGGATAATGAAAGATTTACCCTGGATCCCCATGGTAACATACAGACAAAGCCAATCCAGTAGGACATTTAAATACAACATCCAGAGACTTGGATACACTATTCCCTTGAATTAGTGGAGCTTAAACACACGAAAATAGTACTTAGCTAGGAAACTGTGGCAGAAACTAATCATTGAGTACATAAAGCACTATATATGTAACTGATAAACTGGCATGTAAAGGAAGTAATTTTAGATACGAAATGCAGAACCTCCGGACCCAACTGCACACTACCTGCGCACCTCTCCAATCCTACACTTGTCACTTACAAAACTGATCCAAGTAAGACAGGTTTGTCCGATAAACCTACAACATAGCCACTACCTTGTATGTTTCAGCCAATTGAATTTGTTCCCCAAAGAGTCAGGGTTAGAATGACTCAGTTAATCATCATCAGCGGATGAGCAAGTGCATTCTTTGTTACCATAAGAGAGACAAGGTTGGTTATGTGCCCTTATGTTAAGAGCAGCCATTAAGGCTTAGAGTGTTGCTTCACACTGTAATTATCTCATTCTGTTGACACTGAAAGTCAGTCTCATACCTTCTCTTCCTTCCCTTTCTGCACTGCTCATTTCTAATGTCTCTCTTGCATCAGATCAAGCCACTGTGCTGCCATAATAAGTCCAGAGCTTAGCTCATGAGGGGGTGGGGAGGACAGACTAGAGAGGAAGCTCCTCCATCATATCATCAAGCTTATCGAAGATCACTCTGCAGTCACAGACAATTACTGCATCTGAGGCACAGAAAAGGCAGGAGGAACACATCAGTCAGATCGGAGGACAACAGCAGAACTGCCCTTCCTGGCAGCAACCCACAGTTTGACTGTACAAGATACATCCCAAACCAGTTTCTGAGAAAAGCAGACAAAACTAGATCTAAGCTTTGTTGCCCAGGAGTGATGAATACCACACCCCAGATGAGCTAACAAGCATCGAGAATTTGCTGAAGAGCTGCTGATCTGCCTGGTACACTAGAAATCTCCAGGCAGAATTCCAGGGGTCCATTTAACTTCAAATTAGTGGCTTAGGCCTCTTGGACAAAAACCTGCTCTTGTCAAGCTGAAAACTTCTCTATATGAATAGGCTCCACTCAGTCACTAAAAACTACCCTAACTCTGAATTCTGTTTCCCTTGGTTTTGGTCCATTAGAGCGAAGCCCAGTGTTCACTTTCTGGACAAACACAACTTTTAAAAAAAAGTAGGAGAACCACAGAAACAGAAAAAGATGATCAATAAATTCATAGAGACCAGCAACAAGTGCAAATACAGATTCATGTTTCCTCCCCAAATAGGAGGAGAAATCCACCTTTTCCTATGACTTAATTTAATAATGATCACAGAATCATTTAGGTTGGAAGAGACCTTTAAGATCAAGTCCAAATGACAATCCTAACAGTCACTGAATTAAAGGGCTCTTACATGAACTTTCTCAATTTCTTATCCTTAAATATGAAGAAGCAGGAAATAAACTTTTCCTTGGCCCAGCCATAGTCTTCATTTGACAACTGAGGAAAGTTACAGAACACATAACTATATGTCTGACTGTATTCAGTAAATATTCTGACAAAATAAGAAAAAACTCTCTCCTTGTTTGCAAATGAAGATACTTATTTTCTTCTTACAAAACCATTTATTTCCATTTAATGAATAAATAAATAACTAAAATGTAAGGCCACCAACAGAATGTTGAGTACTTCAAGCAGCTTCATCCCAGGAATAAGAGACACAAGCTTCCCATCACACAGAGTCTGGGTGATCAGGCCACTGTTCCACAAAGAGCAAGAGAATTCAAACAAGCCCAAAGCTTCTGCCTAAATCTTCCAAAACTGGCAAGACAGAAGCACAGCAAGAGAGAAATGGAGAAGTTTACTTGGCTTATTTTTTTTGTTACAGGCACTACAACACTCCCTATTCTACACCAGAATGAAAATTCTGTCTAGCCTGGAAGCCTGCCTGAATGTAAGCACATGCCAAGTACTCTGTGATAGTTGTCTGCTTCACCTTCCCAGAGATCTGAAGCACATGGACTTCCTGCTCCAGTCATTACACATTTGAGTGCAGTCACAGTTATTTTTTCCTGGTCTTATTTAGCTGCCTTTTGAAAATCAACTCTCAGCATCTACAAGAACTTCTATAACTATACAGTGACCCTCATCATCGTGTGCAAATAAAAAAATTTTCCTTTGCATTGCCTATCACAAGTTCTCTTGTTTTGTAATAAATAGCGAGATACCCATATCGTAGTCTCCTTTACTCATGGTTTTAAAAACCTTTCACCATGTCCCTCTCTCCAGGTACCTCTTCTCATCACAAATGCAGTTTGGTATCTGCTTCCAAAGTAGTCTTTACTTCTGATCACTCTTGTTACCTTCTTTAACTTTCACAGTTCTGCTGTGTCCTTGGTACCACTGCAATCTCTGACAACCACTTTACTTATTCAACTATTTCTACAAGTTAAGCTGAAGTGCTCGTGAACCTGAATATAAAGACTTTGCCTTCCCCACCAAGTCAAATGCATTTTTTCACATTTACTTGTGCTTATTCTCTCAGTACCATAAAACCTTTCCCAGTTTCAACCACAAGGAATATAACCTCTCTCTCCAGGATAGCACAGACCCATGAAGTAGGCCAAAAACGACCACCTATACCCTCTTTTTCATATTTAAAACAATTACCCACCTGTGACAGAACCTCCCCTTTACTCCAAATTACAGCTGTATTAGCTTGAAGAGCCTCTTGTGTGGAAGTCTGTCCATAAACATTTCAGCACATCCAACCAACTTTACATCAGCCAGCATTAATTGCATCTTTACCAACTCCTTTACAAACTCAATTAACCATGCACTCCATGACTTGCCTTTACAAAAGCTTTATCACCGGTATCTATGTATTTAGAGATTATTCTGTTTCATAAAATAGAATTCACGCTATTTAATCATATAGACGTTAACCACAAACAGCAGTAGAAGAGGCAGTTTGATCATCAGCATGCATTTGCTCCAAGACTCCAATATCTCTTCCCCTCAAATCTTTAATATATCTACTATGTCAATACCTAACAACAGATGTAAGAAAAACTAGATAACCTAATTTTTCATAAGTACACACACATTCACATGTACACCTTTTTTGAAATAAAAATCAAGCACTTTCTATCAATGCACAAACAAGTTTGCTCCTTTTTTTTTTCTCTAAATTCTGTTTTAAATGGGTTATGGTTTGTTTTGGTTGTTTAAATCCTGGACTAGCTTAGGCCATTTCTTGTTGGAGCTACTGATCCTTGGATAATATATAACTGCAAGAACACCAATTTTGGAGATTGCAGAACTCCAGCAATTTCACATTGGTTTTGGCTTCTTCCTAGTCATCAGTCCAACATTGCAGCAGCCCTGATACAAGCCACCTTTTCCAAAGGGGCTGCCTTTAGTCTTGACATCACCTCCACTTCCTAATAAACCTGATTCCATTTTCTTTTACGTCTTGTTTTCTAGGCCTTTTCACCCCTTTATTTTCCCCCTCTGCTCCCAAGTAAGGTGCAAGGAACACTTCAGGGAGCGTTTACAAAAGGTGAAGCCAAGCAAGTAGTGTCACCTCAGAGTACTTGCTGGTAAAAAGAATACCTCATGTTACAGCCCACTACTGAAAACAATGGACTCAAAGGAATTCAAGGCTGTTTGACACCTACAACAAAACACTCTTCAGAGAAGCTGTTTCTTCATTAGAACTAACAAAACCTGCTCCCTACAGGCTTCCACTATATTACTGCTGTTATAAGTCCATTAAGACACTTCCACACAACCCTCATTTTGGTTCCCTTGCACATTCCTTAATTGGCATCTCTTCCCCTTCTCATTCCTTGAGTAAAGCCAGTTACTTCTCATGTTCCTCAAATACTGAGTGAGAGCAAGACAGTTTTTTGTCTGTTTCCAGCTACTAAGTAGCTGCTGACAGACTGTAAGGTGGAAGGGGGTAGGGGAAAGAAGCCACAGTTTTGCCTTCTACAGAGCAGTAATTTTCAAGAAATTCCCAAGATCTTCATATTTCAAAATGCATTTGCTTCTGCTGGTGATCATTCCACAGAGGAATGCACAAAGACAGTGAGCAACTGCATGAGCTTGTTTCCTGGGAACCAAGGCACAGATAGGCCCCTTGGCATCAGCCAAGATCTTGTCTTGTAACTCCAGCTTTTATTCAGGTTTCTAACCTTAACTCACAAGTTAATTTTAAGAAGTGCTATACATACTTTAAAAAAAAAAACAAAAACTCACCGTTTTATTACGCAGTCTAATTATGTCTGAAACAGAGCCAGCTCCACAATATTCCATAACAATCCACAGATCTGTGTTCTTAAAGTAGCTGCCATAGTACTTGACAACATAAGGACTAGACAGAAAAAAAAATGTTAGGTAAATAGATGAATTCTTAGTAGAAGAAAAAAAAAAAGATCACCAGCACACCTGTTGTTAAAAACTACAGTTTGACACAGCCAAGGAGCAAGTGCAACCAAATACATTTTAAATCTGTAATTAGCTTAACCAACACCTTGTTAGAATAAATTCTGGTTACTTAATAAAATTATAAAGGCACTATTATGTATATAAGTTTTCAGCAATCTTCAAATAAAGACAGTTTTCCCAAACATTAGCCATCTGATAGAAAGCTTTGTTTCTCCCTCCTCTAAGGCCTCTCTTGAATGTTTCTCTTCTTAAAAAGACTGCCTTCTTTTCTTCTCTCCTGAGAAAAACAGCATGGAAACTCACCCATGTTTTCCCAGATTTGCAAGCATGAATTTATTTCAAGCACAAAGCTAGACTTTCATATTAAAGAGAATTTAGTGTTGGTTTGAAGCCTTCTGGATTTGCAAATGCATTTTTATACTGAAGTGCCCCATGTGAAGTGATAGTATTGTCACAAACAGAATGTACTGCCTTGCAACTCATCAGTTTGTCACTTGACATAATGCTTCCTTGGAGTCACTTGCAAAAGAAAGGCAGAAACAGACGTAGTAAACATAAAAAGGATCATCCTTCAGAAGTTATTAGATGGTGTATTTATAGAAATAAAAGACTGAAGGTTTGGGGGGGGGGGTTTGAAGGAACTTAAACAAAGCAGGCTACAGTTTGATTGTCATCTATCTCCCACAAAGGGAGGAAGTGAGATACTGAGATTTCAGACAGTGGTTTCTCATCAGAACACCTACACTGTGGGTGGAATAAACACCATTTTGTTTTGGAGCAAGGAACTGTATTTTAGGATCAGCGTTTCTGGCAGAAACATTATTTATATAGACAACTGATAGAAGAAGAAGAGAGAAGCTATGGTTGCCTCCTGCAACATTATACTATCTTTATGAAAACAGGCCAACACTATCAAAAACCTGTTCCATTTAAAAGCAACTGGGTCAGTCTCCTCCTAACTAGTCTAAATCTCTACCATTTACAAGCACGACACATTGATCTTGCTCCTTATAAACTCATGAAGTGAGGAAGGCTGTATTACTTTTAAACAAAACCCACTGATTTTCATGACCTGCTCTTATACTACACTAGTATTCCCTGCAACAACTGGGTGTTATCATCAGGACAAGATGACCTTTTCAAAACATTAAGTGCTGTGCAATCTCAAAAAACTGTTCATATTTGCCTAAAGACTAACACTTATAAATCTTATTTTGAAGTTACAGCCCAAAACTCAACAGACAGAAAATGTGAAGTTATTTCTGCATCCTTGCCTCAAGGCTTCTGTGTCTACAAGACCTTCAATCATAAGATACAGCATTTGTGAACAAGTATAAGGTAACAGTCCACCAGCATTATTACACAATTGTTCACTTTTTAAAAAGTATGTTCCTGCATGAAAAAGGCAACCAAGAGAACACTGTTCTGGCAGTTAACTGCTAGCCATTAATTTTCTCCTAGAAGCATCTTTATAAATCTTCTGAAACAGTTAACTCAGAATTTCACAAAGCCTAAGACACTTAAAGGAAACAGTAACCTTTTGCCTTAACATTGCAAGTAAAGTGAAGCAGCATGGAGAATTCTAAGCAGAGGCCAGTATTTATCCTTTCAACAGTTTCTGTTATGTACACTATTTGTACTTCCTTCAATCCAAACTAAGGAGAGAAGGAGGTTTACAAAGTGGTTCCTTAATTAACTATTTTGTGCATAGAACCATGATAGGGAAGGCAACATCAAGTCACCCTAGGACAAAAGCCTATGTTGGACAATTTACTTTTCCATAAAAGAAGTTTTCAGCTGCTTATATTTCAGCTATTTTCACAAGTACTAATACATTTTCACATAGACTCTTAAAATGGGAACAGGAATGTCATACCTACCTGTCACATTGCTGCATTATAGAGATTTCTTTAATAATTTCTTGAAGATCTGACTCCACAGGGACCTGTTTAATTGCTACAACTTGTCCGGATTCTTTGTGTATTGCTTTAAACACGCTACCATAAGACCTAAAAATAAGAGTAAATTTTTTTAAAAAACAAGATGAACTGCTCCCAATTTCCATTATGCACAAAAAGTCACAGAAGCCATATGCTCATGCAGAGGTTCGAGGGTTTTTCAGGCTACAAAAAGATCAGTCCTACCAGGACCTCAGGAAAGACTGAAGAATGCATCTTTGTCAAGATTTCAAGTTTCTAATTCTATTACAGGTGCAAGTACATTTACCGTGTTAACAAACAACAGATATCAAAAACTTATAAATGTATCAGGGAAAGTGTGGAAATCTATTGGTGCATGCATTTGCTTTAGTAGTAAAACTTGTCTACAGAGGCATTCCTTAGGACATTTACAGTCCCTCTCTCTGTAACTTAATATTCCAACATATGCTTTACGTATTGTTTCCCTCTGATCCTGTGCCCCTGTAAATAGCTGTACTTGTACTTACCCTTCACCAAGCTTCTCCAGAACATCAAAGACTTCTTCAGGCTGCTTAGTTAAACTATCTTCACTTAGCTTTTTCAGTTTGCTACAAGAAAGACAAAAGTTATTTGTTTGGAGGAGAAAGAACTCAAGCAAGTTTTTACACAAGCGAGTAGACAGAATAAATTATTAAAAAGAAAAATATATTCCAATCAAAATAAAATACTTAATGTGTAGCAACAGTATTTTAATCAACCATCATATAAGATTAATAAAGTTATGACCATTTTTTTCTTTATCAGTTTCCCACAAATGCTTTCTAAATTCAAAGCAGCATGGGACCAATTCACTTGTCAAACCACTTCCTTTGCTAAAGTAGAACCAGACAAAGAATACAGGAAAGTTTACCTTCCCTCATAAAACAGTCAGCATACAAACATTTGCCCCTTACTGCCACATTATTCTGTAATTATAAACCAATCCTTCACCCACATGAAGTAGTCAGATTCTAAACTGTACCACTAATCAGCCAATGAATAGCATCATTAAAAGCAGAATTCTGAAGTCAAGATGATTCCAGGAGCATATAGCAGCACTTCCCAGGCAGCAGAACACTGAAATTCCAAGAGCTGAGTACTGTAAGAGCTGTTGGGGCAGCTTCTCTTGCATCTTTGTGAATGTACATAGGGACAGGATGCAATGAACTCTCTAATTACATAACACCACCACATTTTGCCCTTAGTTCTCTCTCACACAGTCTCATATAACTCAGTAACACCCCATGATTTCTTCCAGCACTTTCAACCTCCTTTTAATACCATTTGTTGTCCTTTACAAGCAGTCCTAGCCTTTCCCTGGTCTCTAGCATTCCCAGCTATTCAGCCCCCCAGACTCCTGGGAAATCTCAAAACTCAACTTGGCTGCAAGCTTGCAATAGAGCCAACACAGAACATAACACAGGAAAATATAACCACACACACATTGTGGCAAGGCTGGGTGGCTGCAACATGTAAATCTTTCACCATAAAGTTATAGGGAATTTTGCTGCAAGATTGAAGTAACAAGTTGACTCTACATGACAGTCAAGGGTACTATAAAAGTAGAAGATGAGCTGAAGAATAGCTGGTGGTATAGTGTTAAATACAGACAATGTATTCCATATGCAGAAGGAGGAGAAGGGGAAAAAAAGGAAACTTTGAAGAACAGCAGATCATTGAGAACTTATGGAAATTACATTATCCCACAACATTTTCTAGAAACAAATACAAAAGAGGGAAAGGAAGAAAGGCATGGATAGAAAAGAATGACAAATCTTAACAGTGGAAGAACAGTGATCTGAAAAAAAAACCAAAAAACCTTCATATTAGGAGATGCAATTCTGTGATATACAAAAATAATAAAGTGAATGACCAATGAGGGAACTCCTGAGTCAAAATAGACTTGTAACTGGCAACCATCCAAGTAAAAGCAAAAAATTTAAAGTAATTGTAAGAGCACACAGGTCATATGGATTGGTGCTAAACAAGGGAAGCAAGGCGAAGAGAAGGCACAAGGGCACACACATTTATACATCATAGAACTATTTCACAGATGTAGCAATTGCATGAATACAAAAAGCATCCACAATCAGTAAGGAAAGGTGCATTAACTACAATAAAGACTATGCAGTTTTCTACAGCAAATAGTCAAGAAGCTGTAAAGTCTGTGTGTTTAGGGAAAATAAAGATCTTCACAGCAAAGGAAAGGCACAACTCATGAACATGGAGAAACACGGCAAAAAATTCAAATGAGAACAGGTAAATAACATCGGCAAAACTGGCCTACAAGATCAAAACTCTTCTTTTTCACTCTCTCTGCTGGTTAGATACTAGAAAGCAGAAAGAGCTTATATCTTGCAGAAAAGCAGAAAATATTTCATTACTGAACAAGCATGTGTTGAGACAAATCAAAGAGGAAAAAATATTTTGCAGGTAGGTATTAAAGTAATAAATCATTCATTTTGCTTCTTTGTTTCAAATTTTTTTCCTCTCTGCACGGGTTATACACAGCTTTAAAGGCAGCATTCAAGAAGAAGTTGCTGCAATCATCCCCTTCTTGCCACCAAAAAAACCTATGCAGAGTATGTTTATAATATAAGCAGAGCCTTGAAAAATAAAAAGCATAACCTTTAGCTGAGTCTCTCGGTCAAAGAGCTGCATAACAAAAGATGTACTAAACAGAAAAGCAGAGGGACTGAACTTTTTAGTAACAGCAAGAAAAGAGAAAACATGCAGTACCCCTGCCTTGAGATGCCCATAAAGAGAACAGTTTCACCTGCTCATCAAAAGAGTAACACCTGCTAAAATGAGAAAGCAAAAAAAACAACCATACCAAAAGGGTTCCAACAGCGCCATTAACATCAAGGCATTGTGAGTGCTTCAGAACGAGTTGGTGAAACAATCACAAACAGCAATAAACTGATCAAAACCAATGGCATTGTCAAATAACAGATTATCTGGAGTACTTGAGAGGCAAAGGAGATCAAATAAATTAGCATGCTGTAGTTTTAAAATTATTTTCATATTATCCAATTCTGACAAACATGCTATGAGACCAAATTATACTTAACACTAATGCAGCTTAAGACAAAACCTATTTACAGTAAGAAAGATACGTCAACCTCAGGCATATCATCACCAAATACCCTGCTCAAAACACCTCCCACTCCTTCACAAACACTGTAACAGTACACATGCTAGGTCTGGAGTTCAAGTGATAGTATCAACACCACAATTCTTTGAATCATAGAAAAATCCTAATGATTCAGACATTTTAACGATTTCTATTTCTAGATGTTTAAATAGAATATTCAGCTCTTGAACTACAGAATATCACACGATCCACCCTGAAGGGCTGCAATAAAGAAAGCATTTATGAACTCTAAGAGAAACAAGGAAGAAGGCGGCGACCGGTATAACTGGCTGCAAAGCATCAAGTAGATACAAGAGACTAGAAATATTATCTTGTTGGTTAAAAGCAAGCAACAATCTTGGGACACAGAAATACAGCTAAAACAACAGCACCAGCTCTTAATGGCAGGGAGGAGGGGACAAGGTTAAGAGGGAGCAGGAGGCAAAAACGAAGAGAAAAAAGGGCACAAGAACAATAGGAAATACAGAACGTGTCTCATTCCTCTCTCCCTCATTCATCCTCTTGTAACACAAGCATTAAAACACAACAAATAAATCAGTAGATCAGTAAACCCAGGCACTGCTTTATTCTGGCCAAGGGATACTAGTACCATATGTGTGTGCATATAGATATATATATATCACTATATATAAGAAAGTCTAAAGGAGATGCAGAGTAGTCTAATAGAAAACCTGGGTGGAAAGTCATTCTGTTGGTTGGTTTGGCTTTTTTTTTTTCTTTAGAAAATTATCAGGGAGTGATAATGAGCTATTTTAAAGGTCTTCCAGACAGGAAGTGGTTCCTTAAACCAAAAGGACTAACTAAACTACAGTTCTGGGAAAAACCTGTCAAAAGGATTTTCTTTTTCCAAGAAGGTTGGACTTGCTGCATACCATCTGGTCTCTTATTAAGGAAGTACATCCTTGCAAATAATTATGCCTTTATAAATCCAGTTCATAGGAGAAAACATTAATTCTTAGTCTGACCAGAACTTCATTTGTCATTGAGTACATCAGCAAAACTCTAGAAAAGGAAAACCTAGAAAACATAAGAGGCACACAATCCCAGCATAAAGATCAGAAAAATTTGAACTGCAACATGAAAGAACAAGAGACTTCCTCCCCAAAAATGAGAAAAACCCAAAGTATGAGTATAGTATCTTACAATCATTATATATATGATTTTACAAAATAAATTGGTGATGCACTACAGAGGTAGGGATAAAAGTTCCCTGAAAATTCAAAAATAAAAATAAACCTGGAATAAAGAATAGAACACCATCAATTACTGTCATGAGTTATGAAAAACTGGACAGCTGCTCCATGAAACATGAATATGTGGTTTATTGTGCAGAAGAACTAGCACATTGAAACATTTAAAAAGAATGGCTGGGACCAATAATACTGATATATTAAAAGAGAAGGTATAGGAGAAATCACTGCAGTCATCTGAAGTAGAGGTGGCATGTGGAAGCCCTGCGACATCTACTCTGCTTCACACCATTCACACAAGCAGGAGCAAGAGTAAAACAGTTTAGACCATTGCACTGTGTACTTACATTTAGCGTTCTATCAATAAATCCCAAACATTTTTGTTCCATCATTTTCAGGAGGAAATTAACAACTGCCAACATGTCAATTGACACAAACATTAAAAAAATTCACTTTTTTCACAAACAGTTCATATTCTAAGAACAAGTCCTTCCTCTTTCCACAAAACCTGAAAAGTTGTGGTTTTCGGTGAAAATTAAACTCAAGTTTAAAGAAAAGACTGGAAAACCTTAATTAACACTACCCATGCTTGTTAAGCAGCCTTTCATTTGGCAGCAGCATGCAGGAGATGGGCAAGATTAAAAACTATGGACTTGAGAAAATTCTGTCTCTAACCTTTTTCCCTTGTATGCAACCTGTATCCTCACATGTGGGCTTGCCAAGGCAAACAGAAAAATACAACAATAACAACAGAGGAATATTACAAGACTAAGAGGCAAATTCTGTAACCATTTCAAGACTGAATTTCCTTTTCAGTGAGAGAAGAAAGTCTAAAGCACATCTGAAACAGTTAGAGATTCAGATGTAAGAAAACACTTTGTCCACTACTGCACAAATTGTTCAGCATAAAATCAGAACATCTATTCTAAATTATTTTTAAAGTAAAAAATATTCTGAAAAGGACTCTCCCTTAGAAGTCTTGTGTTATTGTTGCAGTACATTAGTCAAAGAAAAAAAGTGAATTATTTTGACAGCACCCCACTGACAAGTCACAATGGCCTAGAATGTCACTTGGGCATCATCACTGCTACTTTCTGAAGGGCAGCATTAAAAAATTAAACAGGCAATTGCATTGTGTGTTTCTTTACAGTGAAGTGAGGATAAAAATGCCCTATACTTCTAAGGGAACACCGAGATTCCAGGACACCCATGCAGCTTTGACATGTACATATGAAATTCTTGCTACCTCTAAATGGATGTCTTGCACCACTGGTATGATGCCAATAGATCTCCTCTCAGTAACTGCTCCTGTTGACAACAGGTGACAAAGCAAAGAATTCTAGTGTTCACATCTGTTTTGCCAAGAAAACATGGTCCATTTAAAGCCACTACTTTATCCAAGGACAGCACCAAAAATACAGCCCACAAAAAATAATCTGCACTTCTTCAGGACTTGAAGAAAAAGTGGGGTGGCCTAGAAGAATAGCTGGGAATACCAACAATCAGGAAACACTACAAAACTACCAGTAAGGGGGCTATTATAGCCAGTCATGAAAAATTTGCCTCAAATCTTATTACATAACCTGAGTTAATATCTTATGAAAAACTGAGTCCAAATCTTCCCTCTCACTGAAGAAAAAAAATCTAAGTTCTCATCAGAAATTTCTAGAAGTAAGCTTCAAAAAACATGTGGAGTATAAAAACATGTCAGAGTTTAGACACTCCTGCATCTAGTTCTTCCTGACTGAATCCAAAGATTTAAACATCTATAAGTTTCAGTTAGGCCAGACACACACCTCCAGCTAGGCAATAAAGTTACAGCAAATGACACATCTTCCCCAAAACAGCTGGTAGGTTATGCTAACTTCACAGTTTAATTTTCAATCCTGTGATATCACCAGATCCAAACGTTTTCACTGCTGCTGGTGACATTGATTACTCCTCATAGATTTCAATTTCTTTTCCTAAATCCTTGCTAGTGCCTGTCCTGCTTCCTTCATTTGAGATATGCAGCATGTCAGCCTGAAATTACAGTGTAGGCCTGTCCCTCCTTACCCCATTGCCTGCTAAAACCACCCTACATAGCAACTACAAACCAATTCTTTTTCAAAGTTTTCCACAGTAGGTACTGTCATTTGATGTGTTACTGGAGGAGAAATCATCAGAAGTTCAAGACTACATTCTTCTCAAGCCCCATCATCCAGCAGCAAGCTGGTTTTAAAGAATTCTAAAGGTTCTAAATGGAGGATGTAGAGGTTTTAAAGATGAATGCAAATATTGATTAAAATCCTCTATCATAAATTTGTATTGTGTAGTCCTTAGATTTTTCATTCAATTCTCAGGAACTGAATGAAAAGAGCTCTAAGACATGTGTAAAAATATATATACATCAACCATGTAACTACATTCTGTACACTGCACAACTACAGTCTGTGTATTGTACAACTATACCCAAGAAAGGCTTGTTCCAACTGAACTAGATGATTAAATTTAACACAAAGCAAAATTATTTTATGCACTAAGAAGTCAAACAATAAATTTTTTTAAGAAACGTGCATAGTAATTAATATGATCTGATAACCTATATATTTGCGAAAATACATTTAGTGTGGGAATATTCTTGGGTTTTGTATCTTCCCACTCCCTGATTTGCAACTGCAATTATGCAACGCCCACCCCCACAAGCATCCATCCCTCCAGCAGCAGAACACAAGGACACTTTCCAACACGAAAAGAGAAGCTCCTGCCACAAAGCTGAACTATCGAGAGAGAAACCCCTCAGGCCAAAGAGGACTCTGCTCGGCGACCAAATCTCCCTCACTTGACATTAAAAGTGTTCTTGTCCTAACTCAACCAATCCCCAAGGGCTCGTCTGCACCACGGCATGTACTGGAGGGGTTATTTCGTGGCACCCACCCCACAGAAGACCCAGCCCAACGTGACAGAACCCTCTGGCCGCTAGGCACAGCTGAGCGCCGTCCCTGTCCCTCTGCCCCCTCACAGACTCCGGGACCGAGGCCTCGCCCCGGCCGTGCCGCCGCTCCCGGGCGGGGAAGGGGCCACCGGGGAGGGTAGTTACCTCTTGGGCGCTGCCTGCTCCATGCCGTCGCCGCCGCGGCCCCCCGGGGACGCTGACCGAGCCCCCGGGCCCCGCCGGACCCACACAGCTCCCGAGCGGCCTCTCTGCCCCTTGACACAGAGCCCACGCCCTCCCACGGCCGCGCTCCGGCTGCCGCCACTACCGCTAGCTCCGGCCGCGCGGGGACCCGCCCGCCGTGCCGCTCGTTGGCCACAGCCGCGCCGGGGCCGGCGCTGATAGCGTGGCGCGGACGTCGCTCAGAGCGGCGGCTGCCAGAAGGCCCCGCCCACCGCCGGACGAGCGGGCGCTGCCGCGCCGGCGGGAGGGGAACATCATGGAGGCCGCGGTGCTGCCGAGCTCCCAGCATGCCCCGCACGGCGACGGCCCGCGGCGCACGCCGGGAGGTGTAGTTCGCCCGCCGAACCCGCCCCGCCCGCGGGGCGTCCTTGCGAGCCGGGCCGGGCGAACCGGCATCCCCGCGGCGCCGTCCCGCCCCCCGCCTCTGCGAGCTGCGCCGCTGGGCAGGGGCAGGCCGGGGCAGCGCTGCCGCCTGTGGGCGGCTCTTACCCCGCGGCCACCCCGCGGCCTCGGGGCAGCGCTGCCGAGCTTTTCACTCGCCCGTGTGCGCCGGGCGAGGCAGCGGCAGCCAGCCCCTCCTCAGAAAGGAAGGTCTTCGTGGACACCCGGCTCCAGAGCACTGCTGAGGGGAGGCTTAAAGTCAGTCACGGCAGGACGAGGGAGCTGCTCTCTGCAGCCGCCTCGGGTGACACGGTACATCTTTTGAGGTGAAAAGTGCTGGCTCCTGGCACTTGGGCGTGTGGTGCCAAAGCACACAAGTTACCCTGCAAAGCCAGGGGAAGCTGTCACGTAATTATTCAAGCAGCAGGTTTCAGGCTCCAGAGCACCGTGTGACAGCTGCAATTTCACCGCAAGTCCGACTTTCTGCTGTTAATGTACTTGAATGTGTTGGATCCAAGTAGATCCAGCCAAGTGAGTACAAGAAAAGCTTACATGCTCAAGCCAATTTCTATATCCTTTCCTGACAGTAGGTTTATTTGCCTAACTAATGGAAGTTCAAGGTAGTGAAACACTTAGGCAAGTTCCATAAAAATACTGGGATGCCCGCGTTCCACTTCAAGCTGATTTTGGATGTGCAAGTACTACAACACTCCCACTTAATAAAAAAATCTGCACTCCATACATAATTTCATCTCTTTGAAGTGCACTAGCAAGGGAATTTAGAATGACTGAAGTCCTACTGTTGTGCAAGTCCTCAGCTTTGTCTGAGTCAATCCAACCCAGTTGACTCACTGTGGTCGGGCCAAATGCACAATGGCAATATTGAATGAACCCACAAAACAAATCACACACCACCATATGACCTTTTAGGTTTCTTTGTTTTTCTGAGTCATGGAAAAACTGCAATACAACATCTTCCTTTGCACAACAGATTAATGCAGAGCTCTTCCAAATATCATCCCGCAAACCACAGTGGCTCACCAGCAGTACTGCCAGATGTGTCCATACCATAAACAACAGTTTGTAGGATACACAAAAAAAAAACACCCAGGAGAAGAAGCCAGCACATGCCTGAGATGGAGTATGGTATGAGTGCCTCAGAAAGTGGTAAGGAGGAATCCCACAAGACGTCCCATTTTCCAGTTCAAGGGCAGGTGAGGTCAGGCTGATAGCAAATACCACGTGGATAGTGTCCAGCTTTGTTTTACAGGGTATTTGGCTACACCCACTGACCAATTATTATTTACAGTTCACCAGTTCCACCTAAGGAAGGGAAGTATGACATCCCTATTTGGCTTTAATACTCCTGGAATGCAAAGGTTGTATCTCCACATCCTTTAACATAAATATTTAAGGCAGTATTTTGTCCAGGTTATTTTAGAGGAGGCGGGTTTTGCTCCCATATCTCAAGCCAAAGCTTCCAGAGACTATACATTAAAGCAAGGAAAAGGATTCTTAGAAATAAAATACAGGTACTATATTATAGTTGTAACAGCAATATGAAGAAACAGAGCCAAGAAGTGCTCCCTCTCCCCATTCACACATATATTTCATTTTCTGGAAAAACTTTGGGTAAACAGTCTAATCTGCCACTCTTACCTCTCCCTTAAACAACAGTTGACAAGAACAAAAGAAATTTTTGCCAAGCAAAAAGTACCAGATTTAGGTATTTGCTCTGTTCATTCAAAATTATTTAATACCACAATCCCCACTTCAAAAAAATCCCCCGACTCCTCAGTGACTGAGGAAGATGAAGCAGGACTGTCCTCCATTTATGCCACTAAAGAAAGAAAAGGAGGTAGAAAACCCATGATATCTGAAACAGAAAAAGTTAGGTAGCCTGGATTTATAACATAGTGGGGCAGACAGTGCCAAAAAAAGTATGGACAAATTCCATGCCTCTCTCACAGAAATTTAAGTTGTATCCTATGCAATTGCCAGAAAGCTTTCTAAGTACATTTAAACTGAAAATAAAACATCAGTAAGATAACATATATACCATGGTATTTTTCAAGATCACTTTATTCATCTCTTATAATTTCAAGTAGTATTTCTAGTCAATAACATTGGAATAAATAACACTATCTCACCTTTCCCCTGTGACATGAATTTGAGAACCATGCTGTGAAATATGACACTGATTTGGTATTCATTACAATACTGAACCTAGCCACTGGCAAAGAAGGAACTTTGAAAGGGAAAACAGATTCCCTCTGTTCTACTACCTCATTGAGGATTTCCAGTCAAGAGAAGTCTAGATGTTCTGGAGGCATGAATATACTATGAGATTGCTGGTGTCTAGACAAGATGGAGATGAGGAAATTGCAGACTCTACATGAGTATTCCCATGATTTCTTCCAACACTACTATCTAACACTACTAAGAAGGCTGCGGAGTAAGAAAAGGCTTAATGTAGCCCAGTCCTAAAAATGTAGGAGAAAACTAACTGAATTGCTCTTTTCCTTCTAAGGTATTTTATCCACTTTACAAATTTATCTGCCTGAATTAGGACTCCCTTCTCTGCAGAACTGGCATCAACATCAAATGTAATTCCTTAGACCAAAGAATGGATGAAGACCATACATAGTTTTTGAGTACTATAATTATTTTATATTATAATATAGTTTTGTAAGCAGATAAAATAGTCTATATTACAATTACTTATATTGCAATGAAATCAGGAATCATGATGGCATGGACAGCTATTAGGTGCTGCATAAGCACAAATGAAGAAAGTACCCAAACCCCTAAAATTGGGAGCAAAATTGTTTTAAGATATCAATCCTGTCTCAGTTGTTTACAGTTCATAATAAAACTCGGAAGAATAAAAATTACTTGAGAAGCTCATGTCTGCGTTTCTAACAGGTTAGGATTTAAATTACAAATACATACTTCAAAGTCATTCATAAACATCATGCAAATAAATTACCTATGTTATAGCAGGGACCTTATCTGGCTCCTTTGATAGCAAATAAAAGCAGCATTTACTTCAAAAGGTATTCGATCAGGCTCATGTAAACAAAGTTGGTTGTAATGAATACATGATGCTACTGTAAAACAGCAGAATTAATAAATAGTGCAGGTTTTCCAAGAGATACTTGTCATGAACACTCCCCAAACAAAATACCCCTAGTCCTTCATCATGTCTGGGGTGTTTTTCACAGCCCAGCTCTTTTTCCTATATGCTTTCTACCCTTTCACCATGGTACCCCCAGTTGTTTCACACAGGGTCCTCAGTGCTCTCTCCCTTGATGTGGAATTACATCCCACAGTAGTTCCATTCCACCTGCTTGGCGCACCAGAACCCACAATATCCATATAGACCCTCCTAAGCACGCTCCCAGCTCTCTCGTCCTTAAACCCCCCCCCCATCACTGATATCTCACCGTGCCTTGGCCCACTCTGGCATTACCCCATGGAGTTGCAAGGATGCTGTGTCCCCATCACACCTGCTGATTAGCTCACAGGAGGTGTTTGGCTCACAGGAGAAGGCTGCAGGCCTGTCCACAGCGTGGTCCCAAATCCTGGTAAGGACAGAGTTTCCCATACTTTTCCCTTGCCGTGGGGTAGATATTGACACAAGCAGGGCATTCTCTCCTCTACCTTTGAGTTCTGTAAAAATATGAACTTACTGTAATTACAGACATTCAGCTTGTCATGAAACATGTTTAAGACTAGTAAAGTAAGTCACAAATGGTTGTGAAGGGGACAAAGGCAGGGAATGGCAGGCAAGCTCAAAGATGGAATGCAGGAGCCTGCTTTCCTTGGAATCCAATTCATAAATTCAATAGATAAATAGTCAACAACAACATGTTTGCATGTCTCTGCCTGTGACTGCCTGATAGTGATCTGGTATGCCGAAAGTTAAGGAAAAGGCCTTGAATGAAATACCAGCTTGTTTATACAAAAGATAAGGAAAACTCACTTCTGCCTGTATTTTTTTCCTACCTATCATGTCTAATGTGAAGTAACCTTGAAGACTTATCTAAGAATTTGTTGCATACTTTCCTAACCTTGTCAGTCACAAAATAGTTATAAATAAAATATTAAAGAGTACCACATTTTCAAATCTGGAATAAAATTTATACTCTTCTATAGTGAGTTTTTAAGTAAGTTTAGGAATAAAGAACAACACAGGTCTCCTTTCCTGAGCTGTTCACAATTTAATGGTTAATTCATGTCACCTAAAAGGAAAATGAATTTTTGCTGGTCCAACAAAAGAAAGATGCAGAAAAGAAGTCAGGCAATATAGGTACAGCAACATAGATTCTGCCATCCATATCCAGTCTGTTAAAGTCAGCATGATTCACAAAATTCCTGCTTGACATTGAAAAGAGCCATAAAAAACCTGTAAAATATTAGCTGCACTGCTGCAATTCCTCTCACTACCTAGTATACATTATTTTGATATCCGAAATATTATTACTGGACCTAAAGACATTTGTTGATTAGGATAGGATTTTACTGTTGACTAACCATTTAGCTCACAGTCTTGGTAACAGGCTATATATAGACTTAGCATTTGCTGTTTTTCCTATTATAGCCCACTATGGTAAAAATAAACCATGGATACAGAGTTGCTATTTACAGTTGACCACAGAAGATATTCCAGTCTGTACTACAGCTGCATTGATTGCGCTCATGGGATCTACAGATTGGCATTAATGTGAAAAAAAAAAATCTCATTTTGGTTTATGAAACAATTCCTGTTGTTGTGGTAATACTGAGGGTTACTCTGGATTCTCTTCTGCACAAAAATTTTCCTCCTCTTTCTACTCTCCAGTCTGCAAAGAAGTGTGCTCAAACCCTGGAGAATAAATAAATATAATTTAACTAGCAAGCCTTGATGCCTGCACTAGGCGTGGAAACTAGTGTCAAGAACGAAAGAAAGATTGAATCATCAGTACTTGATGAAGCAAGCACTTCATGAAACCAACTTCATCTGGGTGAATACACACAGCCTTATGCCCAAAGCTTCCCACCACCGTGCTTGCCAAATTTTCTCCTATCTTCCTTTAGCTCCTGAGCTGAGAATTTTAATAATACATGGCAGAAATATTTAGGGAGAATGAGGATTTTTATTTAAAATTTTTAGGGGTAAAGCTTTTGAGAGGCTAACAAGACCCATTCTTTCAAATTCAAAGGAGGGAAGTTTCCTTGCCCTTGTGGGCCTTTCACTTAAGTGCTGGAAGAGGAGTATAAATATATGTGAAACCAAACTACAAAATAACAAATAAGGAGAACCCAATACAACCTGAAAGCACATTGTGAATACAAATGCACTACAAATGCTATGCCATGAAGTGCTTACAGTTTTCTCAGTTACAGAGTTTGGAGGGTTTTGGTAAAACCCTTCGTATTTATTTCTGAAGCACATCTCCAGGTTGCTTCATAAATATTAAAAAGCAAGTATTTTTATGAGGAAGAATCACTCATCTAAATGCTTTACAATCCAGAAGCTACATTTCAGGGTTTTTTTTACTTTTTTCTGGCTTTCCCAACCAAAACATGCCAGAAGATCATAATTCAAATCCAAATAAGCTGCTTGTAACATATACAGTTACACTTAAAAAAAATATTAAAAAAATAAAATTAAAAAAAAAATCAAAAACTTGAATACAAATCCAGTCTTAAAACTTTACCAAAAAAAATTGTTCCGGGACATAACGGCCATTTCATGACTGACTGTAATGTGTCTGATTACAAGATAAGGTCCTGTGGAAAGTAGAACTAAAATCTAAAATGTAAGATTTACATTCCCATTTTGCTCTTAAAAGCAGTGAGAAGGCTTCCCTGCAGCAGCCTGTGTGCTAAAGAAACAGCAAAGCAGCAAATAATAAAGTTTCACAGAAGTGGCTTTGTACGATGCCTCCATTTGAGTCTCCTCTAAGCAGGTTTGATTTGGTTCAATAGGGGAGAGTTTTATGGCATCCTCCCACTACCCAGGATGAGTCCTTAAACTGCTGTCACTACTGAGCAGGGGAACTTTCTGCTGAAAACAAAACTTTGAAGTGACTAAAGTGTACATAGGTAAGGCTATAAAACCACAGCAAAACATAGAGCAAGCTACTATCTAGAGAGCTAATTAACCCCATTAAATTTGAGAACTAATTTTTTTCCATTATTCCTTCCTTAAAAATAACATTTTTAGCGGACGATTAATGGATTTCTTTAATACCACAAGAGAATTTATCAACAGCCATCAACACAGCCCATTTTTACCCAGCCTGGAGTTAGCAAAAAAGAAAAAAAGTTTTGGTGGCATAATTTTCTTTGCAGAGCTGTGGAAAATAGAGCAATTCCACATGCTAGGAGCTTTCTTGATAGAAACAGTTAATTTACCACATGAGGAATATCACATGCATACCACTTCCACCTAACATGAATCACTCCTTCCAGTTTAGAAAACTAAGGTCTTTTATCTTCCTCAGGGTGGAGTCCATCTCCTCCCATAGATCCCTACAGAATAAAACTCTAATCGTTTTAAGATTTAAAGGCATTACTTCTTTTACTTTCTTGTGTTCATATATCACATTTCAATGTCTTCTAAACAAGAGAGAGCTTAATGTTTTTCTGTAACCTTGAACAGGCCAGTACATAACTTTTATTGCTTCATCCTTGAGCTCTTATGTAGTTCCATGATCTAATTTGTTATACTGGTGGTATTAAGATGCTTTTACCAGATGAACAATACACAGTATAAATTCCTTAAAGCTAATTCTAAAACGGATGTGCTAATTTGCATATTAGGTTAAACAAGGAAAAGCTGAAACGGAATAAAAGAAGCCAAACTACATGTTTTAATATGCTGTGTCTCTCCTTAGTAAGGCTAATAGATAGCAAGTCACTGCTCTATGCAGTTCAAACTAGGAAGAATGCCTCTAGGACCTGATCTAAAATCTGTTGACATCAGCAGAGTCTTTCTTTCAAATATACTACTTTGAGGACCAGACCTTAAAGAGAATTCTGTCTAATTTTCTCATGGGAGTGTGAATATAAAGGCAGATTTTTGCTTGACCAGTGTTTCCATCCTTCTCCCAATTCATCTCCCAGGAAGATAGAGGAAAACTCAAGATTTGAGACAGATCATATTAGGCACTACCATTTATTTGAAATAAGCTCTTAATAATGTGCCATTGGTCTGTTAGATCGGAAATTATGCAGTCAGAGAGGATAAACAGTGTAGAAGTGGTCCCCTTATTGTGGAATAGATACTAAGCATCTGAAATTTTAGACAGTGGGAAAATCTGTTGTTCCTAGTCACAGGGACACTTATGCAATGTTGTATAATATGCATTGCATGCTAATGTATTATGCATTACAATATCTATGTATAATATGCGCTGCATATCATACAATATGCAATGGTATAGCAATTTTAAGTGAGAAAATGTGTAGGAAGGTTAAAACCACACAACTGTTTTAGTATACCCACAAATATATACAGCACTAATTTTACATAAAGTAACGGGAACAACATATTATAAACACAAATGCTTGACTCAAATGTTATTGGCATTTTTCTTGACCTTTGAAAATGGTCTTTCCAAAACAAGTACCTCATTTTGATGGGTGTGGGATATTCAAAAGCTCTAAATTAAATGCCTCAAAAGCAGTCTTCAAAACTGTGTTCTAAAGTGTATTAAATTAGGCCCCACAAAACCAGTTTTTGGCACCTGTTCTTGAAATGAAGGGAAAAAAAGCACATTGAATCAAGATTATGCATTATTTTTCAGGAATTCAGCAATTTCTTGGAGAGATTAAATTTACTACAGCTTTGAAATAACAGAGTTAGTGCACATTTTGAATGGTTGCCGGACTGGGTAACAGCTAGCACAGGGGCCTCAGGGAATTTTGTTGTAGTTAACCCATCCTTCTGTTCTGTTCCTACTTTTACATCCTACTTTTACATGCAAAAGAAAATGTTTGTGCTTGATATAATATTTATAGATATAAGTAAAAGTCAATTCCTTTCTGGTTTTAATGTACCAGCATGTATAAGAAATACACAGAACTATATCTATATTATTGCTACTACTTTGCAAAATGCTGTATATATTGCAAATCTGGCCCTCTAATAGTAGGCAGTTAAAGACCTCTGCACTGAAATCTGCCAAAGCTGATACTGCAATCACAAACATGTGTTGTTACACTTCTTGTGGCTCATCTCCACATGGTGCAGCTGTTGTGTTGGCTAAAGAAAATGCAGGCCCAAGGGAAACAAATTTAATTCAGCTGGGGTGACTTCCACTAAAAAAAGTGCTTTAAGGAGAACAGGTGTTGTACAGTAAGAGGGATTGTTTGAGAGGTTTTCCCCAAACTTGCTTTGCTTCTAGGAAAGCTACTCTAAAGTGGTATGCCTGTGATAATAATCTTTTGCGGTCTAATTTTTAAATAATACCCTTCAGAAATGCAACATATTACAGAAATTCTATTTTTGTTTGTTTGGCTCAGTCTTAGGACATGAGAGCGAGTACAGGACCTTATGCTGTAAGTTAGGAGCTGGAGGAAGGCTCATTGCTGTTATTCAGATTCCTTGGCCTCAAGAAGGTTTGTTCAATCAGCAAATGATCGTACCAGGCAGACTTGCAGCCCATGTAAGTCACCAGCTGACACCCCTAGAGCTGTGCTTGTTTAAACCTGTAAAACTACTGATTTAATTTTTTTTTAAATTCACTTAAATATAGCTCCCTCCTAAATATGTTCCCATTTAGTCCAAATAAATAAGCTAAGATATGCTTTTCCCTCTTACTATGTTCTCTAAGAAAACAGCATTAAGGGTATGACTTTTTTTCTTTTCCAGGAAGACCTATACCTTATATACTATGAAACCTCCTCTAGCTCCATCATGCATTCCTACCTCTCTGCTTTCTGTGTCCTCTGGTTTGTCAGAATGGAAACTGACTGATGTTTAGCAGCCTTCACACTATGGGCAGTAGCATCCCACAGCACTGAGGCACTGGAATCCCTGGAAGCTGGGAAAGACTTTTCCCAGCAGGCTCTCAGGATGTCTTTCTCTGTGAGTGCTGACTGAACCAGACCTTCAGGCAGATACTGCTGCAGACAGCAGATCTTTGTCTTCCTCTTGTCGGCTCTCTTTCCAAAGTAAGGTTACTGCAGAGGGCACTCTCTTGTTGTGTAGATGTCTTCATACTGCACTTTCCTCCTTTGGGCCTATTTTTTTCTATGTCCTGCAAGTTCAAGAATTCCTTCCCTTTGAGGCAAGAGAAGTCCAAATGTGGGGTGATTTTTCCACATATTCCTTGGTTCTCCTATAGGATGTATGGGAGTTGCTTTCAGCTCTTCTTTAAAAGATCTTAACTAAATAAATGTTATTACAATATTCTGTTTTTATTTTTAAAGTTAATCTTCTTAGCTCCTTCTTCAATATTTATTGCCACATGTTTTATCTGCAGAGTATCTTATGCAAACCCTGGGCTGTTTTTCAGACTTTTTCTCAGATTTCTGAATTGAAGGCCCAGTACTCCTCCTTCTGAATAACATTCAGAACTCAACAAGGTCAATAGCAAAATTTATGAGAATTTTGTTCTGTCTCTCTGTCTGCATATAAAGACCTGCAACAAATCTTGCATTTTTGCCAATTTCCCCTCACCAAGGGAAAGAAAGTTGCTCTGACCTTTCCACTTTTCTCACAGGACTTGTGACCAAAACCCTAAGTCACACTGATGGAAGAAACTGCCATGGATATGCCTGAATTCAAAAGCTGGGAGATGGACCTATACCCTGCCAGTGAGGGGGGAAAAGTATCCCAATTAACAAAATAAGAAGAAACAACTGCGTAGTGAAACCATTATGGAGACACTCACTCTCTACTGTGTATATGTAAAACCAGTATTCCAAACACGGGGGGGGGGAAAAAAATATTATTTGTAGAGTGAGATGAATTCAACAGTGTCCAAGTGTCACTGAAGGAAGCTGCTTAGAGTGATATCTGAATTTAAGATTAACCTCTTGCTTTTCATGATGTTGGACTCTGTGCTTATCAGGGAAGTTTTATGTTTGAGGTTCAGGGAGAAGGTGATGGCCATGTCCTCTGAATACTTTCAGATGACTGATTTTCAGAATGCTGCTGGCATTATTCCAGCTGGAGGCCTGGCCATTAGATAAGCTTAACATTATGGTGGCCATTTGCAAAACAGATGAGAGCTGGAATAGCAAGAGGAAATGAGAAACCTAAGAAACCTACTGAAACTCCCTGAAAATAAAGACCTAGCACTGGAAGGAAAAGTCTTAGATCCTTCCACTGAAAGAAAAACTATTAAGCATAAATTTTCAGCTGGTAAAAGTATAACCACTACCCCAGGGGAGACAAAAACGCTGGCTGAAGCAGTACTACCACAAGTACTGGCCTAAAGAAATCTAGGGAAAGTTGCACTAGCTTCCTGTGTGAGAGTCTAGACAAAACTTTTTAGATATTGCCAGATAGGATAAATGTACTTCTGCTTTCAGGTGGGAGTTTTTGTTTGGTTTGGTTGGGTTTTTTTAATGGTGAAGCCCATAGCTCTGCTGGCTAAGAACCCTGTTTATTAATCCCTCCTCTGCCAGTATTTAAATTGTGTTAAATGGCATTGGAGCATTATACTACCAGAAGGTTTGATAGATATCATTTGGCAGATCCTGTGGTGGCCAGTTACATCACCCTCACAGCTGCCTCTTCCCTCTCTCTGCCAGAAATTGCTGTCTCTGGAAGTGGCTTGGCAAAAGGATCATACCTGTACTTCAGCAATTCTTGTTTAGCCAGATGCTGTAATTCAACCTCACAAGTAGAGATAGCTGAGGGCCATTCATTTTCGTTCTGCATTTAGTAGCTGAAGTCTCCTTTGCACTGGCATTTGGAAATGTTGTGAGCAGTGATCCTTGGTTACCGCATTTTCACTATCAGGCTTTCACATGGCAATGGAACTTGATGTGGTGGAAACAGGAATGGGGCTCTTTCCACTGATAATTTCCTGGCAGAGAGAAAATATTAAGTCATCTTTTTTTAATCAAATAGCCTCACCTGAGTAAATATTCTAGAAATTCCAATTTTTAATTTTATTATCATAGTCTGTTGCTCAAGCTGTGTTTTCTGACTGTGCAGCAATAATAGTGCTATGAGCACATGACAATTTTTCAAACTGGCATTGTATTTGGTTCCTTTTACATTTCCACACATAATCTGCATAACATTATTAAATCTTTCCTGTACATTATTTAGCCTCTGGGATCAAATGAAATCATACATAACTGGAACTCTTTGGACTTTGACAGATGTCCTCTAGCAGATTTTTTGCAGTGGTTTTTAAATTGTTACTGCTTTTAGCTATTTTCTTGGCCTTTTCCTGGAATTGGACGTGTGTCAGCTGCTCTGGTGGAAAACACTAACTTCTTAGCTTTTAAAAGTGGGTTTGAGTTACTGTACCAGACTTTGACTAAAGCAACTTGAAGCAAAGGTATGATCCTTTTCACCAGTTCACCTGCAGGAAGAGTAGTGCTCCACAGACAGCTGTCAAAAGGGTTAGGAAGGTAATGTGGAGGACTTGCTTGCAAGCTTCTGGAGGAATATTTACAGCATCTTGCCTCTGGTCCTTTTTTCATGAGAGAGCATGGGGAATCTGGGTATTCTCCTAAAACAGTGAAGGTCATGAAAAAAATACTAAACCTTTGCAGCTCTGTTTTGAAATAATACAGATTCTCCTGCAACCAATCTGCTTTGTGGGCTGTCTTCTACTGTGGTGTTATGAAGTTACCCTAAGTAATACTGTACCTAGACATTGCACAATTTGTTTCCTTTCATCTCTACACCTGTGCAAGGCTTTTTATGTGTGGGAAAGCTTTTTCTACCTTGTGTATTTTGTAAGTAACCCCTTTGATAAAGAGAACCCTTGACTTATTATCTCTGCCTAAGTTCCTATACTTTTTACGTCTTTGGAGCAAATAAAAATAGTCATCCCAACATAGATCATTTGTTTTTTAAAAACTCTGTATCAACCAAATAATACAAAAAAAATCTCACACCATCATATTTTAATGAGTTCAGGCATTTTTGAACAATTGAGACTTTAAATCTGTGAATAAACTGAAGAATGTGTCACTGCATTCAAGAAGCATACTTTCATTTTAAGAAACCACAGCTGCAACAATAAGATGGAAATTTGACACACTCTAGGTTGGAGGTGGCAAGGATTAAAGATATGGAATTAGAAAAGAAACCCCTTATGCTGTTGAACAGAATTTGGGACATAAATCAATGACTAACTTTGGCTAAGCTTTGCCTTATGGAGGTATGCAGCATTGCAGCTTCACAGTTATCAGTATTTGTCATCTTGAGTATCAGTACACATGCCAGATGCAAAAGAGGGGCCCAGAGAGAACATGGGGGATGAGGAAAAGAAAATTAATAGTTTCAGTGACAATGTACAGTATTTTGATGTGAAACAGAACTTCTGTAATATTTCAAGGGGCTTACGTACGTACATACATATATATATGAACAAAAGCTGTTGGAAATAAGCCTTTGACTTCAAAATATGCCTGATTAAAAAGAATACTGATAAAAATTGAGACGAGAACAGCTGGAACTTTGATTGCAGTTATACTTTCTTCTGGATGTTTATTTCTAGATCACTTTTGCAGCTGCTTTTATCTACTCCTTAGAAGTTCTTTTAGATTTGAGGAACCATTAGCTGTAAAAGTAAACATCAGTTCAAGTCTGTTTTTATAGATCTTCTTGAAACCATTGAGGGTGGGAAAGATAATGTGAGACTAATGCTGAACTAGATCAGACTTAAGTGATGCTTTGAACAGCCTTTTAGCATTTGAGGCTCCACTTGTAACTCTAACAGAATGTTGAATATTTCTAATATTGTTCTTTAATTAAGCAGTTAGGAATTTCCAAGCTTTAGGAATTAAAATACTCTTTTTGGAAAACTTTAATTCATGTCACACTGTCATTCAAAAGGCAGAATGCTTTCAAGTATGCCTTCCCTATCTGGGTACAGAGATGGTTGTTAAAACTAGTTCTGCTGCCTTTCAGTATCTGTCATATATAAATATTATGCTTTGAATAAAACAGATCTGTAGTTTTGACTCCACTCTATTTTGTTATTGTAGTTGTTTAAGAGTTCTTTAATAACTGTGGTTTTTATTTGCTTAAGAGATGCCTGTTTGGAGACTGGAGAAAGGTCAAGGTTAACCCTGCTTAACCTTAGCTAATGACCTATATTGGTGGTCTCTTTTAGATCTCAGGAGTGTCAGCAATAATGCTGTGGCCACTGACTGACTTTCATGCCAGGTCCCACTGAAATAAACACACTGTTATACTTATTTTATGCTTCTTTCCAACAGAAATTTTTACTACACTGTATTGGTCAAAGCCCTCTGGTCAAAGTCACTGAGACTTCTCTATTTTCAGATTTAAGATTTTAAGAATTCAAGCACAAGATACATTTTCTTAAAAAATCCTTTCAGATGGCTTCATGATTCTTCTTGTGGAACCATTCCTGGATTTAAAAAATATTTTTTCAGTTTCTATATTCAGCTTTCATTTCTCTGTCCTGAGCTTTTCTGTTAATGATGGAGATTTCCTCACAATTCTCCATAGGCACTCTCTCTAGACTCCCTGAAAGCCCCCAGTCTTGCAGACGCCATTGCTTCCACCACAGCCAGGAAGGCTGTCATTCCAAAGCATTCCTTGTCCTAGGGTCTCTTCTGCTCCCTTCCACAGCCTCCTGACACAGCAAGGTGCTGTACCTTCGCAGGCAGGCTCCATCCAGCAGTTCAGAAACACGCGGCCTTATGGCAGCAAGTGAGATTCCAAAACTCCTGGTTGCATTTGAGCAACCAGTAGTCCTCAGTACAACTGAAATGTAAAAGGAGAATATATATTGCACTGGAAAGTTTGCATCGTAGCTGGCAGTATCTCTTTCCCCTCTTCTCTGAAGCTGAAAATAAGAGGCCTTGAGTCAGTTCTGTTTCTGGTTCAATGTCATGTCCTTGGCTTTCAGCACTCCTCTGGTGCTAAAATGAGTTTTGGTGCCGAAATGAATGGGATTTATGGTTTTCTTGGAGACAGTTCCCAAAGGGGAATTTGAAAGAATAGTATAACTACTAATTTTCACCCACCTAGCATGGGTGAGCAAGTCAAATAAATTAAAGAGTTAATGCAAACAAGGCAGACCTGCAATAATCATTGACACTTTTTATGAAACAGGCCATGCCATCTACTCTAGACTTAGAGGGGAAAAGGGGCCTTTGCAACCTTCATCCTACCCTTCACCATCGTGTCCAAGTCCCTCAAATATTTCTGTGGGGTCTGTGAAAGGGAACTAGGGAGAGCATGCAAAATGCCAGTCCTCTGAGCAGGGACCTGTACCATCGTGGGAACAGGAAACAAAAGTCCATGAGCAAAGAAGGTGGAAATCCACTGCTGGATCTTCACTCTGATTTGTCATGGTTTCACATGCTTTCAGTTTGTTGCTGACTCATGACACCCAGACACCAGAGACTGTCTGCCATGACACACTGGCTCAGCTCAGCAGGATGGGAAGGAAAATGAGAATGAAGAGTATTCTTTACCAGAAAGTCTTCTGACAGGTCCAGGCCCAGCTAAGTTCTATTCTTGAACTGATCTGTTCCATTTCCCAGTTGTTGCTTTGACTGCACTCCAGAGTGATCTTGCCCTGATTTTTCCCCACAGTGGCTGTGGAGAGTTCAGGGAGAAAAAGGACACTTTTTCCCATGCCATGAGCTAGATTCAAACTGCTCTACACTGCAAAATCTCTAAGGTGTATCAGTCAGCATCGCATCCACAGAGTCTGTGTTGGTGCAACTGTCCTCTCACCCAACAGGATGATGCACACAGTGGTGCTATGAAGTGGCAGCAGAAGCTGGGAACACCAGCATGTAAGGCAAAAACAAGGTAGTCATACAGAGAGCAGTGCCAACAACTTAACTCATGGAAAAGGACATGAAAGCAGGCATGATGAATATTCTTGCCTAGAACAGTAACTGCTCTTGGGTTTTTTTATAAACTTTTATTCATTTGTTTATTTTTATGAGGCAGTCTGAAAATAATATCCCTGATTTAGTAAATATTTAAAACCAGCAAATTTATTTAAAATTAAGCAGATGACTGGCCTATAAAGACATTGAAGCACCTGCTTAGATGATTGCCCTGGATGGCAATCATCTTAAGCATGCACTTAAATGCTTTTTGGATTATACTCAGTAGAGATACAGAGTTGTGTTCAGCCTTGGCAGTGTCTTTAAGTGCTTTCTAATGCCTTACCCTGGTAAGCTTTCCCTCAATTTCCTTGTATTTCAGCAATCTTCCATAACTTAACCTTCAAAACCCCTGATTTTATTAAGAAGTGCAGGGTTTCATCAGTAACGTTTGTCTGGGCATTGTAGAAGTGAGTTTGCTGAGGAATAACTGTTAGTTTCTTGTAATCTACATTATTGTCCTTTTCTTTGAATTAGATGCCACAAACAACTGAAAAAAATCACACAGAGATTAATACAGACATTGTGCACATCTGTAAGTGATGATTTGCATATGTTTGCACCGTACTTGTAATGCTCTGAAAATATCTGAAATGCTCTGTAGTATCCTGGTTTATAACATATCCTTCACCACAGTTTACACATTGAGAATGCATGCTGAAAACAGGAAACACGCATATGGAGGGTAGGTAAAAAAGGATTATAGTATCGCATACATTCGACAGAATAGTCCCAGTTTAAGAGTATCGTAAGCATCAGGCTTGCATAAACAAATCAGTGCTTAACCACAGATGTATCTAATGACCATATGGATTGTGCGTGTTTACAACTGGAAAAAACTCTCTGAGCTTTCCTATTGTTTGTTGACTTACACCCTATAATATTAGTTTTATTTGTGAAACCAAGTTATTCACTGGGATATTGCAAGTTCTTAAAAGGAAATGAAGTTATTTAATATATGCCACAGGACAAGATGTATGGGTCTGTTCTCTGCTGCCTTGGAGTTCTCATGTCCTAGGTGAGTTACGAGGCATGTGACCAAATGTACAACTGCATTTCTTAAACCAATTTATCGCTTTTATACAATATTTCTTTTAGATTTTCCCCCAGCAGTTGGCTCAGAGATTGCAAACTTCATGATCCTTTCGGCCTGAGGCAGCTGCAGAACTTCATGGGGGCCTGAACCCCCCCTTTAACACAGGAATGGAGTCTACAAACCCAGGGTCGTGCAGCAGGCAGGCGGCCCTGAAGCCCTGCCGACCTTCACCTTGCAGGTGTCCTTTGACACGTCTGCCAAGAGAGGTAAAATGCCACCACCAGAGAGTAAGTAGAGCCTGTCAGCCTGGGGACCCTCTGTAGTCCTGAGGCTCAGCTTGAGGGGGTCGGCGGCAAGGTATGGAGCAATGAGAGAGGGGCTCGCTCGTGTGCAAATGGGTGTCTGTGCTTCCACAGCACAGCCCTGCTCAGTGTTTCTGTACTGACAGCAGGAAAGACTTTACCCAGAAGGTTGCTTAAACCAAACTATAGCGAGGTACGGCATGTTGTATTTCTTCATGTCTTGTCATCTGCTCACTTCAGACACCACAAAAACCTCTTATTGCTGATGGTGGGGGAAAGAACACTTTAGACTGGAAAGATCCATTTATCGAGGGCTCGGGGCAAGACGGCAGCACCGCAGCTGGCGGCGTCCTCTCCTCGGTCCCCACGCCGCCGGCGGCCGCCGCCGCACCATCCGTCGCCCCATCCGCACCGCGCTATTGCACCGAGGCAATACTTGAGGCACAACGCGCAAGTTCCGCGGGATGAGCGGCCCCCACCGCTGTGCACACAGCAAAGCCGGACTCTGCCGAAGGCGGTTTGACGTTTCTCCCGGTGCGCCCGTGAGCCCTGCGCTGTCTGACATGGAGCCAGGAGCTTCGGGAGCAGGGAGCCGGGGCTCGGTAGTGGCAGGAGAACAAAAGTCCCCCCGGGGCTCTGTGCTCCCTAGAGAGGGGAAGACGAGAAGGAAGCACCCATAGGGCTGGCTGCGGTGGTGATGCACGTCGGAGAGGGATCGGGGCGGGCACCCGCGGTGCCGCGGGTGAGACGGCTGGGCCCGCTCCCTGCTGCCCGGAGGCAGCCCCGCGGCCGGGACCGAGGGCAGGGGCCGAGGGCGAGGGGGTGGCAGGGCTTGTGCGCCCGGGGTGAATGCGGGCGGTATCCTGCCCGCTGGGGTTGTTGTGTGCTTCGTTACTTTCTTCTTTCATAGAAACTAATCGCGGCGGTATTCTACGGGGATCTGAGCCCGAGAAGGGAAAAAGGGCACGCTTAGCTGGAGCTACAGCTGCGGTGTCCCCCGAAGCCTGCCAAGTGCCGCGTCCCCGTCCGCCTACGCCTGTTTGTCAAATCCTGGCATTTCCTGACTACTTCATTAAAAACAAAACAGAATATCCCACCCAATAAAACGGAGCGAAGTCGGTGATGATTTAGTCACCAAGAAACACCAGCGGAATCAAATGCCAGATAGACGGGCGGTCACTGTTTCCCTTGAAAAAAAAAAAAAAAAAAAAAAAAAAAAATTAAGTCCTTGGTGTGTAGCCGAGTGGTTTGCCGCACCGGCCTATCTGTCGGCCGGCCTTAGCCCAGGGCTGGGGCCGCGGGTGTCCTCGCTGCTCAGCGGCCTCTGCCCTGCGCGCCCCGGCAGCGCTCCCCGAGCCAGCGGCCGTCAGGGGCCCTCGGGTCGCCTCCCAAATTAGGGTGCGGCGGTGCCCTGCACTGGCGACTGTGCTCCTGGCCCCTTCTCTTGGCTTGGCCCTTGGATAAGCCAAAGCCGTCCCGAATACCTCCTGACCCTTGTCCCTCTGGCACCCGCTGCGGGTGCACCCCTGACCCCTTCTGAAGATTCTGCCCCATTCATTTTCGCGGGGGTGAGTTCCCAGTGACCGGGGCCCCCCACTGCCGACAGCGGTGGCCTGAATCGCTCCATGCACGCATCGCTCACTGCAGACGCGCACGGTGCCCCGCGGGAGGGCCCGCCAAGAGCCGCCGCGGGGCCTCGCTACCTTCCCCGGGCGCATTTCTGTGCTCAGAAAGGGTCAAGGTTTGCCCCAGGCTTCACGGCCGCGGAGGAACTGCTTTAATCTCTTCTTCGCAGCAAGAACAAACACTGCCTATCTCCTTGCTACCCTGGACTGAATCCAGTGCTCCGGATGAATTTTTTTGGGGGGGTGTGGGAAGAGAGAGAGCGGGGGGAGGCTGAGATAACTGCGGCGATGTCTGCATCGGCGGGACGTGCAGATGGGAGAAGGCGGTGCGAGGTGAGCGCTCAGACGCCCGCGGATAGCGGTGCTACCTCCATGCCCCTCGGGGCCCCGCGGCCGCCGTCTCTTGGGCGGTGCGGGGAGAGCCCCGCTCTGGGTCCACCGGGACCCCCACCGCAATGCGCTGGATCCGCCGGGACACCCACGGCGGGGCCGGGGCCCGTGCCGGGGCGGGCGTAGCGCGCAGGGCGCCGCACCGACCCCAAGGCGGCGCTGCAGCACCGCGGGCCGCCGCCGCCGGGTACAGAGCGGCTCCGGGCGCTCCCCCCGCCCGTACCGCCCGGCCGTGCCCGCGCCCGTTCCGGGCACAACGGGGAGGCCGTTCCGCCGAGCGGGGGAGGTCTCGTGGGTGCGGGAGGGGCCTGCCCGAGGTGGACGCGGAAAGGTGACATGGGAGTGCTGGGCTCCTGCGGGACCGGCGTCCCGTGCCGCAGCCAGTGTCTCCCCTGCTCGACGGGTGCCATTGCCGTGGAGCCCCCCGGCATCCGAGCGACCCCGGGCCCCGGCTTGTGCGGAGCTGACGCGGCACTACCGGTGGATCTCGCTGCCGGCTCTCGCCGCGCACCTGCCGGGCGGGCCGGGCGGGGTGGCGCCGGGGTCACCGGTGCTCCCGGCCAGCTCAGACGTGCGCGCCGGTGGTGGGAGAGTGCGGCGTAGCCGAAACGTGCCACGAGCGGCCGCGGAAAGAACAGCCCGGGCAGTGACTCCGCACCGCACCGTCCCCCTCCCGAGTTCCCTCCGCTTTGAGACTTTTTCGTTGCCTGGTCGGCTTGTTATTTGAGGAGGTCGTTGTTGTATGGGGAAATTTTAGGTTCTGGGTTTGATTTTGGGTTGGTTGTTAATTATATATATATTTTTTTTCCTTCACGTGTGAGGCTTATTTCTACTTGCTGTAAAGGGCAAGAAATTATGGTTCTCCCGAAACAATTTCCCTTTGATCCTTGAGTCTAGGGGTGTTGTTCTTGATATCCAGAAGCCAGCAGTGCGGGGAAAAAATTGCGACTCTGAAGTCCATTTTTCACTTCGTTCTTGAGGCAACCTGCCTCTTTCGAGAAAGAAGAACGAGGAGATGCGGGTCCTGCCCCCGCGTCTTGCCGGAGTCCCCCAGCTCAGCGGCGACCAATGAGCCCTTGCCCTATTCAGGCTCTCCGGCGTGGCCCGCACCCACCTCACATGCAGCCCGAGGAAATCTCACCTTCTCCCGCAATTGTGAACTTCTGTATCCTCGCTGCCCGGGAGAAGAAATACTATTTATTTAGGCTGTCTGTGATTTAAAACAGAGAAGTTTCGAAGCAGGAATTTATGAAAAGAAACGAAAAATAGCCCCGGCGGCTGGCGGCAGCCGCGGGCTGAAACGTGCGCCATCCTCGGGTGCGCTGCCTTGTGAGGGGACACGGCCAAACCTTCCTCTGCCGACTCTTATTTCCCTCTTTGATTAATTTTTTTCTTACTGTACACTAAAAGGAG
>JACBWW010000003.1:45379578-45421080 GCA_020086605.1 Lanius collurio
GAGGCGGAGCGGCGCGGCCCCGAGCGCGGGGCTGTGCGAGCCGCGGGGTGGGCCGGCGGCGGCGGCGGGCGGGCGGGGACAGCGCTCCACGCCACTCACCGCTGAAATGTGATGGACCGGGCAGGGGGCGGCTCAGACTCGCGCCGAGCCTCGCCGGGGTCGAAGGAGGGAGGCTGCGGGCGGGAGGCGGCGATCTATGCCGGGGGCCCGGGACCGCAGCGGCCAGAGCTCCCAGCCGCCGCCCAGCCTTCCGCAACATGCCGGTGGCCGCTGGGCCCTGACCCCGCTGAGCGCCCCCGTTGTGGATCTAATGTCTCCGTGAAGGTGCCGCGGCCCCCGCCTCAGCTTTGCCCCGGGAAGAGCAGCAGGCTGCGGTAGGTGAGTGGCTCCGTTGGCTCGCCCTGCCCGCTGCCGTCGGCGGGAGCGCGGCGTCCGCCCCGAGAGCGGAGTGTGCGCTCAGCCGGGAGCGCAGGGCCGCCGGGTTTACTTTCAGTTCGCAGCTCCGCGGCGGGTTGGGGTGTGGGTGTCCCCCTCCTCCATTCCGCGGGCGCATTGATGTGAGGCCAGGGGACAGCAGCCTCCTGGGATGCGCTCTCGATATTCTTCACGCGAAATTCCTAGCAGAGAGAAGCCGGTCCGTGCACGGACTGCGGAGCCAAGCCGCGGGTCGCACTGGAGAAATCCTCGGTCAGGGGAAACACCTGGCTGCGCAGGCAGTGGCGGCCGCGGCCTCGGGTGAGGCCTCCGGGGAGCGGAGGCGAGCCGGTGCCCGTCTGCTCCCTGGATAGGACGGCAGCGCCTTCGGGGCATGGTCCTGGCCCCACTGCGGGAGAACGAGGAGCGAGGGCCGGACCAGCAGGTCGGCGGCAAGCAGGTAGAGAGGGGTGTCCTGGCACCAGGCTTAATTTAATTAAGCTCTCTGAATGGAATGGGAAAAGGAAGCGCCAAGGTTTAAGCAACATCCGTTTTTGGTTGACTTTCAACCCCCGTCCCAACACACCTTAATATAAATGGCCTAAAAATCACGTACGAAGGCGTTTTCTAGTCTTTTTTAATACGTTTTACTAAAGTTATCTCCAAATACAAATAGTAACAGATGTACCGCCGTTCAGACAGCAGTGTAGTTTTAGAAGTTTCTACCTTAAAATGCGGATTTCTTGTTCCGTGTTCGGAGTTGGGTCTTGGACAGCAAAACGAGCGAGGTGCAATGACACCCCCCCCGCCACCCCCCAGCCACCAAACGCGGCTGTAACAGAGGGAGCTCTGCCCTACGGAAATACTGCCCCTACTTCGGTCATAGCTTCCAGCCGGTGGCTCCGAAACCCAGCTTCAAACAACCGGGATGGAGGCAGGAGCCGCCGGAGCAGCCAGAGGAAAGCGATTTCATTGCTTCTGTTTCTGTTCCTCTTAGAAAGCGATCAGGAACTCACACTACGGCATCTTTAAAAATAAGTCTCCATATATAACCACCCCCACCACAATAAAACGAAAAGGTCGCAATATATAATAAGTCGTATCGATAGCTGTCCCCAGTATCGATAAAATCACAAACGAGGAAAACTGGGCAGCAGCGGAGGAAGCTCAGGGGAGCCACGACTCGAGGCAAACGAAAACAGGGGTAGGCAGCAGTGCAGTTCACACGCGACCTCCTTGCCACATTTCTTTTACCCAGTCGGCCAATTGTGCGGTGCCACAAACGTGGAGGAAAGGTATTTTAGGAAAAAAACCGAAAAGTAGCTTTCCAGCCGGGGTGTACGTGATGCCAGCGGAACGGCAGGAGCCGGGCGGCAGCGGCCCGGGAGGCAGGGACACCACTCCCAGAGTGCGGGCTCTGCGCTCGGAGTTTCCTTTATTTTTGTTGTTGTTTGGAGGGGGTGGTTCAGGATTTTTGCAGGGGGAGGGTCTCTTGTTTATTTTGGAAACTGCGGGTTACCAGACCCTCCACACAAATCCCTTGAGATGCTGGGTCACCCTCGGCCCTACCTCTTGTTTACAGGCCCACAGAGACCCTGGAGTTTGCTTTGGCCGCTTTCCTGGGTCGCGGCAGCTTCTTGGCTGCTGGAAGTGAACCCTCAACGAAAGCAAAAAAAAGGGAAATGGCAGGGGCTTGCCCCCCGCGCCGATGTCCCCCTGCCCTGAGGAGGGGAGCGTCGCCCCGTGTCCGCCGAGGGTCCCCCCTTGCGACGGGAGCAGCGGGCCCGGCGGTTTCGGTTGAATGGGCTGAGTGAAACCCTCTGACAGTCACACACCGCTCATTAGCTCCCGGCCCCGCCGCTCCTGCGGATCTCCCTGCCGGGGGACGCCCGAGGGGGTGCGGGGGGTTCGGCCGCACGGCTCCGTCCCACCGGGGCTGCGCTCGCCCTTCTCGGCCCTGCGAGACGGAGGGAGCCGAATCCGGGGCAGCGCCGTGCCGGGCGGCCCTCGGCGGGCCGGGGAGGCCTCCGGGCCGGCCGCTCTCCTCGCCGCCGGTGGGATGGCTGCAGCGCGGGGGGCTGGGTTGGAGGTGTGCGTGCGGGGCAGGGGCTCCTTTTCTCTCCTTCGGTTATCTTGATAAATGAGTTGTTGTTGAAGGAAGAAAAATAAGCAACTGAGCTAGGACTAACGCGGGGTTTATTCCCCCCCGCTCCGCCCCCCGGGCCTGACTCGGTTGTCTGAGAGCACCCTGCTCTATCCCGGGGAGGCCCCAGCCAGGAGGGGTCGGGGGTCGGGGCCTCCGCGCCCGCAGGAGGCCGGACGGAGGGTGGGAGCGACGCCGGGGGCCAGGTCGGCGCGGGGGGCAGGAGGGAGGCGGCGCCGGGGTCCCCGCGGTGGGCGCTGCAAGGGAAGGTGGCAGGGCGACGGAGGGCGGAGAGGCTTCGTCCCCGGCCCCGGCCCCGTTTTCATTCCGCCTGTATTTTTGCACGATTCGTTTAATTTGAATCTGCAGTGCCTTCTGTTGTCTCGGTGCTGGGTTTTCTCCTTTTTATTTTGGGGCGGCCGTTTTGGGAACGCTATTTTTATTTATTAATTTACTACTCTTTAGCTTCTCCGGCCGAAGCGATCGCGCTGTGGGTCAATGTCGGCCGCAGGTCCCGGCGGAGAACGGGAGCCTAGGCTGCGGCGGGGTGCTGGGGCCGCGGCAAGGCAGCGCCCCGGAGCCGTGCCTGGCCCTCCCTGGCTCCGCTGCTGCGCTCGCCTCGGCTAAGGAGTACCACGCTGCTCTCAGTAAAAGTCTCTCTCCCCTCCTTTCTCCCTCTTTCTTCCTAGGATTTTCTCCCCGTCTCGGAAGCCCATCAGAGGCACCAGCTGCTCCTCCGGCTCGCGCCCACCTCGGGAAGATGGGAAGCAAAGCTCTGCCAGCCCCCATCCCGCTGCACCCGTCCCTGCAACTCACTAACTACTCATTCCTCCAGGCTGTGAATACCTTCCCCGCAGCTGTGGACCAGTTGCAAGGTCTGTACGGACTCAGCGCCGTGCAAACCATGCACATGAACCACTGGACATTGGGCTACCCCAATGTGCATGAAATCACCCGCTCTACTATCACGGAGATGGCGGCTGCGCAGGGCTTGGTGGACTCCCGCTTCCCTTTCCCAGCGCTCCCCTTCGCCACGCACCTCTTCCACCCCAAGCAAGGGGCCATCGCCCACGTCCTCCCAGCATTGCACAAGGACAGGCCCCGCTTTGACTTTGCCAACCTGGCCGTGGCCGCCACGCAGGAGGACCCCCCCAAGGTGGGAGAGCTCTCCAAGCTGAGTCCCGGACTGGCCTCACCCCTGTCGGGCATCAGCAAGCTGTCCCCGGACAGGAAGCCTTCCCGCGGCCGCCTGCCCTCCAAGACGAAAAAGGAGTTCATCTGCAAGTTCTGCGGCAGGCACTTCACCAAGTCCTATAACCTCCTCATCCACGAGCGAACCCACACGGACGAGCGGCCCTACACCTGCGACATCTGCCACAAGGCTTTCCGGAGGCAGGACCACCTGCGGGACCACCGGTGAGGGACCACCACGACCGGGGTCGGGCCGTGGGCAGCCGGGTTGGGGTGAGCCTCTCGAGGGGGTGATACTCAGCGGCTCCAGGAGCTCCGGGCTGAGCCAGGGAAACTGCACAGGATAAGCCCCCGGCTCAGATTCCGTGGCCACAGAGGGACCAGGGCAGCCGAAACCTGCGTTTTGTGTGGGACGGGTACCCGCCTGAGGGAGAGCCAGAGGGGTTCACAGCCGGAGATGAAGATCCCGAGGCTTTTGTGCTTCTGAGTCATGGCCCTGGGGGATGCAGGGAGCAGGACGGGTCGCAGGTGGGCGCTTCCCTGCTGGTCCCCCATCCGTCTCCGCACACCGCGCCCGGTGCTGAGAGGCGCCCGCGGCCGCAGAGCGGAGAATCGTCTTCCGCTTCGGAGAGCAGCGGGCTAGGGTCCGGCCGGCAGCTCAGATGGTGTACCGGTCTGGCACCAGAGAGAGCAGTCACGCTTCGATGCGAATTATTGCAATTGTTCTGAACCCGCCAAGAAGTTTAACCATAAACAGAATAATAATAGTGAAAGGAGGAAAGAACAGGGTGAGGGCGTCTGGGGGGTTGTGTCGAGTTTGGAGGAGTGGGGTCTGGGGTGGTGCGGCCCATGCGCCTCCGGCAGCGCTGCTCACTCACCCCACGGGTTGCCTTCCAGGTACATTCATTCAAAAGAGAAACCCTTCAAGTGCCAGGAGTGCGGGAAGGGCTTCTGCCAGTCCAGGACCCTGGCGGTCCACAAAACCCTACACATGCAGGTGAGCCCGGCGTTCCCTGGCCTTTCAACGTGTGTGCCGCCGGTGCGGACCCGACTCGGCCCGGTTCGGCCCGGCTCGGCTCGGCTTGGCCGGCCGCAGGGCAGGGGCGGTGGCCACCGGGGGAACGGGGCTCTGGTGGGAAGGGGAGCGAGGTAGCTCCGGCACTGGACGGCCCCGTGGGTCCGCGGGGGGACAGCGGCCAGTGGTTACCTCTGCGGCCGCCGGAGACCCGCGGACAAAGGGCAGCCGTGGGAGCCGCGGGGACGCGGTTGGCGGCCGGGAGTGAGCCTCGGGTTCGGGTTTGTCAACGCCGCTGCTTCGAGGCGTTTTTCGTTGGGGGCTGCAGCCCTGCCCTGGCGGCGGCGGCAGGCGCGGGGCAGAGGGGCGGCCCGGCGGCGGGATGCGGTGCGGAGCGGTGCGGAGGGACTGCCGTGGCGGCCGGGCGGGCAGCAGGAGTCCCGGAGCGGGAGGGCGGCGCGGAGGCTGCTTTCGGTGCGCCCCAGGGGCGCGAAACATCACGACTAGAGAACTATAATATAAGATTATTGGGGCAGGATAGGGAGAGGTGGGCGGCCGCCCAGCCGCACGGGACTCCTCTCGTTGGGGTCCTCCCCCGTTATCTCAAGTTGTGCGTTGCGATGAGAAAAAGTGCAGTGATACGTTAAACCAGGTGGTCTGTGAAGGATTAATCCTTTGCTTGCTTCAAATCTGAACAGGAATCTCCACACAAATGCCCCACATGTGGAAGAACCTTTAATCAAAGAAGTAACCTGAAAACTCACCTTCTTACCCATACAGACATCAAGCCCTACAACTGTGAGCAGTGCGGCAAAGTGTTCAGGCGAAACTGTGATCTACGGCGGCACAGTCTAACTCACACCCCGCGGCAGGACTTCTAGAGCAGCCAGGGACCCGCGCCCGCTCCGGCAGCTCCAACTTGCCCACTTTACTCAAGGAGTGTATTGTAGGAACTCACAGACGCGCGCACACACACACGGAGACACGCACGCAGACTTGGGGCCAAGCTTTCCTACCACATGTCTGCGAAACTCGTTTAGAGAGTGCGGACTGCAGGATCGGGCCCCTCTCCAACCCACACCCAAGCGTAAAGCTCATCTTGTAGATAATCGCGGCTCATTTTAGAGCTCTGTACAGAACGTGTTTTTTTCTTCATTTGTTTGTTTTGTATCGTGTCAGATGCACATCGATAACAAATCGTGGAGGCAAAGTATCTCTTTAAAAATGTATTTCAAAATAAATCTTTTTTTTTTTTTCCAAATACCTCCCGCCTTCTTGTATTATTCTCTGAGCATTTGGGCTTTTTTTTTCCTGCTGTGTCAATGCAATGGTAAAGCATATTGAATAAATTTCCTAGCTGGGTAATTGTACTGTCACAACAATTTTGGTGATCAGTTTGGTTTGGTCTGTTCCACTGTCGCTGTTGTGTTATCTATTGTTAAGTAAAATGAAAGTGCGTTATTTGAGAGTTTATAGCTCTATTACTTAATAGTATGAATGTCTAAATATTAACTTCTGTACTTTTTTTTTCTCGTTTTCCCGAACGATTTTTTTTTAAGAAGAAAAAGCAAGAAATATTTGCAAATAAACAGATCGTAGGAAATAATGCATAGAGCCGTTCTTACGCCAAAGCGGCTTATTAGTAACTTATTTGCAATCAGTCCGTAAATTGTAAAAGTTATCCCTCTCGCGGGGGTTGCAGCAGGCAGCCTCCCGCCTGTAGACTTTGGACACGGGCAATTCACCCGCCTAGACAGGGACTTTATCCTGCAGAAGACGATTCTTTCCCGACAGCTCTGGAAGCAAACAGCGAGACGCCAATACTGCCCTCCGCCCCGGGCTCATCAGCGGGCCCCGGGCAGAGCTGCGGCCCTGGAAGCAGGGATCCCCTCACCTCGTTCCCCTCCTCCATCTGCGCTGCCGAGCTCAAGTCACGCCCAGGGGGTTGAACGGAGAGGCGCTGAGCAGAGGGATTGTTCCCCCCCTCTCGGGAGACCCTCACCCCACGGTGGGGGCCCCCAGGCACTCCCTGCCGGGTTGGCTCTCGGCGACTCAGCATGTCCACCCCATGGGCTGCACGCTCAGTGCCTGCACCGGCTCTGCAGCCGGCAGGATGGTGGCACTGAACAATGGGCTCCCCTGCTTGTCATCCTTGCAAGCCCCTCACCAGCGCCTGTTTACTCTTCTGGAAAAGCATGGTGCCAACACTGAGGCATTTTCCGTGATATATTGCAAGGTGACTTGGATGTGAATCCCCTCATTACCATCCCACTGCTCTTGTCACTTCTGGCACCCTCTCCACAGTGTTTTGAGTAGTTTGGGGCCCCAAAAATTGTTCTTTCTCGGGCTGGGGGCAACTGTCCTGCCCTACTCCTCTGCCAAATTAAGGACCAGGCTAGAATAGCAGGGAGAAGTCTCTTCTCCAGGTCCAGGGAGCCCTACCCAAGGAGAGAACTATCCCCTTGCTCCCAATTTAACAGGGAGGGCTTCACTCCTGGGCTCCACCTAGCAGAGTACCAGAATTCCAGGCTGGTCCACCCATGTGAAGGATCACAAATCCTAGGATGCCCGAAAGCAGCAGGTGCTGACTGAGCTTGTGTGGCTACACTGTCCCGCTCCCTGATCCTCGTTGGTCCTTCGGCAGGTAACCACACTGCCCTGAGCACTGTTAATGAGTAGCAAGTCAAAACCAGCAGTGCCAGGGCTGCAGTCAGACCATCAGCGCAGAAAGCGCTGCATCACTGCCTGCACTGCCTCCACAGAGGGCTGCCACGGGGCAGGGACTACAAGCCAGCACTGCTCTGTCCCAGACCAGGCAGACAGGTGAATTTCCACTGGTACAGAAGATATGACAGTCCCAAACTCAGACAAAATTTATTATGTGGTCAAGGCCTATCTCTCAATCTGCTCCTATCCAGGAACATGGAGAAGGAAAGTAAGTTTCTGCAGCCAGAAATACTGGTCTGCTGGCTGAAGAGCAGCCTCCCTAGTCAAAGTTTATGTGAGTGCCATCTGCTCTCTTCCTCTTTACCACCTGTGAACTTGCACCCCTTCTTTGCTGAGGTGCTGCACCCCTAGAGCTATCTTTTCCCTCATTTTACCCTGCCCTGCTGGCAGCTCTTGTCCTCCCTCTTCAAAATGCTTCTCTCTCCACACTGCTCCTCTCCAAACCACTCTTCATGGGCACTTTTGGTTCCTCTTCATAGGCATCTTCTCAGTATCTGATGTCTTTCCATCTGACTGATTCTTCTACTCCCAGTGCATTCCTGTTCTCTCAGTAGGTTATTCCCTCTAAGTTTCTCTATCCTTATTGTTCACTGAGTTCCTGTCCCCAGGCCGTTTTACATCCCCAAGTACACACAGCAAGGCTGGGATAACTCAGTTCGAGTAAACACTCCTGTCAGGATACATATGGGCTTAGTCCACTCCTCATAGGCCAAGTTCTATGTGAAGTTTGTTTGGAAAGAACTTAATCAGATGAACAATATCAAAGCACAAAATTAAAGTCATTGTATATAGCTAAGGTTTTATTTAATTGTTTGAGGTTGCTTGTTTAATAATCTTCCCCCTGAGCAGACACAGATTGTAAATGTATCTTCTGAGGATTTCTAAAGTTCAGCAGCCAGAAAAAAAAACTAAATTACTGAAGCAGGTCAATGACAAGCACTTCTAACCGTTGGTCCATGGACTGTTACTTTATATTTAAACCAGTAGCTATCATCTTAAAATGTCAGAGAATGGTCTAGTATTTCTCTTTACTCTCAATACACTTGCCTATAGCACTGCCACACCCCACTCCCTTTTTAAAAAATCATCCCTCCCTGGAAAATTTCAGAGGCAGCTCTAAAGAACATGTTAAAATACACATATGGTTTGTTGGTTTTAGACCTGTTGGGAACAGAAACAAGTTCTGTAAAGCTACCTTTTGGGCAGGGCTAGGGTTTTTATAGCCATAAAGTTCCATCCTGACTTTCACAATGCAAACACTAAGTACAGCAATATCCCTGTGACTGCCATTTGTGCCTTTGTGAAGTATCCTCCTTCCCTCTGGAAGTTCTCTGCTCAGTTGCAGAACACAGCACACAGCTCCATGCTTCTGCAGTTTCCGAGAGCTTCCCAAACCACCTGCCTCCTGCTGCTCTGTGTTCCTCTCTTCCATTGCCACTTCATTTTCAGCACGGCTTTTTTTTTTCCTTCACTGGCACAGCTCATTCTGCACCTTTTGCTGTGTTAGAGGCAGCAGCTGCAGTGCTGTAGCAGGGAAAAGAACTAGCTGTGCTACATACCAGGGAGAGAAAACCAGCAGATAATAAGATACGTCACAATAATCTCAATTTTTTAGGAGCAAATTTTAGCCCTTTAAGTTGCATCAGAAAACTGAGCTCTTTGCCCATCAGTTGCTGAAACAGATACTGTCCACAGCTGATGGCAGAACTGCTCAGCCCAGCTAATTGTGCATAAAGCTTTTCTATGAGGTAAATATTACACAGCAATAGCATGCCATGCTATCCCAGACCAGCACAGACTACATCCAATGCCAGTGCAAATCTGCTGGCAAAACCCAGCTTTATACCAGTACCACCTTAGGAATATGCACAGCCCAAATCTAAATGTCAGACACCCAGCAGCAGCCCAGGAGTGTGGCACAGCCACATCTGCCTGGGTCTAGGGGCTGGTGCCCAGGGTCCTTTTGAGCAAAACATGTGAAAAACCACCGTTGATTGAACTCCTCTCTACCTGCTCTCCCCTTAATTTTTCCTCTTCCTTCTTCCTTCTCACTGCTCTACTTTTGGACATTTGCTTCAGGAGTTGCTTCTCTTACCCCAGACATCCTGTACTACACCCTGCCTCCTGCCTAGACTCACCTCCATCTCCTTCCCTACTTTTTCCTGCTTGTTTCTTTTTTGCCTTTCCATGTCTCACCCCACATTTCAACCTCTTTTCCTGAACAATTTCCTTCACTCAGACTTTTTGGTTCCCTCTTCTCAACCACTCCAACTTCCACTTGTTGCCTCACTCTGTCCTTCAGCCACCAGCCCATATGAGGTCCTCTCTCTTCCCTGACCCAGAGCTCATGTCCCCTGTGTGGTACTTCTCACACTCGGCTGGTCCTTCCTTGCTGATCCCATTAACTGATGCCATGTCCACATGGCACTCAGGAGACACCAGAACAAGTGCCATAGATGCACTTGGACCATTCTAAGTATGCTGGTTCTGACACAAAGCCAGCAGCATAATCCCAGGAGGACCAGGGTTGGTGGCACATGCAGCTGGTGGCAGCCTGGGCTACTCAGGGTGGAAGCACTCCTATCAGCAGTGCTGCATCCCACAGACAGCAGGGGAACAGGCAGGGAGGGGGACAGGCAGGCAGAGGGACATAGCTCTAGTGAAGACCCTGCATGCTGTGCTGGGAGATGCAGTGGCCCCAGAGGAACGACTTCTCAGACCTGGCAGTGCTGACTGAAGGTGGCATCTTGCCTGGCTGCAGGCCACCACCAGCTGCAGCAGCTAGGCCTTGCAGCCATCACAGGGCTGGTTTGGATTTGGGGAGATGAGGAGCACTCCTACAATCTGTCCTCCATTGGGGCCACATTTAAAGGAGGTTGAAGGGGGTGCTGGGCAGTCTCTGGAACAATTGGGATTGTCCAAGTGAATCTCCAGGCCTTTAGAATCCGTTTGAAATCAGCCTCCTCTCAGTAGGAGAAGGGGAGCAGCAGGACTTTTTCTTCCCTGAAATTCTTGTAGGATCCAGAGAGTGGCTCCATCGCCTCACACGGCTGAGGGCTGCAGCTAGGAGAAGATTACAAACCCCAGGTCTTTTGACTTTCCCTCTCTGCAGAAATCCCCCAGATTTCTGGCTTTGAAACAAGCTGACTTCACCTTGCCTGCAGATCGGGGACGGAATCGGGAAAGAAACCTGCTGGCATGGGCGGTGCCGGTGGTGCCGTGCCGTAGGCAGCGCAGCGAGACTCCCAACTCCCCCAGGCCGTGCCTTGACCTGAGGCTCCCTCGCAGTGCACTTGTGAGGGCTCTCCCACATGCCAGGGCATTTTGGAGATCCATTTGTTCATCTGCAGGAAGCAGATTGACTGATTGCTTGCTTTTCTCTGTTCAAGTGTAAGAGGAAGCAAAACCTTTATTTCTTTTTCCCCTCAGAGATTCGTTATAAGGTATTATCTCTACTACTGCCAGCTGACATCCTTTGGCGTCACTACCACTCAGTGCACTGAAGATGCCTCAAGGTGTGTCAGTCGTGCTTCACGTCAATGCGCCTTGATGTATCTCTTTGGCTGGAATTGAAAGGTACAGTTTCTAAATCTCCCTGTGACCCATTTTGCATGGATCACTGGTGCGCTAGAATGTAGCTACTCCTTCCCATCATGTTAATGCAAGTTTGCCTGCGTTCAAAGCAGCCTGGCCTCCATGTGCCACGTTGAGCGGAGAGCTCGCGCTTGGGTGTCCGTGTGAAACGGGCACAGCTGCTTCAGGCTTAATACTTTCCACACAAGTTACATGCTTTAGGTGTTTTCATTGGTCTATCATAGTCCCTTTATTTAAACATTGTAAATTCTTTTGCTTGATAAACATAGGCAGACAGCTGGATTATCTTAATCTTGGGGCTTGCAGTCAGCAAGCACAGTGAATGCTCCCAGGTTGCGGAGGCACCCTCTCCGGCCCGGGTCCCGTGGGCCCCCCTCAGATAAGCTGGGCAGCAATGCTCAGTGCTCAGTGTGTCATCAGGAAAAGGACCAAAATGCCTGCAAGGGAGCAGCTCTGGTCACAGGATGCCTGCCTGAGTGTCCTTGAAGCCAGCCCTGAGGAGAGCCCTAATTAATACTTCCAGTGCAGCCCTGTGGCTCCCTGCGCTGTGTTGGCTGTGCACTGCCCTGTCTGCCGGCACGCTGGGATGGGAAGGAGGGTGGCGGGAAGGCAAACCCCCAGGGACCCTTCTAGAAAGCCCTGAGGTCCAGCTGTGATGGCAGATGGGATTCATGGGCAGCTCCAGCCCTGGGCGTGCTCCGGCTGCCTGTGAGGGCAATGCAAATGCAGTGCACCTGCCCACAGGGTGTCATGGCCTCCAGAATCCTTTAAAGGATGCCTGGCTGGGGTACAATGTAAACCCAGTGCTGATTTAGTCCAGGAGCTGGTTCTGCTGGGATGAATCATTTAACCCCACAAGCACCCCATGGCTCTGCCTCGTTTTTCCATGTTGTGGCCTTCCTTTCTAGCTTCACAGAGGAAATGATGGCCCAATCCTGGGCATGAACTGCAACAGAAAAACGCTAGAGAAACAAGGAAGCATTTAAGGGGATTTCAGTTATATATACCACTGAACAAATCTGGGTGATTGGTTCAGAACCTCACCAATTTCTTTTATCATGCACCTATTATCCTCTAATTTTATTTCATAAAAGCTGGGTCTTGAAATTAATGCTGCAATAAGAGGTATGTGGCAGCTCACACTATCACATGTAATGTTCCTGCCAAGCTACAACCATAGTTTTGTCATGATTCCTATTTTCAAACTCCCATAAAAAAAGGTTAAAAACAGATTTTCAGTAGTTCAGCTGTGGGTACCTCACATTTTTCTGAGTCTCATTTGCCTAGTTAAAACAAAAAACAAACTCTAGACACACCAAGTTTTTAATAAAAAATTAGTCTGCCACGCAGTCATGTGATCCTGTAGTTTTCTGGGGTGCACAACAGGTTCCATAAAATGACCCAGTAAGTTCAAACAAGCTTACTGGGGTTGCGGCACAGGAACGAGGGATAAAGTGGGGACCTTGCTGCCTTTGCCTAGGTCTATCCTTACATAGGCAGCACTTGTTTGTCTACTTCAACAGGGCTTTCCAGCTGGGAAGAGAGGATGTGGGCAAATGAACAAGTTACTGCAGGGCTAATGGGGGATGTGAAAGTTGGCACCTCAGCTACTGCCCAGAAACCGCTCTAATGTATTCTTTAACCTCCTCAAAAATGCAAACTCACTTTTCCTCTCCCACAGGGAATGATATACTTTGCTTTTGCTACAAGATACTGTGGGTAAGAGGGTGCAGGTGGACACTTGCCACCACAGAGCAGCCAAACTGTAGGCTGATGGTAGTTGGTTGTCTCCCTAAACTCTGAGGCACAACAGATTAATTTCCCTAAAAGCACCACTGTAAAATCCTGATTCAGGTGAGGGAACGGCATTGGAGTTTTGGTGCTCAATTGGCCTTTGCCTCACAGCCACTTGCAGGCAGCAACCTGGTTTGACTAGAATTCGTCAGGTTTCAGCAACAGGAAATTGCAGATGAGAGAATGCTCAGTAAAGTGCAATTGCTCAGTTTCAGTCGCAAGCTGTGAAAAGTAGCAGCTCACCAAGCTCTCAACTTTAACCCTGCTATTAATACTGTTTTTTCTAATAACATTGAGACTAATGCAGCATGAGGATCTTGTTGTAGTAAACAGTCTCCTGATGATGCTCAAGAAACCTATGTCCTGTTTTCACACAGTTTGCTGTCTAAGTGTCCCAGCAAACTCCCAAGAAGCTTACAGTGTCTCAGCTAAAATACAGGTGGTTAGAAAGGTGACTCTATATTAAAACCTAGGTTTGAGGTGTTTCCTCTGCCAGACAGCAGAACAGGCACCCTGAAATGCTTCTTGAGGCAATGATGTGTGCTGTTCAGGCTTCATGAGAGGAGAAATTAGGGGGTTGGCCAGTGTCTTACTCCTTTTCCTTGGAGAGCCCCAGGGACTGTTCTCATACAGCTGCTTGGAGTGCAAGGCAGGAGAAAATCCCTGCCCCAAAATTGGATGGGCTTTGCAACCTGCCCTTGAGGACTTAACACCGCTCTGGTTTCCACACTGCTCTCACTGGTAATGTAGGCAGTCTGTGGTAGTATAAAAGCTGTTCAAGATGGTTGATTAAACTACTAGGACTCTGTGCAGCACTGAAGCCTGCAAATATATTCCTCCCAAAGCAGACTGGAGAGGGATGGGGGCATGGCTGATAGAAGCAAGGCTGGCGGGTGCAACTCTTCCCACTCCCTGAGGACAATAAGCCCTATCCTGGGAGTGGACTGGTGTCAATATGGGACTCTCCATCTTGATCCAGTTTGGATGGGCCAAGACATGTTGAGACATGCCCTTTCAATATGCTGCATTTTATTAAAAACAAAGTAACTGTGGGCCAGATTGTAAAACTAGGTGGGCCTCATTTGTCTGTCCCTACTGTAAGCCAATGAAACCTTCAACATATTCAAACTCTCACCTTTTTACCCATTTGAATGAAAAAGCATCACTAATAAAAGAAAATGACTCACCTAATGCTAAACCTGAGCTCTGTAGATCAGCTTTGATCAAATTCACTGACATTTGGATAACTGCGTTATTATAACTAAAACATCTTTTAAAGTTTTTTTTTCCAGACGCTCATTCTTTAAAATTTGCTTTGATCACTGTGACTATCCTTTTCAGCAGAAATTTGTCCACGGAGGGTGAATTTTTTTCATTTGTTTTTCATATGGATTCTCTTTCCTTTGTTCATATTTTAAATCGGTGAAGCTACCCTTCAAGTTAGCCCTTACAATAAAAATGCAGCTACTGTGTGGCTTTTAACAACTCATTTAACCCATCTGTGCTTCCATAGTCTTGTTAGAAACCCAAGGAAACTCACACTTATTTATGCAATCAGGCTGATCATGAGGCTTAATTAGATTTTTTTTTTAGGATAAAGTAAACATTTCAGAAGGGTAAAGCAGGGAAGTGACGGTTGCTGTTATGGTGGTCTGACAACACCAATTTGTAATATGTTACAACAGTAGTGTTACAAAATGCTGCACAGAAGGATATTTCTTTCAAAAAGTACTTTTGAATTAGTTCAAGTACTCCAGTTTCCAAATAGGAGTCACAATCTGAGGCAATTAAAATAAATGGAAGCAGGAATGTGTCAGGACAATTACGAATTAAAAGACTGAAATCACTGGAGATGGAAGGGCAAAAATTTGCCTGTGTGTTAGTATGCATCTGTGTATGAAGCTCAACTTTAGATGCTGAGGAGGGTAAAGTTTGACTTTTCTTTTTCTATGGAAAAAAATTCACGCACGTATGATGCAATAAAATTTAGTTTAGCAATAGATAAATGCATTTGTAACTAATTTTTCCCTTTCAAGCAGGCAGGAACACTGTTTAAGCTTTAATTTGCTAATTATCATTTATTGTAATTTGACCATGCAGCTGGGGAAGGTGGTGCTGATTGTTCATCAAAGAGGGCAGCTGCCAGGCTCTAGAGTCAGGATAGTCTTATTAGTGGCTTTTTACAGCATGGGCAGAGTTCTTGTCAGAGCTTGTAACAGAGGTGGATTAACCACAAATAATTTTTAAAACTTTGAAGTCTAAAGCTGTAGCACCTTTTGCTGTATTCTAGGAAAAAAAAAGTGAACGTGTTCAGATAACGTTGGCTGGTGAGATTCTCCCCCTGGCTCGTACCAAAGTGCAGTCTTCACCCTCCCAGGGCTGCCTGTGCGGCCATTTTGCAATCACGGATCCTTGTCATCCGACAGAGAGAGCCCTGGAACTCCACACGGCTTCTGCCTCCGATAAAACTATTTATGAGCGCACACATTTCCAAAGATCGGGCCCTGCGATCATTAGCTCTGCACCAAGCTTCTTAGGGATAGCTTGTTTTCCCAAAACACTTAAGGCTGAGAATTCCTATTAATATAAATCTGCTTTAAACAGGAGATAGTAATTTTTTAATGCAGACGTCCTCTAATATTTTCATGATGTAGCTTATACCTTAATAGATAGCAGTTGCGGTGCAGATCTGGCCATGCAGTTGCATAACATATTTGTGGTAATGACAACCCTTGCTGACATGGAAAATTAATATTAAGAAAATTAATGTAAGGAAAATCTTTAATAGGTTTTTGTCTGTGTCTAATGAAATTTAGCAGTTAGCAGAAGAAAGGAATTTAGTACCAGGTGAGTAGCCAGCTCTTCAGAAATCATGTTTTCTTGACCGCATTTTAAGACCTGCTGTTTTGATTTAGCGCATAAGGAGCAATATCTGCTTCATAAACAACAGCATAAAACACCACACTCAGGATGCTGCCTGGCATACTCAGCTGTCAGAACCTTGCCCACAAGAAGGAGTTCCTTGGCACTAACGTTTTTCATGTTGGTGCCTGTTCTGTCTGGGGAAGTGCTTTGAAAGCTCAGAAACTTCAGCAGGACAGGAGAGCAGCTTAATGCTCAAACCCACCTACCAGTGACTGGGTGAAAAGACATCTTTTCACAAGCAGTGTCTGTCAAGTCCTTTGGCAAAACAGAAGTAGCTGTTTTCCTGATAAGAAAGGCTGCTCTTTTTTGTTGCATATCCAAGGACCGCAGTGTTATAACAACAGAGCAGCATGCAGACACTGCTCAGCACAAAAGGGGAAGAAATCCTGGATGGGGACCAACCTCCTCTGCCTCCCCCCCAGCCTCTGCCCCCCCCAGCTCACAGCTGCCATCCCATCAGAGAACACCAGTGTTGGCATCAGCTTTTGTTCAAGGTGATCCGTGGTTTAAGTGTTAGAGTCTTTTCATCTGTTGCCTGGGTTTCTCTTGAATGAAAGAAGACTGGCATATTTTTCTCCTTTTTGCTGCTAGGAAGGTAGGTACTGACCCCCTTCATTTCCTGGTGATTGTGGATATTAGAAATGATGCAAGCAGAAGATACCTGGCATGACATTACAGAAATCAAAGGGAAAAAAATTCTTGGAAGAAACCCCATTTTTTTTTCAATTTAGACAGCCTGAAGTTGTTTTGTTTCATTACCTCCTACCTAAATTTCTTGAAAACCATACCTAGCGAGAGGGAGGTATTTCTTGGTAAAAAATTGTGTATTGTGTGCTATTTTTCAAGGAGTGGGCAGACTCTTAACAGCCTTCTGAGTCGTCCCTGAGAGACACCAATTGTGAGAGGAAGGGTTGTATTTGATCAATAAGAAACGTGTGTGTGTGTGCACAAATAAAAGGAGCAGCAAATCCAACCCTCTTATCTCCCTTCCTTCTTGCATGCCAGATCACCTTTGGCATCAGCTCCAGTCCTGCAGCTGCTGTTTTCAAGCAGCTCTCATCTACACCAGCCCTGGCTGCTGACCTCCTCTGGGTACAGATTCAGGCCTGGTCTTTCCTCATCCCTTCCCTTCACCCATTCATTCCCACAGCCCAAAGGAAGTGGAAAATGAAAGTCAGTTATTTACTCCACAGTTCTTCAAAATTAAACAGATATCAGAAGTTCTCTGGAAGTGAAAGATGATAATTATTTTCTAAATCACTGACATTTTTTTTTTTTTAGAAACCCTCTGCTGCTCATCCTTTTGTTACTGAGGGTGCACAGAGAACAAGGCTTGTTTATCACAGAATGGACTGTCTTCCTGGAAACCCCAAAAGACGCATAGGGAAATGTTGTTAGGTTGAAGAATCTTTCAAGATTTGGATAGTTAGTTTTGTCCAGATAAGAAATAATTTATTCTTCATAACTAAATCAGAAAATTTTAAAAACAGATTGACTAGCAACGTGTTAATATTCATCATCATCTTGAGTACTGGTGGTGGCTTGATCACATTGTTCAGAAATGAGACATGAACAAAACATGCTTATAAAATATAAATATTGGTGCCCATTCTGTGCTGTGCATGCCCATCTCATTTACTTACATCCCCAAATATTTAATGTAACTTCATTTGGCAACATGTGGATGGTTAGTTCATCGTTAGCTCATACAGAAAAAGTAACAGAGTAATGAAATATTGCACTTTTTTTCCCCCTGAAGAATAAGATAATGAAATCAACTTTTTTTTAGTCTCCTAAGGTATTTTTACAGAAGGTAGATAACACATATATGTATTTGGAGACACAGACATTAACACACACCCAAAATATATATGATGTTTTGTGGCTAAACCAGTTGCTTTTGTCATCAATAATAGCAAAACATGGGCTGGATCCAAGTGCTTTGCAGTTTTCTGTCACATTAATGCAGTATAGAAATATAAAAATAACATATAATTGTACTTACTGTATTGCAGGAGAACGTTTTCTGTCTGGATTTTGAACGCTGTTCTCATCTGTACTAGAAATCACTATTTTATCTTGCTTTACAATGTTTTTTTCTCATCACAAAAATTGCTGCTTATATTCACACAAGCCATTCAGCAGAATGATAAAGTTAAAAATGAGCACAAAGAATAGAGGATGAAAGTTTATATCAAACAATACACATCAAAGCGTAGAGACTTCACTTCCTTTTTGCTACCTCCATCCGTAGATTTTCACATGAATCAGATCATTGCTACATCATTGCTAGTAGCTCCAAATGGCTCATATTAATTCACTTCTCATTGAAAATGATTTTTTTATTAAATCCTTACGTATCATTATATCAAAATAATATGCTAATAAACATTTAAAATAGTTGATAATGTAGAACATTTTCCCTTTTAATTTTTCTTAGGTGGACCCCAAAACAAAAACACATCAAAAGAGAAAAGAATCTAAAAATTTCAATTAATCTTAACCAGAAATTCAAGCAATGACAATATTGAAGAGACTTTGTAATACCTAATATCCCCTGACAACATTTCAAATCCACATGTGAATATAAAATAACTTCTCGCTTGACTTCATTGACCCAGAATTGTCAGCGGAATAGAAACTTCAGTAATTCCTAAAGGTATCAAAGTGTGATTTTCTCTGATTTCAGCTTAAATTTTCTATTTGTCTATATCTGTCTTTTCTCTCTTTCAGAAAGCAGAGGGGATTTGTTCGTTCATGGTCTTTAAAAACACTGTCTTATTTTCATTAAGCTAAGCCCACTGCTGATGTAATTCTTGCATTACAAAGGTCTTAATTTAAACCATGACATAAATGCTTTTCATCAGTTGATTTTTTTGTTCTTTGTGCCAAATTTCTTGCATTTTTAAAATAAAGAATATGGTGTATAATAACTGCTGCGGGACAGGCTGCTTTATTCTTCAATATGAAAGACAAATGGGGTGTGACATGCATACGTTTCAACATGCAGCACTTACTTCTTCAGGACCTTTACTTTTTCCACTGTTTTCTCAGTAGACTATTTCACTTCCTTTGAATCAGGCCTAACGATTACACCGGATTTGAAGCACGGTTCTCGGCGTTGTGCACACTGACGGGACCAAGAGGTGAAAAGTGCTTCTAATCTCTCTCTCCTCTCTCTCTCCCCCTCCTCTCTCTCTTCCACTCCCTGCCTTCCTCTCCTTCCTTCCCCCTCCACTCAAGGATTTGGGGTCTGCAGATGATAATTTACAGACCGTTTTGGAAGAAGGGTGGGGATGCATTCCTAACACCCCAAATCCTGGTTTGCATTACACATTAGGGATTTCAAAGCACACCAAGATTTAATCATAATCAGAAAGTAGAGGAATAGTTTCTACAACATTCTGCAGGATCGAGTATTTTTTTTTCTTCCTTTGGTATCCCTGTAACTAATACAGCAAAATTGCACTGCCCTTATGTCCTACTGTTATTGTAGTGATCAGTGAGCTGTGTTAATGTATCTGGAAAAACTACATAACTTGTTTGGAGATTATTTTGAGTTTAGGAGCTTGGTTTATTTTAAGAAAAAGTCAAAAGACACTAACTGTTTATCTACTTACATGTGAAAGTACAGAAGAACTGTTTCTTGATTAACATTACTACAAATGAATCAATATGGAAAGGATGCAAATATTTAAGTAGAATTTCAACACGATCTACACTAACACCAAACTGCAGTATTAGTTCATTGATCTCCACAGGAAAACATTGTCAAATACAGAACCGATTTAGAAAATCTTAATTGAATTTGTCGAAGGAGTAAAATCTTTCAATGATCTTTCTGCATCTACTGCATTTTAGAAGACATTGACCTGATACTTCTATGTTTGTCCTGGCTTTTTATTTTGTCTTTAAAGCAATGCTCTTAAAATTGCCAAAACCAGGATGCAGGGACTGGTTGACTGTTAGTCTGTCAACTTTCTTGTATTATGCAAGACATTAAATGAAATGGAAAAAGTACCTTTTGTTACTCAGATTAAGTATTTGTAATTAATTAATTTTACTTGAGGTAATAGATTAATTCTATTTCTTGAACATTGGGAATCTAAATAAAATTGAAGCTAGGGAAAAATGATTTTCCTATGAAGCACTTAGGACAAGAGTATGTTGAATACTTCTACATTGCAGATTATATCTATAAGATTGGATATTATTTGGTCTGTTATTTTATCTTTTCCCCTTTATTCACTTCACTGTCTGTGCAGTGTTCTATTGCATGAACCTGAGCTGAAGAGAGCAGGGCTATTCTGTAAGGGTGTGTTCATCTTTACATATTTTAAACCTATTTTGATAGATTTATATCAAGGCTGAAGTAATTCACTCTGGGAAAAAACTTGGCATCAAAACTTTTAAATGCAAGCAGATTTTTCTTTCAAATTTTTTTTAAAGAAAATTTAAAAATATTTCGGCATGTTCTTAAAGGCAAAGGTTTAAGTCCTGATTCATTTTAAGTCAATGGGAGCTTTGCCATGACTTCAGTGGAGCCAGGACTTCCTTCAAATGATGGGAAACAATTATGTTTAGCATTTTCAGATGGAAATTTTGTGCTTGTATAAATTAGAATTGTCTTTTTTTTTTTTTTTTTTTTGAGGTGGGGGTGTGTGTATACATATTGTATAATCCATAGCGTGAACTCATCTCTGGATATCTTTCTGTTAAGTGACTGTCTTTTTTTCATTAAGATAAGTAACAGTTCAACATATGTGGTTACTTAAGAAATTCCTCAGGATCTTTAGTGGAGTCTTTCGGGATAAGATGTGAAATCAGCCGTTGTCATTCATGACAAAGATCCCGCATAATTTTTCCAAAGAGTTCGGCATGCCAATGAGAGTGGATCAGCATGAGTGATTGTATTTTGCCCATGTACTTTCCATCTGAGGTTTGGATCCGAGACGGGACTTCTGCCTTTCCTGCTCTAAGCTGCCTTCAGTACCGCTTTGCATTAAAGTCCCTTACATTTTTGGGTAGGAGAGCTGTGAACTTCATTACCTTGCCTTGCTTCACAGAAAGGCGAGGTTATCATTGGTGAAATCCTGCTTACCTTAATCAAAGACAAAACCAAACCTCCAGAGAAGGAGTTAAGGACTGCTTGAGGGAGGTGCAGGATGGGGCTGGCCTTTCTCTGTCCCTCAGGTAAAGCTCCGAAGAGATTTATCATACCTGTCACCTCCAATTGTTTTCAAACATCCGTGATACTGAAGCTACCTGAGGCAGATGATACAATTTTTGTACAAGGGAGGAGTAGTTCAACCAGACCTACCCTGAAGTTCCTGCCTTGAACCATCAGAACCCAATATTTCTCTGGGGATTGAGCCCCACATGTGGGGTCTTGGGGCCAAGTCAAGCTACTGTAGAAAGGACAGCCCCTTCCCCATGCCAGCAGGGTGGGACAGAGTCCACCTCCGTGTTTCTGGATGTTAGAAGCTGGACCAGCTCTACTGTCGTAGTGTTAGATGTGAGACAGCACCTAAGACCTTTCTGGGTGTTTCCTGTGGAAGTGAGATTGATGGTCATTCTCTGGTGCAATCCTGCTTATTTACAAAGAATAAAGAGTCTGCTTTCCTGAACCCTGTGAGGGATGAACAGCAACATGCAATAACTTCTCCTGGAATCACTGGTCAGCCCTTCCAGAGAGTTTTCTACTGAAAGGGAGCTCTGCCCCCTGCTTTCCTCTCAGGTTCTGCCATCAACAGTGGCTCAGCTGCACCCTGGATGTGGTTTCTCCACAAATTTTGTGGACCGTTCCCACTGCTGCTTGTACAATTCGCATTGTCTCCACTAAGGAAGGCTGGGCTCCCACACACCACAGGTGCACAGGCTGTGCAGCCTGGGAAGATCAGAGCTTCCACGAGTCTCCACAAAAATACTGTGAACCTGAACAAACTGGGTCAGCACCAGATTATCACCATGCCCTCCCAGCCCAGCCACAGGTATGACAGAGCTGCCCTTGGCATGTGTACCCCGGCTGCCTGCCCTTCCCAAACTCTGGTCAGAAAGCTGAGTGACAAGTGTAACCTAATTGTCCAAATAAATAGTTCCTTCTGCTAGATACACATGCACCATGGCCTTCTGAGCTCAAGTGTGTATCCTACTGTGCTCATGATGAACAGGCAACACTGCAAAGTCTTGAAAATGCAAATGCTGGCAGTAAGAACAGAGGTGAGGCTGAAAAGTGAGTTGGATATGGCTAAAATCAGTGATTGCTCTGTGAGCAAACATGGAAATAGAGCCAAGAGAGTGAAACGCTGGGCTCTTATTCCTTTCTCCACAAATGGAGGAAGGAATAAAGATGGAGTCTCTGTATGTCTTGGCTGTTCTCTGTATGTAAATGTACTCTTGCAGTGTGTAGCTGCCTCCACACATACACTTTTATCATTATATTAATTTCATGCTTCTGTGGAGAATAACTACATTACATGTTAATACTACCAATAATTTGCGCTGTTAGCATTCTATTATACTCCCTTAAAATCCAGTGACAATCTCATATTTAGAATAAAGAACTCCACATCCTAGATTTAAATCTATGTATGTATGACGAAACATCATTTTTTTTTCTAGGATGAAGCATTTCCTAGATTTTAGAAGACTTTTTTTACATCAGTCCAAACCCCAAGGTAGATCCCAACATAGAAGCTAGATGTTGCAGGGGCTGCCAGGCAGCCCTATCACAACTGGATGTTGCCTTATGCTGCTGTCTTTTGTGACACAGCTTTTATTTCCACAGTTATGATCTGTTATGCTGTGGCTGTGACCAAATACACCTGGTTGATGTACTTGCAGTTTCAGTTAAACATATGAGGGGTTTAACGGTGTGATGAGAACTTTAGTTCAGTTTGCATAGCTTTCAGTGTATGCTGAAATTACATGCTTCTGTGCATCTCTGATCTTTTAAGCATTGTAGCCTTTTTATTTTGTTACTCAGAGTAGCCACTGGCCTCTATATATCCATCCTGCTCTCCATCTGGTATTCTGAGACCGCAAGCAGTAGTAAAGGTGGGGCTGCAGACATCAAAGATACTCATACGTCTTGAAACTAAGCACTGTGCTAAACTCCCTTTAATGCCTCTGTGGGAAAGTGTCTCCATATGTCATCCCATGTATTTTCTTTGCTATTTAAAGTATTGCTTAATAGTACACTAAGCTGGTGGAAAACTATTTGCTTTGTTGGGTTAGTTCTACTTGGGTTTAATGCAGGGCTGGGTAAGCACCAGAGCCTGCGCATGGGAGTGAGTGGGACCAGGAGCATCTGGGGTGGGAGGAAGAGGGATTGGGGCACCCAGCAGGCAGTGGGGTTTCCACTGCTGGGAAGTGGTTATCAGTCCAGCTGAGTGGAGAAATCCTTGGCTGGCTGGGAGGTGTTGAGGCAGGGGTGTAACTGGACTTGCACTTCATCAATTGCGCAAACACCCTGTGGGTAAGTGGGGTCTGTATCTGTGAAGTATCTTCAGACCTTGTAAATCCCCATCCCCATCTCCTTTGCTTAAGTCCTACTCCTTTTGGTTTGTTCTTCCCAACTTCATACTTACTCTCCCTTCTCAGCAATTAGAGCACCTGCCTGCAATCCTGTCCTCATTTCTTGTCTTATCTGTCTTCTGTGATTCTCTCAACTCCGTAATCACTCTTCTAACAAGTTCTCTGGAAACTCCTTCTTATGTTCCCCTACTGATTTTGAAGGACTCTTTCAAGTTTTGACTTTGATGTCCTTTCCTGGTTTCCCTACACTTCATCTCTGGACAACCTCCTACCAGAAACAGGTATGTAGAACTCACTACTGTGATAATGAGTCATAGACCTACCACGCATCTTCTGCCATGTCCTCCTGCTTTCAGTTTAATTATCTACTTTAAAAAAAAGTCCATCCTTTCCCATTTCTTAAATCTGGGCCATCATACAATCAGGAACACAGAAGTCATGAGACCAGAAGGACAATCACTCCTTTAGTCTGGTTGTTTATCTGGACTTTAAAGTCAACCTAGAACCTTGATTTTTCAGATTTGAGGTTGTTTATCCCTCCTCATTTATAACTGCAGATCAAATGCCTTGTAAGAATTTGTTTTTCTTAGAGATATTATTTCTTTTTGTCTCCAGCACGTGGTGACATCTTTTATGTCTTTCCAACTTCTATAGTTGTGGAGAGGCCATTCCCCTCTGGCCATTCTTTACACCACTTGGGCTACTGTACTTTCTTGGTTGCTGCCCTATTTCTGCAAGATATCCCAAGCAAGAAATTGGGTTAAGAGGTAGGTGAAATGAAAATGAAAGCGATAAGACTGACAAGACAATCTTTCAATTCACAGTCTACTTATCACTAGCTTAACTATTTTACCTGTGCTATTGCAGTGATTAGGACCCCTACTCTTGCAGTAGGACTTCTCTTGTACTGGAGAGGGTTACACTAGTGAAAGTCTTTGTGGATAACCTATTTGATCCAGCCCTAAATTTCTCTTCTGTGCTCTCCTCCCTGTCTTCCTGCACAATGGGATCAGGGTGGCCGAGGCTCTAGTGCGAATGCCCTTGGTACAGCCCTGCCTGCTGTTACACAGTTTAACCACTTATATAAGTGGCTGTACTCAACCCCATATGCACTTTTTTCATTGCAGTATCACAGGAGGAAAAGTTAGAAGACTTTAAAAGCAATGTTTTATTGGAATGAAGGTGATTTTTCAAAGATGACTTTTAAACAGATGGTAGAAAAGGCAAGGCTTCTGCTAGTGTTTAACTGTAATATGGCATTGATATGGAGGATGCATTATCAAAAGGTAATAAAGGATGTATGTGGCCAGCAGTTATACTTATTCCAAGATCTTTTTTGAAATCTTACTATTCATGAACCATGCATGACTCAAGCTTGCCATATAGGAGAATTGTTTTATCTCTTCCTCCAGTTATAGTATTTATAATAAAAATAGACATTATAATATACATTTAATATAAATATATATAATTTTATTTTCCAAAGACATGCACTTATGGAAAACTACCTTTGACCATCAGAAACTGAGTGCCCACTATGTGTTACCCAAAAGACTTCATAGCATTTCAGTCTGAAAAAATCAGGTCTCACACCTCCTCATGAAGCAGCCTGGTATGGTGATGTGAGAACTGCTTTTCATTTGGGAAGGCTGAAGAGAAGGGATTTGAGCAAACTAACTCCATACATTCAGGACTAGAAAAATGCTGGTCCATAAATTAAAACTTTTCAGAGAAATCAAATTCTACTCACTTTGTTGGAAGCACAACTCTGTTTCCAGCCAAAGGAATGAGCACGGTTGATCCTTGTACATATAGCTTTTTGAGTCTGGCAATTCAAACACAAGAGAAAGTATCTCTCTCACTCTTCTAAAGAGGAACCATTTTTACTGCACTGATGTGAGTTGGGCTGTACCAGTATAAGTAAGGACAGAACTTGACTTGGCCCTGTGTTCATGCTTATAATATTGCCCCTATTCACAGAGTGGAAACTTGCTGGATTTTTTCCATTAGGAGGAGAAATTGATGATAGGAGTCAGGAATGTCTTTGGTTTATTTACAAAGCATGTACTCAGAATCTTGTTTCTCTGAATGCAGCAGAAACAAACAACAGGCACTTTTCTTACTCAAAGTTTCCAAGCCTGAGTCTGTAGTGCGGCGTGTATTCCATAGAGCCGTGCTGCTCTGGCTTGGGCCCCTGGCAGGGCTGCTTCCCTGGCTGCCGCTCCTCGAGGGCAGTGAGGTGAGACATGCACATGCACACGCACACCCAAGCCCCCTCCTCCCCCCATCCAAGCTGGCTTCCTAACCCCCACACACCACAGGGGATTCTGGTCAAGCTGAGCCTGCTTCTGGCTGAGCTCTGTCATGATCCAGGTCGCATCTTCTGTTGTCTCCAACCTCCTACTCCTGAAAGGACTAGAATGCTCTTTTCATTTAACTTGAAGGACAGACACGTGCAATAGCTTTTTTGGAGGTATGTGACTGCAGATTAAAAAACTCCACTGCCATGAAAAGCCCATATAAATCTAACCTACATGTGCACATGCACACATGTGCACACTCCTGCATGCACACATGTAGAATCTCCAAGCCTTTGGAATAGCTGAGTAACTTGTAGTATAACAGAATTATGAAATTGTTTCATAGTTGTCTAAATAATTTATAGTTCTCAGTTCCTTTATTGTAGGCATGGTTTCACACTAGTTTTACAACCAAACAGCTAATCTCAGATAGGTTGCATGAACTTTTTTCGAAGGGAAATAGGTAAATGAGGGGGAAAATCTTGACATTTAAGTATCATTTCTGAATGTCTGCAACAAGACAATGTTCTCACATTTCAAACAAGTGCTAATTTTCATGGTATTGAGCCAGTCACTCTCGAGCTCTTTTGATCACATTTTGATAGGAGGGTGCAATATATAATGTCAAAGATTTTTCATTCCATGAAAAAAATTTCCCAATCATTTCAAACTAAAAAGGTGGAGACAATGGGCAGGCAGAGTTATACTGTGCTATATTTCTCAGCACACAGTCTTAAAGCTTTTTTTCCATCTTTAGTAATATTTACTTGTAGCAAAGAACATTAGAATAGTTGTAAGTGCAAGTGAAGTTAAAAGCAGACTCTTACCAAAACCCACTGCACAAAATGTGGAAAGCTGAGAGAAGATGTTCTCATGGCATTGCAGCTTTGTAGTATTTCTATACTTTTTTTCTCAGGACAACCTGCTTGTTACCTGAATTGCATAAGGGTTCCTTTTTTCTCTGATCTCTACAATTCCCTGATCTCTGTAATTTGTGAATTTTCATATGTAAAATTGATCTGATTCATTCTATTTTAAGTACACGTGCAATTCTAAAGCAATTTAAAAACTATTGCTAAAGTGGGATAAGCATTGAATTTATCACATTTACATCAAATAAGAGAGTAGCTAGTAGTTTATGAAACAGATCCTTTCAACCTGATGTTGGACCCATAAGAAAGGGATGTTTTCAATGATTCTTTTCATATGTTTATTGGATGCATACATCGCTTATATCTGTCAATACCATTGAGAGCTATGACTAGATAGGGCAAAATAAACATTTTTAAACATGAACAGACTGCATTGGTAGCAATGGAATGCATCTAGTTAGCTAAAGACCTTGTCCTCAGGCACTGAAGGGATCATAATTACAGTTGCAACTCCACCTTCTGGCTTATTTTGCTCTAAGGAGTCCAAGATTTTGGATCTTTTATTTGAATAAATGTGGATACTTCCTTCAGGGTTTGAAAAAGGGAAAAAGTGACAGCTACATTCCAAAGAAAGCTTAGCTGGATGGAAAAGGACTGCTTGCAATACTAATGGGCTCTTTGTCTAGTGGCGCAAACCACTATTGTCACTTTTAACACGTGTAACTAGAATAAACACTGGATATGAGGGCAAAGACTGATCTTCATTTCAGGAGTTGAAGATTTCCATATGAAAATAAATGTATATGTGTAAAATCTTTTTTTGAACAACATTCAACAAATTTATGGGAAAAATACCACGGAAAGCTCTTCTCACCAATAGCATTTGGGCTACTTTAAAGGAACACACAAAGGATAAAAGAATCACATGGACATGGAGAGTGAAAAAGCAGCTACATCCTTGAATAATTTTGTTCTGTGATAGCAAAGAGTCTAAAACTTTCCATAGTTGTTTCCATATTTGTAAATCTAGGGTGCTGCCACAGACACCCTTCCATACTAAAGACAGTATTTTTAGCATTTTGTATTCCTCTTCACCACACCTATCTGTAGCAATCAATTTTGTGATTACTCTCAATGGCTTCAGAACAACATTCAAACTCATATATTCCTGGTCAGAAGGGTTTTAAACATACAGCTCTCTTTTTTAAAAAGGAATGTGCACAGGTATGGGTATAAACATCTTCTTTCTGCATCCTTAGAAATAAATAGAGACTCAGAGTCATACACAAGATTTAATGGAAGGAGTTATAACCCTGTGTAAAGACAAGCACCAGAAGTGGAACAGTGATAAATGAAGCTGTTCAGGCTCCCTGGCATGTTGATTCTGTGGAGTACATTTTACTGAAACAGTTTCCATATCATGTTTGGCCTCATGAATGTTCGGTGGTAGAAGCCAAATACTGTCTTCAGTCCAATCTCTGCAATTCCCTTCAACCACGTCGCAGCTTTCATCTGTTTTCTTGCATCAGATTCTTTCACGGGAGTTCAGCCCTGCCAAGCATCTTGAAGCTGTATTACCAAGAATGTTTCAAGCACAAATCTCTTAGCCTCATCACTGAACACAAGTGCCTTTGCCCAAGTGCAGAAAAGGTTTCTTTGCCTTGAATTCACGGAGAAAAACTGGCAGTTTTGCACCACTTTGAGTCAAGACCTTGGCCTTTAAAGCTGTGGCATAAACATAGGTGTTGAGCCAAAGCAGGATTTGGACTTTGGAAGAGGAATCAGTGTCCGTAGAAATCTGTGAAATGTTTCTGTGTGAAGAGAATATTCTCCAGTATGTCCCTAGCCTGGCCTGTCTGCAGGGCTTGGGAAAAACAGCATCTTGGTTTTCTCCACTGCAGCTCAGACTCACAGACTGAAACTATAGCTGTGCCTTGGTCTGAACAGTTTTCACCCCCTCCGTCCTTGGAGTGTCAACCCTTTCTCCCTTCTTGTGAGCAGAAATTAATGGAAGAAGAGGGAAACTTTTGTTAGTCTTGGCTCAGGGCTGGCTGGGGCACTAATAGGGTGACCAAAGTGTCAAGATCTCCCCAGAGGAGAAAGGACTCAGCAAAACAAAAAACCCTGTAATGAGCAAAATCAAAACCAGGCAGGAGTGTGAGGCTTGAGGGGTCACATGCAGATCAGGAAGGTATCAGGGGATCACACCAGACAGAGAACTCCAAAAAATGTTCATCAGGCTGCAAGTATCCGATTTACCTCTCACTTCTTTACTTTTCCTTAGCTAGACTGCTGCACCTTGATAAAATTCCTTTCCTGTCATCATCCCCTGCACTCCTCTACCTCACTGTGGCAGGCAGCAAGCATGTGCTGAAGGGACATGCCCACTGCTCCTGTCCTGCTCCCCGACAAAGGGCCTGGTTAGGCCCCAGGGAGAGCTGCTTTCCTCCCCTTGCCAGTACCAGAACAGCTTCTGTCTAAAAATGGAAGCCAAGAGAAGGCCTTTTTCAATGCTACCATGTTACCAATCCCAGCGCAGACAAGCCAGCACAGGAACACTGCCCTGCTGGTACTGGGACATTTAGAGAATCATGAATTGGCTTTTGGGGTGCTCAAGCACATTCCTGACTGGAGCTGCTTTTTAAGAGAAGTTTCAGGTTAGGGATGGGAATGAGTGGAGGATGGTAGAAGGAAGCCAACAAGAAAAAGCAGCTGAGGAACAGCAAGGCAATGAAGAAGGTATTGTGTCTTTCCCTGCTGGGAATGGGACCATTTCATTTGAAGAAGAAACATCTGAGAAATGATTTTAAAATACTGTCTCAAAAGTTAGGACTAGCAGACATCAGTCAGGGGAAATCTGTCTTTAAGTTCCAGACTCTGGAACTGTATTTCTATTGTGTTTGAACCAATTCAGTCAACCCCACTTAATTTCCATTGTTGAGGGAGTCTAAAATAGGCAGGAAAATAAGAAAAAAACCCAGTCTACTGGAGAGATATGCTGAGAAAGAAAAGAGTACTTTGAGAAGAGAGCAGAAAAAATGGAGAATTGACAGGAAGAATATAAAATGTAGAGCTAGTGAAGCAATCTTTTTGGTGTGGTTTTCTCTGTTTTTTTTTTTTTTTCTATAGCGAATTTGTCATCAGCCTATTGTAACCATCCACCTGTACAGTACCTGTAAATACACTGGGCATAACAAACTAATCTTCTGACTTTTCTTTGTGTCACCCTTATGGGGAAAATGCCACAAGAGAAATTTATCTGACATGTTGTCATTTCTCTTTGCATTTTAAACCAGTCCAAAATGAAAAAGTAAAGCAGTTTGTTTGAGTTGCAGAAGGAGTTTTGGCTTACTCCCCACAAAAATATGATTATAAATTCCTCCTGCATTTACTGTTGGCATATTATAAACAATTGAGTCCACTGATTACTGGGTTATATAAGAATTTTCATGTTATTTGAGACCTAATTCATCAGGTGCTCTATGAATGAGACATAGATATTTTTCAACATCTAAAATTCAAACTAAAAGAAACTTCTTCTGTTCTGTGGGGTTTTTATTACTAGCCTGGGGAAGAGGAAAGAAAACTGTGGGAGTTCTTGCCTCATACTCCCAAGATGATTGCTTTCAGTGCAATTTTTACCCATTTGCAGCTGGGCTGTGACTATTCCTGCTCTATGACAGTGTTGTCCCCATCCAGATATTCAAAAATGTCAGTGTCCTTATTTAAACCTCTGGGGCTCAGCCTCTGCATTTGATTCAAGATTTTGAAAGTCTTGGCATCTATCCTAATGCTTCCTGGTGAATTGCAGAACATGAAAGAAGCTGCATTTTGATCACCCTATTTTACCTTAGTGTAGAATAATGAATTACCTGTCAGAGATGGGAAAAACCCATGGGAATGAATGTAATCCATTTATTAGGTTATGGTCACAAAGTCCTCAAGGGAGTGTTCTAAAACCAGAATGCTGGATTTGGTATTTCTGAGAGTTAGCAGAAAAACATAACTTCCTACTAACTATATGCCCAGCAGTGCCTAAATTTTTAATAAAGTCATCAAAGATGCAGAGCAGTCCCCTACACAAGTATTCCTGTAAGACACTCTACAAGTAATTAATTTTTTTTGGAAAAGCTTTCTGAGATCTTCAAAACACAGTTGTAGAAGAGAATATCTGTATAAGAATGACCCAGCTGAAGAACATAATTTCAGAAAACATTACTACCCACACTGTGGAATACATAGTCCTATGCATTCTATTGTATTCTATGGTATTTGTCATATTCTGATGTATTCTTGCAACGTGTATAATTTTGCCTACTACTGCTACACTGAGCCAAACCTGAACCTCAGCTATTTGGGTGAGATTGAGGGCGTTGTAAACTTCCTTTTTATGTAAATTTCTCACAGGTTAAAAGACTTCCTTAAAGAGAAAGTAAAGCATGTCCATTTTGTAGTTACAGCAAATGGGACTCACATTGTCCTTTAAGTTTGCTTCAGCTTGATTATGAAAGGAAACCTTGATATTAGGAAGAGAGATTCTCTGAGAGAACTAGCAGCCTTCACTCTTCCAGTTTGATTTGTCACTTGTGGAACCAGTTTTCTGATATAAGGACATTTTCCTAGTCAGAAAGCTGCGGAGACCATCATGTTCTTTTGCTGGACTCGTGGAACACCCAACAGTATTTGGACCCCTTTAGATGACACTGGATTTTCAACATACAACAAGCACATACTCCAAGATTTTTAGAATGGATCATAAATCCCATTTGATAAAATGTGCAAGTGAGACATAATGTGAAACTTTTTAAACTGATAGTTCAGGAATTGATTATTCATTGATAAGAGGCTCATAGAGCAAAGTAAGAACACACTGAAGAAGAATTTTATTAGATCAATTTCTACAGCAGGATTTCTGGCCCACAACATTAAAAGAAGCAGCAAATCCCATGTCCCACCTTTGATTCCATTATCAGCTAGTTAATGGCATTGTTTATAAATATAATCATTATTTGTACAACAGTGTCACTTAAAAGCTTTAAATATGATCCCACAGTTGAGTCATTTCATCTCCAGGATTCAGTTTCCCAATCTCATAGCAGTATTTCAGAGCCATGTTGTTAGGAAGGCTTAGCAATGTTTGCTGAGCCCTTTGAAGAAATGAACCAACGTATTAAGGTATAAGGAGGGTTGTTATTTTAAAAAAATCGTAATTATTTTTCAAAAGCAAACAATTTTGGCAAAGTGATAAAAGGCAGAAAGAAAAAGTGAGTGTAGGACTGAAGATAATATGCTCATTTTTTCTCACTAAACAGTGAACTCTTTAAGGAGCACTATATACTTTCATTCTCATTGTTCTATCACCCAGCCTCTTGCACTCAAGAGCAGTCATTTCATATGTATATTTACACTTCTCAAGCAATAGTCTCTGCTCATGCTTTTCAGCACTTTATACATTTATTTAAGGATCAACTTGGAGCACTTATTTCTCCTTTTGAGAAAACACATCACATTCACACATCACAGCCTGCAACTGCAAAACTGCTATAAATCATAAAATATCACTGACATTCCCCTTTCATCTTCTGATAGATGCTCTTTTCAGGAGTTTTGCTTTTATTTACGTTGCTTTGCTACTTCATTTTTGGGATTGAAATACATAATTTTTAATTTCTTTTTTCAACCAGTACATTTTTTTCCTCCTGATAGTGCACAACTGTGTGATTTTAAGCTATTGATGTCTGCAAGTCCATCCATGCATCTTTGGCAATCAAAACTATACCATAAAGTCAAATTCTTTACCAAAAGGCAATGACTGTATCAAAATCATTAATTTTACATTACGTCTATTGTTTGTCTAAAACCACTTTGGGGACGAAAAACATGCAGGTACAACTCAAACCATGACATTTGTGTGCTGTGAGGAATAGGATAAAAGGCTGACTTTGCTTTCCATGGTTTTAAGATGAATTCAAGTAGTATAAATTAGGTAAGTGTCCAAGTGAGAGGAAAAAGTAATTCAGTCTAATGAAAAAGACGTAACACAGAAGAGACAACATCAGGAATGGAAGGGGGAGTCTAGAGGAGAGGCCAGTGAGAAATTTTATGGGCAGCAGGATGTGGGATGAGATTTAGAGTGTGTTACTGTAGAGATGCAGTCAGGACTATTAAAATAAAATAAAACAAAACAAAACAAAAAAAAAAAACAAACAAAAAACCAAACAACACCAAAAAACCAACCAAACAAAGACAAATACAAAAAAAAAAACAAAACCAAAGAGAATGTTATTAGTTTTGAGCTCTGATGGTAATTTTGCAGCATGCTTTAACTTCCTCCACAGGTTGCTGCTTGTTGGCTCATTAAGTCAATCCACTTGCTTTTAAAATTGCCTCTATTGCTGATGATATGCATGTAAATATTTTGTGGCAATATTTTGTGACAACTACTTCCCATCATTGAAAATATGATCTAGCTCTGACGGAAAGGTGATTAATGAGGCTCCACAGCTCTTTTGAATTTTTTTCTGTTATGACTACAAAAAATAGATATATAATTTTAAAAAATCCTAATTCCTGATGAACTGTAAACAAATAAGCCATAAAGAGTCTGATTGGGACAGTTTGGGTAAATTTAGTTGGTGTGAATCAGTGGCTAACATGAAACAGCTGGATTTATGGTATTCCATCAAATTTCTTTCTGTTTTCTGCTTAAAGTCACCATTAAGTCCATTGCTTGCTTTTAACTACCTAGTTTTGAAAAGCTGTACATTACTTTAAATGGTGTGTTCTGTGAATCTGGTCACAAGATACTGCCTTGACTGTGCATGAAAAATATGCTGGAGATAAACTGTCTGTCTTTCTGTCGAATAACAAAACGTTCAACTCTGTAAATAAAGTTAAGGCAGTCTATTTGGAACAGGAATCTAGCTCATTTTAAAAGCTGCTTTCTGAAAAGATTAATTTCCTATCTCTAAAGGTGAAATGGGCTCTTCTTGGATTAGAAAATACTGTCTTCTTCAGCATTTGCAGGATTATGTCTCCACTGTGTGAACCCAATATTCACACAGGATTGTGTAATGGTAAAAGTATTTGCCTGGAACAGCCAGCTTTATGATTGACTGATGATATTCTACCGAAGATTGAAGTGAAGATAACATTTTCAAAAGAAAAATATTGCTGGCACTTGACTACCTGTTCTGCACAGCATTTATTCGCACTTGTCAACTAACCAAAATAAAACCTTTAATGCTGCCAATTTGTGACCTTCTTTGCTGTAAAATATTCTGTTACTAAATCAGCATTTCTCTGCTGCCTGTGTTTGTCTTAAACCTTTTTGTGAAACAGTATCTACCCCCTTAGAGCCATTTACTGCTCTTGCTGTGTATGCAATGAGAGTTCTGTGCAAAGATCAAGGGGACATTAGGTGTAGTTACATCCAGGTGATAGTGATGCAGGGTTTACTTTAGGGTTGCTCATTTATTAGGATACATTTTGTGTGTTCTTACTGAAGGACAGCTCAGCAGTATTGGAGCCTGAACTCATTGTTCTCAATATTTAAACACTTTTTACGCTGAACAGTTGGGATGAGCTGGGGTAAATGTTTTGAGGTTTTTTAAGGTAATGAGTGAAAGACACATGAAACTAGAGTTATGTTTTACCAGCTTAATACAGCAATAAACTGTACTGCCTGATTTATAATGGGAAAATGTTAACATTTCTTATAATAGTCTGTGATGACTAGGAAGTGTTTTTGCCTATGGCTATATTGTGCTAGGGCCTGATTATATCAGAGCTCATAAAAGAAAAAGTCAGAAGGGGCCACTGTGATCATCTGGCTTGGCCTCTTTTTTAATACAAGCCATGGGACTTCCCTGACTTAATTCCTGTTTGAACTGGAGCACAAAGTTTAGAGAAGCAGCCAATCTCAATTAAAATATTTCCAGTGATGAAGAGCCCACAGCAACCCTTAGTGAATTGTTTCAAGGAAAAACTATCCTTGCCCTTACATTTTTGAGCCTTATTTTTATTTTGAATTTCCCTTAATTCAGCTTCCAGCAATTAAGTCTTATTATGCCTTTGTCTGCTAGAATAACACTTATTTATCAAAATCATATTCCTGCCATAGATACTTACGGTCTGTGATCATCTCAACTCTTAGTCTCTTCTTTTCTAAAACAACAGATGAAACTCTTAGAGTATGCTATAAGACATTTCTAGGGGTTTAACCAGTCCCATGGCTCTTCTTCATAGTCTGTGTAATCCTTCAGCATCTTCTATGGATTGAAAACATCAAGAATGGACTGTAGCCCATCATGAGTCCTACCCACGCTAAGTGTAGCAGTGACATCATCTTTCTCGCTCTATGCCTGCTCTTGGATCCCTTGGATCCTTTTTGGCTGCAGTCCTCATTGAAAGGTTATATTCAGGAAGTTACTGACCATCAACATTCAGAGGTTAAAGTCAAAATTAGAAATGTACTGAGTAACTTAGATGTAAAAAAAAAGAAATACTTCAGAAGACATTCGGAATTATATTATTATTGTATTTATATAATATATATAATTATATACATATATGTTGGTAGTAGTAGTAGTAGTAGTAGTAGTATTACTACTACTACAACTACTATTACTACTACTATAAATAAGTAAGAACAAATTACATCCAAGATGAACATAGCTGGATAGGGGTGCAGGGAAAAGTTCTGCTCACTGCCTGCCCCTCTTATAAATCTATGTATGTGGTTGTGTGCAAGAGCTTTTGTGCTTAGAGAAGCAACAGGGTTGAACTTCAGGCACTCCACTTCAGAGCACATCAACTGGTGAAGGAAAGCAAGGAGAGAAAGAGGTGGATGGCTTCACCCACAGCAGAACTTTCTCCCCATCTCTCCGCAGTGCTGTGCAGGTGGGCCAGGGGAGGGAGGTCCTCTCGCATTCCCTTCCTGATCATCACCAGTCCCAGAAGATTGTAAGGAAGGAGCACTTGGAGAGGCAAAGAGGTGCCTGGAGGTGGATTTCTCCAGTCTACTTGACTGCAAACGCCTGGGTTCATTCAGTTTCTAAAGCAAGGGTAGCAAGATAGTCAAGACCATTCGATAGCCTGGCAGTATTTCTTCAGTCTTGCATGCTGTTTTCTCTAACCAGCTTCCTCAAAGTGATTTTGTACTTCATTTTGGAGAATGAGTAAGCATCCTCACACCACTTTAGACAATGTCATCAGTAGTTTGTGTAGCTTGCACAATCACCTTCATAAAGCAGCCACTCACCCCCAGGAGATTAGCAAAGCTTGTGCTAAACCTTCTTCCTGTGTTTAGTCACTGTTGTTGCATGAAATATTTACATAAAATATGATGTAGGTATTGTTGCTGATGCTTCCTTTGCCTTTACTGTGGCAACACAGATGGGCTTAAAATTCATAAATACTACTGATACCAGCCAACAGTACAGGGTAAAAATGGACATGTTCTAAACAGTAAATTAACCTGTAACAATGTCCCCATAGGAACTACACTTATACTAATGTTGCATTTACTGCATTTATTTAGTATACCAAAATTAATTGCAACTACCGCAGCCAATTTATGTGCTTAGCATTCTGTTACACACCCTTGAAGTCTGAAATTCATTAACATCATACATATTTTAACACACTCATCTGTCTCTTTCTCTTTTCTTAACTGTGTGTAGGATCTAAGATATTTTCCTTGGGGCTTGGAGAGGTGTTGCTTCACGCTGTGATGTAGCATAGGGTCTTGGATATACCCCATAGGAGTTTAATGAGTGTTTATCTTTTGATAGTGCCAAGAGGCTGTCTTGCAGTCAATCCTTCCAGTGGCTGTAGTTTCTCAATGTAGTGCTGATCATATCTCACTGAGGGTAGATCTTACAATCCTTCATAGCAATGCCAATGACCCAGTGTTGTAATAATGTCTCAGAGAAACTCACTGCTGTACTATATCAACAAGAATTTACTTCTTCAATGCCCTGATTATTTTCATGATCACAGTTTGTCCTGGGGAGATCCCCAGTTACAACAAAGTCTCCTGTTTAGAAGGCAATCAGGGCTCTGGTTGTAGTGAATTCTCATCTTTTCACATGCACCATTCTTCCTTGTCCTCTCACCCCCACTAGTGACAGTGGTGCCGGGGCTATGAATGTAGAAATTTGCAGACAACATTGTGTGCAGCCTCAAGATGTTGTTCAGGCTCTTGGTACAGGTATTTCTTTATTCAGGAAGGGCTGGCTATATTTTTTCATTGCTTTGTGCAGAGATAGAGTCTGATACTGTTCAGGCCATTGCAACCACCCAAGCTAACACACTCCTAGATTAAGTTACCATCTCTCAGTTGGAAACAGTGCAATTCGCAACATGCAGCTCAAAACCAAATAAATATGGGCTGAATTTACTCAGCTGTGACAGTGCTTTAACTTCACATTCGCAAGAGATGTACAAATACTTATAGCTTCTGGCTCAAAATTGTAACTTCTAGGTGTATTTTCTTTGAAGGTTCATTCCTACTATGCTGCAAGGCTTGCTAAGGGTTGCTGCAGTTTTTCACAGCATCTTTAGCTGTTTGGACCACATTTCCCCACATGCCTCACATCTGCTTACCAGGTTCCTGGATATTCTTGACAGAGTTTGGCCAGTCTGCTGTGCCTCTGGCTCTCCAGATACAGAATTCTCTTCCAAAATGGCTCTATGTTATTCTTAAGAGTTTCTATTTCAGTCATCCAACTGCCCTTACATACACTATCTTCTGTGCCCAATTCATCTTGATAGTTCCCATATATTTGAGAAGCAAGCAAATTTTCCCCCTGATGTCTGGCTACCCTATTAGAAATCTAGACACAAGCACTTGTAAATCTTTGTCTTGTGAAATTTGTTTTCAGATATTTTCCAAATGCCTGCCCTGAAATCATCTGTATAAGAATTTAAAAAAAAGCAGAACTATCCACTTCACACATGCATTGGGCAGAAGCTCACTTTTTTTTTATCCTTGGTTAAAAATGGTATATGACTGGATTTTCTATCTGTCAGAGTACTTCTTGCTCATTTACACTATCTTCATGCTGCAGGACTTCTATGGCTGAAAATTAATTCTTTATATAGAAAAAGTAGAATTGCTTTGCAGAGTCAGAAGCTTTTGTTAAAAGTTGTTTGTGATTTTCTGCCTTAAACTTACACATACAACTCTATGGCCAGACACTCTTCCCAGTTACTGATCATCAAGATTCAGAGGTTCAAGTCAAAGTTAGAAATGTACTGAATAACTTAGAAGTAAAAAAAAGAGAAATATTTCAGAAGATATTCTGAATTATTTATATTACTATTATATTTATATATGATATATATTATATATAAATAATATTCTTTTGGTAAAGTGACCTTGACGTAAAAGCTATGGAATATTTCTGTCTTCAGTGCAATGCCCCAGTTCTGTTTCAATTGCATAAAATTATTTACTATTGATTTTAGTTATTGCATTTAAAGGTGTGAGATATTTTCCCTGATAGATGTGATGGCAGCATTATGCTGAAGTTTTCTTTCCATAGCATCTTTCCTCAGGAGCTTCATCAAGGGTTTCCCATGCATTCAAGATTCTTGGAATAAATATCAATAGATATTTTTATATTCTATTAGGAGAAATGAGAGAAAAAATAATGAAAAGCATAAATATAAGTAATTAAAATATATGTAAATAAGATTATAAGAACATAAATTGAGAATGCAAAAAAGGAGACAGCAGTCAGCCTTTTTCTCTCTTCTGCATGTCCTCCTCCTGGCCACTGCTCCCTGGGAGTCGGATCTCGTTAGCATTGTCTCCATGCTGAGCCCAGAAGTGATCCCTCAGCTCGCAGGGAGCCACATCAGCATCTGGCATGGCACAATCCCTGCTGTGCAAATGAGCTAGACAGGGGCTGGCAGAGGATGGCCTAAGGCAGAACTCGTTTGTTCAGGCACATTTCTACCACTTATCAGCCATGCCAGCTCAGGCAAAAGTTTCTCCATCAGCAGCATAGACACGTCCTAGGCTCCTGGACATTATTTAATGCATGAGACTAAACAATGATCTTGTGGGACTTTCTGTGAGTTCAGACCTCAGTGATATTGTGTATGCCTGCTTTTTCACACACGTATACAGGAGGAAGCCACTACCACGAAGATTTTAAACCAAAGTAGTATCAAGCCCAAAACAAAACTCAATGGACAGGAGTCTGTTCTGTGGCATAACTGGCATACAAGTGAATCAGTCTGGAACTGCTGATCATATGAGAAATTAGATGACTGTAAAAGAATGTGACATCATTGTATGCAAATAATGACTTGATGCTTAGAATGTGACTGGTATTTCATTATGAAATGATACAAACACTTAATTGATAGTTTGGTTCAATTGCTACTAAAGACTGGCCAAAGATGGCTGGAAGACAAGCACATGGTCTCAGAGCTGCTGCCCAAGTCTATCTGACTTCCTAATCCTGCTTTATTTGTAAGACAGAAAACACTGACTTTCCTCGGGCACAAGTAAGGTGCAGGTCTTTCAGCATTGCTTGCTGATGGGCATTGAGAAATTCCCTGGCTGGCATAATGATCTTGAAACACTGTGGAGATCCTGAAATTAAGAAAACAACAAATCTGCATAGGAACCCCACATAAAATTGGGTTCTCGGTACATATGACTTTCCTCCTCAGTTCCATTGTTTCCTCCATTGTCCATTACCAAAAATAAATTTCAGCATCCTGTCCAGAAGAAAGCTGCCTTGTATTTTAACCAGATGCCCATTTTTGATCTGAGGAACTGAAACTCCTGGGACACACCAAGCACGCATGCACACACCCACCAGCATGTCTAACTAAAGTCTGAAGAGCTGAATAGTTTCTTTTTCCCTGTAAAAATTTCCCAGTGCAGCTGAGGAGTAAGCTAGACTGATATTAGGTTGAGTGAGGAGCCTGAGAACAGCTTCAGGGCTCAAGGCACGTGTACGTTGTATCACAGGGTTTAGGTGCGTGGTGCAGGCCTTGAATAGATCCGACACAAGGCAACACACAGTGGATAAACAGTAGTCAAGATCCAGGTTTTAAGTGGCTCAGTGATCAGCAAGTGGAAGTTGAGAGGGCCTTGATGAAGGGAACATTGCAGAGGCCAAGAGCCACAATTCTGAGGGGCTGTTGGCAAAGTACACCTTGATACACTTGTGCTATGTCTTCACTGAGTAGCTTGTGTGTGCCTTGTGCTGGGGCTCTGGCCCACTGCTCACACAGGTTCAGGGCCCAGCCAGGCTGAACCGTGACCTCTGCAAGCACTTGCCTTCCCTCACTGAGCTGCAACACTGGGAGAGCTCTGCTGACGGGCAGTACATTAGGCAGGCTGCAGAAAATGGTTCCAGCACAAAGGCTGGAAGTCATGGCTCCATACTGCTGTTAGCTGGATGGGCAAGAGCAGGGCAAATTGCTTGGAGAAAAGTTAAAATCATTTTCCCCAAGTCCTGATAAAATCAGATTCTCTATGGGGTGTGTCAGTCTTTCTGTGTCACTTACCCAGCCCTAAAGAAGGGTTGGTACCATTGTACTGTTTGCACCTCAGTCATACGTCCCATAAGAATCAGTAGTTAGGGTTGTCCCTTCTTGCTCTGCCTTGAGGAACCTCACTTCTGTCATGAAACTGCTCTTAACCTTACTTTTAAATTTCTTCTCTGACATGCTTGAAGTCAAGAAAAAAAGCCTAAAATCAAGGGTGATAAGAGCATGCTGTAAGTACTGTTCTCCGAAAACTCAAATGAGCTTCCTTGTAAGATCAAGTAAGGATGCTCTTCCAGCCCAGTTGTCCATCAAGATGCTACCAAAATCCTACTTTTCAAAACAAAGATGCTCCTTTGTTTCTTTCAGGGATAAAAAATTTGAAAACCTCCCCTGGGAAAATCTGGAGAGTTTTTCCAAACTAGAGAAGCAAATCTGTCCCCCACAACACTCAATCAACTACTTTCAGTCCAGCTGATTCCTTATCACTCAAAATTTGAACACCTTTATTTTAAAGTCTTCTGATGGTGGATCCATCATGAAAGGAGAAAAGACATGAGAAGGAGGTTCTCTGCACATGTGGAAAAATGATCTAGAAGAAAGTGGGGAAGAGAAATTAAACATGTTTTAGTAGGAGGTTACGTTACAATTCTCACATAAATTGGGTCTGGCAAGAATCTGTAAAAGGGAGTTCTACATGACAAACACATATAGGGAAAATCTTCATGTATCCACATATTTGGTTTAGTTTTGAAGTGCCACTGCAATGTGTGTGCATAGAAGAGAGCAAGAGCATGTGCAAGTGAAAGCAGGAGAGACTGAGTTTCTGTGGCAATGCCAGCAGGGCATGACTGTATAATTTGTAGTGTGGGAAGAAGCTAGCATAAAGACCTTTGCAATGTTGAAAGTATGATGAAATACCTGGGTTAAAAGATTAATACAAAGAGAGAACATGAAGAATCAGAGTGAGGAACACATGAAGCTGAAGGATCAATAAGAGTTGTCCAGAGAGACAGGGAGGGACAGCACTTGAAAGGCAGAGGAGAAAAGCAGGGGACCGACTACTGCAGTGTAAGAGGAAGCACCTCAAAATAGAAGATAGGAAATTTAAATGGGAAGAAATAATGTGAAGACATTGATGAAATACAAGGGATTTAAAGCCAATTCTTAAATTTTTTTTTGTAAGTTAGGAGTTTTCCTGGGTGAGGACTTTTTGTTTGGGGATTGTTGCTCTTTCGGTATAAAATGCACTATAGAGACAGAAAAGTGTCCACAGTCAGTACCAGCTGATTGCTACCTCTCTTATGATTTTGGTTTGGGATTTTTTGGTGTGTTGTAGTTTTTTTTTGATTGGTTAAATGCTTGTTTCTTTGTTTTTTCGTTTTTTTTTTTTTTTTTGCTTGGTCTTTTTTGTTTGGTTTCGGTTTTTTGGTTTGGGGGGTGGCAGGATTTGGTTAGTTGGTTGGTTGGTTGGTT
>JACBWW010000003.1:45421478-45504271 GCA_020086605.1 Lanius collurio
TCTTTCTAGCTGTACCTGTGCATCTCTATTACTGGCTAGTGTTCAAACTGTCCCATTTACTTTTAAAAAAAGAATCAAAAAAAGCTTCACAAATTTGCCATGATAAGAGAAATTCTCAGCTATTCCTTGAGCAGTTAATTCTCTTCACATTGTTTGCAGAGAAAGATAAGATAAGATGTGAGTATCTTCCCTCCTAGTCTTGCCTGAGATATTTCTATTCTATTCTGTGAGGATTTCCATGTACAGGTGGGATGTAAGCATAAAGGGTGCAGCAAAGAGGAGCACAAGCTAGAAAAGAGAAGTAAAGAGCCAGGCAGAAGAAAGATGCACAGATGAATGAAACAAAGCAAGGGCCATCAGGAGAGAGTCTGTGAAATGTGGAACAAAAGTAAAGCAGAACATAGAATACAAACTTGATAGGAAGAGGAAATGAAGTGACATGAAAACTGCAAATTTAATTGAAAAGGAGAAAATTAGTAAGAAAATGAAAACATAAAAAATTCAGGCAAGAAATCTAGAGCAGTAGGAAGAAACTAAAGGAAACTCTAGGGCAAACTAGAGAAAAGTAGAAAGAAAATAAGTAGAAGAAAAGCAGAAAAATAAGTCAGAAAGTAATTTTTTTAAAGAGTAAATATTGACTGAGGTCAGTGTTCTTTTATTTATAGGTGCTGTTAGGGAAGAGATCCCCTGTATATTTATGAAACACCTGTGAGGTTGGAAACAAATGCTGGAAACAGGCACTCCTGCTGGAAGACATATTTTTGCTTTCCTTAGGTCTTTAATGAACACATAGTTCGCTCTCTGCAGCTAATTAGGCTGTTGCATTACTGATAGAATATATTGACACTGAAAAACAGTGGGTAGGAGGCACAACAGGTACTGTGGTGTGTATATAAACATTTCTAGCTACACCCTCATGGGAAAAAGTTCCAACTCTCTCCATGCAGCAAACAAGTCACGACCTTTGAGAAAGTAAACAATAGAGACAGGTCTAAACTGCTAGATTTTTATTCCTGTCCAACAGGATAGAAAGGGATGATATGGAAATTAGAAATTTGGCTTAGTTTCTTGAACTTCACTTCTATTTGTACACGCCTCTGCTTATTTCACCACAATGGTTCAGGTATTTGGGCTTTTCTTGGATCAATTTCTAACCAGAACCATGTCCTGTTATTCTATATAGTTTTTACCCCAGTTTCAAACCATTATCTAGATTAATATATATAGAGCCACTGACTTTGCCCGTGTGTAAGTGCTTACCTTTGTTTCTAAGGCCTTCTAAATGCTTTAATTCACAGAACAGATTGTTCTTTTGGTGTGAAACCATACTTTTTGTTGGTTAAACGGTAGCAGCTGGATGGACTTTAAATGTGTTTTAAGAGGGGCCATGAAACTGCCCTTTTGTTTCACATTTTCTTGTACTTAGATTGCGCCCTTATTCCTTGTATTTATTCACAGCATTTAATGTAGATAGTTAAAATGCTTATAAGAGACAGGCAGGGAACAATTTAACCTCTGACAAGGGCAGCATTTTTAACTTCAACTGTAAGCACTCAGTTTAGGAAAATCTGCTTCCACTTTCCTGATGAACCCTTTAAAAATTCAGGTTAACTACATTCAAATCCATGATATCAGCCTTTCCACAAAATGCCAAATCATGCAGATCTCTATTTGCATGAGAAGTTCTTCAAAGTGTGAGTTCTTTTCAAGTGAAAGGAATACATATGTGATTTTAGGATTTCCAGAATTTAGCCTCCAGCTAATCACTTGGCAAAACTGTGCCTCCACAAAATTTGTTGTCTCAAGTAAAACTTCATAATTGGTTTTTGATTCATTCACAGTAGTATTAAGATCCTTTAGGAAAAAAGAATGCCAGGTGATGAACTTTCCTGGGATTCAGAATGTTTGCTAAAATGATAACAAAACAAAGCCCTAATAGCTGAGTCATGGAGCTTAGGAAACCAAAGCTTTACAACAATGTAACCTAGAGATTAATGAATTAATCTAATTTCCTCTATGGATTTGAATAAATGTAAAAATAGAATTCATCTTGGAAAAGCTGATTTCAAAATGAAGGATAATCTAGACTGTAGCCTTACCAGAGGATAACCTCAATGTTTCCATTTGACACCAAAGGAGTATTACCTGACTCAGGGCTGTAGCTCTGTAAAAGATGTTACTACAGCTGGCATTTTTATTTGCTTCCAGAAGTATTTTCAGAAGTGAAGCAAAGTTTCCCTTTCCTCTGTTGAAAGCGGAGAGGGATTCTTCTTTTCCAGCTTGTTTGATAAGAAGTGCTGCACCACACCACTGTCTCTCCTTGCCTGTTTAAACAAGAAGGTCTCCTGCTGCCTCAGCAGATATTTGAGGGCATTACATGTGTCAGCCTCTCCAGGGATCCTCCTGCAACCAGCAATGTCACTTCAGATGGCTCCATTGCATTGCAAGACACAGTATGAAATGGTATCCAGAATCCTACCAGAAAGGAACAGGTAAAATCCTCAGAGCAGGCATTCCTCAAGGAAGGTTCACACCAGAAAAAAAATAAAACAGAGCTACTGTAGGTCAACAGCAGAACTACAACTGTTCACAACTCCACAGCATCTCCATTCAATTATCCCAAAGGATTTGGCAAATGCCCAAAAGGAATGATATGGTTGTCTACTTTTGTAGGAAGAAACAAACTGGATAAAGTTAATTTCTTTCAACAACAGACATCTGTGATTTTTTACAAATGAAATGTGTTCCAAAAGTCTGGGGGTAGCAATATAGCCCTGAAGCCCTGCATCTGGATGTTAAATATTATTTTATTCTGAATGTATTTTCACTAAATCAGGCTTCTGATATTGCATGAGTTGAATTCAGCACCTTAACATAAAACTCCTTGTGATACAAGAATCCTCTAAAATAATCTGAAAATAGCTGCTGCATGTTTCTTAATACCAAAATTTTGCAGGCTGTTATCTCTAGTGCTCTCCCTCTCTTTCACTGTTCCCCCTTTTGAGTCTATCACAGATGCAATACTAAATAGCACTTTATCCAAGACCTATGCTTCTTCCACCTCTGAAGAGGAAAGGAAACCTTTATCTGGAAACATATATTTTTGGTTGTTTGGTTCTTAATATGTTTCCAGCTGTTTCAGATTAATCTCAAAGGCCTAGGTGGTATACAGAACAGAAGGCAGGTGAGATCATTCATGATAAATGAAATTTATCTCATGAACATCAGCACCTCATATGTGTACAAGTGTGTTTTCCCCGTTGCTGAGTTAATTATTCTTGGTAATAATATTGAGTCAGACACATGACTATATATCATTGAAGACAAACCCATGTTATTAATGCATTTTCACTAAAGTAATCCTTGCCACAGGCAAGATTTTAACCTTCTAAGGGGTTATAAGCTGCTCATGCACGTAGTTGCTCTACCCAAGGAACAGACTGTGAACAAACTTAAACTTGTAGTCCTGGTTTATGTCTTGTACTCCCTCATCTCTGGGGAGGAATAAGAGAAAGAGCCACAATCATTTTAATATTTCTGAAGATTCTTTGATACAGAGGAGGTTCTATGTAAAGATTATTTATGAAAAAAAATCCTGGGTTAAAGATCACTTCTTTCTTAGTGTCACTGCAATTTCTTTATTAGGTACAGGAAGAAAGAAAAGCACCAGCTCTTGTTCATGAAGGAGATAATCCCAGCTGTCACGCAGCCACTCAGGAGAGTTAAGTCCTGTTTGCTCCAGTGACTAATTCCAGCTAAACAGAGAACATCTTGTCTTTGCTGGCATTTCAGTTTGAAGGACCTTACTACCCAAACCCTGGTATCTCTGTTTTTCCTTTCCCTGCCCTGGTGGCCGGCAGTGCATCTGCCTGCCTCTGGAACGCAACGCAGCTGCCCCGGCACTGAGCACCGGCAGCTTAAAGCGGAGTTTCGGGCAGCAGCGTTAAAGAACACGCTCTTACTCAACAGAGCCGTTCCCTGCGCAGCCTGGAATTAGTGCTGCTTACTTTTCTGACCTGTTTTTACTGTTGTTAGCACTGCAGAGCCAAGGAGCTCTGGGAGGGCGAGATGGCTTCTATTCTGTTTTGTACATCAGCAACCAAATTCTCAGCTAATTTCCTATTGTGAAATTTTTATTACCAACAATGACCTATGAGGCAGAATAAATACTTGTTACTTTCAAATCTCACGTGGAACCAGCTGCAGGTTGCCAGCTGGAAAGAAAAAAAAAAAAAAAGATTTCTGACCTGTAAATTTAGCAAATATGATAAGAAAATAATCAATAATGAAAAATAAGGATCTTCATTTTGTCCCTGTTAAAGACTAACTGAATTATAAACAGATTTTAAAGAAGTGTCTTTTTCAGTTTTGTGTGTGTGAGAGATTGCTCCTTTTTTTTTTTCCCATTTTGTCTTTTTTGTCAGATGTTCTTTAAGGCTCTGTTAAGTTCCTTGGTTTCAAATCATGTTGAAGCATATAGTTTTGTTAACCCTAAAACTGGTATCCTAGAAGTGTCAAAAATGAGATTGGCTTAAAAATCTTAAGTTCCAGAAAAAATAAGATGGAATTTTAAAACTTCTAATCTTTTACCACATTTATATTTTTAGATGTTACAAATGTGACCAGTAGAAAGGCACACAAAGAAAAGGCAGCTTAAAACGGTCATGGGTTCATTCACATCCAAGAATGGCAGTTATAAAAGAAGAAGCAAATATTGAAACTCAAGATAAAATCTTGAGACTTTTCAAAACTGAGCACCACCATCCCCCCAACCCAAAGCAGCTCTTGTTCTGGAATCTGGATTGTAAATCTCTACTAAGAAGGTAGAGCAAAAATACAGCACAATGGTGTCATTTCTGTAAAGGAAAGTTAACTTAAAAAATATCCCGAAAGCGAAGCCACTTACAGCTCAGCAGCTGGTATGAAAAAACCTGCAGCACTGGAATACTTGCAAGTGCAGACTAAGGTATACTTCTCCTAGCCAATTTTGTCCCCATGTGTCTTTGCTCAGTGCATGCCCTTTTTAGGGTGAAGACAGTTAAAACCAAATATAATGCTCCTTATACTTTGTCGAGGCCAATAGTAGTTTTAAATGTGAAAGGATTGAAGAACTTAGTCCTTGTCTAGGTAGCCGTTATAGCAAGACATGTTGGTTGTATAGTTCCTTACCCTGTGCTGATATTTTATGAAGTCCACAGAACAGTTTAAATTATTCTGAGATGAATGAAATCATAAAGAAGAAAAGCATGTAACTAGAAAGCATAAGTCCTAGTGGAGAGTGGAGTAAACCAAACCTATGCAGGAAAATAAGTAAGCTATGCAATCAACCCCCCCCCCAAAAAAACAGGGGGGGGGGGGAGACATTTGCCGTTTGCAGTTTGTAACCTACAGAACAAAACTCCATCTCAGGCAAGGATCCAGTGGCAGGAAATATAGTGCAAATAGAATTGGGCAGGAGGAGTAAACAGGCTTGAATTCAATTTGTATTAGAAAACTCTAATTCTACAGAAATCACAGCCACTCAACATAGTAAACAGCCTACAGGTAGAGATCCTAGTGCAACTTCAAAAACAACAAGAAAAGTGGAGATCATCTGAATGACCTCTCTACCCCTGCAAAAAAAAGCACTGAAAATACATCATTGTCATACTGAGGAGTAAGTGTTCACTCAAAGAAAGCATGAAAAGTGCATAGATCTACAGGGCACAAGGTTTTCCTAAGTAATGCCTTTCCAAGGTGTAAAATACCTTTTCAAGAACTACTTATCTATTGTTCAAAAATCAGATACTTTTGCTGATACAGAAGCCCATTTTATCAAAGCTTTTGCCGAAATCCAGATAAATTGCTCTGTGTGAACTTTTGTATTTTTATCAGCTTTGCAAAAGTCTAAAAAGATAAAGTCAAGATAGAAGACTAATCAGACAGAGGGAGCTTTTGACGATCCATAGATGCAGTGAACTAACTCAAAGTTAGTAAAACTAATGTGTGGAAGCAGTTTGCATGAAATTATTGTCAGCAGCTTTTCTCAAAACACAGACCAAAATTTTGCTGAGAGTCCAAATGCCTGTTACATTTCTGACAATGATTTTATTCCTTTACTATCCCATTTGCTCCACTTACTTTTGGCTGGAATGCACAGAATGGCTGACTGGTATGCTCAGTGCAATCTTAAGCCAAACCAGTAATAACCTTTTTTGACAGCTGCTCCCTAGAGTTTTCCCTCCCAGATCTTCATACTCATAGAACCTGAGAAGTTGGAAAACTTAGATTGATGGGTGTTCTTTCAGGTTGCACTCCTGAAAATTATTTCAGGGAAAACAAAATTAACATACTGTGTTAATTTCCTTTCAGAATACACAAGTTGTCTGAAAAAGATGAACAGAAAAAAGCAATAGAACTAGCACATGTTTGAACACCTTTGAGTTTGTGATGCCTTTATCACATACTCTAACTTGATGAGAAATTATCTGTCTCCTGAGACAGTGGCCATTTTGTTTGCAGTTGCCGTTAGCTGAGAAGGATGCGCTCTGTTTCCTCCAAAACCAGAATTACTTTTATTTCTTAGGTTTTTTTCTTGAAATTAAAAGAAAAACAACTTAAAGACCAAGAGAAAAGTGGAAAGGTTTTGTGTACATACATGAGTATAAAAAATAAAAAAACCTAAACCAAAGCTAATATATATATATAAAGTAAATAAATATGATCTATAACCATAGATGGTGTTATAATTTGGTACTTACCTGCATTCTCATATATATTTTGTTGGAGAGAAAATAGGAAGCTGCACCAAGAGATGTTGCAGAGCTGCAGCACAGTGTCCACAACACCCTTCTCCAGAAGCAGTTGAATACACAGCAGTTCCAGGCTTTATCCCTCATAATTACATCAGGTAATGGTCATAATTACCATTAGTCTGCAAACCATCAACATACAATACTTTAGTTTTAATCAAACATCTAGGTATTGATTGTAATTTCAAAATGACTCAAATTTTGAGTAAAGAATCTAGACTTCAACTGCCAGTGAAAACCTACATTTTCTGTGGCAACTCCTGATCTCCACCAGGGCAACAAGGAGAACTCCAAAAGGCAGTGGAAGAGTCCCTTGCTCAGTATCCCTATCAAGCAAGCCCATTTTGTCCTTTGGAATAATGCATTGTATGGTATTTTCTACCTTGTTTGGTATTTAGAGTTGGAATTTATTGCCAGGCTTCCTGGCAGCAAGCTGTGCAGGTTGCAGGCGGAGGCTGATGGAGGTGAGTGAATTAATGTGGTGGCTGTTTGGAATGTCGTCCAGCTGCCAGGGAGAATTATGTTTGTTTGCCTTTGGCACAAGTGTGAAAGGAACAGCCGTAGATTTCAGAAGTGTGAGTCTACATTTTTATATCTCACACTAATGAATACATTTTTTTGTATCCTATACATTTGGGGAAATAGAATTTATTTGTAGATTTTATTTACCACTTGTGTGGTAGAGAAGGAATGTTTCCTCAGAGACTGAACTTGTACTTTAGAAAAGAAAAAGCAAAAAAAAGAAAGAAAAAGAAAGAAAAGGCCTGACTGAGCCAAAACAATGTCAGTTAAAGTTATCCTAATTTCACTATTTTTGCAACTATATTTAAAGTGAGATCATAGAATGAGGAATTTCAGCAAGATTTGAAAATTTCTTCATGTAAGATTGTTTTGGTGGTAGAGAAATGTTGCTGAAAGACACAACTTTGTACTTGTTTCCTGCTGGAAATTTATTTCTTCCAGTCAAACCTTTCCTTTACCTATAACCTGTCAGTTATCCCTACCCCAACCCCTGTGCTATCAACAGAGGGACGATAATGCTATTTGTAATGTGCTCTGATGTGAAAAGTGCTATGGAGGATTGAATTGTTGTTGCTGATAGGACCAGAAATTTCCACAACCAGATCTGTCAATAGCTGACACTAAAACAACAAGGTACAAAGTGCATTTGAAAACTGTCAGACACCATTGCTTTTTTGTTTTCTCTAGCAAACTATTCCTTAGATAACTGACTTGACGTAGCATTGCCTAAAAAGATCAAGTGCTCAAAAGATCAAGTGTCTCAGAAAGAAAAGGCTGGAAAGAATAATATTAGTTACTCCATACTATGTAAAGCCTAATGATCTCTTGTCACATTATAGTAAGTAAATAAAACTGTCACTTATACCTCTTCTGTTGATCTTAATAATATAGAAAGGAAAACAGCTTTCTAGTTTTGGTACAGTAATGAACAAAAAACAATAATTTGCAAAATTATCTATTTTTATTAATTTGCAAGAAGTCATACTATAGGACAGATTTTTAAAAAGACAATAATGAGTACATATACCTAGTATCTTAGTTTCTATGTACAGACATGTAACTTACACATATGATCAGAAAAACTGTAATTTCAAATAAGCTTTGCAATTTAATTTCAATGATTCTGAATTTATTGTCTATATGTTAATTGATTGTTGAGACTGCAATATACTGTAGCATACTTGATGATTATTTGAGGAGCAGCAAATATATTAAAGAGAAAATAATTTGTTGAGTCAATATTCCTCAAATCCTTGTTTCATTCTAACCATTTAAAGAAAAATATTTGCAATCTTAATCAGAGCCCTTCAAGGAAGCAAAGATGTTTTAAGTGGCATATACAGCAGAAGAAATAAAAATAGATGTAAGCTTGCAAACAAGACTATTTTCTGGTAGGATGAAGATGTGAGATGTCACTTTGGAGATGGGATTAGGAATGATGAGGCAGAGACAAGAACAAGGAAGAAGGAAAAGGGGGGACAACAAGAATAAAAAGAACAATACAAAACAGGGAGTGGAGGGTAAATAATGTCACAGAGAAGTGTGAAAATAAAAGTCAGTGGGGACAGAGAAAGAGAATAAAAAGCCAAGGGGCAGGGGAGAGAGAGAACTACAAAAAATGAGCTTGGGGTGAAAAATCTGTAAAGGGAGGAAAAGAATCTCACATGAGCACTAAAAGAAGAATGGCAAGTCCCTCTTGGATAAATCAGTGCTTCCCAATTACCCACATGCAACCCCTCTGAGTCACCCTGTGATCATGGCTGCACAGCCTCGATGCCAAGACAACTATTTGGAGCTGTGGTCCAGTGTCAGAGGGAGCAGAAAAGATGGCAGAAAGAGTCCTGTGGCAGGGAAACCTCACTTCTCCCCAAGCCAAGTGTTCCTGCCAACAGACCCAGCTGCAGCTGGAGTCACTCGGTACTTGCTCTGCACACAGGGGGAGCGACCCCAGAGCTGCAGGGGTGCTGCAGGCAGCCAGACTGCTACAGCTTCCCCTCTGCTTGCAGAGCCAGTGCCGAGGGAGCTGAGGGTAGAACGATATCTGAAGAACAGAGCAGGAGAAATAAGGGAAAGGAAAACCAAAAGAGGGCAAAAGAGGGAAGAGTGTAAAAGAGGAAAGCAATTAGTGGTCATGGCCTCTTTACAGCAAGAAATGACTCGTACTACATACATAAGTGATCCCTATGTGAACTGTAAGTGGGAGAGGCACAGCAAGGAGCCTGCTGTTGATCTCATGAGCTGAGTAATACACATGAAAGCACAAGAGTGACACATTTCTGTCTCAAATCCAGCCACTCTTAAACATGGAAATACGTCTGCTAGAGCAGTTCAGTGGCATATATACATATCAGTTTCTTTCTGATCAGCTTTGACCTTTTCCAGAAGGCAAGCCTGGATTTATCTTCTTTATTTATTTTGCCAACATGGCTGTATTTTTCAGCATAGTAATTAGTTGAGTCAGTAGAGCTCTGGGAATAGACTTCCAGCTGACATGCGCTCCCTCTTCTGGTTGGCATTTGCTTCTACACACCGAGGTCAAAGTAAAGACAAATTTGGGTCCTCTACCTTCTTAAAAAGAAAGAGACTTAAAACACTCTGTTTACTCTATTTCGATACGACTGTGAGATCTCCACTGCTCATTGTCCAATTGGACCAAAAGGATACAGACATTGATGCACTTGAGCCTTTCAGTCAAAAGATTTTACCATCCATGAAATCTATTAATGGATTTGTTTGTTAAAATAGTGTTTCCACTGTTTTACTGATATGAGCATGCATTACTGCCACTGTTTTTTTTCCCCACAATGAAAGGTCACTCATGCTCCCTCACACAGCCATTTCCAACTGAGTTATTGAACACAAGGCAACCAAAGTTTCATTTTGGGGGGATCTGAGACATGATTAGAGGGGCACTATTGCAGGAAGTCTTGCTGATCCACTATTTGAATACATAGATAGTGGGGAAATGCAATGCTAAAATATATCCATAGTTAAAGAACTCAATCTAAGAATTTCCGTGAAAAGCATTGGATCCTTACTTTGACTGCAGCCTGCTGTGGCATAACCACTTGAGCAAGTACCTACAGTTGGCTCAGTTCAGAGGGTTAAAACCTGCCGTGTGCAGGAGTGGGGCTGTCAGGGCTGGCTCAGCACCGGTTATTGAACTAAACTCGACAGCGATCAACTCTTGAATTATAATCTTGTCTCTAACACTGACTCCTGGTCAAAATCAGTTATGAGTTTTTGGATTTGCTTCCACATTTACAGAGAGGGAATAATCCTTGCTTGTAATATTTACCAGGCACACTGAAGCAGATCTTCAGCATTTACACCTCATATCATCTGTTAAACTGCCTCTACTTGACTGGGGATGAGGTCATGCCACTTTGGTGCTACCACATAAATGTTAAAACTTAACCATCATCTGGTCTTCAAAAATAGCAGCTCCAATTCCTTGCCCTTTTTTTTTTTTTTTTTTTTTTTTTTTTTTTTTTTTTTTTGTGGAAAGTAACTCTTTGAAATATTGTTCTAATACAAAAGAACAGAATAAATGTCTACTTGGCCAGTTCTTATGTCAAGATCAACGACAGATTGCTGGATAGTATTTAACATTCAGAGTGGAAGTATTACTTTGGCCCTCAGGCGAAATGTACCAAAAACTTGTCTAGGGTCATGCCAACAACAAATACTGAAGAAAGCAAACATTTTTTAACTTTTAAATATAGTCTTTGAGTTTTTTCAAATAGAGGGACTAAATTTAGAACATTATCTTGGAAATAAACTTAGAGAAAAATTAAGATTTTTTTTCCTGCTCATCAATTTTCTAAACATTCAAATTTAAAATAATCTGTCCATTTCTATTTTAACTTCTAGAATTTTGTCTTTACTGGTTTTTAACTGTTTACTACCATTTTCACAGTTCAGTACTTTCAGACAGTAAAGCAGCTGAACAAAATAGGTACCCACTAATATTTCCAGGTCTTTTTCAACCCACAGGCAAAGCTATACTCCATTTGTCCATAAGAATTTCACTCAAACTTTTGGGGATTTCTTTGGGGTTTTTATTGTATGATATCAATACTCAAATATATACTCAGTTAAGTTATCAGCTAATGCTTGATAGAGTTTACATCAAATCTGGAAAAGTTAATTTTTATATTATAATCCAAATGGAAATGTAATTTGTGTGAGATTTCCTTTACTGTCATTATCTACCATATTACTGCAGAATGAATCAGCACATTGCTAAGACAATATTTGTGGGACACAAAATGCTCAAAGTACACAAAAGCATTTGTTGATTATGTGATACAGATATATCTCAAATGCATATGTATCTAAAAGCCTTTTCAGCAACACTGTCTTTTTTCAAAGAAACAAATCAAATAATGCATACTTTCATTTGAGACCAATGAAATGAAGCAGAGCTGGTCAGGTTCATACTATTTTCTGACCAAAACTCATTCATCTAACTAAATATTTACTCTGTTGGATACCCAATTCCTTGTCAGCCCAAAGAAAAGCTGATCATTCAGAAACACATATCTGAGGCAAATATTTTATAGCTATAACACACAAACAACCCCAGTGATGGGAATTCCTGTGTCACATTATAAAAACCTGTGATATAAAACCATCACACCCTGCCCGTTTGCTTGTATTATTGGTCCCCAAACTCTGCTTTGTGACTGCCTGCTGAGTAGATTGTGGCCTCTCAGGAAACACCACTGGGCACAGGTTTGGAGAGCCCTGAGAGGCAGCAGAGAAGAGCACCATGGCCTGTCACCTGCCTTGTGCCCAGACACCCCACACGGGTTCCCTGGCATCCAGCACAGCTCACAGCTGGACAATGCTCTGCAGGCAAAGCGCTTGGCCAGCAGCGCTGCCCGTCCTGCTGAGAGAGGACCAGAATTGCCTACCTCAGCCTTAGAATGGAATTTCACTCAAAATGAGGAGCAAAGGCATCACTTGTTGTGGTAACAAGGAAATTAATCTTACCCAGGGCACATCCAAATTTAAATAACTGCTCTCAGATTTGAAGCAGTGTCTGAAATGGGGATTCACCATGACAGGTATATACTTAGCTGCAGTTATGTGTCTGTCATCTGTCTTCTTTGCAGATTCTCTTGCTTTCAAAACATGCTGAAAAGTCTTGATTTCACCCTGCATCAGAATGAAACCAAATGCCAAAACCTCAGATTTTTTCCCGAAACAGAGTCCTTGTTTCCTGGCCAGCCTTATTATTGAACCTTAATATGATACAACATGTGTGCATATTTGCACACATGGTCCACAGCCCTTACACATGTGTAAATCCTACTGAAGTCATGTATAAAGGATCAGGCTCTAAGGCTGTTATAGAAAAAGTTCATGTTTCACTGACTTTTTGGTATTCTTTGAAGATATTACATTTAGAGTAAATATAGAGAAGTACATGTTATATGCAAGATTTTCAGAGAACATTTAACTTCCACACCAGAAGGTCACATCTAAGGCAATATGGTCTTGGAACAAGTTCAAAGTTGTCACACTTGATAAAAATAGCTTAAAGGGCACATAACTGTGCTGGAATATGGGAAAACAGTGGAACATGAGAGGGGGAATGATTGAAGGCCCCATTACTAATTATGTACATACTTTGTTGCTATTGAAAGCTAGGTTTCCAAGCATGTACATGGTACTTAAGTTAAATAGAAGTCCAAGCAATTAAAAAAATATGAATGCTTTTGCATTACTATATCTAAGGAAAGAACCTTTTACAAATATAATTCCCTAGCATAAAGGAAAATCTTTTAAAAATAAAAAATATCTAAGGTTTTTTCTGTTTGTTCTTAGTTTCAAAATTATGTTTATACACTTATATTTTTGCATTACTTGATAGTATTTTTGTAATATTTTATTGAAAATCAAAACATATATTTATTTTGTTAATATAAGAAGCTACATTCACTTTTTTTCATATTTCACTTCAAACTGGTGCAATTTTGTTCATTTTGTCTAAACTCCTGAAAGAGGGACAAATGTACATAACAAACTGAGTCTCAGGAAAAGTTGAATCACACTGGAAGATGGGTTGTTATAGCATAATATGTGGTACGTTATAAATACAAGTTTACATTAACCTGCTTCCTGAAATACACACCCTATTGGCAGTAATTAGCCCTTAGGACTGTGCTCTATGTATTGGATACCTGTTAAACCACAGTCAAACCTCCTGAGGATGCTTTAGCCATACATTTAAGTGAGTGCAAAATAAGGTCCTACAGCCCTTCTGCAAACTGATTCACTAGCACCGAAGTCCCATTAAAGGGGCAGTTTTTCATGACTAGGACACTCACTAAGTCATATGGGTCATATGTTTCCCACACAGAAAGCCACATCCTACATCTTCCAGTTTAATTTTTGATTTATTATGCTATTATGTTAATGTTGCCCTTGTAAAGAATGACATGCAAAGGAATCTTTTACTTTTCTTGTAAGTGAGAAATTTGCTACATTTTGCACATACTTTTTAATGATTGATGGCATGGTGCAATCTATGTGCCAAAATACAAAAAAAGCTAATGTTTAATGATTTTTTAATGCAAGACTCTTGACTTAGTTCTGCCCAGAATTACCACATGCAGGGCTCAGTCACGTCCTAATCCTATTTATCTCAGTGTGGCTCTTGATGATGAGAAAACAAAATTGCTACCTTCCATGCTTGGAAACAAATTTTTCATTCAGCTGTATTTTTCCCTGTAGAGAAACTGTCTCAGATACAGGTATTTTTGACTGGGTTTGCTCTCATAGGAGACTGATGTACACTACCATGGAAGGTAACATATTTTATGGCAACCATCTGCAAAAGGTATGCTCTGTGATAGCAACAGGTTCTTTTTGCCATAATAATGAAGTGCTTAAGAATTGAAGATATCCCTTCAGCCAGAGAAAGACACCTGACAGCAAAGGTGCCCCACACCTCCCATGATGCAAACAGATAACAGGAGGATTTTCTATCTTTGAGGATTAGGAAATAAATGATTGGAAAAAGGGCCTGAAAGCTGAACTCCAGGAGGTGCACTGGATACACAGAACTTTCTATACCTTTCTTTTAAAATGTATAACCATGGGAAAATGTTATATTATATTGCAGCAGAGAAGCAACAATGTAATTTATGCTGCTCAGTTTAAAAGCGTCACATTTTTATACAATAACAAAAAAGTAGAGAGTCTGAGTCATTAGAAAAATACTTGCACAGCTGGTAAATTGTATTTTTTATGGACCTTATACATGTGATTCTAAGCACTTAAGTATACACATTATTAGGGTCAATCTAAATCCAGGCTGATGAAAAATCTGAAGTGTTGGAGGATTTAGAATCTTCCTGTGGATTTTGTTGTAGCCTCCACATCTATGCTTTCATTAAAATAATATCTGTTCTAACTTCCCAGGTTTTAAAAGAAGCCTTCACAACTTTAACCAGTGCACTGTCTCACAGACCGTACAGCCAACAGATTGAAGCAATACTATCAGGATATATGGAACAACTAAAATATTTATTCTGTATTTTTATCTTCCTGGAATGGGTTGACCACTGATTCAGAAGCAAAGAATGACTGTGATATGGCCGTAGCATCTCACTCAATTGGAGATGGCAGTGTTTTAGTGGTTTTAGTGCTAACCATCTATAACAGAGCACAAAAGGTAGCACCCCCCCAGAGAGCAAGAAGATCGGGGTCTGTGTGGCTGTTACAACCTCACTAAAAGGACTGTACTGCTCTGTACTTTCATCTTTGTAAAGTGAGAGTGAAACAGTCCATCACAAAGCTGGGGAAAAAATTACTCATCTACTGACCATTCTTATTTTGTCTTGGAATCCGGAAAGAAGTGCTTCATTTTTTCACTGCGTCTGGACAAAGACAGACCTACTGGAAGTGCTCCCAGCTCCCTGAAGATACTTGGATGTTTTGGGTTAAACTCATACTCTGTTCAGGCTTGGGTTCACCTTCTTTCCCAGTCATATTTACACACCACATTTCTTTTGGCTGTATTTCTCTGTGGTCACTATATCCCTCTGTTTATGTAGGGGACAATTCTGAGAACTGCAGTGAACAGGAAGATTTTTAGTCATCTTACCAGTTCACATTATTTGCTGCTGGAAAGCCCTTGAGCTGGTAAAGATTGGGAGGCATGAAATTCTCTATGAGCTAATGGCCATTGCTTTTATCTCAAATGGTTTTAAGGGCCATCCAAGTAACGCAAACTGGATTTACATTACTCCAGTCCAATGAATTGGATATCATTGAAAGGATTTTGCTACCAACATTTCTTGCAGTGGAGCAAAACTAAAACCTGCAGTCAGGAATCAAAGTCATGTTTTACAAGACACTATACAAACCCAGAAAAAAAAGACGATCCCTGCCCAAAAAATATACAACATAAAGGTGTCACTTGGCTTTATGCTTGCTCCAGATGTAGCAGTTGGCATGTGTTTGTATATCAGCTTTTCTACATGAAAAATGGTTGCATCTAATTACATCCCAAGGTAACAACATGGAGATATAACTGATGGATGGGGAGCCCAAGGACATAATCATATGGCAGTGATCCATCAGACAGGGAGGGTATCAGTTCCCTTGCTCCTAGCTGTTGCCACACTGATAGACATCCTAGTGATAGTGAATTTTATAGAAAGGAGATGACAAAGTATAGTGAGGGTTTTCAGAGGTGTATAAAACATGTTGCCTCCATATATGAAAGACTGCTTAGGTGATAACATACACAGGGTAAAAAACTTGCTGTTGGGATGGTTATTTGCATCTCTGCCAGTGCAGAAGGGCCTTAGTATCTGCAAGAGTAAGGAGGGAGAGTAAGTGCAATGTGCTTGAAAGAAGTGCAAAGCACTGCAAATTGAATCCTTCATCTCTATTGTGATAAACAACTTAATGCAGGGATGCAAAGGGGAGGTTGGTACTTTGTAGAGAAATGGTACAGATTTGCAATAGTCAAGTGCTGTAGAAAGGATGTTGTTGTACCTCAAGACATGAGCTGATGAGAACACGAACTTTGTCTTGCTAATTAATAGCAGCTGTTCTGCTTTCAGAAGTTTTCCATTTGTAAAGTTTAGGTTACCTTGAGAATTTTTTCCCAACTTCCCTAAAGGAAGTATTCATCATTTCTCAGTATCACATTTGTGTGTCTGAAAGAAGCAAATACACTCTCCTATGAAATACCTCTACTTCTCCCTTTTCACACGGATTTGTTTCTTTTTGAAAAAGAAACTGTGGGAAACATGAGAGAAAGCAGAAGTATGAAGAAAAAATAGCCTAAAGTGGTTCCATTTTTCCAGGTAATTTGTGACCAGAATTGAAATCAGCAGCTGTCTTCTGTTGATAAGAGAGTATCTTAGAGCACTAAATTGTTCGGCCTAATTTGCATTTCTAGAAATGTCATGTGTTGGTTTGAAAACACAATAAAGGTTATGACAAAACATGCATATGAAAAAACAAGACCCATTGCTGAAAATCAGGTGATTCTTGTAGCATCAGCTTTTCAAATAAAATCTAAAAACTAATTTCAGGAAGTTCTTTCCATCTTATTGACTTGCTGACATTTGTTCTTAGGCACAAGATATCTATGGAAATATTGAACAAATTATCAGAAACGTGGTGTCTGGATATAAGCAAGCTTTATTTTTGCAGCCCATGTCACAAATGTAAACTACTGATGGACTGAGTTTGTTGTATTTACTTCATTTCTCATACAGACCTTGAAAATTTCCAATATCAAGCAAGATTCAGAAAAGAGTGAGAGCCATCACTAATAAAAGATTTTGCAATATCTTACACAATATTTCAATATCTTTCAAATCATGCTATAAACATTTGCACACTTTATAAAACAGTCTTTCAAATTTTGGCTACCATTAATAACCTGGGGCAAGTCAACACTCTTCCCATCCTTCTGGGTTTTAGATTATATGGAGAAAATAAAAGGTGTATATCATGTATATCATGTAATTGAAATGGCATCCACACCATCACATCCATCATCCTTGGACAGATGAATGATATTAATCTGTAAAGAACTGTTCCCTGTATTATTCCTACATGATATAAAATGCATAACAAGAAGTATAGCAAGAAGTTCTTTGCATCACATCTATGCATGAGGGATACAGCACACTGGAAATCAATATTAACTGAAAGTGTGTTTCAGAAAGAATGGACTGAGCAAAAAAAAAAAAAAAAAGTAAGTCCCTGGAATGAAATGCAAGATATGCAATCCTGCCTACTCAGAGAATTTAAGATTGAAGGGAGAAGTTTCAACTTTCTGCAGCTTCCAATTCATACCTAGGTTAATGTTGTTACCAACACTGAATTGAAAATGTGGGCAGGAAATTACATGAATGAAAAGAAAAAAAGATGGAAAGCAAGCAATTGATAATGGCTGCTGAAACAGCAAGAAGCACACACTTAAAAGGAAAAACAAATACAGAGCATCTCAAAATTTGCAACCAAACCAAAAATGTCTCAAAACTGCAATGTGATGAATAGACTCTACATCTTGTGTGCCAGGGGCAGAGGGAATTCTGAATAGTCATTCTATCAGAAGTGGGATCCTTGTAGAGCTTTTACAGCTATTGACTTTTGGAGAGGTATGAAACAGCTACTTAATTTCCTGAAAAAGTATATCAGAAAATCATTTAATGCTAACATCTGTAAGTTCTTGGAGGGAAAAAAATGAACCTACCTAAGGCCTAGGAAGGTTAATGCTAGGACAAAAAGCTGAAAAATTACTAAAAGTTCCGGAAACAACAAAAAGCCTCCGTCTTACAAAATATCCATGTATCTCAATTATCTGCTTTCCATATTTTCTCTTTAGTCCTTTGTCCCTTTCACAGTCTGATTTCAATTTATACAGATTGATTTCAATATTAGGACCCACGTTTACTTATCTATTAAGTCCAAGAAACCCATGAGATCAGCCCTGAAATATTAAAGATTCTGTTCACATGGAGCTGTGTCTGCCATTCAGGTTACAAGGGTGACTTTGTGGAGCTGATACATTTTCTTGGCTTTGCAGGTCTTGTTGCTGTCCAACATGCCTGATATTCATTAATATCAGCTCTACAATATGTAAATCAAATCTAAGATCATTTTCGTTCACACGATGAAGAAATTTTAGAATAGACTTCAGCTTCTGCAGGAATGTTCCTGGTACAGCTGCAGGACAAGCCAAAGAAAGGGTGTCACAGACCATTATAGTTCCACTGAAAAACTCACTTTGCCAAGAAATATTGAAAGGAACTGGACTTTAGCATAGTTCCAGCAAAAAGGGGCCTGAGCTTTGCCATTTTTATCTTCATCCTCTAAAGAACTGTACTAGTTTGAAAATAAACCAGTGGGAGGCACCAAGTCAGAATAATAATTTAATAAGGAAATCAAAAAATAAAGGCAGAAAACACTGGTTTAGACTGACAGAGTCAGGATACAACCTGACACCCTGTTAGTCAGGGTGGTGGTAGCAGTCCAATAAGATGGTGGCTGCAGTCCTCCTGGAGTGGTGGATGTGGTTCTGTTGAAGCAGTGATCCTGTAGAAAGGGGATGCTCTTCCTCCAAAGGTCCAGTGGTGGCTGTGTAGCTCCTGTCCTCTGGGAATCCAGTGGAAAGGGTGCCTGTGGTGTTGGGAATCCCAGATTATATCCAGGATGGAATGCTTGGTTTCTCCCTCTGGGTGGAACATCTCACAATGGGATGATGAGTCATGAGGCCAGGTGTTGATGGGCTCAGTAACAGAAGATAGTCCGGAGGGAGGAGGTGAGGAAACACTGCCCACCTGGTTTCAGCAGCTCATGAGGATGCAATGCAGGACAAGAACCAACATATGACACAAAAAGAAGCTGTTGGTTACTTTTAAACCTTTGATAACATAGAAATTTTTTTACTGAAGAAAAATTATAGTAGCAGAATATGTATAAATATTTATTTGAAATATATTGACAGAATATTTATGCACCTCATATTTACTGAAAATCATTCATATGCACAAGTACATATAAAATCATAGACTTGGAATTTTTTGTAAATGCAACTATGTAAATACCAGAGAAAAGTGATCACTTAACTCCTGAAAAGCAGGACTATTTTAAAAGACTGTATGCTAGAAGTTGTCATTGGAAATACACATTTTACATGAACAGTATAGCAACAGTCTAGCAAAATCTGTGTGAAACTTTTAGTGCATAAATCTTCTCATACCCAGAGGCGGTAATAAGTTACATGTTTCTCTACATACTCAGCTTGAAATTGTCAAACATATATTTCATGTACTGGAACCAGAAATAACATCTTCTTGGCTGACTTTTTTTGACATATTTCATAATTAGGTGTAGAAGTCAAAGATACCACTTTCTACCCAAAGGATACATAAATCCTTCAAGCATATCAGAACAGGTCAAATATTGCTATATACCCTAAAATTTCACTACTGCAAGGTAGGTATTTGTACTCCTTTGTTACCAATTCAACAAAAACTTGAAAAAAACTTTCCAGTTTTAACTTTCCTAGTTATACAGCCATGCTTGCCTCTCATGATTTACCTGAAAATTATACTCCTAGAAGACTAAACTGTACATTTCCACCCTGTTCCATTCAGGTTTCTTATCTTGTCTTTCATTCATTATGGCATGTGAATAAAATTCAGGACCATGCATTCTGCAGATGTAACACTGCCTCTTTATTTGAGGTTTAATAATTCCCAAAGCAATCAAATGTATGTACAAAGAATTTATGCATGCAGGCTACATTTTAAAACACCAGTTACTGTAGCTAAATCCTTACATTTGAGTGCACCATCACTGTCTGGACCAAACTGTTTCCAACCTAACCCTGCCCACCTGGGTTAAGTTGGCTGTCAGTCCATTGTTCAGCCTTGACAAGAGGGGATTGGACAGATCCCTGCTAACTCAGAGTGAACGCTCACTCAGACATGTCAGGCGAGACTGGTGAAGCTGGAGCCGAATGTGCACAAATGTGCCCTATTCCCCACTGCCCTGAGCATTCTGTCCCCTCACTACTGCAGGGATTTAAATTTAGCAGAGCTGGTAAAAGCGTTTTCCTGAAAAGCCAGATGAGGCAGCAATGAGCTGGGATTATATAGCAAAAGCTTCCAGAATTCATGACCTTTGATCACTAAATCAGTACTTTTCTGTTTTACTCAGAGTGAATATAACAGTTTCAATAGAGTCTTGCTCATAATCATAGTTACAAATAATAAATTTATTTTGATCTTTTTTGAATACTAATTTTCCATTTTAAAGATCCCATTAATGAAATCTATTTTCCTTAACACTTGAAAAAAAATAACATTCAGGACTATAGATGAGAGCTTTTTCACCATGATTTTCATGCACAATTTAGGGAATAGAAGAACAAATAAAACTTATGATAGACAATTGTTTGCACCTTAAAATTTAGAATATATCAAAAATTCAGATTACAGTGAAAGCATATGTGCAATTAAAAAAAAAAATTGCTTTTATTGTTTCCAAATTTCAAATCTATGTGCACTTTGGTGAACTTGAAAATAGCCCCATAGTACTATGGGGTCTATTATAGCAATAAAAGTGGCATGGCAATTTTTGTTTCCCAGTTTCTGATTTCTGATTTAATAATTAGGTAACATGGCATCACCAACAACCTATTTACTTCTAACAATAAAACAGATTGATTTACATTGTTTGTTTTTGTTGATGTGGGTTTTTAATGTTTGAAAAATATTAGAAGATACATATTTTTAGTCAATTTAGTTGGAGCTCAGGAAATTCCCAGTAAAACAGAGAGGGTAAATATTAATATGTTTATAGTATTATAGTATTCTTATATATTACAATGTACATTTATACATTTATACACATATTTTACACCTATCTATAATATACTACATAATTTAGTACAAGTGTAATCTGTAGTAAAGACAGGAAAAGGAACCAACAAGAAATTTTACAAATCAACTAGTCCATGTCTTAGCACCTAGAACAAGAGGGGAGAAAGAAGCCTAAGTAATTTTTATTTTCCTTGCAGGTATTTCTGAAATATCTTTGTTCATATTGATTATTTATGATGATGATCTCCCTCACACTGTCAGTCTCATGCTGAGTGTCTAAAGGACACCTCAGTGGGCTCTAAAGAATAATAAACCAGCTGTTTTCTGCCACATTAATGGACTGAAGTCTTCTAGGACCAGTTGTCCATATCCATGCTGCTGTACTTGGAGGCATTGGAGCAGAACAGACATGGACAGCAGTTTGTTCAGGAACCAGGTTAAAGTATCCAGTGTTAGCTGAGGGACATTGTGAAGGAGGCTGGAGGAATAAAAACCTTTTTCCAGGTAAAAAAGAAGATCCACACAGGCTGTCTCTCAACCCTTCTTGTCAATAACCTCAGACTGTCTTATGTCTTGCAAACTGCCCAGGTCAAACTTTTAAAAATCTATTTAGATGTCTATTTTCCTTGTTTTTCCCCATGACTGCAGCCTCAGGTCCTGGTTGATGCCATGACTGTAGTGCTGTGTCCAGTTCTGAGGTCTCCAGCTGAAGAAAGACAAGGAGCTACTGGAGAGGGTCCAGTGGAGTGCTATGAATTTGATTAGGGGTCTGGAGCAACTCTTGGATGAGAAAAGACTGAAAGGGCTGGGGCTGTTTAGTCTGGAGAGGGAAAGAGTGAGAAAGGATTTTATCAATGTCTATCAGTAGCTGAAGGAAGGGTGTCAAGAGGATGAAACCAGGCACGTCCCAGTGGTGCCAAGCAGTAGGATGAGGGCAAGAGGCAGAAAACGATGCACAGGAAGTTCCAAGAGAACATGAGGAAGAACTTTACTCTGCAGGTGACAGAGAATGCAGGGAACAGGCTGCATAGCAGAGGTTGTGGAGTCTCTTTCTCTGGAGATATAAACCCTCCTTGATGCAATCCTGTCCAGCCTGCTCTAGGTGAACCTGCTTTAGTAGGAGGGTTGGACTGGATGATCTTCAGAGGTACCTTCCAACCTCAACAATTCTGTGATCGAGTAATTCTGTAACAGCCACTTAATTGTCCTTTACCATTTCCAGATTTTCCTCATTTTTTAATGAACTTTATTTTTCCCCTCCATTTTGTATTTAATAGATCTCACTTCTGTTGCAGAAAATGGGAAACAGCCTATAGAAACAACAACACTGAAGCCAGAAACACATTGACAGACTCTTTTATCAAGAAAAAGTACTCTGCAGGTAGATACATAGTTTCATGAGGACCTCCTTGAAGTGCTATTTTTTTTCACATCTGGCCAAAATTGACACTGTTTTGTATATACTTTTCCAGTCTCCAGGTAAACTGTATCTATTTTGATTAGCTTTTCCAGGATTTCCAATCACTCAAGATATATGATTGAACAAGATTTGCATACCACTAGATCTGCAATTTTTAATTATACCTATCCTGCATGTTTCACTGAAGTGTTGAAAAACTAAATAAATTGGACTAGCTCAAGGAGCTGACATTTCTAGAAGACAGGCCCTCATTGCTGCAGTATGCCCAAGCTCATTACTGCACGCCACCTGCCTACTACCTGCAAATTCCCCATGTACTCAGCTCTCATCCCTTTGTACATCAGGGACCTTCATAACCTTCTCCAGCTTCTCTTGTTTCATGCCACCCATTTCCTTTCCTTTAAAGATTTATTTCTGCATGATCCCTTCCTTCAATTTTTTTTTCCTTTTTTTTTTTCTACTGTAGGGAATAAATTATTCAGGGTGTCAACACACTTGAACTAGAACTGAGATGGAGGTAGTTATAATGAAATGCTAATAACTGCCAGGAAAATTACAGAGTTGTTCTCAACTGCTAGGTCTGCCAAGCAGCTGCCAGGAGCACTATGTGTTTCCCCTACTCTTCTTCTCATTTACTGATTTTTCACCAAAATAGGGCGTTGTCCTTCAATTCCGAACATTCAGAAAACATTCTGGCACCGATGGAATATGTCATTCAAAAGTAATAACATAATGGACAAAGAAACAGAAGAATGTTTTTCTGTTGAAATAAGGGTTTTGATGCAGGCTTAGGGTGTGCTTCAACATTATGCTTATCTGTTGGCACATCCCTCTGTTGTGTCAATGCAACTCTCTGAGGAGGCTATGCTATAAATGAGGTTGTTTCCATTAACATTGATAATTTCACTGAGCTGGCTTGCAGTGCAGACTCCTGAAAAGTTTTCCTAGTAAAATTCATTACTCTAGCAGAAGGACAGAAAGGTATAACAGTTCTGCAAAGGAATTCTTGAAGAACATTAGTCCTAGAGAAATATTTTAGTCGGAAGCACAACTTTAATTAAAGAGCACTGACACTGTTAAAATCTTCCTATCTTCATCTGCCTGCTACCACTTTTTAGCCACAGGTTAACATGCCACAGGTGCTGAAGAATGGTCGAGTACCCTCAAGTATGAGGTCTGGGAGTGGTGACCACTGTAAGAGGAAAAGCAGTCCAAGCTGCTTTGACTCTTTGTGAGGTGAAAGACTGTCTTATAGGCTGTGATTCATGAGTGAAGATGGCACAGCAAGTGAGGCAATGGTTTTTGCAAAATGAAGTTTGAGTCATGGTTAACTCAGCATGTGTATACCAGAGGCAGAGCAGACAGGTAATCGAGCTGGAGCCTCCAGACCTTGATTAGCTCAGCCCTATTTAAATACTTGTACTGCTATAGGGGTAGGTTCCTACCCAAGCACTTGCTGTTTGGGCTTCACATGAACTATCTCAGATGCTGTATAATGTTGTCTTATCTGTTTTCAGCCATATAACTGCTGATTGAACATATGGGATTTCAAATTTCCAGCAGGAATATATAACTCAAGAGGCATATCCCAGGCTTTCCTTTAAAACTCAAATCAGAGGCCTTTGTAAAAGGTTATCCATTATCTCTACATCAAAGCCATGCCCACAGGTACTGCTTACTGCACTTTTCCCTCACAAAAATGAGCCCAGCTCCTTTCCAGATCATCCACAAACCAACGCATCAGTCTGCAAGGATTCTATTAACTCACCTTTCCAGGACATTTTCTGGGTGCCACAAGCTACCCCAAAGGACTCAGGGCTGCTGGAGAGGGCTTTTTTCTATGATCCAGAGAAGTGAGAAGCACTCTTGGCACGCAGAACAACAAGGGCATTCCTGGGTATCAGGAACTCCTCTCACATCTGAAACAGAGAAATTAAGAACCTAAGCAAAACCTTGCTCTAAACCAAGCCAGAAAATGCCCACCTTTATTAAGAAGAGTAGGAAAACAAGTGTTTGCCACCACTGGGGTTTGCCCCACACAGTCATTAGTCAATTATAACAACATGAACCAAACCTTGAAGCTGGTCGAGGCAGTGGTGCATCTCAGAGGTTCCCAGTGGCCCGGAGCAGAGCCCGCCATGCCCAAGCTCCCCGCGGCAGGGGCTCACACACCCCTGGGCTGTGGCCGGGCCACTCCGCTCTGGGAGGAGACTGTGCCGGGTGCTGTGTGCAGGTCTGGGCCCCTCCGTTCTGGAAGGACTGGGAGGTGCTGGACGGCGTCCAGGGAAAGGCAATGGGGCTGTTTAAGGGTCTGGAGCACAAGTCCTGTAAGCAGCAGCTGAGGGAGCTGGGAGTGTTTACCCTGCAGAAAAGGAGTCTCGGGCGTGATCTTATTGCTCTTTACAGTAGTCAGAAAGGAGGCCAGGTAGAAATTGGCGCCTCCTCCCAGAAAAGAATGGAGAGAACATGAGGATATAGACTCACACTGTGACAGATGATGTTCAGGTTGGACATTAGGAGGAATTTCTTCACGTAAAGGGTAAATAGACACTGGGACGGACTTCCCAGAGAAGTGGTGGAGTCATCGTCCCTGGGGGTGTTTTAAGTAAAGACTGGACGTGGCACTTAGTGCCACGGTATAGTTGACACGGGGCTGTTCGGTCACAGGTTGAACTCGCGGATCTCGGAGGCCTTTCCCAGCCTCATTCATTCGGTGTCCCCGCGGCTCCGGCACGCAGCCCGCACACCCCCGCGCACCACGGCCATGCCAGGGAAAGCCCCGCCCAGCCCAGCCACGTGACGTCCCCCGCCCTCAGAGCCGCCGCCTGGCCCCGCCCCGCGCTCGCGCCAAACGCTTCCGGCCGAGGGCCGGCGGGGGAGCGCGCATGCGCCAGCGAACCCGGAAGCGCCGGAGCGGCGGAGCCGGGGCGGGCGGCGCTGGCGGAGGCGCTGCGTGCGCGGCGCTCCCGCGGCCCGGCCGGCCCGGGGTGGGCACGGAGCCTCGGGGCGCTGTGCAGGGCCAGGTAAAGGGGCCCTGAGGGGGCGAAGGGCCGCGGGGGGGACGTGCGAGGATGTGTCCCGAAGGTACGGGCGCGGGGTTCCCGGGTTTGTGGAGGTCTCCGGGTGGGGCGGCGGCGGTGACGGGACGGGGAAGGGTCTCTTCCGGACAGCGGCAGTTTGGGAAAGAGTGTGGGGAGGGATGGGAGTGATGGCAGACCTTAAAGTAACTTCAGCTCGGTTCAGGAAGGATGTTGGTTTCTTGGAGTTCAGGGTGGCACGAAACTGGCGGGGTTGCCTTGTTCACGGTGCTGAGACCGGTGAGGTGCATCTAAGGCGATATTTTAGTGTGGAGTCTTAAAAGTTAGAAATCACCCTTTTTTGGTGATATTGAAGTTTATCCTTTTGATGACTCCAGAAAGGAGTTTTCGTGTCACTTAAGTGCTGTGTGAAAGCATGGTAGACTGCTCGACCACCTTTTCTATTTCTTCGTTTATTTGGATTTGCTTTTAAATAAGCTAGTTCCTAGTTCGTGTGTGTGTATATATATATATATACATATATATGTGTGTACATATATATATATGTAACCTGAAAATTTGTAAATGCAAATAGACGTGCTTGCATCTTTCTATGCATTTTATCTTTATATGTAACTGTATAAATCTCTGACCATAAACAATGTTTAGAATTATTTTCATGCATTCAAACAATGGGAGTGTTACATTATTGAAAATTAGACTGGAGATATATAACTAACATCTCAATCTTGTCCTTTTTTCTTAGTGTTTGACCTGTAACACAGAGATCTTCCAGAATGTTGGAATCCTATGTAACTCCTATTTTGATGAGTTATGTGAATCGTTACATAAAGAACTTGAAGCCTTCAGATCTGCAGTTGTCACTCTGGGGAGGAGATGTTGTACTTAGTAAACTTGAATTAAAGTTGGATGTACTTGAACAGGTATGTTATGTTTATAGCAGTTACAGTTTGTGTCTTCAATTTAAAAGAAGTTTACTGAAGTATTTACTGAAATTTACTGAAATCATTACTGCACAGCTAAGTAATAACTTAGTGCTTGCTGTTTTCTTCTCATGCAAGTATTTTTCCCCCCTGCATTTAGTTATTCTTGCTTTAATTTCATGCCATTTGTTTAGCAATGAATGGTAATTCTTTACACATTCTATAAGTTATGGAGTGTGAAGAGAACCTTTTTTTGTGGACGTGTTCAGTTCAGTAACTATTATTTTAGGGTATGAACATTAATTAAATTGCTTTTCCAGTCATATTTACATAATTGCATATAGTAAGTAAGTTGAAAGGTCACAAAGTGAAGTGGGATCTCTTTTTAATTATGCATACTAAACCCATTTGTGCTCTTTGTATTGTTTTCCGACTCCAGATTTCAACGTTCCAGTTGTATCTAAACTTAAGAGTAATTGAGGAATAGATTTGATCATCTGGTTTCTGTGGAGTAAATCAAAGAGTCAGTAAAATTTAGCCTTAAAATAATAAGCTTGACCAAGTAAAACACTAGATACAGAATTTGGAGCCTGCTGTCAATATGAACTGGTAAAGCCTTAGCACAGGGATGGTTTCCTTCTATGCTTATCTGAGTTGACAACTTGAGTGTGTGAGGCCGATAAAGCTGCTTTCTGTTGTGCATGGTGTAGCAGGGCTTAGCTGGAGTCCTGTAGCCATATGTAGTCCAAGTGAAGGAGCTGAGAGAAATGCAGCAAAGAATAGGAAATTTAGACAATACATCCCTTGAAAGAAGAATAAAATATACAGGGAATGTGTTTTTAATATTGACTAAAATAAGCTGAGACGAGATAGGGCAGGAATTATTTGTATCTGACAAGAAGGAACTGAATAAATTGCATGTTGGGAGACTTAGGTTAGACATAAATGGAAATCTCCTTTATGCATTGGATTATGGAATAGGCTCGTTGTCTCTTCCATGGACACCTTTTAAAATGTGAAAGAAATGTGTGTGGCTGTTTAAGACTCTCTGGTTGTGTTCTGGAAGAGGAGACACAAGACACCTTGTCCTATTTTCTGTGCTTTTTGAAGAACCTTTCTTGTCTTCCTTCAAGCATTTCGTAGCTACTGTATTTCCTCTCAAGTCTGTTAATTGGTAAACTTGTCCATACAGCCGATGTTCTGTAGGATGTGTTCCCCTGTGAGCATTTAAAAATGTATATGTTCTAGAACCAAGGAAGGGTTGATCAGAAAGGAGTTCTGGAGGTCGTCTAGTCCAACCTGCTGTTCTGAGCAGGGCTGTCAGATCAGCTTATGTTTTTTCTTCAGCTGAGTCTTGAAATCTTGAAATCTCCTGTCTGGTGAGAGGCTCCTCTCTGGTTAAGCTGTTTCTGTGCTCTGCTGTGCAGAGAGAAAGTTTGTCCTAATAACAAATGATGACTTGGGATGGATTTAGCAAACTTGCTATATTACCTGACACTCTTAAGGATTTTGCTGCTCTCACTGGTGGTAGTCCCTTTCCAGTAGTTGCAGTTTTCTGATAGGTCATCCTTTGCTTCATCTTTGTCTGCCTCTGAACTGGCTTCCTAAATATCCAGCTCAATCTGATAATGTCATGGCTGTTGTGGCAAATATTGCCGTATGTACCCTTGCTCATTTCAATGGGAATTTCAATATGCGATGGGGCAAATTTCAGCTCACATTCATTGGTTTTACATTATTTGGCTGGGTGTTTGTGAAATGTAGTTATCTTCATTTGGCTCTTATTATTCTTTGGAACTTGTCTGGACCCATAGACTGTATTTAGAATGTCTTTCTCTTTTTTTGTGGAGGGGATGCTGTTTATGTCTGCTCAGCAAAACCCTTTGAGTAAGCACTATGTGGTAATGCAAAGTCCCCAAGCCCCTGCAACTGGCAGGAGCTCCCTTGAAAAGCTGCTCTCTAGAAATTACCAGTATATATTATTTTAGCTGGGTTCTGTCCCTGGATGCATTCATGATACCTGAAGTTAGTCACCTTAACTGCTCTGCTCTTGTAACATCCTTTCTGTCCTGGGTTGCTATCCCCAACCTGGTTCCCTGTTCCTTATCTGACATAAACACAGCTTTACTTTCATGCTTCAGGTTCTTAGATACAAATGCACTTATACTGGTTGTATTTGTCTAGAGCCTTAAACATTTTCAGAGAATTCCATCTTTCATGGAGTTATCCATGGCTTTTTGGGAATATTAGCATAGGTGCCAAGCTACCTGGACAAAGCACCGTATAAAAGATTTGGAAACAAGTCTGTGCTTCCTGCTCCCTGCATTTCACTGATGTTAGTGTTCCCATGTCATGTTGTGCTCTTATGAGCCACCAAACAGATTCTGAAAGGACAGATGAGAACAGAGCATAAACTGCTGTTTGTCTTATAGAAGATTTAACTTTATTTTTGGGACCAAGTTGGAACCAATATCTCTTGAAATCAGATGTAATACAGTTGTTGACATAGAAAATTTATCAAATGTGAAGAGAATATTCCAGTACCTGAAGAGACTTTGCATGTTTTTTACACGTATTTATGTAAGTTTCATGTTCTCATTAAGTTAACCTGAATGTCATTGTTATAACTCTTTGGGTCTGTCCTTCTCTCTGTCCCCTTTTGTTTGTACAATATCAGTTCTATAGTAGAGGTCATGTACTAGTTTGTACTCGGCCTGAATCTGGTAGGTACAGTGTAGCTTTTGTGTGTAATTGTTCCACTCTCTGAATAGCCAGTTAATTTTATAATAATTATCTTTAGTTAAAGATTAAAGCTAATAAAATTTTGATATTTTTTCCTATCTTGAATGATTCAATTACTAGAAGACCAAGCAGTCCAAGAAATTTTCCGTCTGTACATAATATGCATATTGTACGAAAACTGCTTTGAGAAAGTAATTTATTATAAAATTTTGAAATTAATATCTTAAAGAGTGTTTTTTGGGAAAGTGTTTTAAGCACTTTTGTGTGAAGTCCCCATAGTACCAGAGATAATAGAACTGACTCTTGGTAAGTAGCTTGTGTGTAGTGTATCTGTTGATACAGTGGTGCCAAAAAGATGAGATACATTGTGATCTCTTCTTGCTGCTTATGTATATTCCCATAATTAATTTTTAGCTGTTTTGCAAATGCAGAAGGGAAAGATGAAGTAGTCTTGGGAAGACAAAGGATTCATTGATCTAAAGATTATTGAGTTTTATTATAGTGTGGATTTTTCACATCCAAAAGAATTTGTAAAGAAAGAAATATGAAACATTCTAATGTACTTAAAATAATTTTAAAGAAATGGGAGCATTGTAATATCCGTATTTTAAATCTCTGTTACGTGCCACTGGTTACTTGTGAAATAGAGCCTTGCTTGTGAAGAAAAGGTATTTGAGTTAACACCAGTGTGGAGAACAAGTACTTGCCTATGGCCTCAACCTTTAGAATAGTCTCGTGTTTTAGGGCAAGGGGAGATTTTAGGCAAAGGGGAATTAGGATCACCTAGTCTGCAGTCTGACATGTTAGTCGGTTATTTATGGGTCAAGCCCAGAAAAATGTTTTTAGTCATATGATGTTAGTCAGTTATTTATGGGTCAAGCTCAGGAGTTTGGTTTTAGTCATATAAATTTTTGTGAAAGATTTGTATGATTAAATGGAAAATCTAAAATGCAAAGTGTAATCATTCATGGGTACAGAAGAAATACTAAGAATTTCAAGCAGTACTTAATGAAAGGAGAAAAATTATGTAGGAAATAAGGAGGAATAAAAATGTTCTTTGTTATGTTTTATTATGAACAAGTTGCTGAATTTGGCACACATTTGTATTGTCTATTGAATAGTACAGCAAAGAGTTCTTCGCATTGCTTTATTCTAATTACCTCTCTGTAACCAGGACTGTATTTCCTCTATGTCAGATAAAATTTGTAACTAAATTTCTTTGAAAAAGAACTATCTTCTAAATATGTAGGGCATTTGCTTTTATCACCTTTATTTTGAAATAATTCTTCTGTTTCTTTCACTATCTTGGAGTTAACTAGACAAAAATGAAAATGCATCAAATACATCCAGCAAATAGTAGAAAAATAGCTATTCCAGAATGCCTTTTAAAGTAAAGACAAGCCAGGATCTAAACAGACATTGTGGTATTGATGAGTGACAAAAACTTACACATCTGCAAGTCCAGAATGGGAAGTAGTCTTTGGAAGACAAAAAAATTTCTGGTATTGTTTACAGTGGTAGTTTGCTGCTTTGATCTCTGAAAGCATTGTCTCTTATGTTGTCGTGTATTTTTAGATTGCAAGTTTTTTTAAAATTTATTGCTGTGCCACACCCCATCCCCCCCCAAAAAGCAGCTCTGGAACAAAAGGCATTCGTTAAGTTGTTGTATGATTAATTATGTAGCAAGATCTGTAGCTAAACAATATTTGCTTTTCAGTGTCTTCACTGTAACTGTCTGGATTAAAATTTTATTTATGTTGCTTGTGTTGCCTAGGGCTGAATTTTTAGGAAAGGCTTTTTGGGTAAAATCATGAAGTGTAGTAGTAAATGAGAGGAAGGAAAAACACTTTATAAAAATAAATTAACAATTTTCTTCGAACTTTTAATGAGAAAGACTGTAAATGTCATCTCTTAGAATGTGGACTTGAAATTAGATTCGATTTTATGTAAGCATGGCTGAGGAAGGAGTCAAGAGTTTCCCGAGCATGAGATTGGTGTGGTTTTTTTAAAATTCATTAATCAATACTGATTAAGACCCAAAAACTAACTTACAAACTGAAAGTCGTACTCGGCAAAAAAATAGAGTTATAATTTTGTGTAGTTTCCTCCTCTGAAGAATTTGTCAGCTGTGAATATACAATACTCCTTGCTCCTGGATGCAAGATAAACCTTTTTATAGCACCACTAGAAAGGTTTAGGAGGTGTCAGCTGCAGACTGGGGGAGTGTTCCCTAAAGTTGCTCCTATTAGCAGCTGTTGTTGCTGTAGTGGTGTAGGTATTGGTAAGAATAATTGACTTGCCTCTACTCATACCAAAGACTATCTCAATATACAAACCTATCACAGGTGTAAATAGTGGTTATTTCAACTCTGAACATAGGAGATGGTAACTACTTAAGAAAATAAAAATTTTTAGTGGACTTTCAAAACATATCACTAAGATTTGATTATATGTTAATTATTAATGAATTTATCACTGATAAATGTATTTATTTCAATATATTTAGGCAAAAAATGACATTAGCTAGCTTCACAGAAATATTGTATAGGCAGGCTTTATAATATATATCAAGTAGTAAATGCAGAATGCTCTGGTCCCCAAATTTTATTCGTATAGAAGTTCTGTACAGCCAGGATAGGTCTGGGGTCCAGCAGTTCAGACAAAGAGGCTTTCTGGATCCACTTGTAGATGTTTGTCTGAAATTCCCTAGCAACTTGCCTGCTTGATTTATGAGTTTCATGGACTGTCTCTGTGTAACATCCATTGATTCATGGAAATTCTGAGTTGAGTGATATATGTACATAAACTGAGCCAAGGGAGAAAGGTGCTTAAGCCTTGGCTTGCCAGGATGATTTGAGAGTCTGAACAAATATTTGTGTTCCCGAGTTTACCAAAATGCAGTTAAGAACCTGAGTGTGCTGGTCAGCAGCAGGCGCAGCAGGAGTCAGCAGTGTGCCAGCAGTCACAGCCCAGAGGACAAACCCCTTCCTGGGGTCCATCTAACTCAGCATCACCAGCAGGTCACAGAGGTGACTGTCCTGCTGTACAGCCTTGGTGCAGCCTCACCTTGAGCTCTGGGTGCTGCTCTGGGCCCCACAGCTGAAGAAGGAGGGTAAAGGATGTGAAGGTGTCCAGAGGAGGACAGCAAAGGTGCTGAAAGGGTTGGAGGCAATGTCCTCTTTGAAGGGACTGAGGACTTGGGGCTTGTTTTATTTGGAGAAAAGGAGGCTGAGGGGGCTCACAGCTCTCTACAGCTTCCTGAGGAGGGGACAAGGAAAGGGAGATGCTGAGCTCTTCCCCCTGTTATTCAGGGATAGGACATGTGGGAACGGTTCAGAGCAGCACCAGGGGAGGCTTACAGTGGGCATTAGAAGCATTTCTTACTGAGAGGGTGGTGAAACACTGGAACAGGCTTCCTACAGGAGGTGAATGTCCCAAACCTGACAGTGTATAAGAGGCATTTGGAGAATGCCCTTAATAATGTGCTTTGACTTCTGGTCAGCCCTGAATTGATCAGGCAGTTGGACTGTATGGTCATTGTAGGTTGGCTAAAACTGTTGCCTTGCATCTTGGAGACATAGATTCCCTTTTATTTCTCAACCTCAGAACATGCTACACGTGCCAGTTCCCAGCATCTAAGATGACAATGAAAACACCAGGCTATAAGCTTGAAGATGTTATTTTTTCTCAATAAAAATTTAAAAGTTGATATTAAAAATTTCAGAATATGAGATTAGAAAGGTGAAAAGATGAATCCTCACTGAAACCTGAGCATTAGAATACTTAGTATTGAGAATACTGACTTAAAATTCTGACATATCAAATACTGCTTCTTTATTTTACTGTAAACACTTATTTTTTATTGTTCCAAATCTTGATTGCTAGTCCTGGGACCAGCTCTCTAGCCTGACCCTTCTGTTGGTTAAGTGTTAAACTCATTTTATGCAGGAGAACACCGGAAGCTACTGGGGAAATTGCAACGCTTTGTACTGTATGTACCCCAGTTTACTTAGTTGGGTACTTTAAATCTAAACTTTGGCACCTTACTTTCTTCTGAATAGCTGCAAGCAGGAGCTGGCTCCCTGTGGCTGTCCTGTAGAGTTGTGATCTATGCATTGGCTGGATGGAGTGCCCAGGCATTTTTTTGGAGTTCTGGACTGACTTGCACTAGGTTTTAAAGCAGTGTGACATCTACGTTACACCTTGGTGCAGGACTCCGGTTTTGCCAATGAAAAATTTAATAACTTTGTATTTACTAAGCAGTTTGATGTGAAAGGGGCAACAGTGGGCCAATCTTAAGAGCACTGACCTCTTAAAACTCTTAAACACTGAAATATTTTGAAAGAAATTGCCTTGCTGCGCCATGGTCAGTGTTTAATTCCAAATTTGTGCTCTTCACAGTAATACAGGCTGCATATCAATTTAAGTATTTACCTTCACCTTGTTTGTTTTTACTTGTCCCTTGAAGAGCGAAACATTTTGCAGTAGCTTCCTGTGAGTGAGAGGTGGTATTAAACATCTTTTATTATCAAGGGCATTGTAATTAAAATGTCTCCTTTGAACAGACTAATTATAACATAATTGTACAAGTGATTGTAAAGGCAAATGCCAAGTCCTGTGGCATGCTGCTGATTAGGGGAGGGAGAATAACTTATTACTTGTTTTGTGATAGAACCGTACTATTTTGAGTTACAAATATGTCTGGAATTTTGATATGTTTCAGAAGTTAATTCTGCATTCTTTGTTGTTGTTAGGAGCTGAAACTGCCATTTACTTTTTTAAGCGGGCATATTCATGAACTTCGGATTCACGTGCCATGGACGAAATTGGGATCAGAACCAGTTGTCATCACTATCAATACAATGGAATGCATCTTGAAGTTAAAGGATGGTGCTCAGGTGAGAAATGTGATGAATGCTTTTCCAACATTGTGAGGTTCATGAGGATAAGAGCTTCTATAGGTGACTTTATTGAAAGCCTTCTGAAGAATCTGGCATGTGAAGTTGGGATCCCTTTTATTTCTAAGAGGCTAATATTCTTCTTCTTCTCATGGATTGTATCTTCCTTCATGCTTATTTTTAAACTCTTATTAGCTCTAGCTGTGTTCTTGTAGATGTGAAAACAACTTAAGAGTGCTCTATTAGATTTTTCCTTTGACTAGAGAAGAAATGAAATTCAAGAGCAGTATAGCATCCTGTGTGTTTCCAGGTTCTGCCTCCCAAGAAGCAGTGCTGGGTGCTTGAGTCAGCTGTATGTGGTACAACTCAGTACCGGGCATTTTTCAAAACTTGTGTTGCTATTATTGAAGGAATGCTTTGAAAGTCTTGGAGTCTAATTAATTTTTACCTTTAGAAATTATAGTGCTTGTCTGAGTGTACTTGGAAGACTTCTTGTATGTAAGGGTCTTCAGGGATTCCTTTTCTTTTAGTTGCTCCGAATAATTTGTGAATTAGGCTGTTTTCACAGGCTCAGGAAAGGTTTTCTTCTGACACGATGAAGCTGCAATATGCAGTGGTTCAATTCTTTTCGTACGTCTAACTTAGTTAACCAAAAATACTTGGTTATGTTAATGTTGAACTTGTGGGGTCTTTTTTAATCAGTATGGTGCTTTAATTCTACAGAGGCTTACAAGTTTGTTTTGCTTGTTGCTTTTTTTTTTAAGCCTTGTTCACATTTCAGTTTCAACAGTCCTTCACTTATGTTAAGGATCATGCAAACAAAAATTCCAGTTTGTGAAAAAGTCCAATGTTTGGTAGGGTGCTTGATGAGCTGTTAACATTTAAAATCAGTAACTCACTACAAGGCAGCAAGAACATTGGAAAACACTTTCCTCTTATGTTTGATATTTCTTGTTATATTCTTTTACAGTTACAGAGGTAAGAGGCTTTTTTACTGGAATAGAAATCTCTAGTCCTAGCTACCCACAGAGGACATGCTTGTGTTCTGTAGTTACACTTGATTTGTGTGCATATGTGCATGTGCATATATACACACCAACAGCCAAATACTAAGTACTTTTCCAATGTTAAAGTAAGCTTTTGAGACCAGATGTTCCATGAGAAGTGTGTTTTTGGAAGCAGCAAATTACAACTAATTACGAGTTGCAGAAAAAGATTTGTAGCCCATGACTTTGTGCAACTCAGAACTAATACTTGATATCGGACCTTGCAGATGGCTACTGCTGGAATGATCAGATTTCCTGCTTGCGTGGTATTTGAAACTTAAATTTTGTAGTGCATACATCAGAAGGTCAAGTGTCATGAATGCAAAGCACTCTCAAAACAAGTATTTGTTACAGATGTTTAAGATTCAGAGGCAAGAAAAGAGTTTTGAAAATTGCAACTGACATTTGAACAAATTATTCAGTGGTGTGTATGCTCAGGAGGGTAAAATTTGGATCTGTGCCACAGAAGGATTATCTTTGACTAACAAGAATGTAGATGAAAACACTTTTATAGTGTTTTCTGAGGACATGGTTTAAGAAGTTGACAGGTTGAATTTCATTTTTTAAATTACTATTTGAAAGTGTTCAAAGTATGACAGTGTACTTGGCTAAAAGCAATTGTCATAAAAATTTCTGTAATCAGTGAATAAAAAATATAAATGAAATATTTCTTTGGAAAATTGATAGTAAAATGAATTTACAGTGAGTTTAGCTCCAGTTGGAACTGTTCTGCCAAGAACTTCATATCAGTGAAGAGCATAATTAGCAAGAAAGTTCAATTTAGTTCTCAGATTGATTGCCTTGATCCTGTATTTCCTTCCTCAGGTGAAACCTCTAATGAGCACATGCATAATTGTACCTGAGCAAAAAATAGAGTTCTTGATCTCAACTTAGTGAGATGTGTTTTCTTTGGAAAGGTGCTATTTCAAACAATGTTTCTGTTGAAGATATGTGGAGATTAAAATACATGGCATTGTTTGAAGCTGTTGTCCAGGGACCCTACAGATTTTGTAAAAAGGAAGAGAGGGTTTTGCCCATGTTTTTGAAGAATATCAGTTCCTTGTGTGCTTTTGTATATGTATATGCTTTGCTGTGATGCTGTGTCATTGTTAGTTCAGCTTCAGTGTTAGTTTAGTTAGTATTTGTTTATTCTGATTGCAGCATCTTCTCTAAGTTTGGATTAGACAGTAGTGACTCAACTTCTAGTTTTATGCAGAAATTCTTTTTCTAAGCAGAAGTGTTGTATAAGTAGTAAATTCACTTGATTTACAAAATCCAGAATTATGTAGAATTAGTGCTATTTACATTTTGAAGGGCATTGCTTTTCCCCTTTTTCTTCTGTGCTTTTTTTCCTTTTCTACATCTGATACTACTACTTCTAAAAACCAAATTTTAAATGTGGCTATTTTACAAGAAAATTAAACTGAAGTGCATCAGGAACAGAACTTTGCAGTGATTAAAGTGGTGTTCTGTTGAACATGCTTTGTGTGTGCACTTTCAGTTATGAGTTAGGTTAGTGTCAGTACTTGAAATAGAATTCGGCTATGAGGTGTTTCACATTGCTTTTTGATGTCTGTCAGCCTAATGCAGCTGTGCCTGGCGTTTTTTTTCCCCCTCTTGAACTAATCTTCTGCAGCACTGAGTTTTAACTATGAGCATTTATACAGTTCTCCAATATGGTGGTATGATTTTTAAATCTGTTCTAAAACACTTAAATGTGATTGATTCTGAAGTTTGCATGACTTGTATTTGAGTTATAGTGATTGACTGTCCTGACACTGTTCTCCATGAGTGCTATGTTTTGTTTTAGAAGATGGTCAAAGTTCCAGTCTAATATTCTTCTCATTACCTATCTCTATATGTTAAATCTCTGGACTTCATATAGAATTGAAAACAGGTTGTTAAACCTGTGTTGGTTGCTGTTTCACATCCAAGAGGTTTTCTTCCTTTGTCCTTTTGTTGGACTGTCCGCTTTCTCTTCTACACAAATTCTTTTATTTTTTTTTTTAAGCTATTTGAAATTCTTTGCTCCTTTCTCTGCCCCTCTCCATGCTAAGATATCTCTGTGTTCAAGCTAGAGGCTTTAAGTTCAGGTAGTGCAAATTGGGAAGGACAAGCCTGTAAGCCTGTCTGTTTTCTTCACCTTCCTGCCATTATAACTAACCACAAGACTATTCTTCATGTTCAGCCTTGAATTCTGTAGTTTTTCATCTTGGAACTGATGCAAATGAGATCAAGAAGAAATGTGTTATTTGTATTACTGCTTCACATTTGAGTCTTTGCCTTTAAGCAGAACACAGTTCTCCAGAAATATGCTGATGTATGTGAAGGCTCTCTGTATTCCAAGAATAATTAATTATGGAATTGGGGAAGACTGTTGGGTTGAAGCACTTACAGGGGCACAGGGAAACCAAGCAGTTTGGATCAGTATATAGACAACTGAGCAGTCCTCCTTTCATGAGGCATTACAAAGAAAGTTGTGAAGGAATATAATAACTTTGTGGAAGCAGTGGAGAACAGCCCACAAACATGACTGTCAGAATACCAGATGCATTCTTACCTGACAATTGGTAGAGACTGCCACCAAAGAATGCTGGAAGCAGAAATTGGTCTCCACTGGGAAATAATTGAGATGGGAGATAAGGCATGTTGACAGATTATGCAGGACTTTGAAGATGAAGACAGAAGGCTTGTGTTTGAGGGTGTAGTTAAATAAAGTCTTTTTGCTTAGGTGGTAAAGTTAGCTCCAGATCTGAAGCAGAGCTTTTCCCTCACCTGGGTTGTAGTAGTACAGTCAGATGTGGCTGTATGGACAGGCAGTGCTGGTTTTTTTTCCATTTGAGTCTGTAAATTTGCTGTTCTGTGACAGTAAAAATACGGTAAAACTTGAAGTCAGAAGACTTCGCTAACAGTCTTTAGTGGCTCTCCTTTATGCTTTTTATTTGCTCATGTGGAAGCTCAAGGTCTTCATTTTTTAAATAAGTTTCATTTGGTACTTACTTTCATAGTAGTATGTTTAGTTCAGATATTGAGTTTAAATCTGAGTTTTAGCTCTTGTATGCAAAATTTAGGGTGAAGGTCATATTGAGAATTGCTCTATAGGAAGCAAACTATGTTATCACCTAGTGCTGAATCATATCAGGTTAAGGATGAATATGAGATTCTTAGTAAGCAGCCAGTTCATGATGCTCTTATTTGTGTTTTAATAGAGTAATATAAGAAAAAAGAACTTCTTATATTTCTGTGTGCATGTGTTGTGGTGGACCCCCATGGGCCCCCCTGAGTGTGACTCTGAGTGGCATGCATGCATACAAATTATCATGTATATAAGTAAAAGGAAAAAATTTCTATATTGTTTTGAATTTAAACAAATAGCTTCATGCAAATCAGACTGTAATTTAGTATTTTCCAAAGGTTCAGGAAGGTTCGGCATAGTCTTTTGTTGGGTTTTGTGCCATTTTCTGTCAAGAACTCTTGTCTGAAGAGTTGTTATTTTATAAATTGAGCAAAAGTGTTTTAGTAGGAGGTTCTCTTTTAAGGATATTATCCTTTTAAGTGATAAATACCATGCCCCACAAATCTCTTGCAAAAACATTTAGTAAACTTTTTCAATAGAGCAAGTAGTATAGGCAGGCTGTAACAGATGCTAGAAAAGGCCTTGTAGCATTTGGTTCAGACAGTTTGTTGCCTTTCTCCAGTGATTTTAAATGAGAGGCTGAGGAGGAGATGAGCAGCTTTGCTTAAAGCTGGATAAATACTCACATGTTCTAGCTGGGCACACAAGAGTGACCATGTAATGTACCTGTTTTTGTTCCTACTAACCACGTAATAGACTTTAAAAGCAAAGTATTTGATGATTTAGATTGCAGTAATTCTGCTTATGAAAGAAATTGCCCTTTTGAATTTGTTCAGAGAGTCCTGCAGGCATATTCCATAATACTCTAGCTGTAGGAGTCCTGCCACTGCCCTTGTGTTGCCTCAGTCTGAATACCTCTCTTGTTTACCTGAATGCCTGTTACTGACCTTACACAATCTTAATACCTGTTGTAGTAATGACCAGGCTGATTTTAGAACTACAGAATCATTTAGGTTGGAAAGGACCTTTAAGATCATCAAGTCTATTAACTGTTTTGACAACATCAAAAGATTTTCTTGACAAGAACTGCATTCAAAATCTGAGCTATTTTCAATAGCTTTTTTTGTTCAAATGAATGCACTTTGCATGTTATGAAGAGAAAGCAAGGTGAGGGTAAGGCCCTGTGTTGGTATAGGTGTTGAACGATAAGGAAGGTGCCAGGAACTGTGTGTAGTTAGAGTTTTCCCTTCAATTCCTGTAGCAGCTGGAGCAATAGTATCTAGTGAGTAAATGTTGCCTTTTCTCATCTTGTTTTCTGAACAAGATCTTCTCTGTGTACTTCCCTGTGGTGGTGTTCAGACCCAGTTTGTGATTTTGAAGAAACTCCTGGCTGTTCAGACTTACTGTGCTTGGACCTCTGTTACAGGGTTGTCTCAGAACTAATGGGCTGTACACCTTTTTGGTCAAACTGCCGTTCTCCTAGAGCACATTGAAAGGAAAATGTGCTGTTAATTGGAATAAGAAGAGCACAAGATTGTGAGGTGGTCATAGAATCACAATATCCTGTCATGGATCACCAGGCAGAGTGTATCTTACATTGGTGAATCCCATGAGATGAGTTTTCCTTTTCCAGAAGCTGTTCTGGCAGCCTAGATTCAAAAAGTCTACATCTAACCTATGTTTAAAGCCTGCTTGGTCTGTTTTTCATAGTTAATGTGTCTGGGACAGTAGGCATCTCACAAAATACCTAATGATGGACATGTGCAAGCACCACTTTTTTTTTCCTCCTCTCGTCCTTTGTGAAAGCACATCCCTCTAGTGAGTGCCCACTGAAGCTTTAGCAAAATTGCATGTTCTACTTATATAAGGGTTCAGAAAAAAGTTTATATGGTAAGAAAGTGGAATCTGAGCTTCCAAAATAATGGATTTTTATCACTCTGTTGATTTTTATGATTTAAGTAGCAAGCCTTCTGCAAACAATCTGGAATTGCTTTCTCACAATGTCATCTCACTCAAACTAGAAGAAAAAGGAAAACTGTCTGTGATAGTCGAGCAGGTCCCATATTATAGGCAAAGACTAGTGCTTGATATCTGTGTATTTGACACTGACAGGAGACAGCAAATTCTTTACTCATATTCTACTTCCAGCAATGTTTTGAACTCTGTATCAACAGAGGAACATTCTGGTATGAGATTATTTGTCAAGAAGACTTCAGTGCAAATTTGAAGAATTTTAGGCATATGAGAATGCAGTGATACCTTAATAAGGAAGATAATGGACACTGGCACCACCAAGCAGCCATATTCAGATTGCCAATGAAATTTTTTTCTTAGGCATTGTGGTGAGTTGACCCTGGATGTCTGTCAGGTGTCCATCAGAAAGCTCTATCACTCCCCTTCTTGGCTAGACAGGAGAGAAAATATAATGAAAGGCTTGTGGGTTGAGGTAAAGATAGAGGCAGATCACTCACCATTTACTGTCATGGGCAAAACAGACTTGACTTGGGGAAATTAATTAAATTTTTTTTACCAATCATATTGGAGTAGGATAATGAAAAGTAAACCCAAATCTTAAAAGTACCTTCCCCCACCACTCCCATCTTCCCAGGCTTCACTCTGTTGCTGATTCCCTACTGCCTCTTGACAGTGGCACAGGGGACAGCGAATGGGCATTGTGGTTAGTTTATCACACTGCTGCTGTTTCCTTCTTAGTGGGAGGACTTGTCCCTGTGCTCCAGTGTGGGGTCCCTCCCACGAGGGACAGTCCTCCACAAACCTCTCCAATGTGAGTCCTTCCCATGGGCTGCAGTTCTTCATTAAGTGGGTCTCTTCCATGTTGGGCAGTTCTTCAGGAACAGCCCAACAGATCCCAAGTCCTGCCAGCAAACCTGCTCCAGTGTGGGCTCCTCTCCCTGCGAGTCCACAGGTGCTGCCAGGAGCCTGCTCCAGTGTGGGCTTCCCATGGCATCACAGCATCCTTCAGGCATCCACCTGCTCTGGTGTGGGGTACTTCATAGGCTGCAGGTGGATCTCTGATCCACCATGGGCTGCAGTGGCCCAGCTGCCTCACCATGATCTTCACTGTGAGCTTCAGGGAGATCTCTGCTCCTGGAGCAAGCACCTCTTCCCTGTCTTTCACTGGCCTTGATGTTTTCAGGGTTCTTTTGCTCCCATGTCCTTATTTCTCTCTACCTAGCTGTAGTTGCTTCTGTCCAAAGTTTCTTTTTCCATCTTAAATCTCTTTTCTGGTAATTACCACTGATGGCCCTGGCCAGTGGTAGGTCTGTCTTGGAGCTGGTATGGCTTCCATCAGACATAAGGGAAGCTTCTAGCAGCTTCTCAGAAAGCCACCCCTGTAGATCCCTGCTACCAAAACATTGCCCTGCAAGCCCAGTCCAGGCATGAACCAGTGAAGTCCTTTGTCCTTCATACTAACAAACCTCAAAGTTATAGTCTTATTATCATGCACAGACACCTTATACTTTTGCTGGTGGTTTTTTTTGTGCTCCTGTGTACTGTAGAATCTTTTGCAGTACTGGTAGAGAGCAAGAAGTTTGTGGTTTTCACATTTTAGAAGTAAACCTCAAATTCCTGTTGTCTTGTTCTTTCTGTTGCTTGAACTCTCTGTTTCTAAACTGGTGGTTTTCTTTGGTTTGTAAAAAGTGATTGGAAGACTGTCCTCATAATGCGGTGCTGCTGGCTGAAAAACTAATCTGATGTGGCAGTGTTATCTTATAGCTGCTATCTCAGTGGGGAACTGCTGCTTAAAACAACTCTTTTCCAGCATTACTAATGCCTGCTAACTGTTGGGGTTTGATTGAACCCGTTCAAGGCCTCAGGTTCCCTGTCTGCCTTGCTATAATTCATAGTACTTAATCTTTTAGTATACTCATACACTTGGCTTGACTTAGGTGTATGGACTAGGCTTCTTGTCATCTATTCCAAGTTGCCTTTTTGCTTTTCTAAGATTTAAGTATTTAAAAGTAAGGATTGTTCAGGGGTTTTTGTTACTATTTGGGTGTATTGGCTTAGACTGGCCCTTTGCCTTTTTAAGATGTCAGTTGTGTGTTGGGAAACATGCCCTTGCCAAAAAGGAAGTAACACATTTCAAGTTTTAAGCATCTTATTGCCCTCCAAAACACCAGTTTAAATGCCCTTTAAATTCAAGAAGGACAAAAATTTGCTTACTTGTGCATAAATGTGGATTATATGCATTAATATCTGAATCCTTTATACACAGTATTCGTGAACTTTCTTTTAACTGCCAAATCAATGTCCCAGGCTTGGAGTCTGGATTTGGACCTCTCTTAAATGCTTGTGTGGTGCTAGTACTGTACCTCAATTTATGACCTATCTGTAGGCTTTTGAGAAGTCTTGCAGCTGCAGAGACTGCAGCTTCAATTTTCGTCCTTCAGCTGGTGAAGTTTGAGGCAGCCAGATTGAAACATGCATGTTCTACAGCTCCTCCTCTGTAGTCTTGCTGTAGGGTCCCAAGTATATTTACAAAAGTGGGCACTAAATGATTTATATCAGATTTGTGGTGTTGTTAGCTTAGTTCAAGATGCTTGTTTAGGAGCATGACTTTTGGAGTTCTTTGGTGTGATGTGGAACGTGAGTTGGGATTCTGTCTTTCTCAAGTAGCAAGAGGAAAGGATAATGCAGATGGGAGTAGTATGTGAAGGAATGCTGAGGCACCTAAATGGAGAAAAATCGGTTAGGTGGGAAGAGATTAAAAAAAATTATGGATAGGAAGGAAAAAATTGGTTTTTTGTGGTAGTGCCTGGTGATCCTTTAAGCTTTCATATCTTTACAGGTAATTCTAAATAGATTGTTTAATCAGGTGAGGGTAGCATGCTTCCATGAAAAATTCCACTTGTTTGCCTTGGAACACCTGACTAGCTGAGAAATATCTCACTTATTTTGGTGGAACCTTTTCAGGATGCCATATTTTGGAAAGAAGTAATCCTAATTAGAGATGTATTGGTGTAGTTTTCCATGTATGCATATTTTTTTGGGAATCCTGCATAGTGCTGAATTTATTGAATCTGTCATAATATTTCAGACCTAGTAATTTAATGTATTATTATTTTCTCCTAGGCTTTGAAAAAAAATATTTTTAGAGCAGATTAGTACAACACAGTTATTGCATGGGTTTGTTCTAAAACAGAAGTGGATATGGGGCTTGCTGTTTTCTGAATCAACTTGTATTTCAGCAGAAATCAGTGCTCTATGTGACATGTGTTTTGGATTTGTACTTTTTAAAAGCTGTGTGCGCTTTTGGACAGGCACTCTTAAATTAATCTGTGGTTCTCACTATTTTTGTTAATTCCCCTATTTTTTTTCCTATACTGTTCTTTTACATGTGTTGGTTTTTTTAAAAATACTGAAATTCTGGGCACCGACTTCCTAGCTAGATTTTTCCTTTCTACTTAGAATTCCAGTTTAACTATAATTGTGCTTTGACTATTGGCTGTGGAGGTTGATTCCTCTTCTTTTTGGAATCTCTTCACTCATCCACGTTTTGTGTAAGCATATCCTTATCTGATCAGTTTCATTCCACTGAATTATATATTGAATAGCTATCATCTGACCTTCTGAATTGATCTTTCTGATCTATAGCCAGTGCTTTATTTTTTTTTTCCAAGATTTGTGTTTTGGGACTAGAGAGTGTCCAAGACCCAATGTCTATATTGCAATGCCATGTCAATGCACTTGGCAATTTTAACATTGACAACTCAACATGGAGAGTGAAACAGCACAGTAGCTTCATTTTCAAAACTGAGTTATTTGGGAAATAACATGATGAGAATTCAGAATCTCAAACTTTAGTTTTAAATCAATAAATGTTTATAAGCATGTTGTTTCTTTTTTTTTTTTCAATATTATCTTTGTTGATGGAAAATATTTGTTTTCATTTGCTGGAAGTTAAAGTGTTATGAGCTTGTTGCATATGGGCTAATGCTTCTGAAAAACAAGAGCTAGATAGCAATCTATGAGACTTTTCCTGGAACTGGAATGTATTAGGATTAGAGATTTGTTGGCACAGAAGGTGCAAGCTGTTCTTGGGGAGTGTGTTCTGACAAGCATTTCCCCATATCTTAGTTGTGGAAACTTGTATATTGTTGAACTAATTGTTATCAAATAGGACGCGAGTTGCAGTCAACCCATTTCTCTCTCCCTGTCTCCGCTCCGCTCCCTTCCTTTTTTATTTCTGCTTCCATAGCATTCTCTGAAACTAATTCTAGAATTTTACTGTAATTTGCCACTGGTAAGTCATGCTCCATTAAGAAAAGAAAAATTGGAAATCAAATGATGTGACCCAACAACTGTTTGATCCCCAGATATGCACATTTCTCTTTATTTATGCACATGAAAACTAATAAACCTATGCTAAATGACTTTGTTAACAAAGTATGTATTATTTGTTGTAACCAAAAGCAGGTGCTTCTCTTCTCAGCATGACAAATCGTATTTCTGTGCTCATCTCTGTAAGAGTTCTGGTCTGCAAAACAATTGCACTCCAGTGAACTGCCTCTTACACCTTTGAACACTTAGAATCTGTACATATTCCACTTTGCTTGTGAAGTAGTTTGCATGTTGACAATTTCAGTAGCCTTACCCATGTGAAGGGGAGGAGTGTCTCAGAGGAAGCCCATGTTCCTCCTTTTACTCATTTAAAACTGTAGTTCTTTGTTTTCTACTTTGTTGTTCTAGATTCCTTTGCTTGGGGGATTGTGATGTTACTTAACAAGTGAGGAAGCAGCAACACCACTTACCTTTTGCAATGCCCTGCTATAGGAGCTTGTTCTCAATACATACCTTTGAGTGGGTATATACATGTGTGTATTTATTTATGCCTATTAAAGACAACTTCCCATCTGACTTTTTTGTTTCTTTATTGCTTGATAATAAGAAGGAACAGTTAGGACAGGAAATAAAGATTACACTCAGTACGCAGGTAAACAGTTATTTTGCATGTGTTATAATTTCACGTTAATCCCGTTAGTAAGGCAATGAGAGCAGGCAAGGGCCATTTTCTGATTGTTTTGTGGGCAGGCACTGTCACACATGCCCAGCTGAATGGTAGTCAATGTATATTTAACTTGCTTCTCTCAAGCAAACCCACTTTTTTTTCCTCCTGAAATTCTTTCATGGACCCATCTTCACATGTTCTGTGATCACTAGAAAACTGCAGACCCTGGACTATTTCACACTACATAGTACAGCTATGAACTGGAAAGTTCAAGAGTGTGAATATTATGGTTGTTTATAAAGCAAATCACCTGAATGTGCTGTGTGGCAAGAAGAGATGATATATAAGAACTTCCTAGGCTACAAAATGAACTTGGAAACTGAATGTCAGGTTGAACTCCTGGCAAAGCACCAGTTAGAAAGTGAAACGTTGAAATGTAAGTAATAGTTTAGTTCTGTATCTGCTATGATAGTATCCAGTAACTTTTCAGTGAAGCGGCTGTGCTGCGAGTTGTGAGAACCGAGACAATTCTTTTCTCTTTAATTAAAATTTAAGGTAATTTTATTCCAAAAACAATTAACAGCAAAAATAATTAAAATACAAAAATGTGTTTGGGATCCAGTGACTCAGAAATCTAGAGGCTCTCGGGAATGCGGTGATAGGAGAGCTTGGTGGCCGAAACTGGCACAAGACCTCAAAGCAGGAGGACTTTACAGTGCTGGAGTGACTTTAGCTAGTCCAAAGTCAGAGTTTAAAATGCCTTTTAGGTTAGGTTAAGTTAGGCCTGCAGACCCAGCACTGGACCCCACCACCAGCTAACCCAAGGTGAGTGTCCCCGGCTGGTCCTGTGCTCCGAGTTCTGTAATGTCCGGGTCCCGCCCATGACCGCCCCCTGTCCAGCCCCACGGTCCTGGATGATGGGTGGGGTATGGAGGTCAGGTCATCTCAGTGCTCCAATGGCTCCTCGTTGTCTGGGGAGAGATGTCATCAGCTCCAAAGGTGGGAAAGGTCCTCAATAAATTCCAGGTTTCCATGGAGCCGAGTTGCAGGATAACGGTCGGGGTTTAAAATTTAGCCCTTGGCAGTTACAAACTTAGGTTTAAGAGTCGCGCTTAGGAACAGGTTAAAAGCTAAAACTTTCTGTAAAAATATTAAGCTACAGTACAAACCTTTTGAAACACCTTTAAAACAGACAAAGCTTATAAAATATGACTGGAACTTTTATTAATTAGGGACTTTAACTGAGAGCTGTGTAACTCTTTTTTGAGCTATTAAGAAAATTAACTGAACAACTTTGTACCTGGGCTGATGGGTCATACTTAAGATGTAGAATTAAAACCTTTTAATATACAATTAACTGAGGCACTTAATATGCAAAGACCAAGCAATTAGGGTTTCATATATAACATAGGAAATTGAAGGAATTACATACAGCAAACCAACATCATAGCAAGGAAATGGACAGCATAATTTAAATATTAGAGCTGGTGCAGCATTGAGTGATTGAATTTGTGTTTTAGAACTGTGGAGTATATTGTAGGTCTCAAAATTGTGAATTTGAATGTGAATGCAATCAAATTGCTTTTAGTGCAGCTTAATATGCTATATTGCTGGAAAAAATCCCAAATAGTCAACAGTTAATAGGTAAAAAACCCCTACTAATACCTCTAACTGATGCTAGTGATTTGCATATACTTACGTATTTCATATGAGTTTACCCGTGTTAAACTGTTTATGTGTGAGTACAGGTTTGTCTGTCTAGATACATGAGTTTTCTAAAATCTTTGAGTGTTCATGTTCAAGAAAACTTTGCCAAAATGTACCTGCAAAATGTGACAGGGCTGTTGGCTGTTCAGGTCTTCTGGACGTTCATTCTTGACACAAGTCCCCTTGAAGATAATTCTCTGGCTTTGTATGTCATGCTTTTATTATCATATCAAAGTTAGCAGGGAAAATAGCACATCATCTTGCCAGAAATTTGTGTGTTAATATATAATGATTTTTGAAATATGTAAGTAACCTAAATGCCAACACTTACAAAGATAATTACAAGTGTTCTATTTGTAAGTTTATGTATTGGGAGACTATGCATGGAGACAGAGAGGAGGGTGATACAAGACTTCATCTGTTTGAGGGAGTGTGCTGCAAGATAGTCCTGGACAAGAAACTAACTGAATTGGTCTGTGCTAGCCAGCCAGCAGATCTGTTCCTCCTTGCCACAGCTCCTTTACTTCCCTTTGGTGTATACAAAGCAGAAGAGCAGAAGCTGACGTATCACTGAAGAAATTTGCATTTGCTCTTGGGCAGCTCAGGGTTTAAACCTATACCAGATGCTTCTAGAATAAGGTTGCCGCAGCATGTCTTCGCTGCTCATAGTGGTGCACCAGGTAGAAAAGGTTGTTTGGTTTCTTTTTTGCTGTGGTTTATTTGGTAAATCAATTAATTTGGTATTCCTGAATATTGGAAAGGAGCCCATTTGCACAGGAGCAGAGATTGGCAGTGATTACTGCAATGTAAGAGTTGAAACTCAGATACCACGACATTGCTGATTAATGTTCCAGAAAATAGGTTTACTAAGACAAATACAAGTACTAACATGTGAATAGTGTATTTGTCTTTATAAAGTACAGAGGACCTGTTCTGATGTGTGGATACAGTTGTATAAAGTAGAAAGATTAGGAGTAATCCCTGTCCATTTACTGATCTTTACTCAACTTTTTCCCTGACCTACTTAGAGCAACGGAACTTAATGCCAATAGTCAGTGTCTTTGTTCCAAGGTACAGGGAAAAGGGTTTATATATAATCTTTGGCATAATTCCTAGAAGTTTAGGGTCATATTCTGATTCAGCTTTCCTGGTGTAGGTCTGGACTACTTCAGTTGATTTACTTTGGAGTAATTCCAGATTTATTCTGATCCAGCTAACATCAAATCAGGACCCTGCAGTCCAGCTTTGTTTCATGTAGTTGGGTGAAGAGTTTGGATTTGTGTGGTTTAATGGGGAATGAGGTGAGGTAATATATTTAGAAATATGTCCTTGGAGAGGAAGTAGTTTTTCCTCATTTGTTGATAGATTAAAATATAGATAAATTTATTGGAATGTATTTTAGCTCCTCGTTACAGCAGAACCTACTATTTGAGAATGGGCATGATTACAGATTCTGTAGTGGAAAAATCCTGTAATTTATTCACCTTCAGTAAAAGCATCTTAAAATTCCAAAAGACAAAATACTCTTAATTCTTTCAGTACAAAATATACTCTGATGTTATAGCTTGTTCTTTTTGGAAGAAGTAGTATTTTCTCTAAAGGGGTATAATTGGTTTATAAATTACTAGATACAACTTAAGCAGAAGAATTCCCTTTACTCACCTATTGCTAGTGACTTACCTTGCAATACCTGCGCTTGAAGAGTGGCTCCTGCTAAATAATTTTGATGCACAACTGATGTAGATTGTGGTTTATTTTGAACACTTATGGATGATAAGAAATTCAATCTCAGTGGGCATCCCTTCTTCCAAAATAATGGGTAAATATTTAGGTTAAAATGTGTGCTTTCTTTTCTAAGGAAAAGTCGTTGTCTTTCCTCTTTACAGGCCACAAAACCTCAGGGAAATTGTACTGTGCTGCTGGCAGTACTCTGGACCATCTAGTCTTGCTCCAACTCTTACAAAAGCATGAACTTCAAATGTAAATGTTTATTTCTTTGCCTCTGGAGAACATTGAACAAACTTGATTCCTTTATTGAGAAATATGAATTTTTCTTTCTTCCCTGTCCTCTGGCATGTTTTAGTAGTTCTGCTACTGACTTGCTAAGAAACAGTGTTCTGAGGCCCTCACCTTGGCTTCAAGGGATCCACTTGGCTTCCTTTACACATGCGAAGTTCTACAGAGCCCAGAATGCTATGAAGTGTTATCCTTCATTTTCAGTTAAAGTCCTTATGTCTTGCACCTAATTGGAGGATAAACAATGCAAAGCTGCTTTTCCTTTTTTATTTTATATGCATGAATCATTCTTCTGGAACTTTTTGTCATGTAAAAGGTTCTATTGTTTTGAGTTATTTAATTTGCAGGTTATTTTCAGTTAAAGTTGAAAATGTCTTTATGTTTCATTAGCTATCAAAGCCTGTTAACCTCTCAGCATTATTAAGTATTTCAGATTAGTTTAGGGTTTGCAGAAATGAATTAACAACTGCAGCAGCAGCAGTGTGTAATTATGTAGAATTAAACCCCAAAGTCATTAGTCCTGGTATTCTAGAAGTGTGTTGGTGATGCAGGACTACTTTTCATAGAAATGCATTGGGTTTCCATGCAGTTCTAGGAGGTGAGGCCTCCTGACCAGTGCAGTCAGTGCTGCTCTGCTGTCTGCTATGGGCTGCACAGTAGACAGCAGTGTTCCAATCGTTGGGTGGGTGGGTGGGCTGCTTTCAGGTTTGTTTTCTATTCCCAGTGGCAGGAGAGTGTCATATTTCACAGCTTCTGCAACACTTTCTGTAGGTGAATATCATCTGGATTGTATTGTATAGATGTGTAGTTCTACTGCCTTCTGGAAGTCTCTGCCTTCTTGTATCTCTACTGGATTCCAGGTGTTTAAGCTTTCTACCCTGCAGTTTTTCCCCAGCAAGGCCTGATGAAGACCTGAGAAAGTGGGCAGACAGCGGTTTGCTGCTGACTCCATACGATTCATTCAGCCTGTTCCTCATGGTCCTCTTCCCATATGTTCCTCAGATGTGGACAGTGATGATGTGGGATAAATGCATCGTTCTGGCAGTGGGAAGTGGACATCTTTCCTGGAAGCTCTTCAACCCTTTTCCCAGCATGCATTTAAAGATGGGCTTATTATATTATGAGGGAGAGGCTACAAGCCCCCTGGATAAAATGGTTGTGGGGAGCAGACTGTCTGCTCCACTGCAGTCATCTGGTGTGCAGCTGAGGTTCTTAGGAGAGGCAGCCAAAGGGAACAAGCTAGATGAATTGTCCTGCCACACTGCATATGGCCTGTGGGTTATGAGTTGTTCATCGTAGATATTTGCTTATGATCCTTAAGAACATTAGGATTTTGCAGTAAAACTTTATAAAAATACTTAACAGCATGAAAAAAATCTGCTTAAGCCACAATGAACTCTCTAATTCTTTTTACCAGCCTTTCACAAAGAGAGAGCATCTGGTGGACAGAATAGATCAGAGTCCTGAGTGCATATGCTAGTGGTTTCATTGTCATCAACAGACATTACATTTTTGTTGATTTATTTTGTGCAATGACTAAAACTTCATTTCCTGCTCTGTTAAGGGTGTTCTACTTTGCTTGACTTGTACAAAAATGAAGTATGGTTGTTGTATCCATATAAAAGTTGAAAGCAATTGCATGGCGTGGAGTTAATGGTGGACATATCTTTTATCTACTTATGCATGTGCACCACTTCTTTTCATCTGAAATCCTCTAGATGTTGATGATGCTAAACCTTCTGCAGTTAACTTTCCCTTCTCAGGACTGTAATCTAGAGGTCAAGATACTGTAATCTATTCTTAATTTATTGCATATTAAAGAGTATTCCTCTCATAAATGTGGCTTATGAAACTTTAATTTATTACTCATATCACAGTTGTTTAAGCACTTCTGTTCTCAGTGAAGTAGAACCAAGTGAACTGTTCATATAGTTGTAGGAAAGTCAGAGATTCGCTTCTACTGGTGTCTGTATAACCCATCAACTTGAAAAAAGAATATGCTGTAGCTGCTCAGTCACTTTGCTTCTAGCATTTTTGATGAAAACAATTTCTTTAAAATGGTGGTTTTAGTGTCTTTTGTCTTGAAGGAAAAAAACCAAACAAGATACTGCATTTGGAACAGGACAGGGCAGTATTTTTCTGCTTGGCGAAGCAAGGCCCTCATTTTCTTGGTCCTATTCAATATTGAGCTATATCTAATTGAACAGCTCCTGTGTTGTGTGTGAAGTGTAGCTTGGATGTCTGGTTCTCTGTTCTGGACTGTGTTCCTGGCTGTATTTCCTCAGCAGCATTGGTGTCTTTTTCTCTGAAGTGCCTAATGAGGTGCATGAATCCAACGGTTACAGGGCACTGCCAGGGAGATATTCTTTTGGAGGAGAGACCTGGCTATACTCAGAGCTTGTATGTCTTGTGGCCGCATTATTTTTCAGGTGGATGTTTTCTTGTGTGTGAAAACAGCAGAGTACTTTCATCAGACAAAATAAAGTTGTGGTGCTTTCAGTAATGTTGGAAAACTTTATTTGAAACAGAAATAGCAAAATACAAAATTTTAGAAATCTGAAAGTGAACTTTGATGTGTCCAACTAAATGTTTCTTTTTTCACCTCTTTTCATCTTGATCTTGTACTAAAAGCAGACATCAAGGCTGTGAAACTTCAGGAGCCTGACTCAGTGAATTGGTCTGTATGTTAGTATCCAGTGAGGGACAGACTTGCCTCAGAATTGCCAGCTCATGAGCACTCATCTTCCCTCTGGTTGTGCTGGACTTGGCTCGAGGTTGGTCATTCTGGCCCACAGATTCTTAGTTTAGGATGCAAGTATAAGGTTTTGACTCTATTTAAGGGTAAACTGCAGCTAATTTGAAACTAATATTAAATGTCTATGCACACTGTTCAACCAATCTGATGATTATACTAATACCAGGATCCTATCCTGTCCTTGGCATCATTGGGATTGGTATGAGTTCTGTGAGTGTTGCTTGTTGATAGAAGATGGATCAGGACTCTTGAAGTATTTTTTATGATCGGTTGACACTGGTATTTCATGATTTCAGATTTAGTAGGCTTCTGAATTGTCCTGAGTGGACAACAGTCTGATGTGCTCCCTTCTCATCTTTTGTAGGAAACAACTTGTAGGCAGTTTTCTGGCTCCAGAATAAATGATGGCTAGTGCCACAAGGAGGGAGAAAGCTGAGGGAATTGTAGCTAGCAGTTAAGAAGAGATCCCCTGCTTGTGAGATTCCACTCTAACCGAAATATTAAGGATGCATGGTGTGGTGGGATTGAGCTTTTTGAGTGGTGGTGCCCTTCTTCTTTCAACTTCGTCCTGTCCTGCTCTGCTTGAAAAGAGTTAAAATGGCATCACACACATACCTGTTCCATTCTTGCCACTTCCTTCTGCCTCATCTTGAAATGATCTTAATGGTGCTTTTCTTTCTGTCCTAGTGTTTTTGATCCCTGTTTTTGTGATTGTAATATCCTTGGATATCTTTACCCAATTAAAACTTCTAATAGTGATACTTTTGTCTTTAACATGTCACACACTAGTATTTTATATTTTTGTTTTTCCATTTGAAAAAAATTATTTCTTGGATTTGCGCAAAAGGCTTGCTGTATAGGCAGAAAGCGAGGACGTACTTAGGTGATTGTTCTGCTCTTTTCAGTTTTCATTCCTGTCTCTAAGGAGACATGTAATGTTTTAAGTGATTTATAAAGCAGCCTTGTAAACACATTCAGGTCATAATAGCATTATAACTTCCTTTGTATGTGATTGTTTTCATCACTGAACACTCTTGTAATAAATTCAAGTCTGATATGATCCTTACATTTGTACTGACTTGGTGTAACTTCTTGCACTAATCACTTCTTGATATTTGTTTCTGTTCTTGAATGTGAATTCATATCAGGTTCACTGCTTTTGTTGAGTAAGAAATGGTTTTGTTCATGCAAGGTTATCCTCTTTTTTCCTGCAATTTAAGAAACAGAAGTATATTCCCAAACACATAATTTGCCTTTGTTCTGGTTTTGGTTCACTGCAATGTGCAGCCTGTTCAAAAGAACAGGGATTTAATCTGTGTCCTGTTCTGATTCTGAAAGGCACCATGTATGTAAAAGCAAATACTGAAGTGTGGTGCTACTTTTTTTGACTATATACTGATTAATCAGTAAAGATTCTAAATAGGCAACAGACCAGTCTTGCATGGTGTAGAGATTTTTAAAAAAAATTTATGTTTGCACTACAGTTTCAGATCTTGTTTTAGCAGTGTTAGGAGAGCAGGTGGGAAGACATGGAAGGTAGGAGAGCAGGAATGCTTATTGACATCCAGGTCAACTCATGCATGTACCAGTTTGGTAGGCTAGAACATTATGACAATTATTCTTAGGAGATCTCTCAGGTAGTTAAACCTATTTTCAGCTTTCCGTTCCCCATGTACTTCAGATCACCACTTGCTGTCAAGCTTGCTGCTTTGTAAGGGGATGTTCTGCTGTCTGAGCTTACTTTTTGCCTTTTCACACTCTCCTTCCCTGCTTCAACCACCTCTTACATTTGACAAACCCCCAGTGCTTCAATTTCTACTTAATTTTGAAGGTTAATAGAGATTTGTTGGAGCTATTGCATAATTGATTTTGTTTTAATTAAAGGAGTGCGAGACGTGAGTGGTACGCTCCCCATCAGAAAGCCAACCCTTAGAAACTTCTGCAGTCCTGAACCAGTTTCTATAAATATTTGCTCTATTCAGAATCCTGATTTAACTAGGCTGAAAATTAGCATAGGAACTGATTAGAAGACAAAAGTAAATTTTCCCAGTTCTTACGGTAGTTGGAAATGTTTATTTCTTCAAGATTAATGAGTCTTAAGGATTGAGAAGTATTTATCTGACAGAATAAGTTATATAGTACTGTCTCTTTGAGTTTAATTTTATGTGATAAAAATTCAAATTCGGATTCTATTTAGATGAATCTCATAATTTAAAAAAAAGTAAACACTTTCTTGTGGGAGTATCAAAGTATTTGCATTTGGTTTGGTAGCAGAGATAATGTGCATGGAGTTTTAATGTTATTTTTTTTCTGGCAGTAAAAATGCAAATAATAGTTGTCTTTATCACATTTCTGTTTATGAATGAAATTGTTTATACACTCTCACATTAAAAAGTTTTTAATAAATACCAGTCTATTTTACAAAAAATTGCCTTTTCTTTACCCTCTTGGGAGGGCAACTTTTGTCATATTTTTCTCTTTATTCTTTTGGGAGCTTTAATTTCTAAAAGAATGCTATTTCATGTAATGCTTAAGTATTTGATGTTTTATCCAAAGCTTCTCGTATATGTCTATAAAAACACTTTATACTCTCACTAGAATGTTAAATATTTAAGACTGAAGTCAATACATCACTGTAATGTCATGCCATTTATGGTCCATTTTATTAAGCCGTTGCTTTCCCAGTCTGTTAATTAAAATCACCCCTTTCATGGAACAAAGCTATATACTACACTTAACATAAAGAATAGTCATTTGTAATATGGATTTAAATAGAAATTTAAATGATAACAGCAATGTTAAATGTAAACATTTTTCTCTGCCTTTTTTTTTTTCTTGCTATACTCTAAGACTTGGAGAAAAAAAAACTTATTAGTAGTAATGTGCCTTTGAATTTGGTTGCAAAGAGGGTTCACAGTGTGGTTTGTTTGTTTAATTATTGTGCATATGAGACTGCAGATATTATATTGCCACACATTGAGTTGCATTATCAGTAAATCAGTTCTTTTAATCCTGTATAACAGCAGCTGAGACAATCTTCTAGCTACATGTAAGTTGCTGGAAAAAGTCCCTAATAAAACTGATGAGCTTATCAAATTTTGAAACTAGTCTCTAGTGCATGTAGATATTCAGAGACAATTGAAAGTAGCTGCCTGTTGGTGCTTGTTCTGTGAACAGCTCATTTTCATTCTTGCTGGGGGAGGCACTGCCTTTTGTAGGGTGTGCAGAAGGTTGCTTGTCACTGTGTGAGATCAGCTTGGGGACAGCAGTATGGTGCTTCACTGCCCATCCTGTAGCAGCTGAGAAGTCTGCCATGTCCTTGTCTCCCAGGGTTGGCCAGCTCATCCCCTGCTGTCCCGTGGCCCTTCCCTCACCTTGTCTGTGGCCCAGCAGCTTCTGCAGTTGTCAGAGCTTGTGTAGTTCAGTAGCTTTACCCACTGTGTTTCACTGCTTTGATATGTATTGCTCTTAATGAAATTCTGAAACCAATAGTTTGCTTGGCCAAAGATTAATTTGAAAATATTTAACCATTTTAATTCTGTACTTAGTGGCATTTATGCAGAATACCATGTGGGTAGCAGGTAGTTTTATGATTCTCTGGGGGGGCATGGTTTGCTATAGCTGGTTTTGTTGTAGTCTTATTCAATAAAATGTTTTACTGAATATCTCATAACAAGCTGCTGTTAGACATTCATGGTGGTATTTTGTAATACTGCTACAATAATCCACCTGTATGGATTTCACCAGAACGCTTAATGAATTTAGTCTCCCCCTACTGCTGGCCTACCACCCTCAGTTGGAGAATGTCTCAAACTCTGCTTGAAAGGTAATACTGGGGCAAAGTAACTGGGAAACTCAGGCTCCTTTTGCCTGAAAAACAAAGTTTTTTCCTCCAGAAATAAAGGGCGGGAGGGAGAAAAGGCAAACTCAAACCTTGCTCGGTATGTAGAGGTAACAAACATATCATTCATTGCTTATCTGAAATGCTTTAACATAACTTCTCCATTCTACTTATATTTTCTCGTGTGGTTCTGTTACATCCAGGTGTTCCTGTGTGTGTCTGAGGTACAACTGGCACCTGGTTTCTGAACATTGTGCTGTGGGATATAAAGATGGTTTAAAAGTAGTCATTTAAATTACTGTACATTAGTACGGAGAAAAACCTGTTTCCAATAACTTTTATAGGTCTTGCAGTATTTATTATATATCTAGTAATAGCTGTGTATGTAATTGTCTTTATATGATCGAAATATACTATGGGACATAATTTTACATTCAGATGCCAAATTAAAATTTATTGTCAAATGTGAGTGAGGTTTCTTTTTCCATTTAATAATGCTGGAACTAAGATATACCACTGTGTGCAGTTCCACTTAGTATTTTGTAGTTGATTGAAGTATTGCTGCAAGATGTTAATGGGAATTTTCTCATGCTCCTTGGTTTGGCTGTTGTTCAGAGACCAGTTTTCATAACTTCTTCCAAACTGTTTCAGTAAACTTACATACTATATGTATCATAAGCCACTCAGTAAATTTTCATCCCTTTAAAATCTTGTAGAGAAGACTCATTTGAGTTTTACATAGCAAAAGAGATATATCAGAAGGAGAATAGGGTCAATGTCTACTGTTTTTTTTTTTTTTCTCTTTCTTAGATTAAGCCAGGTGACTGGCCATGCTATGATTTACACTCTTTGAAGGCTATATTTTTTTTAATATCGAAGATGCTTTTTAAAAAGTACTTACTTTTTGTTTCTACCATTTTGATTTAATTTTCCTTTGTATTTTGTCATCATTGTGGTATCTCACTTCTATTTCTGATCATGTACTAGTTTTGGCACTGTATTTTTTTTGGCACTATTTAGTAGTTGATGTTGGAATAAACAATTATTGAAGAAGCTTCCTACCATCCTGGATGAACAGGATTTTAACACTAACGTGAGCTTTTTGATCATCTCATCTTATTTTCTTACAAGAAAGCATCTATAAATTGAACTAATTTTCCCTGAGCTTTAGGGTTACCATAAATCACTTTTCTTCTGTGGGCTAAAATATGGCACTCAAAATACTAGTCTGGTGCCTAAAAGCATTTCTTGGGTAGACTTATGAAGCATTTTTAAAAAACTTGTTCAGGATGTTTGTGGGCTAAGCAGCCCTAGGAAACCAAACATCTCCTTTTGTATTTGGAAGTATGAGAAAATTTCCTCATGGTGATTTTATGATTCTCTCTGATGCTGCCACAAGGTTGGTGCTCCGGGCTAATGGCACTTGCAGCAGGGGAACAAGATGAGATTATAATGTGGAAAGTGAAAATAGAGTACTTCCCACTTGTCCCTCCTGACATTAGGAAGGGGAGGAAGATGTTGTGTTAAGAACTTACCACAGAGGTTGGAACACCTTAATTTGACAATTTTAGCAGTAGTAAAGCTAGGAAAGGACTCAACTGGACTAGTGGTCTATGGCTTTGAGATACTAGGTAAGATGAGTTATATATATATTTTGGTTGTATGAATATGAGTGGACTTACCCACCCATAATGGAGTGTGTTAAGCCAAGTGTAATATTTGCATAGGAGCAGTGAGCGACAGAATAAAGGGAGTGGAGATCAGAAAAGAAGTGCTGAGTATGCTGGTGCTGCTCAAGTCCTCTGGGATGTGATGTGCACCATCTATTCTGCATATTTGTTTCCTCAGTGCTGTGTGGAACATACCCAATGTTTAGATTCAAAGCGCAGCTGTTGAAGTGTTCATTTAATTCAACTGGAAAGCCCTACTACTTTTCAGTGCTTTATCTTTCTTTCCTGCAATTTTATCATTCATTCTGCTAATGCAATAGTCAGCAAAAATTAATTTGGGAGACCCTCAATTTGTGTGAATTTTGAAGTTGAGTTCAGAGATGGTTAAAATATTTTTGTGAGAATTTATTCTTGTTCAGAAAACTTAAAACGTGCAGATGTTCTGTGTAACGTTCCCCTCATCTTTGGTCACTTTCCCTTTGGAGGGGAACCCCAAGCTACTGCCAGGATTTACCCTCTGTGGTTGCTTTCTGCAGCTGTAAATCAGCATTAGTAAGGAAAGAGTGATAAGGTGCAGTACCTTGAGACTTGGTAATTCCCAGCCTTTTCTCTATGTCCTCTTTAGCCTTCAAGATCTTTTCTGATTTTAGGAATGTGTAAATAAGGAAAATGGTTGCTGTCTGTAAATGTCTTGAAGCGACCCCTTGAAAATGAGTGCTGTGCACCTTATTTCAGCATACCAGTCAGAGGTAACTAATGTGATGTTATCAGTGATTTACATTGATCAAAACTCCCTGAAAGTGAAAAGCTACTGTCTGTGTTCATCTTTAGCACCTAATTGCAGTGCAAAGCTTTTATTCTAGAAAAACCCCCACTTGGTCTTATCATGGAGTAATTAAGAAAAGTGTTTAGTCTCTGTTGTCACATCATGCCTGTTAGGTTTGGAGAGATTTTGTGCTTGGAGCATGAGAAGTCTTCAGTCTGGTACAAGAAGAATGCATTATTGAAAATCTGAAAAAATTTCTGTTCTGATTGGCCTAAAATGATATAGTGGTGAAGATGGCTTGCATTTTAAAAGGAAAATCTAAGTTCTGGTTGGTTTTCTAAATCAAGCAATTCTTACTTAATAAATATGTTTCTAATTGTATGTTTTTAGCACTTGTTTATGAGACAAAAAAACCTCTAAAATAGTTAAAAGTTTAAAAACCTAATCAGGCAGGAAAATGTTTCACATTGAAGTCTAAATTTGAGTAGGGGAAAAAATGACCCAGGTAAAGATCTTTAATTTACAGAGTTAATTATAAAAGTTGTGGATGTTAGTTGCAGCAGTAACTGACAAAATTTTTCTCCCTAACCTAAAACATGTAACCTGCAAAGTTTTTGATGAAATACAGAGTTTCTTCTTTAGTAAAGTAGATCACTGTGAATACCATGAACAAATTTCACTTATTAAGTACTTTTCACCAAAAGCATTCATCCAGTATTTTGCAAAGTCAAGCACAGGAACACAGATTACTTGTGAAAAATGTGCTATATTTGGGATCTTTGTGTTTCTTCTCTTAAATCTACTTTGCATACTGGATCTAGGGGAAAAACTGTAGTATGAATTCAGTCCATGGAGATAGTTATGGGATATTTTGTTCATGGAAGAAGATGTAAAACAATGTCTTAATAGGTAATGATATTAGATATCTTAATAGATAATTATAGTAGATATCTGAAATTATATCGTTTCATCCTAATGCTTGTTGGAGTGTGGGATAGCTCAAAGACAGAATACCTGTGGGTAGAAATCTGTTGTTCATCATTTGGTACCAGTAGTTACCTACATGTAAGTGTGCCCGTGTGCTTCCACAGAGGAAGCAGGATTAGGATGAAGTTCTAACTGGCACATGGTGTTTGTAGAAACATAGAAAGTCACAGTGTAGGGAACACAGTCAGTATAGTTAAAACCATGGATATGTAGAAATCCTTGTGTGGCTACATTGAGACTCATATACATGAGAGCACTACCACAATCATGTTCTGTGGTAACTTCCTTTATATGCAGTATATTGTTTCTTTGGACCTTCTATTGCTGCTTGCAATCTGATTTTGAGACTCACACACACAAAAAGGACTATTTGGGCACTCAGTGCTTCAGTATTTGGAAGTGTGTGGTTTTTTGCATCCTGTCTTCTTTGCTAAGAAATTTGGAAATAATGTGCAGGCCTGTTAACACTATAAAAGCTAGATGAGGTTTTTTTCTGATGAAGTATAAAACAAATACTTCATCTCTTTGTTCAGTGAATCACGAACTTGTGTTCCTCCCACAACAGGAAGTCTTGAGAATCAGTTGACCATGAGAAGATTCAGAATAAAGCATGACTCAAAATTAGGTATTTTAGAGCCTTTTATTTCCAGAACGCTTTAGAAGTATGTATGTGTCAATGCTTTTTGTTGAACAAACATAGTTTTTGAAACGCTGTTTAGATATTTTTTTTTAATGGTATAAAAGACACATTCAGAAATGGTAGTTGCAGTTTCCAATTTTTTTCGGTTTGCTCTGTGAAATATGGGGTAAAGATTTCGTCCACAGGCTGTTTGAGGGAGAAGGAGAAAGAGGAGAGTAGTGACAAGACTTGCCTGGACAGAATAAATCAAGGGTGTCTGTCTGTGTATTGTGGATTCAGGAGTGAAAGGACCATGGTCTGTGTCACAGGAGGTGCTAAAGCATGGATGTGATCCCTGGGTGATTGTCATGGGTGGACAATCGAGGATTGTCCTAGTCCTTAAGTTATTGGTATTACCTAAAGTTTACAGAAACACTTATCTATAAACTGAAGGATTTGCCTTCTGACTAATGAAATTTTCTGTTGCTCTTCAGGACTGCAGATAAAAAACATCAGTCAATAAAAGCTCTTTTAGTTTGACATGAATGCAGTTGCACTTACATGAATTTATAGTATTTTGGATAGTATACCTTAGGCTAGTTTTTGAAGGTGCTGCAAGTATCTACCATTTTAATACTTTGTAAAAGAAGTGTTAGTGAAACCAGAATGAGTTGATGACTTAATGGTATGTTGCTTGTGATTATTTGTGTCAAATTTATAAAGCAGATATCACACTGTAAACTAATAGATAAAATCATGATGAATTAATGGTGTAAGTGAATATTTCATTGAGTTTTCTTTTTTAACTTTTTATTTCTTAGTTGTTGTTATTCAGTAGTTTTGTTACAGATGTTGTTCCATGTTTTGATTTGAAACAAGATACAGTATTTTCTTCTTCCTCACGAAATGGAAATGCTCCCTGAGCTTTCCTTCTTGGCGTTATGTGAGATTAGAGGATATTTCCAAGCTTTTTTTACTTTCCCACATACATATTTTTTCCCCCAAGCTGTTTTCAGTCTTATTTCTCCATCCTGTTGTCCAGTTTTTAATTTCTTCCTGTTGCACGTGGCTGAAATTGCAGTTGAGCACAGTCACAGTCCTGTCTCCCTAGCTCCTTTCAGAATGTTTATATGTTTTGTTCCCTTGGGCGCTCAACTTCAGTTCTTTCTGACACTCACTTTCCTACCTTGTTTTAAACATGTACTTGTTCTTTCATTGCAACTTTGACCAAAGAAAAAATATATTTTCCATTCAAAATGGTTGGCTCAGATTTGAAAGAAGATATCTTTTTATTTGCTATTAAAAATCATCAGTTTAGTTAGTACTAAGAAAGGTATATTTAAATTCTGAATGTTCAAATTTGTATAAGGAAGTGACATGTGCATGGTGTTCACTAAAATGAGTAACAAATGTTGAATCATGGTATAAAGTCCATGCTGCCTGAGAGGAGGTAAACTGTATTTTAAATTAACCAATGTGATAAAAAGTTACATATTATGTTATAATATAGATGTTTCATGTAAAATTTTGCAGCATTTACAATGTAGCGCTGACAGCTGCACTTGACTTAATATATAGCATTCTGGTGGTATTGTGTGATAGATGGCTGGCTATTTTAGAAGATAAATTACTGTTTATTTAGGTTTAGGTTAATGTTTTAGAAGCTTTCTTACTTAAAAAGTAGGGCATTATAAATAGTAATAAGTTCTCTGAAATGCTTTATACATTACAGACTGACAGTTGCAAAAGAAAAGACTGATTATAAGTAGAAAACTTGTAACTACATGTTTTGAGTAAATTGCTCTTATGTATACTTTTTAACACTGATTAACCAGGAAGTTTTTGCAGCCATTCAGCCAGCTTTTTAGTTTAGTCCAATAGTTTTAAATAATGTCATTTAAATAAGATGTAATTGATAAATTACATTTGGTGAAAATCTGTACTTCTCCATCATGGTTTAGCTTAAGAAGCAAGAATAAAAATAAAGTAGAAATTTTCAAGTGAGTTGTTAGAAATACAGCAGAGGTATTAATGTGTACTTGAAAGTTAGAAGACAAGCATTTTGGGAAAATTATGTGGAGGTTTTGCTTGAGACAACTAAATAATGAAGCTTTCAACTAGCCTGTGTTTAAAATTTGATCAGTTGAAAAGTAAGGTTACTATGCAAGTTAAGAGTAATGATGTTCCACACAGATGTATGGAAGTATCTAAAATTTGATGTACAGTTATACTCAGTAGACTTTAATTTGCTGAACCTCTTTGGGTATTCATACATAGCATTAATACAATTACAATGTAACATGTATGTTCATAGAATGCATGAAAAGCATACTACATGAGAAGAACTACTGTAAATAAGTTAGAAAATGAAGTTTTATCTTAACATAGCACTAAAAAATGCTTTTTTTGGGTAAATACTATTATTACTTTTACTATGTTACTGTTATTACTATATTACTATTATTTTTGTAAAGGTTGTGCTTAGTTTTTAAAAAGGGGAATCATTTTTTTATTGGTGTTGTGTTGATATTCCACTCTCCTTCTGTAGATTGTACTGTATGCTGGGATCTTACTTTTTCTTTAATGAAATGCCCATGCTTCTGAATTTGCAGAATACAGTGAAAGCTGTGGTGTTTCAGTCTTCGTGTGCCTGTGGCTGAGAAATCTTTCTACTTGAACCTTCCTGTACTGGCAAAAATGTCCTGAAAAGTGCAGCCTTGGGAAAAATTCCCTGTTGTGTGTTCTGTGAAGAGTGGCCACAAGCTCAAATTTTGCTTGGATCTATCTCATACAGTAACTGAGAAAGGACATCTAGGCTAAAACCTCTGACCCAAATGCTTTTCAGTTGCATTGGGTTTTAAGATTGAAATCTTAAGGAAACCAGATGTGCTTGGCTTTGTCATTCAGTCTTCTCTGCCTCTTTTTTTGCACTGTCCCATGAAATGTTGAACCTCCTGTGTAGTTTCAAACAATTTTGATGGAGAATTAGTCACTGTAAGGATAACCTAAACACTTCTGAAAATCAATAGCAGCTGGAGAGACCCTAGTGGGTATACTCTTCCTTTTGGCATTGGCATGTTTAATTCATTGCCATTTAATTACCTCTTTGCTCTCTGTCTCCAGCACCTTCGAAAAACCAAGCACTAGCCAAATGATGCTCACCACTGAAGAGTTTGCTTGGATAGCAAGTTCTTCAGGCAAGGCTTTGTGCCTCAGGCCTTTCGCTGTTAAATGTCAGAGGTTTATTGTGATGATGGAAATTTGAGAGCTGAGGATTACTCAGTTTGCTGGGGCCCTGCTGTAGGTCCTCTGTTCAGTAGTGTTTGGGATTAAGAGAAAATTTGGTCTGGACAGTATTCTACCTTTCTCTGGAGGAAGTGGGTGGCAAGGTTATGTTGTAATAAAAATTATTACTACATCCTTGGCAGGTGCTTGGTGGAGAAAATTCTTGCACGTGGGGTCTGGATTTCTAATAAAATCCAGTAGGAAATGTGTTAGGGGAAAGTACCCTCTAAAGAAAGTGTGAAACAGAGCTCAACTACCACCCACCAGAACCATATAGGGAAATAAATACCCTCAGTCATCTACTACCACAAAAGGAAGTGGTGTCTTTGTGAAGTCTGGTGCCAGTTGAAATAGTGCTGGAGATGGGTGCTAGCCTTCTGGCAGGGGGAAGAGCATATGAGAGAGTGACCTTAATGGATCAACCCTTTGCTAATGGTTCCCAGTTGCTGTTTGATGAATCAGTGATGTGACTGAGCTATGATTACAATGATGATTTGATGTGGTGAGCACTGCAGGAACATAGTTGATAAATGCTGGAGAAATAGTTCTCAGCCATTCTCAATATTTCAAGGTACCTGCAACAAGGATGAGAGTATGTCAAGTCTTTGGTACAGTGTCTTCCAAAATAGCACACACAAAAATGTAAGCAGGTGGTGTAAGAAAAATGTTGCAGTGCTGGCCAGTTCAGTAGCTGTTCTCACCTGTCAGAGGGTGAGATGCTCCTCTAAGAGACTCCAAATTGTGTGTTAGGCTGGATGACAGTGAAACAGACTGGTCTGGAGTTTTCATGTATGGAGATAAATTGTTTAAACTTGAAATACATGTCCTGTTTTGTTCTGACTTAATTTTCAAGAGATTTTTGAAATAGGTATCAGTTCTTTTATCACCCTTAATTTTGTTTACTTGTTTCTCAACACAAATTGGAAAAAAAGAAGTGTTGTGGGCCACTTCTCCCAGGTTTTCAGTCTGTTTTTCTGAGTGTGATTCCTGTTGCTCTTTTCTCCTAGTCCTTCAGGGTTAAATTGTTTCAGTCATTCTTCTTTCTCATTTTCAGTCACAGGGAGTATATGGGGCAGAATGACGCATTTTAGCTCACATTACCTGTTTTGCTGAAGGAGTTCACCTAGCACTAGTGTTTCTGCTATGTCTTTCCTCCTGACTTTTCCTTTCAGTCAACTTGGTGTGAGAGTTACTGAGTTACAGTTCTATGCACTGTGACTTTTGTGGAACAAACATGTCAGAACTCACTTTTTTTGTCCCTTCCATCTTTGCTTCTACAGTGATACTAAATCTTGAGTATAACCTTCAGTTTTTACTGGTAATATTTCTTACTTTGAGTTGGTGGGGTTTATTTTGTTGTTGTTGTTTTGGTTTTTTGGGGTTTTTTTTTGGTTTTTGTTTCTGTAGCTCTGAGAGCTCTAGTCATGGATCAGACTTCACTTTGTTTGATACTAAATGCAGAATAATATTACAGAATTAACACCACCCACCCATATTCCCCCAAGCAAAGCACTGCACAAACTTCTGTAACATGAGAGAATGAAATCTTGAAAAAACTTATCTTAGGAGAAATTGCAGAAAAGTAGTTTTGAGATGTTTATTTCTATTATAAAGCACTTACATCATGGTAGGTGGCCTCATAATTTTTTAAAACTACAGTAAATTTATCACAAACTTTACTAGATGATCAGTTAACAGTTTATAATATAACTTTCTTTACCCAATAGAAAGAAGATATTTGTACAACTCCCCTCAAAAAGAACTTGAAAAGTAATTTTATTTGTTACTCTGTCTTGAGTGTTGAGAAATATTTCTGAGAACCACTTAGTGAGAACAGCCTGTTCTATTTATCTTTGCCTCTATGACCTTATCACCATAGACTTTCAGATGCTTGACAGCTCCTTTTCTTGTAAACAAAGGAATGTTCCTTTCAAATGCCCTGGATAATCAGCTAATCAAAACAGTAGCAACATCACAGGGAGATGATGTTGTCTAGAAATCAATATGAACATAGCACATATTTTAGGTATCAGTGCAAACATATTCCTTACAAAGCTTCCTGGCTTACCTTTGGGGCTGCTGTGGCAGCTTTTTAGCCTGTCTGCAGCATGTGTGTGGATTTGTAACTTGTACCTCTATTTTGAAGTAGAATGTTTTATGCTAATGTAGAATTAACAAAAGATGGCTTATTCTAACACTGGGAGGTGGATGTAACATCCTCATCTAATGTGTGTACGTATCTTAAGTGTGCCGTGTTGGCCATCACTGCTGGTTGTTCCTGTTAATTTAACATCAGCCAAGATCACATGCAGCAAGAGGCAAATGGAGGCTGACCCTTTGATTAAATTATTTCTTGATTGCTCCAGTTTGTCTGTTCTGTTAATCAAATCTTGTTTAGTTGCCCCACTCCCTGCATCTCTGCCCCAAATGCCTTGGCATTTCTCCTTTGTAGTCTGGGACGTAATATTAAGAGTTTATTTTTGACGTTTCTACGTGAAATAGTACTGAAAAAAACTTTGGTAGAAAAAAAGACTTTCCACTATGTTCTCGTCTGCCATAGCAAAAGACAGCTCGGTCTCTGAGCACTCAACCTGAGATACGTGATTTGAAAAGATTTCAAATTGAGTTTTGTTCCAGTGAAAAAAAAATGGACAGTCTCAAATAGTCTTTTGAAAGTAATGGAAGTGTATACATAGAACCTATAATTTCTATATGTAATACAGAATTCCTTAATTATTCTGCAAAATTGTAACACAACCTGATTTGGCTAAAGTGTCCTCAGTATTCTATACTGTCATAGTTTTAAAATATACATATATTAACATAATTTTAAAGTTAATGTGCATTAGAGTATTAAATCATACCTTGCAAAAGATGTCCAGATGTCATATTTAGGTCACTGGATTTTCTCTGTTTCAGTTTTATGCTTCTAGTTCGCTGTTCATTAGAAAAATGATAAAATTAATTTTCTGTACTAATTTCTAAGTAGTGCTTAACCTGTGTTAGCCAACAGAAGTGTTATTGTGAGGTTAGAAGTGTAATATGAATTAATTTCTCTGTTTATGTATAATGCATATTAGCAATTGTATAGCAGTGGACAAGGACCAGATACCCTTTTGAAAGCAATATCTTGATGGCGCTTACAATTTTAGTGAAACGTGTATTTTAAAGACAGTATTTCTAAAAACTTGAATTACTTTTTGTTTCATTTTCACATACAGAGCAATCATGGTGTAATTTGGAATGATTTCTGGTGATGATCTAGTTGAACTTCATGCCCAAAGCAAGTCCAATTAGAGCAGATTGCTGCAGGGCTTGGCCAGCAAAGTGCTGGATAACTCCAAGGACTGAGATTCTACCCCCTCTTTGGGTAGCCAGTTCAGTACTTGATCACCCTTCTGATGAAAAAGAGCTTGCCCTGCTTGGAATTGCATGTTTCAGATTTGTACCATGAAAAGATGAGTGGCAACAGGCACAGTCTGGCACCCATTTCTCTGTACCCTCTCAGTGTGTAGCTGTAGGCAGCAGTAGGATCACCCTTCTCCAGGCTGGACAACCCTAATTTATCTCAATTTCCTCTGAGAGAGAGCACAGGACATTGCTCCTGTGCCCCAAGCACCATGGTGGTCCTCAATAGGGTCTGCTTCTGGAGTGTCTCGGAGAGCCCTAGACTGGGTGCAGTATTCCATACAGTGTCTCACAGGGAGCTAAAGGCAGAAAATAATTGTGCCCCTGCTTCACCCTTGCTAATACAGCCCAGCACAGTTGATCTTTGCAGCAAGGACATGCTGCTGACCCATGGGCAGCTTGCTGGCCCCTGGGACCCTTGGATTGGTTTCTAGCAGTTTGGCTTTTAGTCTGCAGCTCCAGAATATCTTTATCCCAGGTATTCCAGCATTCAGCATTCACATCTGGATTTTTTTGAGATCCTGACAGCCCATTTCTTCAGCCCCTTGATGACCCTATCAATAGCAGCCCTACCCAACCAGTGCATCAGTTTCTCTCCCTAGGTTGGCACCACCTACAGTTTTGATGAGGGTGCACTCTATCCCTTCTTTCAGGTCTTTAGTATGGATGTTAAACACTGTGGGCTTGGTACTGATCCCTCAAGGAAGCCAGAAGTAACCAGTCATCAGCTGGACTTTGTACCCTGGTCACAACCCCTTAAAAAACTCAGGATGGGGCAGCCACTCTCTTTGACTGAACTCCCACTCTCCAATTGATATCTCACCAGTCTGTGAACGTGGTGTGTGAGGATACTGTATCAAAGGCCTTGCTAAAATGAACACATCCTGAATGTTGCTTCTATCCTTGCCACTGGCAGCCAATTACTCAGCCATATGAGCGCTGTCCACTAGTGGGAAATAAGTTCCATTCTCCCAGTTTTTGCATCTTGCTATTTAAAATACATTTTACAGAAATATGAATGGATGTCTTTTAATGACTTGTAAAGGATATTAAGCTTATTGTTTTAGAAATTATAAAGGATGAGAAAAAGAAAATTTTATAGAGAAAAGGAAAAATGGGTATGGAGAACACTGCAGATTTGTGTAATAGGTAACTTGAGTCAGTTTGGGTTTTAAAATTTTAATTAATAATGTTTGTTGTGTTATGTAAGAAACCCTAATTGCTTGGTCTTTGCATATTAAGTACCTCAGTTAATTGTATATTAAAAGGTTTTAATTCTACATCTTAAGTATGACCTGTCAGCCCAGGTACAAAGTTGTTCAGTTAATTTTCTTAATAGCTCAAAAAAGAGTTACACAGCTGTCAGTTAAAGTCCCTAATTAATAAAAGTTCCAGTCATATTTTATAAGCTTTGTCTGTTTTAAAGGTGTTTCAAAAGGTTTGTACTGTAGCTTAATATTTTTACAGAAAGTTTTAGCTTTTAACCTGTTCCTAAGCGCGACTCTTAAACCTAAGTTTCCAACTGCCAAGGGCTAAATTTTAAATCCCGACCGTTATCCTGCAACTCGGCTCCATGGAAACCTGGAATTTATTGAGGACCTTTCCCACCTTTGGAGCTGATGACATCTCTCCCCAGACAACGAGGAGCCATTGGAGCACTGAGATGACCTGACCTCCATACCCCACCCATCATCCAGGACCGTGGGGCTGGACAGGGGGCGGTCATGGGCGGGACCCGGACATTACAGAACTCGGAGCACAGGACCAGCCGGGGACACTCACCTTGGGTTAGCTGGTGGTGGGGTCCAGTGCTGGGTCTGCAGGCCTGACTTAACCTAACCTAAAAGGCATTTTAAACTCTGACTTTGGACTAGCTAAAGTCACTCCAGCACTGTAAGGTCCTCCTGCTTTGAGGTCTTGTGCCGGTTTCGGCCACCAAGCTCTCCTATCACCGCGTTCCCGAGAGCCTCTAGATTTCTGAGCCACTGGACCCCAAACATATTTTTGTATTTTAATTATTTTTGCTTTTAATTGTTTTTGGAATAAAATTATCTTAAATTTTAATTAAAGAGAAAAGAATTGTCTTGTTTCTCACAATTGGTTTTAAAGAGTTGCTTGTTTTTATGGAACCCATTTTCTTTGTCTAACTTGGTTTTATGAAAGCAGGGGGACAGTATTTGCATAAATAGGCAAGCAATCTCCAGAAGAACATTATTTTCCCATAAAGTGTGCTGCTGAGGCATTTTGGAGATCTTGCACACTGAATAGGATTCGTGTGTTTTGAAATTGAGTATTTTTTAAGGAGAAAACTATTTTGGATTTGGAAAGCATAATGAACAAAGGAAAGAATAAAGAATGAACTCCACTTACTAGGAAAGATGAAAATAAACCTCAACTGTTATTGTTGTGTTTAGGTATTGTCAGTTGTAATTTGCTCTAAACCTTGTAGTAATGGTTTTGCAGTATAACATTGACTGAAGAATTCAAATGTAACTTTACTAGCCTAGGTGTCTTTAGCATGTTACTTATGACTTGCATAGTTCTAGAACTAACCATTGTGCTTCATAAAAACATTTCAGCTGGCTACTGCATCTGACACATCTGTCAAAAGTGAAAAAGGAGCCTGGCTGTGCAAAATTGTATTTATCATATTTGCATAACAACACCCCAAGCCAGGACTTCTTGTTCAAATTTAAGTTTTCTAGGCTTTACTTACAATACAATCTAGTGGGTAAAAATAGTTTTGTGGATGAGTTATCTAAAAATCATCACTCTAGATATGAATATTTTTAGTTTTCCACTGCTGTGACTATTGTTTGGAATCACTATCATTAATGCTAAAATGCATGGAAGTTTGTCAAATCTCATACCATAACTATAATTGTCAGCACTTTTAGAATGTAACTCCCTTCCCACCACCATTATGATTTTGATTTCAGCTTTTAAATGTTTGTCATCTGGTGTGAGGTGGATTTATGGGAGCACAGTAATTTTAGTGCTTTTTGGCTGGGTGTTTCTGATGACATCACTGTGATCTAGACACAGCGTGTGACTCTAGTTGGTTCCAGTTTTAAATAGTTTCATAATTATGCTAGTTTTGGCAGTTTCCTTGGAACTTTCCCCATCTCTTTAATGAACATGTTTTACTTCTGGGCTTATGAGACAACCACATGTTTGAGAAATTAATAGTGTGCTCTTAAAAGTTAACATTGAGCAGAAGTGTGCAGATGCAGAAACCTTTTGGATATATGTGTACTTAGGAATGTAGTTTTTATAAGTTCATGGCCACTCTTATCATCTTTCAGTAATTGGAGAATGCATTTGGCTTATAAAGTATCAGTAACTCTTGTGAAAAATGATGTGTGGTCATGCTCAAAAAACCCAAAAACAACCCATGCAGCTCTAAAATATTTTTGATAATTGTGTAATATAAGGAAATGAATGGATGTTATCTCAGATTAAAAAATACCTCACCCTTTTTTTTTCAAATGTCAGGTTGAATTTTTCTTAAATGTAGATGTACTCTGTTACTTCAGGTGGATTAAGTCACTCAAGTATATTTCTGATATAGATTTGTTTTGTGTTTTGGCACCCTTTTGGAACATGTACATTTTTGCTTGTGTTTAGGTCCAACTTGCTGTAAATCATTTCCAACCATTTTTGACCACAACAGACTTGTAGCTCAGGGAAGTGTAAAAAGCTTATTGTATTTAATGTGTTTATAGGTTGATATTTGAGACTTTGTTTCAAAATTAACTCTTAAGGATTCTCTTCACCTTTCCTTTAAAAAACCAATCCCTCCTCAAAAGCGAAAGTGCTGGGGTTTATTCCTAGCTCTCTGAAATTGGTAAAAGCTTAAACCACTCTTACTTAATCTTTGCTCATAATACTCAAAAATACTGCACAGATTTTGTGAAGTTTTGAGAACATGTATTGAGCATAATTGTAGCAGTATGTAGATAGAAAAGTTAGACTTGAATGTAATCAGGCTTGATAGAGTTAACACTTCAGAAAAAGAATTTCCTCATTCCCTTGTTCCCCCTTGTCTTTATTTTGTAGCTGACATAAATATTAAAAGTCAAGTATAATGTGATTGTATCAGACCAAGGTGCAGGGCAGCGTTCTGTGCAATTCATGAGGGATCTTAGGAAAGAAGGAAATGTGGTAATTGAGCTTGGGCTGTTCTGCAAGTTTGAAACATAAGTAGCTGTATAGTCACTTACCTGAAAAAATATTTTCATGCTACAAGTGAACTAGTTTCCAAGAAAGAGTATAGCTAAAAGTTATTTCAAAAATTTTAGATTGAAAGTATATGATCTAAGTTTTGTCAGTATACTGGAGATGAAGGAGTGTTGAGCTTTGCTAATGGAAAATATGTGTTAATGAAGAGGCAGATGTCACACTGGGCTTAATGAGAGCTTGAAGCTCTTGCTTTATCTGTCAGGTATGCCATGAAGAGAGAGGTGGTCTTCTAATGAAATTGCTCCATAGTTCAAAGTTCAGAGAGAGTCTTCAGGAGATTTGCATTCCTGAATGAAAAGTATCAGAGTATCCTCAATGGAAAGTGTGTCAGAGATGAGTAAACAAACAAATGTCCTCTAAACAGTTGATGCTCGACACCCATTTCAGGGGTTTTATGCACTGGAATAAGACTTTCCTGTATGACTAAAATTGCCAAATAACCATAAATTAAAAAACATCCAACAGTTTACTTTTCAATACTATATTAGTAAATGGAACATCTCAAATCCTTTGGGGTAACTCATCCTTCTTTTAGAAGCTATCATGTAGTCTGCTAATATATGAATATATCTGTCTTATGCAACTGCCCCAAATAATTTAAAGCTTCTATCTTAATATTATTTTTTAATATTATAATTGCTCTTCTTTTTTTTTGCTCTTAGTGAAATGGTATTTCCATTTCGTCAAAAAGTTTCTCTGTTTTGTTGTTTTAACTACAGAATGGAAGGAAAAAAGTTTCTTCAGTTACTTTTGAAGTTGTATACTTGTATTTAAAATGTATCATTGAATGTAAATTAATTTTTTTTCAATGGAAAAAAAAATCCACATCAAAGAGCAAGTAATGTGAAGATTGTCTTTTGTAATTTCTCTGAGATTATTAGAAATACCAGGCAGCTTGTGGGGAAACACATGATCTGTCCTGTACAAAAACCCAGTACAGTTTAAGCTGCTTGCTTTTTGGTGTTAAGAGGACTTAAGAATATTATAGTTCATACTGTGGTACTTGACATTTGTTTCCCAAAGCTTCTTTTTATGAGCAAAGTGTGTGATATGATAAGTGGCATGACCTAGAAAGCATTTTTCACTTTTTCTGAAAGAGACTACATCTGTCAAAGTAATTTGGCTTAGGTGAAAAGCTATGTTTGCATCCTCTTTAACCTGTTCTTCTAATACATTTACAAGAATATTTGCATTACTTATCTTAGCTTTCTTACACTTGAGCCTTGTAGTTAAACTGTCATTCTGGAATGTAATGGGTATACTACTGGTGTCTTTAAAATCCTAGATTCAGCTAATTAAGGTTTTCTTGTGTCTGCGAATCTCATCTTGTAAGGCTTATATCACATTCTGTAGTTATGAGCCATATTTCTGCTTCTGAATTCCTTATGTTGAATGAACTATATAGAAGCTCAAGAGGAGCAGGTGCCCTCAGTTCATTTATCTTTTCTGGGGTCATGTTTTACTGTTATAGAAGTCTGCAAAAATATTTTGCTTTTTGAATCAACTTCAATTAGCGGTATTAGGAAGGATGTGAGTCTGACATCTTGGAACCATCTGAGGTGGTTTCATGAGTAGGCATGTAAGCTCATACAATTAAGTAGTTTCTCATACTTGTTTTGGCAATCTGCAGGGCTCTGTCTGTGAAGGAATGTTTCAGCAGAAGTGGAACTAGAAGAAATACATTCAATTGAAATGCATATTTAAATGACAGGTTTCTTTTTTAAAGTAAAGTTAGTGAAAGTATTAATTTTATGTTGTCCAGCTAGTTTTGTGTTATCTTCTGTAGTACAGGATTGAATTGATGGAAAAACAGTAACAGAAATGACAGAACCTTTACCAAGTTCTCCCCACATTTATTTTCTTTCTGTTTGGTTGACTTAGTTGCTTTCTTTTCCTCTAGCAGGAAGACCACGAAAGTTGTGGTTCCAGTTCAACAAACCGCAGTACCACAGAAAGCATGAAATCAGCAGTGAAATCACGACGAGTTCAGCAATCTGCTTCTCCTGACCCTGATTTACCTCCAGGTAATCCATAATTTCAGAAGCTGGTTAGGTATTTTCTCTAACTCAAATACAAATATTTATTCTGATGGCCACAGTGTTTAGGTTAGATTATTATATTTTCGTCTACCTAGAAATCACCTAAAGATTAGTGAAATACCTGTATTCGAGAAAACAGAACTAAATCCCAATAAAATGTAGTTTAATGCTGATAACCTTTCTTTCCATTTCATCAAATTCTTAAATTCACATAACTCATTTATAGTTCAAAGTAGCATCAGAGAACCATAGAATGACTTGGATTGGAAGAGACCTTAAATATCATTTAGTTCCAACCCCCAGCTTTGGACAGGGATTCCTTCCATTAGGACCAGCTTGCTCAAAGCCCCATACAGCCTGGCCTTGAATAAAATGTCTCTGGGCAACCTGTTCCAGTGCCTCAAAATAAAGAATTTCATTCTATTTTCTAGTCTAAACCGGCCCTCTTTCAGTTTTAAACCATTACCCCTTGTCTTATCGGTACATGCCCTTCTGAAAAGTCCCTCTCCAGCTTTCCTGTAGACTCCCTTTGGGTACTGGAAGGTGCTATATTTCTGGAGACTTCTCTTTCTCAGGCTGAGCAACCCAAACTCTCTCATGTTTTATTCATGTTTTTTATTGAGCTCTGTATCTACTGGCAGAGATTTTCACCAGGTTTTTTTTTTGCCCAGATATGGAATCTGAATGTGAAATTTTGATACTGTACTTGGAGATATTTTATGATATAAAAATGCCTAAGGAACTGTGTATCTGATTACTGTTGCCTCTGAGTTTGGATATGAAGTTTCATGTAGAAAAATAAAATTGGAGAGTATTGGAATGAATTGCAGTTTGTCTTCCTGGGGCATGTAATTTTAGGTGGATTAAAGATAGGAGAGTTTTGTGTTAGGCTTTCTTGCTGTCTTTTGTTAACAGAAAGTTTATACTTGACTTGAATCAAAAGACAACATTGAAATTTAGTGTGTGGAATACTGTGTGCTGTAGGGTATCATCTTGCTTTGGAATGATTACTTGAGGAGCCAGGTCTGGGGGGGGTCTCTTAGAGCTTTGAGATCCGATAAACTCCAATGGCTTGGAATGGTGGGAAACCATTTCCTACCATGGACAGTGCTTCAGCTGTGGTGGCTTCTTGGCATTCGGTTCTTTGGGTCACTCTTGCAAACAACAAAGTCAAAGGCTACCCAAAAATTGGATGAATTTATTTCCTTCAGTGACATTTGTAGGATTTTTGTAAGTTACTTCCTGTGTGGCAAAACTGTATTAATACAGTTGTATTAATTCTTTTAAATTATACAGTTGTAAATACAGATGGCTTTGGTTTTGTTTTTGAGTGGATAAATAGCACTGTGGAGTCATCTACTTAGGTTTTTTTATTTGTTTGGTTGGATTTTTTTCAGTCCCTGGAGGATGTGTGTATCATATTTGTGCTGTATTTTTTTTAAAATATTTATTTGTCCTTTTGTTTTAATGTCCTTGGAGATGAAGCTCCAGAGGCAAAGTTTAGCTAAAAATGTAGCTTTGACAACAATAGACTCCTGCTAAACTTAAGTTGCTTAGATGTGTCCAGTCTGGTCCTATCAATTCTATGATTACAAGTTTTTGGAGTGTTGTATATGAAACTGCATTCGTAGTGCTTAATAAACAGTGCAGCCTCCTGTGTTCTGGACTGTTTGAAAAAAACACATATGTGGATTTTGTGTTGCACCTCTGGAAAGAATTTAGCTCTACAGATTTTCTGGTGGTTTTATTCACTTACTGTAGAAAACCTATATTTCAATGGCAAAGATGCTCGTAGTGTTATTTTTAGAAATCACAGGAGTATAAGTAACTTTCACCTGCTTTTTCCCACTTGTATTTGAAACAAAACCTTTAAAAAAAAATTCCAAACACGAAAAAACTACAAACCCTTTATAATACATGAACTTGCTGAGATTTTTATTATTTTGTTTTGAATAGTAAGGGTTGCAGTTTCTTAAAAGACTGTTTCTTACATGTGAAAATCTGCTTCTAGTATATTTGAAGCTGAACTTAACCAGGAAGCTGATTAACAATATACTGTACCACTAGCTTGGAAATACCTTAATAAACAGTTTTTAGAAAATCCATGACCCCTGTTTTATTTGGAAGATAGAACTCTGCTCCCTCTCTTTATTCATTCAGCCAAAAAGACATACAGATGAAAATGGTGTTGCTCTTTTCCTGAATACCTCTGGAAACTATCAGTTCTACTTGCCCTTTTTTCCTTCTGTGATGTAATGTTTTTGTCATTCACAGCAGGAAAATGTATATTAGATTGACTTTGAAAGACCCTTGAAAGCAAAATATTGAAAAAATGTTGGACCCATGGCAAGACAGCTTAATTTTCTTCAATGAAATTAGTAGCTTGCTTTAAAATCATAATTAAATAACTGGTTGTAATTTTATAGTTGCTAGTTAAATAGTCTGCAAAAATATTTCTATGCTGAAATTAGGAAAAGGAGCTAAATGCCTTGTGCTGCCTTCTGTTATATACAGGTCGGTTTACATCACTCTGGTGGGTCTCTTATGCCCCTTAATTATTAAAATAATACATCTGGTTTTCTGAATTCATATAAACTAAAAATGTATCGTTTGAAGGAGTCAGTGAGAAAATCCTTAAAAACAAGTAATTCCAGATATTTTTCAGTAGTTTTAGATTGGTATGCAAAAAAAGCAAATTCATATTGTTAGAAATCTGACAGTACTAAGCTCTGAAAACATTGAATTTGACTGCATTTCTGGATTTCCTTTTTTTGGTCATTGAGGACTTCAAATCCTGATAAAAGGAAAAATGTCTTCTGTCAGCTGTGCAAATTTGTAGTTGTGGAACTCAGGAAAATCACTTAAGTAATGGTAAAACTTTCCATAAGGTGAAAAGTTATATTTGAGTATGAAAAGGATGAATACTTAGAAAAAGCAGAGTAGAATGGAAGTAACAACTTAAGTATTTTTGTAGTTATCTGGCAGTGTTTTGATGTTAATTTTAACTTTTGATTTGAATTAAAGTTGTCAATATAACTGAGTCTTATTTAATGCAAGTTTCAGAAAACTTCTCTTGAAGCCTGTGGATTTAAGCCTGTATCATTAGTTGGCTTTTTTCAGCATAGTCACCAAAGTAGAACTCGATAGTGTGTATTAAATGCATTTTTAGATGTGTGTAATGTTATAAATTTGAAAACAGAAATTTTAAGGTTTGCTTTTTTTCAGCACAAGTGAGTTGGATCCATAGTTAGATCCAGTATACATGAAAGACATGACTATGGGTAGTATTTTGTTTCTTTACAATATTGTTAAAAGTATCAGTGTTTGCCACATACTATGAATTCCCAGATGAGATGATTTTTCCAATCACATTACCTCTGAAAAACATGTTAATGGATTTGTTCTCAACAGGCAGGCTTCAGTGCAGGTGCTTACTATTTGGGTTGTTGACAGAAATTGTTTTTGGAATGCCTCACAGGGGTCCTAATGAACAAGATGTGGCTGTATTAGGTTTTAGAATGAGAAAGTACCACGTGTGTTAATGCTTAGTTAACTTACGAAAAAACTGAGGGAGTACCTAGGCATAATATATGCACACTTGAAAAGTAACCTAGCAGCTGAGTTCACTTTTCCAAACCTATTTCTAAATATCTCTCAAGTAAAAAAGTAATTGTTAAAATTCTTTGTCTACAATAATCCATAGTGTTCTGTTTTCTTAATTAGTTTGAAAGTTAATTAGTTTCTTATGCTGTGTTGTATCCATAGCTTTTAACAACTTTTTTTATAGTAGCTTGCGTTTCTAGGATGTGGTTGACTTAACAACTACACAGAATGTTAGAGTTTTAAGTCATGTTATTTTATGGGTAAAGAAGGTACAATTATACATAGTTTGTTTAAATTTTGATTTTAAAAAAAGAATGCAAGTTGAAAATGATTAATATATTGAAAAAATGATTTTTTTTAACTAAATAAATGAGTCTACCATGTCTTCCTTATCATTCCCAAGAATTTGTTTTATTTTATAGGTTATGTGCAGAGTTTGATTAGGCGTGTTGTAAACAATGTCAACATTGTGATCAACAATCTCATATTAAAGTATGTGGAGGATGATATTGTTCTCTCAGTCAATATCACTTCTGCAGAATGCTATACAGTGGATGAGTTTTGGGATCGAGCATTTATGGACATCTCTGGTGAGTAGATATTTTTTGGTTATGCATATCACTGTGAAGGCACTCTTAAATTCATATAGAAATTTGTAAGTCTCATAAAATGGCTCTTTTTATCAGAAGTAAGACAATTTGTGCCTGTTTTGATTTCTGCTCTTTTTTTTTTTCTTGTCCTTACCTTAATTCTGATGAGCCAGCTGTAATACTATAGATTGATTCTTACTGCATCCTTGTATGATCACCGATAACAATGTGCTATTGCTCATACATACATGCATCATGCAGGATGGTTTGTAGTCCTCTGCCCACACTTGTCATCCTGTGATGGTATTTGAATTTGTGCTTGCTGCTGGCAGTGAGTACTTAGGCAATTTTTCTGAATGAGCACTAGCACATTAAGGCATTCCATTGCACTTGTTTGTGATGATCTTAAAACTCTAAACAGGCTGGCAAGAGAGGCAGTAAAATGTGCTGCACTGTAGTGAGCACAGCATACCAATTGGAAGACATGATCCTTTTCACTTCACATGTTCAGGGGACAAAAGCCCCCAACTTCTGACTTATTATCTTGGTCTTCAGTATTTGATTATTTTAGTCCTTGTATTGCCAACATTCACCTCTAAGTCTAGGTGCTCTTACTGACATTGGATAAAGGTGGAACTGGGGCACAGTAACTGTGCTAAGATCACACAGATGATTTCAGGTGGAGTGGGGAATTCAATTAATGTTTTCCTGAACCTATTTTTTTGTTCTGACTAAAATAATTGCAAACTAATATGACAAAATCACAAAATATATATTTCATGTTAAGATAACTATTAGCTCTTGTTTCTTTTGGAGGGTTAAAAAACCCAAATTTGGGGGGATAATATTCAAAATTATTTCTGGGAGAATAATGAGAATGATATTTATTGTATGCTTCCACATGAAACAGTACTCTTCTTTTATAAAAAGAGCTAAGGTACAGCAAATGGGGTGAAAATTTTAATTGTGTGTAACTAATTTGTCCTCACTTCCTGTGCATTCAGCAAAAAAGAGTCTGACATAGGAAATGCTTCTCTTTAATTACATAAGCAAGTACTTTGCTGCTGATATAAATATCAATACCAAAAAGCTATCTTGTATTGCTTGCTTCTAGTTAAGAACCTTTATGCATGAGTTACTTTTCTTATGTGATATATTTTTTTAACCTATAAACTTCTTTTAAAAGCCACTGATCTTGTACTGAGGAAGATGATCAACTTTTCTGACTGCACAGTATGTCTTGATAAGAGAAATGCTAGTGGTAAAATTGAATTTTACCAGGAACCTCTGCTTTACAAATGTTCCTTCAGGACTCGTCTGCATTTTACTTATGATAACCTCAACTCCAAAATGCCATCAATTATTAAAGTAGGTATCCAAAATAATTTTTTTTTTGCTATTCACTTTTGAAGTTTTGAGGCTTTTCAAATTATCCTTTAGAATTTTAACGAAAATGAAAAGCTTATGCCACTGTGTTTAGCCAAAGGAAATTTTCATTTGTGTTTTGATCATATGATGCAGTTAGTTTATGTACAGAAACAGCAAGTAATTAAGGAAGTTATGGTCTAATATTTTCATTTTTTCCTGGAGTTTAAAAAACCCCATCATTGTAAGGGAGGAAAAAAGTCTGCAGATAATCTGTTAAAAAACCCCAGTAGTATACTTTAGGGTGTCTGCAATAAGATGCAAAGGATTTTTTTTGCCTTAAGTTATTGTTTCAAATGTAGCTCCAACTCTCATGAATAACAAGAAACTTCAATGTATTAACACTCTGCAGTGAACCACATGAGATGGATTAGCAAGCCAGACTCAGCTCCCAGTGAGCAGAGGTGCAATATTAAATATTATTCACAGACATCTGACACTAGGTGACATGTTTACATTTTGCACTGCAGAAACAAAGTATTGAGTTGGTGGAGAGATTAAACTATCTTACACTGTTTTTTTTCTGCTCTGAGTAGTCATACATGTAAGGTTTGTGTTTCCTCCTCCCTGCTCTCAAAGAAACCAGTGATGCCCATCTAATCAGCTGAGAGTTTTTTTTTAAATTAAGATGCAGACACTTTTAATAAAAAGTAATCTCCACATATATGCACTGCAAAATGGTAAATTTTGAGGTTAGTTTTGATGGGCATTTCTCAAGAATATAATTAAAAGTGTCACTCAGTTCATGATATGAGTCAGGAAGCCCTAAGCTGCTATGAACTTGAGGCTGGGAGTTCAACATGTCCAGTTTGTCAGCTGCCCTCTATGCCTTTGGTTACTGTGTGGGAACCCAGGCATTTGATTACTTTGAGCAAATTTCAGGATTTGTGGATATGTTAATGACCGTATGAGGATTTATTCAGCTAGAAATAGTCACAAAATGCTGCACACAAATGCCTGATGGTGTGCATGTTTGCAGAAGCTTCTTTTTCATGTGTGGATCTTGATTTATGCCAAGACTGATTCTTTTTACTAGAAAGAAAAGCTTTTTCTCCCCCTTCTTTGTTCAGAAAGTAGCAATTTTGAAAGTTTGCCTATTCTGGGTTTTATAAACAAGGAATTGTGTATTTTAATAGTGTGCCTTAACTTCACAATTTATGTGAACTCCAATGATAGTAAGGATTCTTCATTATGACTGTCTTTAGCTTATCAGTGACAGGCTTAGGTTCTGTGGTGACAGTATGATTGCTGCATATAGACAGTAAATCTTAATGTTAAAAAGCCTTATTCTTAAATAGCCAAATAGTTCTGTTAATTTTGGAGAAGTAATCTGTACTGAGCTCATCCTATATGCTAGGTTTGGAGAGCAAAAGTTTGTGACCAAATTCCAAGTCTCTGACAGCACACTTCAGTGTAAGTGCTGACAGTCTTCCATGTATTTTAGAATTATATAGTTGTAAAAAATGATGATAGTTATTTTATTGCTTAAAATTTTTAGTGGATACTGGACTAAAGTAAAACTCATACTAAAATGCACTATGATGGACTGTAAACTTCTCTGGTTGTCTTGCCCATTTTTTGCTTCTGCCCTGTTTTAAGGCCCATATTAGTTTGTTCCAAGATGTTTTAACTATTTTTTTTAGTTTATACTTTGATTTTGATTATGTTGCACATAGTTTACTTACTGGAGTTAAAAATATGTCTAATGTTAGACAGTATTTTTGTTACAAAGATTTTATTTTATGCAGCTCTTATTTAATGAAAGGTGACTTTCTTATCTTGTTTGGCTTTGTCTTTAGAGAATGAGCTCATACACAAAATATTTTGAAATATTTAGCTGTTTTACAGCTAAAATTTTTAAAGAAGGATGAGTTTTCATCCCAATAATTACAGTCTTTGCAAAGCTTTTTTCATTTAGTTAAAAGCGTGTTAACTGCACATTTGAAACGGAATATTCAGAGGAGCCAGTTTTCCGCACTTCAGTTGGAATTAATTCTTCCCCTCATTACTTGGCTACTTGGAAAAAGTTTGGAGTGGGAAAGAATCAAAATTAAGGACCTTGTATATTAAAACCAGTATATCTAGAGTTTCTATAGTGTGCAGAGATTCTAAGGAAACTCTATAATGAGAATAAAAGTTTAATCAGATGCTCTTAATGTCACTTATATGTGAGAAATTTTGTCAGCATCAACTTTAGAAAACAAATACGTGTTTCTGTATGTGTAAACATGTTACACTTGACTTTTCAACTGAAGATCTCGTGTGACATCCCAAAGAGTGAATGTTTTTGGTAGTCGTTTGCAGCCCTTTTCCTTCTGTTGTATTGCAAATCTTGTTTTTGGAAATGGAATGCCCATAGCAAAAGAATATGGAGTTATATGGTTTAAAAGTGGGCTTTACTGATGACAGAGCTTTGTTATTATTTGCTTTTGTTCTCTTTTCATATTATAGATTCACACATTAGTTGAAAGTTTGAAACTTTCCATCTCTGATCAGCAGCTTCCTATGTTTATACGTATAATGCAACTTGGGATTGCTCTTTATTATGGAGAAATAGGCAACTTCAAAGATGGGGAAAGTGAGGATTTGATTTGCCACACGAAAGATATTTTGGGAAATATCACAGGTAAATACAATTTATAATCTGTAAGAAGAAATGTTAAAAACTTGTGTTTCTTTGTTTTTTGTGAATGTCAATATCCAAGTGTAGTTCTTGCCAAGTATCTCATCAGTCTGCAGTTTGCTAGAGGCAGTTCATTGTGCTGGGTAGGTATGCAGTGCTTTAACGTCTTTGATGTTATGTTCTGTAAAGAATTCTGATGGTCTTAACTAAACTGAGGTAAAATATGATCTAAGACGACCATTTTAGGAGTTGTGACACAGTAGGGTACTTTGGATTTATCTGTCAATATACCATGCAACGAGGCACCTCTTCATAAGCAAGTTTGAAACTGGCAGCAGCCAATTTGAGCTCAATAAAAGAAAAGCCAAAGTGTACTTTTTGATTTCTTTGAAAATGGTCTTTGAGAATAGATATATCAGAACTTGTTTAAAACAGCAAAGTATTACTTTACATTGTTTCCATAGTTCTGTCCTTCTTACACTGTTCTCAACTGCTTTTTATTTTCATATAACATGTATTCCCTCTTCTACATGATCTTTCATGGTAACTTGCTGCAACAGGATCTTTTCAGGAGCATTGCACTGATGAGGGGTGAATTTTCTTTACCTTTGTGATTGCTTCCCATCTGCTGCTTTGCAGGCATGTGGAGTGACTCCTGGGGTGATTCTGTGCTGGGCCTGGAGTTGGACTCAGTGATCTTTGTGGGTCCCTTCCAACTCAGCATATTCTGTGATTTTGCAAATTTATTTAGAGATTTTTATTTTAATCTCCTCAAGACAGAAGTTTTGGTTATCTTTCCAAGGTTGGATTTGGATCTGGGGGAATAGGAAGAGAGATTTACCTCACCACCCAAGAGTGTGCCAATGTCTAGAAAATTCTTGGAATTTCATTTGAAGGTGACACAGCTCTCATAAACTAGCCTTAAGTTTATAATATTACAGCAGTTCAAAGCTTTGTGTAAACGATTAAATTAATTAATTTTGTTCTGTTTAAGAAATATGCCATTTTAATTTGCATTAGAAGACTGTATATATTTTTTTTTATTCTGTGTTGCTGTCATCTCTGGTTTCAGAAAAATAGATATATGATTGATAAATGAAAGGAGTGGAAGTTTTTTTTCCCAAAATACAGCCTTCACTGTTGGTTGACACAGATAATTGTTTCACTTTTATGTCAGATGTAGAATTCTCTGTCATGTTACTGCTGTGTGGAACTGAGCAAACAAATAAAGTATCTGTAAATAGTTCTCTTTGTTTTCTCTAAGCTTGGTTTTCTGCGCTAGAAACTCTGCATTGCAAGAAACAAGGAGTTCATTACACAAGACTTATGATTAGAAGTAATGAATATTCCGGAAATATTGGCTTAATATTCTGCTGAGACTTAAAAGGCATATAGGTTTTAGAAAAATCATTAGTGTGTGTTTTAATAACTTCTTGCATATAATCAATGTTTTGTACTATTTACAGGAGAAAGTATGAAGGAGTTTTCTTTGAAGCACTGCTTTCAGACAGAGGGTTGTCTTTGTATCATGAATGTCTTTCTCTTGTTAGCATGACATTTCCCCCAAATTTGGCTACATATTCATGTCGTAGAGGATTGCAATGTATTTAGAGTTGCTTGAATTTCATGCCTGCATTCCTGGAATCAATTCCAGGAACTTATTAAGGCAACTATGTCCATTTGAATACAGGAAAGATGCAAGAAGAATAGAAAAATCATATGAGTCAATATGAGAATAGCTGGGATGAGTAAGCAATGAGTTTCAGATGAAAAGATAGAAGGATTAGAGACAGAGTAACTGGGTAATGAGAAAACTGGAATGAAGCTTTAACTGTAGAAGAGGACAGAAGTCAGCAGAGCCAAGCAGGTTTTACTTGGCTTCTTTTTTTAAGGTGTGAAATGAGTGGTGAAACAAAC
>JACBWW010000003.1:45504671-46066469 GCA_020086605.1 Lanius collurio
GCGAGCAATTTTATGTTCGTAACTACACAAAGTGGCTCCTGGCTTTACAATTAACCATGTATTAAATCAAGGTCAGAACTTTGCCACAGAGTAATTTAGGATTATTTTTATGACTTTGAGCCTTTCTCATGAACTGCAATACTTTCATAACTCTCATACAAGAATTATGTGCCTGATTATATACCCAATACCATCAGGAGCTCCCTGTCCCTTTCTTGCCTGTTTGGCTTGACATCTGTGCAGAAGATGAATGGGGCTTTATGCCTTATTTAGCTATTTTTGTTTAGTGGTGTAGAGTGGCATTTAGCTGCTCAGCAACTGTCAGAAAGGGAAAGACAAGTGACTTTGGAAGCTGTAGACATTCCGTGGGGAGGTTGATATTTTAAACTTCAGCCTCCTGAAAAATTTGGTTGCAAAATTTGAGGCTCTCAACAGCGTTCAAGCATTCAGTCATTTCTTTTGTGTTAATCTGCTTCAGCTTTCCTTAAAAGAGGCTAAAAATAAATAATGGAATGTTTTTTCCCCCTCCATTTATTGTATCCCTGGGACACCACTTGAAATATGAACAAGCCATCAAAACTCAAATTTCTCATTTATCATGGCTCAGCATCTTCTTTTGCACTGTCATACAGTAGTAATTTTGTGCCCTCATGCAAGAAAACTCATTAAAAATAGTATGAATTTCTTTTTTGAACATATGTATTACTAGAGAGCACTTTCCTAATGCTTCATTTGCAAGTTCACACATTTTATATTAGGAAGTGTTTAAAAACTACTTAAAATGTAACGTTTTGCATTCTGTAAATTTTAAATGTGATGTATGATGCTAATATGGTGACAGAAGGAAAACAGAAATCATTGTTCTGCTTGCATGCAAAGAATGTATGGAATTAATTTGTGGTTCATCATTTGGTTAAAAAATAAGGTCAAGTTTCTGCATTAACATTTTGAATAGTTGGTGTAATTCCAGCTAAAAATCATGCCAAATTAAATGTACCATTTTCTAATAATGGTGAAAACTATTCTTGTAATTTCTGAGTTCTTTTAATCAATTAATTGCTTTTCCTCTACAATAATTGCACACAGGTGAAGGGTGATCAGTGATTTTTTTTAATTTTCTTGGACATTCAGGTTACAAAATCTTAACTTTAAACAGCATCCGTGTATCCAGTCTTGAAAATAAAAGTGTGTAAATATTCCTTGATAAAAAATAGAATTTGAAGTATTTAAGCTGTTCAACATAAACTAACTTGTGTTTTTTCATGCCAAACATAATATATTCAATATTGTGCTCCTCTCTTCTTGTTTTTCCTAGCTGTAGGTTATGTGCTTTTTTAACCTGTGTGTTTTCCCATTTTGAATTTTTATCTCAAAATCATGCAAGAAATATAAATGCATGTTGCTTTCAATTGCATTGACATGAAACAAAAAGGAGTATGGTTGTAATCAAAATATGTCTGTAATATTATCATGATATTTAATTATTTTCTGGGAAGAATGAATAAAGTATTAATAGATTTTTTACAGCAATTTATAAGCTCATTTGAAATTAATAATGCAGCTGTGTATCTGTTTCATCTTTTCACACAGTTTCTCTTTAGATAAGCAAACTAAACATACTGTAGTGGATTTTAAACATTCTGTTATAGCATATTTCCACCAGAAGTTGATTATGAGGCATTCCAGTATGGATAATGTGTTTCAGCTGTTTATTTGCACCTGTTTCCTGACAGTTAATATATTTTTGCCCATAGTTTACTTTGTCTTTATCAATTCTGTGTATTAATGACAGTACTGCTGTTTAGTAATAATACTGACTTTTATAAGGTGTTTATCCTGTTGTTCTGTAGCTCACTGAAATGCAAGCTGAAAGTAGTTATTACAGCCCTCAGAAAGTAAAATCCAAAGAAGTTATATGCTGGGAACAAGAAGGAACTACAGTTGAGGTAATTTTCTATTGACAGGGCTTTTTTGATACATTATAAGTAATATACCAAACAGTTTCAGTAAAAGATATTTTAATTATTGCATTCCAGTTATACTGGATGTTTTTATTGTAATAATCATGTAGATATTAACTCTCTAGACTTCCATGCTGTAGTGGTTGAACACTAATAATCCCTTCAAGTGCCTTGTATGATTGGTATTTATTAAAACTCTAAATATATAAACAAAGCATATTTTGCTTAATTTTTGTCCATCTTTTCTATTTCTTGTGGAGTAGAAGGCTTAATATTTATCAAGTTTATTTCTTTTTCCTCACTAGGTCCTTATGAAAGGTGAACTTTTTTTTGATTGCCAAATTGGTTTTGTCGGTTGCCAAGCAATGTGCCTTAAAGGAATTATGGGAATTAAAGATTTTGAGGAAAATATGAATAGGAGTGATGAAGTGAGTATGTTGAAATATCAATTGATTTGCTTATAAAGCAGTTCTGTTATCCTTTATTAAAATATTTCGTAGTGAAAATTGAAAAGACTGCTGTTACCAATTGAGATTTCTGGATGTAACTGTGATATAGAGCTCAGTGTCCGTTCCTTAGAGTTGAGAAGAGAAATATCTCAGATTGAGAAGAGGCAGAACATAAGACTTATTTTTTTCTTTTTGGACAATAACCCATTGTTGCCTTTGTCGGCATACTTTGATTTTGTATAACAAATTAAAATACATTTGAAAATCTTTGAAAGTACTTAAATCTGCAGAAGATTGGAAGGGAAGAAATGTGAACACTGCATGCTGAAGATGATAGAAATGTGGTACAAATACTGAATGAGTGTCTTACCTCACTTTTCAGTAAGATTGAGAGTAGCATGACATGAAGGAGCTAGACAGTATTAATTTTTGTATTTTAAATAGATGCAAATCTTCAGTTGCTTAACAGAAAATCAGGTATTCTTATGAACTACATAAAAATATTTAATGAAGTGTTACATGAAATTCTAAATTCAATAATGATGATTTTTACTTGAACTGTGGATAGAATTGTGCCCTTAAATATTGGGTAACAGGAACTATTATCTGTGTTTAAATAAAAACAAATAATGAGCCAAGAAGAGACTTAATAACTTGATGTTAGTGCCCTGTGAAGTCTTGGATTGTATTTTAAAGAGAAAAATTAAGAATATGGAAGAAAATACCAAGTGCCTATATTTATGTCGAATATCTCCTAATCTGGGAAATCATACACTGTGCTATGATAGGTATGGTGGGGCAGCTTCTTTCCCCTGTGAGAGCATCGTGGGTCAGCATCCATCTCAGTTGTTTCTGTATGCAGTGCAGGAAACAAGAAAATACCCTTACACAGCTGCTGAGTACAACATTGTTGGGATTTTAGGGATGCAGTGGGACACACAACATGACTGGTGTGCTGCAATGGATACATATAGGCTTTTCCAGAAAGAAGGGGTGGGGAAGCAAGGGTGAGCCAACTGTAAAAATGCTATGCTGGCCTTGTTAAGGACAAGGGAGATGTGGTTGGGCATGTGAGGGTGGGCAGCCACTTTATCTGTGAAAAGTGACATTGTCAGGTATAAAATCATGAGAGAATTGATTTTGTTTTTTAGACTGAGGTGGGTGGGTAAGCAAGAGAATTTCACAGAATCATAGAATATTCTGATTTGGAATGGACCCAGAAAGAACATCAAGTCCAGCTCTTAAGTGAATAGTCCATGTAGGGGTTGAACCCACAACTGTGGCGTTATTAGCACTATGCTCTGAACTAACTGAGCTAATTTCCTGTTAGTTAGTAAGGGACATTTGGAGTTTTATTCTTACTCATTTTTCTGCCACTCTCTGATCTAATCCATGCTTTATGACAGTGGTGGTGATATTACTCGACTGTCATCTGTGTACTGTTATTGTTGTGGGATTGTGCCTTTCAGAAAGGTTCTGGCTCTGCCTGTGATTGAGAATAGATAGTTGGAAAAAATGAATCTCCTAAATAACTTGGATTAATAACTCTTGTTAGGAAAGTTGTATTGATTTCAGAAGGCTGGAAGTCTGGGAGAAGGCATCTTAAAATCTAGATGAATAAAGAATGATAACGTAGCAGTGAGGTCATACATGGAAAAAACTGATTGTCTTGAAGGGGAAGGATACAGCATCTGAAAGGATTGGTCAGCCAGAAATGGAGTATGCAGTGTCAAGTTTGTGTATGCTGAAACGAATGGGGCAGGATTTAGAGCAGCAATGATCTAGTTTATTTGCTGCTAAAATGCAACTGATACGTTCTGTTTCATGAGTTATATAATATTCATTAGCTCAGGCTGTTTTTATCGATATGAAAATGGGGAAGGAGTGGTCAGGAGCTTGTGTTATACAAATAAAGTTAATTTCATTGTTTTATCTTCATTCATAATGAAATACGCTCTTGAGGGAGGCTACTCCGTGTGTTCGTGTGTTATGACAGAATTGAGATTGCTCTGTTAACTTGACTGCATATTTTTTTTCCTCTCCTGCCTCACTTTCTACTGCCTAATGAAGGAGGCATGCTTCTTTAATTGTGGAGAAAATCTGAGCGTGAAAGGAATGACATACCTTACCAATTCACTATTTGATTATAGAAGTCCAGAAAATAATAGTATTCGTGCAGAATTCATATTGGATGCAGCTCATCATAAGGTCAGAGAATTACATTTTTCTTGAAAAAAATATTTCCAATGCTCTCTGATGGATTTCTTATAATTATTTAGATCTGTGTACTGTTAGAGGACTGAATTCTCTTTACTTTTCCACATTTAACTTACTTTGTAGCTGGCCAAAAAAAAAGTAAATCTGTTTGTCTTAAAAAAAAAAAGACGCCCACAAAAACCGAGCCAAAGAGCCAAACTGAAAAAACATGTCCAGAAGAAACCTCAAACTCCCCTCCTGCCCCAAAAACTGAATTAATGTCATAGTTTCCAAAAGCAGTAACCACAGAACATTTTAAAAGAGTCATATGAGAGAATACTACCAAAAAGTCAAGCTTTACCAGCACATATTTTAAACCCAAACAGTAAATATTCTACGCTCTTCAAACTAAGAAGTGCTGTCAGATTTGGACAGTGTTAATTTTATTGTTTGTATCCTATATTTGTCTACTTAGAGAAAATTTTGCTAATTCTGCCTTTTGTGGAGGCAAATTTTCAGTCACCTCTAGTCTCTGTTTTTGTAAATGTCCAGTAAAACTTTATTCCCTGGTTGTCTGCAATTAGTAAAGACTGGTTGCAATGACCAAGGTGGTCCTTTCCAGGTGTGTTCATAGGTGGAATTCTGTGCTGTTTATTGTACAAATAAGCCATTTACAATTTGGAATGTATCTAATTTCCTTTTAATTTAAATTATACTGTTTTCACATTTTTACTATTGGTGAAGTGTAACCCTGAAGAATCACATGAAAAAATGAAATTAGTTAAATCCCAAGTACTTAAATTCAGACTTTTCCTATAGCGTGTTTTAGTTTTATATTTTACTCTGGGTTTGGTCTGTCTTCAATGCTTTTACAATTTCCCTATTTTTTTGGCAAGAGAGGAAGCAAATTTGCTAGTAATGTGTTGTATTATGTATAAATCCCAATGTTGGCATAAAGTCTTGATAGGTTTCCTACTGTTGAAAGATAAAACCACAGTATTCCTTGAATAACTGTAGACAAATAACAATGCCAAATTGAATGAGCTGAAGTTTTCAATGTATTTAATTAGGTTGATGTGTTGCATGTAAGAGGTCAAAGGAAGAATATTTACTTCATTAAAGGTACTAATTGACCAGATGTTATTGATGAATTGGTCAGCATGTCCACAGGAATTATGGATGTGCATTTGTGTGGCCTCAAATGGAAGTTACATTACCTATCAGAAAGGTGAATTCTTTGGGATGACCTCTGTCCTTTGCTTTGATAAGCCTTTCCCTGTGTTGATGCCCAAATCCAAACATGAATATATCTCTCTAATACCAGTCTATCAGTTGGTAGTCTCAAGATTCTTTCCTTATACAACATTTTCTTTGTTTGCTTTGCTTTGTTGGTAGGAGACGTACACAGAGATAGCTGGAATGCAGAGGTTTGGGGCTTTCTACATGGATTACTTGTACACAATGGAAAGCACCAGTGGCAAAGGTACCTTTTTTTTCCTTTGTTTACCCTGATAAATAATAGAAACAAAGACTTTTAATGCCCAGATGGTCCTTGACCAGCTGTCCTCTAACTTACCTTAGATTTACCATAGGGATCATTGTTAAAATGCTTTCATCTTCATTGATGTCTTTCAGAAGTTAGCTGTTTTGATTAGCTGTTGATTGTTGGTGTTCTTCCTTTTTCATTTTTCTTTTTCTGCATAAGTAATCACAATGACATTTTTTATAACCAGTTGCTAAACTGAAAGTAATTCTTTTGTAGCAGTGGTGGAGTTAATAAAGTATGATGTATTTTTTTTTAAATGTTATTATTGACTTTGCATGGAAAAAAAATATTTTAAGAAACCCTGGTTGAAGAATGAAATTGATTATATGCTTGGCACAGAAGATGAAAAGTACTATTGTTTTTCTTCTATGAAGAAAAATTCAGGGATGGAAGATAGTGTGAAGAATTATGTTTAAATATATGTATCTAAACAATTTGATGAGCAAATATTAGCCTAAACCATTTGCACATAGATATTGGCCAATTATAAATAATTTTTAAATTCCTATAAATTCTTTTCTAAGTCTGAGAAGTGGATTTAATGCAGTAAGTATATCTACTTTTGTAGTGTCACAAAAGCTGGGACAAAGGAGTTAATCTATCAGCAAGTAATATGTTTAAAAGTATAAACATATATTCTTACCATAATTTGTGATATAATTTCCCCCTCACTCCTCAGAAGGCTGTCACCTACAACTGCTGCTTTGCAGTTTTATTGTCAAATAAAACTTCTTCCCCATCTGTGTATTTATTATTGTGAATACTATTTTTCTGGATATCTGTTGTTTTGTGACTGACCATCTATCTGTCCTTGCTTCATAGTCCAACTCATCTGGGTTTTGATTTTTTGTGTTTCTGTGTAAGAGAAATCACGACTCCTGATGTTTGGTTGTGTTTTCTTGACTTGGTGGATATTAAGTCTAAAAGCAGTAGGAAAGAACCTTCCAGTTTCCTGAGAGGATGGATCATGAAAAACTTAGAAAAATACGTAAATGATGCTGTTGCCTTCAGTAGTAGAGGCATACACCAGGAAATTTTACTTTCCTGAGTGAGGCTTTTCTCTGTACCATGAGTGTGGAGTGAAGCTCTGAAAATGTGCAATTAAGTCAAACTTATACTGCAGACATCTTCTGGCTTTAATAAAGTTACAGTGTTTAATTGCACATTGAGCTCCTATGTAGAGAAGTTGAAAACCTTGGGTAAGCCTTATCTCCTCTTTCAATCTTGGTATAGAAATTTAAATATGCACAGACTATGTGCATTTTGAAGAAAAAATGATTTTGTGGAGTATTTTGTCTTGTTTCTCTGAATACATAAGGAATGTTGTGATCATATCTCTTCCTGACTTTTAACTAACCCTTATTAGAAATAACTGAACTCAGAAGCACTTTTTTCTTTTCCTCAGTGCCAGGCTACTCATATTTTCTAACTACATATTTCCCTCCTTAGGTTCTCCTTTTGTTTCTTCCAGAATGCTTTCTCAGTGCCTTGGCTTCTATTTTCTCCATCAGGCACTAGGAAAACACCTCACAAAATGTAGCTTGGTTTCCTATCAAGTCTTATTGTGTGCTTTTATTTCAGTATTACTACTTTAGTTTCAGCAACCTGGCTGTGTAAAAGAATGAAATAATTAATTTTTAAATTGTTTAAATGGTTGTTGTTTCTCTAGCACCAAGAACTTAAAATCTTAAATTTTGAAATAGTTTTTTCCTTGGAAAAGCAAATGTGATGCTTTCTACTAGTCATTTTCTAGCTAGTTTTTCCATATTGTAGGTTAATATGTAGTTGTTAAACAGAATATAAACAAATAGGATAAAATATTTATTTAAGATTAAAGTATAAGTATGTTAAAATTTTGAAAACAAGATAAATCTTCTGTATTTTTAATGTGTTGTTTATATGAAAGTTTGCATTCTGCTATTTCTTATTTTGGTATAACTGTTTTTAGTTGCAGTTAGTGCACACCACATACCACAAAAAAACTAACCCAACTTAAGTCATAGGAGGCAGTTACTGTGATTGTAAGATTTTTATCTATCAAGGTAATTTTGGTTTGACACATTCTTTGCACCTTTAACCTTTCCTGAAGCATAGGATTACTGATTAAACCACAAGTGCCTCCTGGATTGTATTAACCCTTAGGAATTTCATCTGTCACTTACAGAAGTGCATTAATCAATTTCAGTATTTTGAATGAAAGCGAGATAGTCACGCACAGTAGTCTTATTTTGAAATTCTGCCTGTCTTCTCCTTCCTTTATTTTTCTGGTTTTTTGCTTTGTATTTCAGTGCAGAACAATTTACCTGAAACATTACGTAGCCTGTCAGTTCCCTGATCACTGATTTGCATGACCTACAGACCTAGCAGGGTGTGCTGTTGAAGTTACCTTTTGTTTGTAATGTGTACCTCTGCTTTGCTGGCAAGTTAATGATGCAGCACTCATTTTGATTTTTTTTTGTTGGTTAGAACTAGACATATGATTTCCAGAGGGCTTGAAAACTCAGTGCTTGAAAATTGGCTTTCGTTATGCATCCATGTAGTTTCATGTCACCTGTGATCACCTGCTTTTGTAGAACCAGTAGATTTTGTGTCCCATTCTCTTTGCACTTATTTGGAATTAAATTGAGTTGTTCCAGAAAGTGGTTTGTATAAGTTCTGACACTTAGATATCCTGTTCATATACATACAGTATATACAAGCAAGTCTGATTTTTCTTCTTTAAAAAAGGTAGGCTGTTACTACTTCTGGCTTTATTATTTTTGGACTTAGAATTTTTTTGTGATGTTATGATTTTTTACACTTTTTGGTAGTGTTCATCTGTACTGAATACCATGTAAAATTGGAAGGATAAAAGTATGTGTGTTAACTGCCTATAAAATAAATGCAGAAGTCTGTATGCTGGGTTTTAAAAAAAAAATTTCAGGATTTATTTAAAAGGTTATAACTCAGTTCCAGCTGAAGATTTCAATAGGTTTTATAAGGTAGTGTCCTTCTGTCCTTTTATCTTTTTTTTATTGTTCTTTTTCTTCTCAGAAAAACGACAAGCCAAGGGAAGCAGAGGCTATAAATGCTCTCACCATCAACTTCTGTTGGGCTTTTAAGGATAATGTTAATTCTTCTGCTGAGTGTATAAGCCTCTAAAGACCTGCAGAGCATTAGGCCAGCTGTGCATCAAAATTGGCATGGTCTCAGTTCATTTGAGGACCTTTTTCCTCACCAGTGCTTAGAAGCAACAATGTTTTATGGAGTATGATTTAAGCATGAGGGAAATAAGCCCTATCCTTGCTTCCTTTTCTGCCAAGCTCAACTTCCCTCAATATAAAGACTGTTTTGAATGAGTGCAGTGAAAAGAGTTCAGTAAAGGAGAGAGACAAAAGGGTAAATGACTGAGTTCCTCTTGGGGAACCAGAAATCATGGAATTGTTAAGGTTGGAACAGAACTCTTTAGTCATTGAGTCCAACTGTTAATCCAGCACTGCCATGCTCACCACTAAACTGTGTCCCCAAGTGCCACATTTGTGTATTTTTTGAAGACTTCCAGGGACGGTGGTTACAATGCTTCCCTTGACAGCTTGTGCCAATGCCTGTAGCCAATTTCAATGAAGAAATTTTTCCCAATATCCAATCTAAACTGCCCGTGGTAGAACTTGAGACCTCCCATCCTGTAATTTCTTACTTGAGAGAAAAGACTGACCTCCTGCCCCTGCTACACCCTCCTTCCAGGTAGATGTAGTGAGCAGCAATGTCTTCCCTGAGCTCCTTTGCTCCAGGCTAAAAAAACCCCAGCACCCTCAGTTGCTCTTCATAAGTGTTGTGCTCCAGGCCCTTCACCAGCTCCATTGCCCTTCTGTAGTCTCAGAATCTGTTTAATCTTGATGTTTATTTTGTCAGACTGTTGATTTATGTAATGGTCAGCATGACATTTAATGTTTAGCGCTTATGTCAAAGCAATGAAGACACTTCCAAAGTGATCTATTAGGAAAAAAAAATCAGAGTAAAGTTCTGCAAACTAATTATGTTAGACGGATAAGGGTATATTTTTACAAGTCACATGTGACAGGAAAACTCAAGCTTCTAAAATCTGCATGATTTAGCTGAATAATTTCCATAAAGTATGCTTAGAGAAATAGTCATGCTGTTTGGTAGCTGATGAGTAGCCTGTATGCAATGAATGTGTGATTTTTGTCTACCTTATTACCCTCCTTTACTAAACTACTTGTTTATCTCTGCTGGCTCTTAAAAAGACCAGTCTGAGACATAATGATGTAAGAAATTTTCTTTCTTGCTGCCCGTACATCAGTGAATGGTGGTAAATGTGAATGGAAGGAAAGGTCTATCTTGGTTGGCAGTCGGGTTCTTCTAACCTTGTCAAGGCAGCAAGCCTTTCAAGGGCCCAGATCTGTCATGTGTGTTTGCAGCACACCTTTTCCTTGATTATTAGGGATGGGTATCTTGGTTGCAAGCTGTAGAAAGTTTTGAACACTATGACTGTCACTGACATGTGAGGTTAAGTTGCAGTAGAATTATAGACACCTCCAAAGGGTCCCAAGTTTGAGAAACACCGAAGTTCATGGAAGAGTTCCTAAGTTGTACTGTGCTTGGAAGCAAGGCAGAAATTTGCCCTATTTGCTCTGCATTTACCAGGAATAATTTTGTTAAAACCCGTTAAACCAGTCATTGTGTATTTGTGTGTTGTATTTGCATTGTTATATTTTTCTGTATATTTATAAGGCTTTGATCGCAGAATTTGAAACAGAAGTAGCTGATAAAAAATGTTATTATATCCAGTTGTTTTGTGTAACTTTTTATAAAACTTCCTGTAGTTTCTGGGAATCAGCAAGATCTTACTTCAGTAAAGAGTGAAGATTTTGGAAATGTTCAGGAGATGTCGACAAAAAGCCTCATTGTGGGTCCACTCAATCTTCGACTGGATAGCAGCGCAGTACACCGGATAATGAAAATGATAGTTTGTGCTCTGGAACATGAGTATGAACCATACAGCAAAACTAAGCCAGGTTTGCTCCTATTGCATATACACAAATATACTGAATTAAATCAGACTCCATGTAGTGCTCTTAAAGCTGCAGCTTTCAAACAGTTAAAACTCCAAGCCTCTTGGGGATTTTATGAGTCCGAAGAGCAAAATGTAAAATAAAAATAAAATTAATAACAATATCCCCATCAGTGTTGGATATACTTCTGAGATAATTTCAGACACTTTGAAAGCCCTTTGTTTTAGTCATAAGCTTCATGTTGAGTAAGAATGGCTTATTTAGTTGTCTACTCTAGCTTTATTTTGGAGTCTTAGAGAAGAAAGTATTCCTGTTGGTATTTATTAGTTCACAATAATAGTTCATACAGGATGAAATGCATGGAAACAAGTTATGGTAAACTGTTAAGATGCGTTTCTGAGAGCAATACAGGTTTCAGGTAGAGAAAATCCAGTTAGTATTGCATTTAGGCTTAGGTAGAACCAGTGTGGAATAACATTATTAACTATGAAGGGGTAGGGGGGAGCTCTGCACTTTTTGCTAGTCCCTAGGCATTTCTAAAACATCAACTTTATATATTTTAGTGAAACATATGTAATCTTGATTTATTGTAGATATTATGGATGGAAACAGAACTATGCCAAGCTCAGAAGAAATAGCATCACTGGAAGAATACATTCCCACTAGACTTACAACGTTCACTGTTCTTAAGTGTACAATTATAATCCCTGTGGCAGAATTCAATTTAATAGACCACTTGCTGCCCATAATCATGGGTGAGAAGGTATGTATGCACAGATAATAATTCAGTTCTTTATATTCAGCATGTGCTGTTATATATTTTCTTACTGGCCTATTGTTCCATGTGCTGGAGGTATCATTGAGTTCTGGATTAGTTTGGTGCCCGCAAGCCATAAATTCAGATACCTAAAAGGGGTGATGTCTGAATAATTAGACTTGGATAGTGAAGATCTTGTGTATGGATAGGAAAAATACTTCTGAATAAAAAAGGATTTAAAGCATCAAGCAAATGAAAAAGCAGTTGCTCTGATCTTTTGATCAGAAGAGTACCTGTTTTGGAGGTCTTCACAAGCTTAGTAAAGTGTGAAATGTTTTAATACATGGGCTCCATAGAGAACTGCATAGATGTAAACAACCAGCTCTGTGCTAGTCCCAGACAGGATGTCGGCAGGATTTGGACATTTAACTGCTGAATGACTAGCTCAGAGAAACAGACATTTCCTAAGAGCCTTTGTTTGTTTTATCTTTTGGATATGTGTAGTATAGTGCCAGCTAAAGAATCCTATACTGGATTTGTTCTTATAGGTCTCCTTCTTCAATGCACAAAGCTGAGGTACTGTTGGGATAAATCTGTGGCTTGTAGTGAAGACCTGCAGTGGGTTTATCTCTCGTGCCAAAGGCTGGAAAGTGTTTTATGGATAAGGGAAGGAGTGGGAAGAAGAGCAAACCCCATCAATTCTTGAGTTAAATTTCTAGGAATTTTTGTCCAGTATTTCATCTGATAGGCTGAGAGAGCTGTGGTAGCTCATCCTGAAGAAGAAGATGCTTCAAGGAGACCTCGTTGTGGCCTTTCAGTGCCTGAAGGGGGCTTCTAAAAAGGAGAGAGAGAGGGAATTTTGTACAGGTAGATAATGACAGAACAAGGGAAAATGGTTTTAAACTAAAGGAGATCAGGTTTAGTTTAGATGTTAAGAAGAAATTCTTTATTCACAGGGTGATGAAGCACTGGAACAGGTTGCTCAGAAAGGCATTTTCCTTTTTAGCGCTTTCTAATACATTGCACTAAGTAGTGCAATGGGTTGTGATCCTTTGCACCTTGTGGGCATGGGCAGGTAGGTATCTTTATAATGGGAGAGCAGTCCCATGTTTGTTGTAGGTTTGAGGCAAAGAAGTTGAATTCCAGTGAACCTTTTGGTTGGTGTACTCATTACTTGGAGTCTCAATTTATGTTTCTTGAATGAAGCCAAGCTTATTTAAAATAATGATTTTGATTTTTAGTTTGAAAATTGTGTATACATCAACTTATTGTCCTATTTTGATGCATATTTAATTAAATTTTTAGATTTGTAGTGTAATTTGGATTAGAAGAGATGTTTGGAGGTGTTCTGCAGGAGTTCAATTTGTAGTCACAGCAAGAGCAGATTGTTCCAGGGTTTGTTCTGTCAAGTGCTGAATTAGCACCTCTTCTCTCTCTCTTCTCTGCACCTTCCCAGTATGTCATAGTAGACAGCAGTAGGATCCTTCTCTGGCCTTCTCCAGCCTGAATGACTTTAGTTGTCTCTGTTTCTCCTGAGACAGAGCTCATGTGCTCCAACCCCATCCCCACTTTGTTTCCAAAGTTATTCTGGTATGCCCATGTCCAGCCTGTGCTGGATGCAGTACTCCATTTTTATGGATACTACAAAAAATAGACTTGGATTTCTAAAATTGTGGTATTTATTTTCTATGGAATAGCATCTTCTTTTGCTGAGATACCTGGCAAAACTGTGAATACATAAAAGATGACAGTATAAAGGCTAGATCAGCATGAGATTATTATGGTGATAGTGCTTTGGAGTGATAAAAAGATAAACAAATACTTTATAGGATGAAATATTTTGACTTTGCATTGGCCAGCTGCCAGATGCTTACCCAGGTGTTCTCACTCCCCTTCCTCAACAGAACAGGGGAAAAGAATGGGACTGGTCAGGGTGGAGGACAAGATCACTTACCAATTACTAGTATGAGCAAAAACAAACTAGACTTGGGGCAAATAATTTAACTTATTGCTAAGAATCCAAATAATATATATCCCCTAACCCCCTTTTTCCCTCAGACTCAATTTCAGTCTGGCATTCCCTGATTCTTCTACCTCCTACCCCACAACAGAGAGGGATTGGGAATGGAAGGTGGGGGTCAGTCTGTAAAGCTGGTCTCTGGCACTCCCTCATTCTTGCATTGTTCTGCCATAGTGCAAGTCCTTCATGCAGGCTGCAGTTCTTGAGGGAAAAACTGCTCCAGCATGGGCTCTTCTCAAGGTGCAGTGACCTTCAGGGCATATCCGCCTGCTCCAGCATGGGGACCTCCTAGGGCTGCAGTGTGGATGTCTGCTTTTGTGTTTCTCTTTCATGGCTGCAAAGGACTCTGCTCTGGTGCCTGGAGCACCACTGCCTCCCCACCTTCTCTGCCCTTGCTTTTCATATTGCTGTTTCTCACTTCTTCTCCAACTCTTTGCAGCCTGTATGGCTTTTTTGCCCATTCTAAAATCTGTCTGCACAGAGGTGACCCCAGTTTGGCTGAGGAGCTCAGCTGAGCCTTGTGGTGGGCTTGTTGCAGCACTGGCTGGAACAGCTGAACCTGGCCTGGGACAACCCCTGGTGTCCCCTCACAGAGGCTGCCCCTGCACCACCAGCACCTGGACACCTGCACCCAAGACAATTCCGGATAAAAAGTTGATTATTCTAAACTTCAAAGAAAATATTTTGAAAAGATTTGAGGATTCATAGTATAATGCCATGGTGTCTGTAAATAGTTTATTACATGTAGATTTGCTTGCGTGTTTCAGTAAGAACATACAGATATGATAAATACTACATCTGTAATATAATTATTACATGATTTTTCCCCCCCTGCCCTAGAACTTAAGTGGACTGTTAAATGCTGCAAGTTTCCAGCCCCTGCGGCCATTACCTTCCATCCGAATTTTGGTGGATAAGGTTAACCTGGAGCACTCAGTGCCAATGTATGCTGAGCAACTGGTGCATGTGGTCAGCAGCCTTGGCCAGCCATCTGACAACCTGCTTCACTACTGTTACTCACACTGCTATCTGAAGGTAAATGAGGGCTTGAGATGTGTTTCTTACTGCAGTGTGCTGGAAAAAGATTGTGTATGTATAGCTAACCCTAAGTGTTAGCAGGTTTCCTGTAAGAATGTTTTCAGCTAATCTAAAAGGCCATAGAGTAAATGCATTTCACAAAATGTTGTTGTTTGGGATTGCTGCTTCTGACGTGAGCCAAGTGTTTTGTAATATGCACAGAGAGCTTCATGTGAGGAAACTGCAAACTGAAGCCAAGCCCCAAGGTTCTTGTGACAAGATTGAATTAAAATAATTCAGAAGGAAGCCTTTTTCCTTATCTGATATAATGCTCTTACAACCTGTAGATTGCTGTATAAAGCACACTTACAAACTTGATGGGATGTTAGAGGGAAAACCATCTCTACTAGGAGTATTGATAGAGTAAAACCATCATAGTGAAGGTATGCTATCAAAAACTGCTAACAAACAACTTAGTTGTTTTTCGTTATAAGAGGACAGATCTCTGAATGTTCTCAATTAAAGATGCATTATGTGAGAGGATCTCTTATTGTGAGGCTGAGGGAAGCCCAAGATATGGAAAACAGTTTTGAGATGGTTCAGTTGCCATCTGTTCTGAGAAGGAGTTTTAAAGCAGGCCTTTCCAGCCTTTTAGGATGTGCTTAGGCGGTTTGAAACCTTTTGGGTGCTACTAAAATATAAATATTTAATACTACTACTGTTAATTTTTCTCAATTTTGCAGTTATCTCTTCACTTCCATGATGATATTTTAGTAAGAATTTAATTATTTAAATTTTTATTATCTGCATACAAGAAAATGTGTTCCAGAATTGCATGGCAAGCTTTCAGTATTCTTGGTGACGTTTACCTTCTGCCACATTTAAAGTGATAGGAATTGCAGTACTGCAAGCCATCTGTAAGTTTTTCAGTTTGTGAGGATGTGTTTCTCTTCAGAAAACTTTTTAGTAGCAAAATTTGGACATCAACTTTGAATTTTTTATTTGCTAGCTTTGGTAATGGCTGAAGTGTTCTGTTCTTGTGAAGGGTGGTAAAGCATGTTAAAAGGCAACTCTACATCAGTTTGTTTGCCATATTGAACAGGGAAAAATCATAAAGAATTTTTGTGATGAATCTTTCTTTAGGCAAGCTCTTACTACGAAAAAGCTTTGAAGGGAACCTTCTAATTTCCTTAAATACCACTTTTTTGTACCAGTGTTGTTATAATTACTCAAAGTGATTTTACTTTATATGAAAGGCAGTATGTAATCTGCAAGTTTAAAGGATATAGACTAAAGTATTTAAATTGAAAAATTGTAGTTCAGCATTTTTTAAAATTCAGCAGACTGTAGTTAAGACTTTTTGAGTGAAGAAAATATTTTTACATGTATTTCTAGGGCATTATTTGAGGTAGATTTTTTCTAGCTATATTTATGTTTGGGGAAAATGAATTACCTAAAAATAATACAAAATTTATTTTATATTTACTGAGTATATTGATAAATACATATGTTATGCTATAAAATTTATTGAAAGTAATCTAATCATGTGATAATATACCATTTGACCAATTGAATTTGTTCCAGATATTTGGTTTTCAAGCAGCACTGACTTCTTTGGACAGTAAAGGACTCTACTGCATCCCTGTTCCAGTTATCCCCTCATTCAGTACTGCTGTTTATGGCAAGCTGATCAAGTTCCCCAAATATTGGTGAGCATTAAGCCTGTACAGTGTGTTTAAGTCATGTGAGCAAATTACATTTGCATTTTTCATGAGTGATTTAAAAATGCCAAGCTTCATATATATCCATAAACTTCTCTGTCTCCTCTGTCATATTTTGCTATTATATCTGTTACCATTCATGGGTTTCTGTGTAAGCATAGCTGTCAATAAACATTTTAGACCCTTGTTTGGCTCAGAGAACTGGAGCATGGTGCTAATAACTCCAAGGTCACGGGTTCAATCCCTGTATGGGCCAGTCACTTAAGATCAATGACCCTTGTGGGTCCCTTCCAACTCTGCTTATGGTACAGAAGTCCTGTGGTAAATGGCTTTCTTCTAGACCTTGTAGGCTTCTGGAACCAGTTACCATTCTTTCTTGAGTTCATACAAAAGCTGAAGTTACATACTGATGGCAAGCTTGATTTTTTATAACTGAATAGATCAACTTTTTCTTTTTTAAACTCAACCAAATAAAACCCAACAAATTGGGGGGTAAACCTCCCAAATATCCCAAGCCCATAGCATTTCTACTACACTTTTCTTTGTTTCTCATTACAGTTGGAAGTGTTTCAACATTGTGATGAGATATTTAAACTGTTTGTAGTAGTTCAGATGTTAAATACAAATATTTTCTTCTGATAACAGTTCTGTACTTTATTATGAAATGTGCTATATAATTTTTTTAAGCCCTAAATTCCATGGAAATTCAGTATTTAAATGTATCTCTAAACATGTGTTTAAATCATCTGATCATAAATGTCAGTGTGTAATAGTTTATATTAATAGGTTGCATTTATAAAAACTATTTTTAGGAAAATGCATTTTGGCAATACTTGGGAAAAGGTATTAATTTTCTTTATCCCTCATTTTGAGCAGTAACTGTCTGTAATATTACTTTATGACTAAATCCATGCAAAAAAAATTTACATAAAGTGACAAGATAAAAAAGTATGTTAATAGTTAAATACTTTGACTTCAAACATTGTGTTGTATACCTAATTTTTAGGATACATTTGTTTGTGAAACCTGAACAAATTATACAAAAAAAGTCTACATCTGTGATTGTTCTTAGTGTCCTGTAAAGAATTTACTAATTTTTCTCTCACAAGCTGTGATACCATGTTAAATGTAAATGGGTTTTAGCATTATCAGCACACCACCAGGTGGTAGCAGCCTAACTGACTTTGTCATATTTTCTATCAGTAGTTTACAAAAGTATTAATGACTTCAAATTAATTGCTATTGTGTTGTAACATTTTGCTAAAGAATGTTTCCAGGATACCCTATAATCAGCACTAATCAGAGTACTTCAGAACTTACAACTGACAACCTTTCCTTACATTATCTGACATTTAACACTGAGTTCTGGTTAGTAACCCTCGTTAGCAAACTGTAAATTACTGTTGAATGGCAAACTTAAATTTCTTTACTATATTGTAAACCCCAGGTTTAGTTGTGCAAAATCAAAAAAATTATTTTAGAGATCAGTTTCTAAAGACATCTGTCATCTGACAAGTCAGTGGTATTCAAGTGCTGCTGTTTTCTCATGAGTGTGTTTGTGCTCATCTGTGTGTGCTTGAGCTTGCTGTGCTCTCTTGCTCACTCACACTTGGTTTCTTGTGCTTTTCCCTGTGCACTGTTTCACACTTCCCCTCACACTCTGTCTCGTGTTCCTGCTCTTGCCCTTGCATTCCCTGGCTTGTGCATTCTTGGATTCTCTCATGCAATTTGCCTCTCTTGCATTCTTTGTCTCTTTCTTTAAAAATGCATTGTACTACCATGCATGCCCTGCTGGAAAGATCCGTAGTTTTAGGGAGTGGAGGCAAAGGAATGGTCCTGCCTTAAAACAGCAAATCATCTGTTGGCATTTATTAGAAGATATTGTTAGACCAACACTTACTGTAATACTGTGGTGTAGTGTGTTTTGATAGTTTTCTCACTTTTTTCCTGTGGTGTCATCTCTTTCTATGACTTACTTATTTATTAATGAAATAAAAAACTTTATAAAATGAATTTATTCCAACAATTTATCTAAACTAAGCAACACCAATTTGTGAGTAATAAAGTAGAAAAACAAATGAGTACAGCAGCAGCCTGGGTAAATGAAGTGTAGTTTGAAGTGAATAAAACTCCAGATGAAATGCATCAAATAGCACTTCAACTAAATCGAAATCAGCATGAGAGCTTCATTGAAGTCATGCAGTGAGTGAGAATTAGTCTGGTAGGATAACCTGGTAATGTCATTAAACTTAAATTCAGTCCTCCCTCCCAAATTATACCACCTGCTTTATTTGGATTTGTGGATTTCACATTCCACAGTTTCTTAAAGTACACACATCTGATGCTACATATGTTCTTCTATTTCTTCGTAGAAAATACGTACCACAGACCATACCTTTTAAAAACAAAGACATTTTATGAACTGTTATGGAATCCCTTAGGTAGTATGTTTTGAGTTAGCAGTGAAAATCTCAACTTTATTTCTGACATAAATCTGTAGAATAGGTTTCTTTTCTAGTTTCAGTACAATAATCTCAAAATTACTGTTATATACAGTGTATAAAATACTGTAGTAATATTAATTTTTTAAAATTAGTTGATTTGACATTAGCAGGTTGTTTTAACAGAAAATTTCAGCAACGTCAGCCCAGTAAATTCCAGTAAATAACCATAAATAGCCATAAATGGCTATTTTGTTTACCTATTAGATTGATATCTCTTTTAATTTCAATTGATGCACTTTCTTAATATAAAAGAAATGTGCTCAGACTCACTAGTTTACTAAATCTTGGACATCTTTTAAATTGCATAGCTAATCTGTTTTTATTGGAAAGTACAAACCATCTGGCCTTTTGTTTTTGTCAAGCGTAACAAGATGCAAAATACAATGTTAATGTCAATATTTTACAACTGCTTTATGTAGTGTTGCATGCCAGATTGTAAAGCAGCTTTCAGAGCTTTCAGGAGGATGTCTAAAACCAACTGAGAATTAGCAGAATATGGTTAAAAGCCTAGAGTGAATGACAAGAATGTTTATTGCCAAACAGAAATCTTGAGAGGAATTAGCTGATTTTCTTTTATGTTTTGGCTACAATGTCTGTGGTAACAGATGAGGTAATCTGGTGTGAGACACTTCAGTGTTATAACCCTCTATCACTTATAAAATACCACTTCATTGTACTTCTGAACAATGCTAAATTAACATAACAGAATGCAGATTCTTAATAGCCTTCCTTTTATTTTTCTGGTATGTGATAGTGAAGTGTCCTCTGTATATTTTCAGCTAGGTATCAGTCTAGTTATGTGTGTTATTTTATTGCTTTTCTTAACCTGACTTCTCTAAACAAGCGTTCCAGACTCTTGTTTTTGTTTTTCTTTATTGGGTCTGTAGGGAGTTTTTCACTTACTGTCTCTACCTGTGACAGATTTTTAGACTCTGAGCTCTGGTAGAATAAGGTTATAAATGAGGATGACATCATTATCCCTGATTCCTTTCTACCTTCTTGGTCCTGTAGTCTACTTTAAAGAGGTCTGTTTTATTGATAGTGAGTCTCCTCTTTTTTATTTGGAGACTAGAGCAATAGCTGCTGGTTTGCTGCCTTCAAGGTAGCACCAGTACAGAGTTGACTAATAGCTAGTCATGTTAAGTTTGAGTGTGTGAATTAACCTCTTATAAAGAGGTTGAGTGCCTGCTGGGTAAATTATTATCTAGGACCTCATGGTCTGCACTTGAATTATTAGAGAATACAGAGCATGTAATTGGTTATTCCTGAGTTTTTTTACTCTATCTGAACAAAAAGTCCTGAACAGAAACTTGCAATCAGATCTTGATAATTACTGGTAAACAAAAAAACAGTCTTTCAGATACTAAATAGATAGAATCTTTGCAGAAATTCTTTTTTTTGAACTATTCTCTGCCTTAAGAAATGAATTTTAGCTTAAATATATTCAGTGCACTAATCTCCGTCAAGCTGCATCTTTCTGATGAAGAAGGATTTTTGGTAACAGGAGATTTGATTTGTGTTGACATTGTAATTTTATTTCTTCAGTGTTTTTACTGAAGTGCTAATCATTATTGACAAAAGCTGGAAAAAGTTTAAAATTTGCTCTGGGGTTAAAGGCAGTCACATGTATCATATGCTGGGTACCTCAACTGTCCACAGTTTTACTTGTGAAAGCTGTGAATTACAGACCTGACATAGTTATTTTATTAATATGTGCACTTACAGTTCTGAAAGATCACTTCAGAAATTTAGATGTAGTGCTCTTCACATGGAATAAATATGTGTGTTTTCTGTAGGCTCTTTTTATGAACTCTTAAGAACATTTATATAGCATAGCTGCTCTTAATATTTCAACACAGATTTAACTATAAAGGTAAACATTTACTGTATCCTAGAATCTGCTACATTTAGAGTAGATTGGCACAAAAGGTTATGACTGCCTTTTGGCTAACTATAATGCAAAGATTTTGAGAAATATACTTTGCCACCAACCTGAACAAAAGCATTTTTTTTTCTTATCTGGCTTCCTTAGTTTTATTTTGATTTTGTCACTGTGTAGTTGTGAAATGGTTGCTTTGTATACACAATTCAGTTTCTCTTTTATTTTCTAGCTTTAATATTAACATTACAAAACCTGAGGATTCTAACTCCCCCATTACTACTGTAAAAGTTTTGCTTAAACTTATGTTATTGTGAAGGTGTTTGTATTTTTCTATAGCTTTACTTCCATTATCTTTCATCATGTGTCCTCTTAAAAAGTGAACATCCCTCTCTTAATAAAAGCCATGTACCTGGTATTCCATACAATTGTATTCTTATTAATAGAATTCATTGTTAGAGTCCTTACACAATTGAGTAAGGTCATTATAGGTTCTAGTCAGGATGTGCACCTGCTCTTGTCTGCTTGAGGGGTCATCTTATAAATACTGTGTGCATTTAATGGTATCCCCATGAATTGACAAGGATGAGAGCAATTCCTGTTGATCCGCAAGCAGAGTGGTAGGTAGAGATCTGGCTTCTTAGCAAGGGAGTTCTGCTGACATGGCCTTTACCAACAAGGTACTACTGTGATGACAGTAGGAGATTTTAGGATTAGCTGCTCACCAAAGAGAGGATTAAAAGTGTATAATGGGGGATCAGGTGAACTGTCTGGTTTTGCTGCTTTTGTGATTAAAACATCTTTGCAGGGCATGTCCAGTGGAGTAATCTGCTAAGAACTAGAAATCGCTGTAGATTTGTGAGCTTTTTGAGAGTCACGAGATATAGATGTCATGACATTCAGTGCAGTTGTCCTAGTCAGAGGCAACCAGATCCTACTGGCAGGTAACAAAGAGCTAGATCTCCACAAACTGTGAGCATTAGATCATAAATCTAGGAAGTTTTCCAATAAACTGACACTTAAGGCTTGATTTTGGCAGCCTGCTTTATTGGCTAGTCACAGTAGATCAAGAGTAATGTCAATTTAGATTGGGCTTGGATTGCATTTCACATGGGCAGTTGAGGGGCATGCTCATTTCTTGGGTCAGAAGCAGAAACAGGTTGAAAACACATGAAACTCATTTTGGAGCATTCGGTTGTGACTATTAGTTATGTCAGTAATTATATTTAACTGCCAGTTGAAAATTTGGGATGTTCTTCAAAACAGAGAAGAACTGAGGTTGTATGCCTGAACAGATGCATTCAGTGTATGGGACAGGAGATTTTCAGCCACCCCAGCATTGTGCCAGTTCTAGATCTGGCACGTGTTGAAACCTGTTTGAACTGTTGAGATTCGCCAGTGATAGGGGCTGTGCAAAAGCAGAGCACAAAAGTGGTTCTCTTGGGTTCTGCAGAGGTGGTTGTGTGCCTCATGTGGGAACACTCAGTCTAAGGAGTGTGCTGGATTGTCTGTGTCTCTGCTATTGCCTAGAAAATGCATCAAAGAACATAATACTAAATCAGATTTTTAAAATAATTTATTGTTAGCTGGTTTTGGTAGGGCATTGGGTGAGCAGTGAATGACACTTTCAGAATTTTGATTTACTGTGCATCTTAGTGTTTGAGGAGTAGGTATGTCAATGTTGTGTACATATTGTGAACAGTAATGTGGGCTGATTTAACAGCTTTAACAGAAGGACTTTTCATTGATTTTCATTGATGTATCTTGCTTTATAAAAGTTCAAGGGGGTCATGCTTGTTTATAAGGATGAAGTTATTTAAAGAACTTGTGTGGAACATTTCTGATCTGCAGTGATATTAACATTATAAGTTTCAACAAGAAACTTTGGGGCACTTTTCAACTGCACTGTTCTGGAAGGACCTGTTGTTGGTTACCAAGAAAAGCAGTTGGAACAGGAGGGGTTTTGCATTCTGAGTACATGCAGCTTGATTAGTGTAACAGCAAATTAACTTCAGTTGCAATCCTCTAGTTTAATTTTTTTTTAAATCAAGTCCAGATCAAATGTTACTGTTCTCAGCAGATGTGGCAGGCAGCATTTAGCAAATCTGTTAAAAGTGCACTTTTAATCAATGTAAATTGGAAGCAGTTGTATTGTTCAGTATTGTCAATGAGGAGGAAATTCAGCGGAGCTGACACTAAAGGGTAGTCATTGGGAGTGTTTCCAGTGTAGTTATGTAGACTAATTAATTGTCAAGTCTCTTCAGTGAAAGTAAATTAAGCTTATTAACTGATATCTGTCCAGGGAAAGTGATTGCACATGGTGAATAGTTAATCCTGGTTTTTGTAACTGTTGCCATCAGGATTTGCTGGCAATTACTAGAAACAAGTAAGTGATATTTCAAAATGTGAAGTACTGTCAGGGTTGAAGCTGCATTTTGGTTAGAGACTGGTGAAAGGTATTAAAAACCCAGTCTTTAAGCTGAAATGCTGTTATATAGCATAGAACTTAAAGAAAAACTGAATCCCTAATGTATATTCCTTTTGCACTGGATGTATTTAGAAATTCTGTTTCTCTCAGTGGTAACACTATCTGTATAAAAGGATCTGGTTAGGATTTTCAGTGATATTCTCTGCTGTGATGCTTTACCCATGTAGACTCTGGCTAGAAAGATGCAGTTCTTCACACAAAGTTTGTCCTTTGTTTCTCGAGAGTTTTATCTGCAGTTTGGTGTCTTTTTTTCCCGCCTCTAAGTGTATCTGTGAATTATGAAGAGAAATACAGTCTCTGGGCTGGCATCTCTACTGCTAAATAACACATTGCTAGAAACCCATCTGTGACCCTGGGGCTTGGTGTTTTCTCATGTCCCAGTTCATATACACATACCTACCTGTAGCTTTCCCTTCCACTCCCAAAAGGTGGGAAAAAATAAAATTAGGTCTAGGAAGGACATATGGTGGGTTTTCAGACTGAGGACAGCTTCTGACATGCTTGGGCCCTTCAGCACTGTTTGAGAAAGAGCCAGTGGCCGTGGCCTGAGGCTGGCAGAGAGCAAGCAAACAGGTCAGCAGTATGCACAGCACAGACCATTATTGGAGCCAGAACTCAGCCTCAATGGCTGGCAAACAGCCACTACAACAGGGATGCTTGAAACATGCACCCTGAAACTGATTGTGGTGTCATTCTGTAGGCCAGCCCCATTCAAATGTTGGTTTATTACACAGAATTCTGAACAACTGTACCTTAGTGTTGCAGTTGCTCTCTTACATTTCACCTTTTTCTTTGCATCTTCTTTTCAAGGTAATGCCATGGGAGTTGATAGGATTCAAAGCACTGTTTTAAGAAGTTGTAGTCATTAAATAGAATAACTTGAGGGAAAAAAATGGCCTTTCATTCATTAGGACTTAAAATAATTCTACAGGGAACTATATTGGATTATTCACCTTGTTTATGAAATAATGCACCTTACCAAAGCTGTGTGTTTAAAGGCTTCTTGAATAAGGTATATACTTATCAACTAAGCTATATAAAATGCTGATTTTGCATTATGCTCATGGAGCATTGTCATGTTACTGGCCAAGCTGTAGCATATCCTTTTTTGACTCTACAGAGCTTCACTCTCAAGTGGTAGGCATCACTTCCACCTCTGAAGTGAGGTACCATTTATACACCTACTTTTACAGGCATGTCAGTGTGACTCTCAGTTGAAGCTGCTAACCATGATAAATGATGACTGAAAACATTTTAATTAAAAAAGCTGTATTTATCTTGACTCAAATAACCTGAATATAAAGGCTCATGTGGATGTTCAGCTGTCCATAATACCTGAGCATCTTTAATGCACCTTTGTTCATGTCTAGGTGGAAGAAATATACTATCCTGTGTCCAGTATTGTTTGTTTGCTGTATTCTCTTCATGCTTGTTCCCTCTGCAACTCAGCAGTGCTTTTACTTTTCTACAGGAATAGTCCTTCTCATAGGTCAGGATCTCTTTGCTTCTAAGCTAAGTGTTTGTTTCCTTACACATAAACATGCATTCTCAGCATTTTTCCTCAAGTACTTCTATCCTAGTTGTTTATAGATTTATATTTTTTATTGCTGTTTCTTTAGCAATGCCTTTTAAAGGAAGTTAAAGTAACCTGTCAGGTGTACATACTGAGGAACAGTATTGAATGAGTACTGAGGTATGGGACTGAATGCATATAAACATTTGGATCTCCATTTGGGCCTGTATGTTTGGTAAATATTGTGTGGTTTTCATTATGTTTTAATCTTTTAAAGGACACGAGCTCCCAGTTTCTGAACTAGATTTTTTAGCATGGCATGTTTTGGATGTGAATGTTAGAGGGCCATTTGAACAAACAACAAAAGAGGACAACTCAAGTCAGGCTCAGGTGGGATATGAAGCTCCTGAACAGTAAACTGTGAGAATAAAACCTGTTTATCAGATTTGTTAATCAGATTTGACATACTTCTGATGTCAATGCAAGAAATGGAAAGGATTATGTTAGTTCAGACACCAGTACAAAAATTATCAATTCTTTTTTCAATTATCAGATTTTTTTTCCCCATTATAGCATGTATGTTAATTTAAACAAATGCCAGTATGATTATTTTCTTTTATGTTTGACTATTTTTTCTTTGAATTTAATGGCTGATTCCAAAATGAACAATTGAATAGAAGGAAATATTTGGTGAACATGATTAGAATATTTATTTGATAATAAAGGAATATCCACGAGAATGACAGAATTAAGAATCTGACTTCTGTATTTCAAATGAGCAAATGTAAGTGGGACTTATTATAATGTCACTGACTTAGTCTGTTGCTCTGAAAATACTTGTATAACTTTGATTTTGCATACATGTTGGATGTGGCTGTGCATGGATATTAAACAAGAATATATCTTTTCAATGTGTTTTACTGACAGTATCTTTTCTTCATTATGTGTGTATGTGATAATTTTGATGGTCTTGAAGACTCACTAGGGCTTGTGGAGTTTTTAATTATATAGATGTTATGAGACACGGTGAATAAACTGAAACTGAACATAGGAAAACTATATCCATAGAAGCTGCTTCAAAGGTTATATTATTTTTGAGGAATGAATGGTGTAAAGTAATGCTGGAGTCAGTACTTAAAGATGATAAATTTAGATTTAACAATAATTGTAGTCTTTGAAGTATAAAGTATTATGCATTTACTGAAGTTTGGTGTCTTGCTTTAAATAGCTCTTGATAGCCTTTAAAATTCTTTTGAGGTTGGTACTTAATGAGGCCACAAAATAATAATTTTAAAGCCTTTATACTCTTTCTGCAGTTAGGCAGTGTATTCGTGTGAACCATAAGCACACCTTGTCTGTCCATTCATGTCCTCCTTGTTGAACTTACCCTTGATTAATTCCTTGTTATATTAAAGGCTTTTCTGGTAATCAAAAAAACCCAATACATGTTTCCCTGTTTCCAGCAACTTCTTTTTGGTGCTGTACCTTCTCTCTTAAAGGATAGTGGAATTTGCTTTTGAGGTACTGTAAGACACAGAGTTAAGTCCTTTTATTTAGCAGTGAGGTTGGATTTAAAGGATCTCTCTTCCAACCCCAGTCATTGTGATTTACCGTTCTGGATTTGACAGAATTCAGATACAGAAGTACAGCTTTGTTTCTTTTAGTCTTGTGTATTTTGTTTGTGACATCTCCATTTAGGGCAATAATTTTGTTCAAATAGTAATTTTGTTTCACTAATGCAGACATGTGCCTTCTTACTGCTCTGACTAGTTATAAAAAATTTGCCAGAATTTCAAGTAACCTTTTTTCCTCTCAGTGCAAATCTGTCCTTTTTTCCCACCAAAATATTTTATCTATTTATGAAAGAAAATAAATAGCATGCAAAAGTTTTTAGTAGAAGAAATTCACAGAAGCCCCTGAATCACAACCCACTAACCTTTTTGGACAAATCTTTTTTTCTGAGATCAGTTGTTAGTTGAAGTTGGGGCTGTGTTCAGCTCTTAAATCTTTAGCAAGGAATTTGAAACTGTGTTAGTTCCCAAGAAGACCTTTGAACTGGGTTTGTCAGTGCAGTTTTCTTCACTGAGCACCAGCATGTTTGAGCCCTTCTGGCTCCCTGTTTTACCTGCTAATGGCAACCAAATGGTTCTGTGTGGCAGATTTAGAGGATTGATTTAATGGCTGTTTCTGCTGCTTCTGGGATTGTGTGAAGGGGGTTGGCGGAGAGGGAAAGGGAGAGGATGGGGTTACTTCCCGAGACAGTAAAGCAGGCTGCACTGTGGGAAGCCAGTTCCCCAAACCCTGAACCACCCCAGTGGCTCCTGAGATTGGATACTCTGTAGTACCCAAAGCAATGGTACTGGATTTATAAAAGCTATAAAAAAGAGTAATGCTTGCTTTGTTTTAACAAACACAGATCTTTGTGGTTTGGAGGTTTATGGTCACTGGCAATTTTTACCTGGTCACCTCTGGTGATTTTGGTCATCTGCAGCTGTTTAGTTACAGCATCAGCAAGTTTTAGCTGTTTCCTTCTTGTCCCCCACCCACAACTAACATTTACCTACAAGATAAATGATGATGGATAGCATTTAGTTTGTTATTGCTGCTTTTTCATGTAGAATTCCTTTCTCATCAAAAGATACAAGGCACAATTAAAATGTAGGTGTAAAAGTTCTCTGCTTTTCACATGATTGATTCCCTTTGTACTACCTTTATTAAGTCAGTGATTCCCTATTGAAAGTCCCTTCTTCTTTCCAGACTTGTTTCTGGCTTTTTTTTTTTTTGCCTGTAATACATTTTGATTATTTGCCACTGCAATCAAATACTGATTTTTCTCATGGTCTTTATATTTGGATCTTGTGGAACATAATGGAGCTAAATGTTATATCCCTTCCTTTGTTCTCACCAATACCCATCATCAACAACAGGAGGATTCCTAGATCCAAGTAAAAAAGTTAGACCTTCTCAGAGAAGTAAAGAAAGACTGGATGTTTAAAGTGTAAGTTATTAAAAAAATCCTGAATTCTCATTGAGTGCATTCCATGAGGAAAGTTTCTTATCCCTTTTTTTTTTTCTTCAGATCTCCACCCCATACTTTGTGGAGTTCTGAAGATGCATTTCTCTAAATATGTAACTTTATGCATAATATATATGGTTTACAGACATCGAACAATTTAAGTACATAAAGAAGACTGAGGTCTGCTTGTTATCTCCTCAGAGCAGGGAACTTGTAATTTTATTCTTTTATAGATTGTTTGTATCACTTTAATGATTATTTCTGGAGACAAGTGTTAACTAGTGCTTAGAAAAAGAGTTTTTAGCAAAGAAAGAAATAGCAATTAGTCACTGACATCCACTTGCAATGTGGTGGCAGTTCAGATCCTTAGCATCTGTCCCATAGATGAGTCAGTAAACTGAATTTGATCTAAACATCCTGAGTATGTTTCTCTAATGCAGCTGCAGGTATAACATGTTCCTGCATTGCAATTTCAGCAGCCATCTTAGTTTATCATGTGTCCAAAAACAAGACTGAAAGCCCCCAGTCCCTTGTTGGTGTCAATGGATTTTTAGCTCAGATCTGTTGCATTTTGAGGCACATAGGCAATGACCTAGCTAGAAGTAATCACAGACTACTTTCTTGACTGCTTTCTGAAACTTTAACTCCACAGGTTAAAAGACTCATCTGATGCTTAGAACGGCTCAAATCATGTTGGGGGAAATCAGAACTTTTTACCTTCACATTCCAGGTGTTTGCTTTTTTCCTTGCACACTTTCTTCTCATGGTGTCTCAGCAGGTCAAATACAGGTCACTGTTTCTCACTTCTTGCTGCTTCACAAACCAGTATTATTATTTGCACATAGCAATCATCATTTTTAATCTAGTGGTCATAACTTTAATGCCCAGATGGGATAAAATTAATAAAATTATTTTAAAAACCACCCTAGTTAAGAGCTTCTAACATGTCCGGAGTTGTGCATTCTTTGGTTAAAAGGGATCTTTTTTTTCAAGGTTTCTTCCTTTTAGATATATTTTGATATTATGATTGTTTTCTTGAAATATGCATCCATTTTTGCTTTGCTGTATAAAGCTGAATTTTATTGTTCCATTAAAACACACACTACTGAGAATTGAGAATGGATAGCCTCTTCATTTTCTAAGCCATATTAAAGTTTGTACTCTGCCTATATTGTTTTGTTTTCACAATTGTTTCAAGTAAATCTGTGGAGTTTTTTTGAAGTTTGCATATGACTGAACACTTTGCAGAAGTTTTTTCATCACTGACAATTTATATTTCAGACTTGATGTTAAAAAATCTATACAGAAGTCTGTTTTAAAATGATACCATTCTTCTCTTCCAATCCCATATGTAAAATTTTCAGAAATACCAAGTTAATGTTTTGATTTACTGAAAAAAAGAAAAAATGGTGAACCTTTAAGTTCATTGTTTTCTCCCTTGTAATAAATTGCACGATTAACAGTGTTTCCAACACATAAGAGGCCGAGGCAGCTGCAGCTCCTGAAAATTCCGCCATGTAAGAGATGATGTAAGATACCAGGGATACCTTTAGTAAAGTATGTAGTAGTAAAGTAGTCAATGTAGTAAAGTACTTAGTGAAGTACATAGAAGTGCAGAAGTTTTGGAGACGTTTTTGGAATGAAGTGTTGAATGAAGCGTTCTAAAGCAAGTTTAATTGTTAGGGGTTTTTGGTTTTTTTAGTAACTAACGTGATCCTCTAGCATGAATAATTTTATGTTACTCTCTGAAGGCTGAAAATTGTGTTAGTATATGTGGACATGTGATATGTTTGGGTTTTTTTGTGAATAGCAGTGACTTCAGTTTGGCATTTCAAACAATAAAAGTTCCATTTCCCTTCCTACATATACCCTTCAGAGGTTTGATATTTGTCATTATGGATCCAGACATTGTTTTCTTTACAATAATGATAGTTACTTAAATGTTAAGGAAAAGGATCAAAAATTTAATTTTTTTTTAAAGTTGCTATGAAACATCGGAGTAAGTAGAAATACAGATTTGTTGTAGGTATGTAGATGAAGCCTTTGCTCATGTCCTATAAAACCAGCATACACTTTCTGCTTGCCTAAGAGGGAAAGTGTGCAAATGCTGACTGAAATTATTTGGGCATTCAAATTACATTCAGGTTCTTCTAAGGCACAATTGCTAGGTTCTAGTAGCAGGTTACTGGCTTTGTTATTTTGGAAAAAATGAACTAATAGATTTTACTGTACAGGATATGAGTAATAACAAAAATCAAATTTTTTCAAACATTTTGCAGGTTCCAACTTTGCAGTTAGGGACTCTGTATAAACCTCTGGACCCAGCTGTTCACCGCTATATTCTTTCAATCACTCAGAGGTGTTGATTTTACAAGAATGAGTTGCTGTTCCTAAAGTCTACAAACTGAAAATATTTCATAACAGGCCTGTGAACCTAAATGGATTGGTTATATGGGTGCCTATGCATGCTGTATAATAAGGACCAATTAATGTTTTCATTCAAAAACAGCAAAGAAAACTATTTTCTTTAATGGTATGCCAGTTTTACTCAAATATTTCAGCAAGTCTGTATTACAGTTTGTCAGCAAACTGGGTACAACCAAAGTGTATTTAAAAATCATTTAATTAGGGCAGATTCATTTTCACTCCATGCCACTACACAGCAAGACTTGCTTGTTCATATTTCCTTAAATTTATTCTGGAACTTGTCCAAGTTCAGCTTTAATGAGTAGTCTATCCTGCTAGTTACATTAGGATTTATTTTCCCCTAGAGAAGAGTGAATTGGTAGTTTTTTAACCTGTTCAGTTAAATGAACATATGTTCAGAACTGCATCTTAACTCCTGAGTGTAAAGACTTTAGAAATAATTATTCCTATTGTTCTTGCAGTTCTAAAATGCAGTTTAAGTAGTATTTTTTGACCCAAACTATGTGCCACAACTTTTTTAATATGGTGAATAGTTTTGATATGAAGTTTTTTAATGCAAATTTAATGATACAGTATAGAACCACAGATCTGACTTGGTTTACTGAAAAAAATTATTTGTACTTGTATTTTCACTTATTACTTAAATATATCTCTTGGGTCATAAAACTTGGTTAAATATAGCTCAATACCTTATTAATGATGTATTTTCCGTATTAACAGGTGCAGCTTGGTGGCAAAATTACATTTTAAGATCTTTAAAATGCATTATTTGTGTTTCAAAACTATTATAATAAATCCTGAATTATAATTGTACTTTCATCACTAGCTGAGTCTAGTTAAAATTTCCTTTAAGCAACATTTGCTGCACATATGGTACAATGCTTCTCCTGCCTTGATGTTTTTTTCTATAAAAAGGGATTTATTTTCAACTTCCCATTCCTCCAAACTTATCTGAAAAGGACCAGAAGTCTTTATTCCTATGGGATTTTTAAAGTACAGTATGTGTAGAATTTGCATATTGTTAAAAAAAAAATCATATGCTGTTACTACTCCCAAGGGACAATTTTATGTGAAACTTTTAAGTTTTGAATGTAACATAGGTCAGTACAGTAGCTGTGACGTGTATTAGTCGAGTAGTCAGACTTTTAAAGCAAAATCTTTTGCAGTGCTGTATTATATGCTGTAATTGTCACAGCTCTTCAGTTTCCCTCTGAAATACATTAATTTGTTAATAAGAATGTGTTTAGATGGACTTATTGCAGAGTCATGTTCATTCTGAAGTTTGCTGAAAAATGTTTTCTACCTGTTCCTTCCCAATTTTATATTGGGAAATATATCTCTTGAAATATTCAGAGACTTTGTTCTGAATTACTTAGTTTTAATCCTGAAAAACAGTATTCAGAAATAAGAGAGGGGAAAGGATAACAAAAGGAAAAAATGGCAGAAAGGAAAAATGTAACTGCACTTTTGTAATGAGATAAATAATAAAGGATTACAGTACTCAGCTTAAAAAAAAAGGAGCACCAGGAAACATTCTGATGTCACTATGCATTACATTTCTTTCTAGGTAAAAGTTTGTGTAACATGCATATGTAGTTTTCCAACTTCAGTCTGTGTAAAAGAAATGGTTTATGCTGTCTGTCTAATCTTAAGTTTTAAAATAAATTATTTATTACATATACTATTTTGTTTCACAGGAATGCATTTTCCAAAGCACAAAATTGCCTTTTACACTCCTTTACTCATGCGCACTTATTTTGCTTAAATTGCTGAATTACTGACCTTGGATTTAAACTCTAGGAAATTTTAGGAAAACTAGTTCAAATTCTAACATGAAATGAACATCAGAAGAGGTTGCAGAATTGTAGTCTCCACCTGTTCTTTTCACAGTACCCAGGGCTTTTCTTCGAGTGGCTACATGCATATGCGTAGATTTGCACAGAGCATTTTTTGTGTATCTGAGGAGCTGAAATGGGACACGTGTTTGATCTAATTCTATCCACAAGACAGTGATCATGTGTCCTCTTGTGCATTTGTGTGGTAGAAATGGTCAGAATATGTTCCAGGCTCTTTATTCCTTTTTGGGTATCTGAGTCAAAGGGTTTTTCTTTAGTGGTGTGGTTTTTCGGTTTGTTTGTTTGGGGTTTCTTTGCGGGGTTGTTTGTTTCTTTTTTCTGTTTTTTGAGGGTTTTTTTGTTTTTTTTTTTTTTTAAAAACAAGTGGCATCTGTCTCTATTTGTCTGACTTAATACTGGTATTATTTTCAGCTTTTGTTTCATCTTTCCTTAAAGTAGTTCTCATTTTCAGACTAGATAATTTTCTGATGTTTAGAAAAAATGCTTTTTTTGAATGGATTTTTTACACCAGATAATTTCAAATGTGTTCAGATGCATTCTTTTCTGATTTGTACTTTTTCTGAGAAGAGCATTGTCAGGAAAGCTTAGCAGTATGTTTAAACTTCAAACTGAAACAGGAAGAACTTTAGGAGTTTTGTACAGCTATTTCTTACCCTTTTGGTGACCTGCTGTACTGAAGCTGAAGAAGAGCCTGGAATGTCATCTGGTCATGTACTCCAGAAAGATCTGTACCTGTCTGTCAGCAGATGAGCCAGGTGGAAGATGCACAGTTCCCTCAAGCAGGTCACATGTAACTTCTTTGTTCTAGCTTGCTGTTTGGTGTCCATGACTCCTACTAAAACAAACAAAATCCAAACAAACCAACTAACCAAGGCTTAATACAAGATCTCTTCCTCAAAGGCCTCTAATGAGTTTTGATTTTTCTAGCAATAAAGGCTGTACCTGTAGGGTGGTTCAAACTTCAAAGATGGATAGATTTATTCCAACAGTAGACTGCTCCTTTTGTGGGGTTGTTGTGGGGCATGGTGTTTGCTCATATGAAAGAAATTTCTACTACCAGACACAAGGCTGAGTTCTCCCATATAAACATGAAATGTTTTTCCTTCATCCATGTTTTTTTCTGCAAATGGCATTTGAAGTGGGCAAGATAATTGTATCATTACCTTCAAATGAGTTGCAAATCAGAGACAGTCTGGTTGCTGGTTTCCTCCTGCTTCTCAGCATTTTTGAGACAGGTAATCCTGATTCGCAGCTTTATGAGGTTGGAAAACCTCATTCTGAAGAGTACTGATTGCTATTACAGAAGGTTACAACATATGTTTTTGTTTTTTCTTTGTCCTTCATCTGTATTTACATCTGTTTTCAGAGAATCTTTCATGAGTATCCTCTTTCATAAGAATCAGTTTTTGTTTTCATATTAAAATAGTGAGGAGCAATGGCTATTGGGGAACGGCTTTATCTGACACTTAGATCTGTGGTGTACTCCACAGCTAAGGAGTATTGTAATGTCCCTTTATAAGGTGGGCACAAACAGTGACCTGCAGAGACATTTCATTTATAATCCTAAAAACTGGAATGAATGGATCTCTGTTATGTCTGCACATGCTGTTTTCTTTTGATTTACCTTAAAAGGTTCTAGACCACAGTCTTAGGCATGGATATTTGTTTATGCCGTAAGTATCTAACCCTGATAGTTCCTCTTGGACCAGAGAAAATGGTTTTCACTTAGCTGTTTCCTGGTATTGACAAGGAATTAAGGGAGGTGCTCTGTTTAGGACTTAGAGTGAATGCTTATATGTCCAAGTCTAAATTGAAAGTGATGATGTTATCTTTAGCTCTACCACTGTGTCAACATAGTAGTTGAAAGATGTCTTCAGATGTTCAGAATGCTTATTTCCAAACCATGCTTCTTAAAGTTGCATCTGCAGGTTGTGGGCCAAAAGTGTTAGCAGCAGAATATTTTATTACTCTGCTGCTTCATCTAGAGCGTAGTGATTCTGGGTCTGAGAGAGGTGGTAAAGTATTTTTCTCTTCACAATTGTCTTGGTGAAGGCCCCCTCTCCCAATCAGATGCAGAATGTTCAAGAAGTCTACTCCTTGTTACCAGAATTTTGTGTCACTTCATGCTGCTAGAGGTTTTAGAATTTGAGCATCATGAATGGCTTGCTTCTGAATTCATGGACCCCTCCTGCAGAGTCTCTACTGCTTGTCCTACCTCACATCTGTTACGTCACACAGCTGTTAGCATTTTCTTTTGGACTTAGATGGGAGATGTGGTGTATTATGGCAGCTTCTGAGAGTTCCTTGGAAGGTTTTGCTGATCTGAGGAGTCATTGGTGTCTGCATGTCTTTACATTTTCAGTTTCTGAGCATTTTGGTAAAGCATGCTTTTTCCAGGGCCAGTGGATTTCGTGTGCTGCATCAGCAGCTTTGCCTCATTTGAGGTTCTGATTTCCAGTGGAGCATTAAACTACTATTTATTTTTAAGGGGCTTTAAGCATGTCCCTAAAATTTTTTACTGGAGGAGATTCTTCAGAATGAGAATTAGCTAATATGTGCATCAGTGATTATATTTCATGGGATCATAGAATGATTAGGGTTTGGTACAACTGTTAAGATCATCTCGTTCCAAGCCCTCCTGCAATGTGGGACATTAGAGAAAATAATGCTAAATAACAGAAGTAAATTTCAATGATGAAGTGGGAGGTGATTAGGGCAAGAATGATAATGTTGAAAACATGCTACAGGAAAAGGATCTAAACTGAGATGGCTAAAGAATCTTTATAGTTTTGTTGAATGTAGCAAATCAGTCTGTTGCTTTATTTCAGGTAATAGTGTGTATATTAGGAAGAAAAAGTAAATTACTGACTTTGCTATAGTTTTTGTAAAGCATTCTTGTTAATGGTGGATTATATTGTCACAGAGGAATTTATTTCCCAAACAAATGTCCTTTACTTTGCCTTTCCAAATGCCTGTCTCCTCCTGTTGCTCCTCCCCAGCTGAAAGGTAAAAGCCATTGAAAAATAGTAGAATCACTTAATGATTCAGCAAAATACAGAATGTGGACTTGTTTATATTTTGATATATGAATGTTGTCTATATGTTTTTTGGGTCACTAGCCATATGTCATGTAGTGATGCACTGTAAGCTTTGTAAATAAAAAAAAATTGGAACTTTCAATTTTTGAACAAATGTTTTCTGTATTTTTACTATCTGCACAATATTTAGTAGCTCTTTTTGGTGGGAGCACATGGAATTGCTTTTATTGAATATTTTTAAACCAAGAGATGATTGGATAGAAAAATGTGATTTTTTTTTCTGTCATGTTCTTGAGGGAGATATAAAGTGAAATCATGTAACAAGTCCTGTTTAGGTTTCATTTCAGTGTCAGTAGAATCAGCTCTTACAAGATGAAGTCTAATAGGCACACAGTTCCAACCTTACAAACTAACTTCTTATACTCTGATATTCTGTGACTAAGTTTTAAAATCATTATTTTTATGTGCCAAAGTAATGATTTTCCTTTTTTTCTTTTATTATTTTAAACAGGACCAAGCGAGCTCATGTCCCACTAACAGAATGCATTTTTGAACTCCCTAATTTGACTGTTCAAGCAACTAGAGCTCAAACCCTTCTGCTTCAAAGTATTTATCAGAGCTGGTGTCATCCTATTGGAAATGTCAGTTCAGTGGTGGTAAATGAAGCTTTACTGAATGAGGTTTTTCAAACTTCAGGTAAATATGTGCTGCTTTTGGTTAAATATTTATTGTGATACAGAGCACTGCTAGTGAGTGTGCATACAACTATATCCTTTAAATCCAGGTTTTTACTTATAGTAGCTAACAAGCAGAATGTTTTTTTGTGTGTATATGGGTATTTATAGCTTATATTTAAAATCCAGGATGTGAGCTAAGCCACCCAGCTTCACTCCTTGGCACCAATTTCTGGATGCATTTAATTTTCCCATACAGGATAATTTTTCCATGCTTCCCTCATCTGAAACATCCACTTTTGCTACCTTATATGGTTCAATGTTATTACTTCAGGATCATTTAGAGGTGAAACTGGATTATTAAGGGCTTTATTAATCAATTGCATACATTGAATTCTTTAGAAGGGCTGCAGATGTTTCTCATTATTTCATAAATAAATGTTATTTAACTGTTATGAAATTGCCAAAGATACGCAAGTGTTGGTGATGATTACATAAATAATGAAACTTGTTATCTGTCATCCTTTTGTGAACAACCATAGATTTTGGGAATATATTAGGATTGTGACCAGTTTAGAGGAAACCAGAGTTTTCAAGTGCATAAAGGTCATCCAGAAAATACGTATTTTTTTGTTGTGAATAAACCCATAACAAAATAACAGATATTTTGGAATAGACAGCATTTCCAGTCTTGGAGAATGTGTTAGGAGAATGATTTAGGTGTAGAAAATAGTGATTTGAAGCAGAGTGGTGATTAGACCACTGGACGTATTTCAGCCCTGCTTTTCTTGACCGTTCTTCTTTTTCACTCCTCCTGTTTATTGAAGTTAAATCTGTGTTGATCTAATGTTGCAAAAGAGCTGCTTTATTTTTGCGTGACCCTTGGAAGTACTGTTTAAAGTGCTGAGGTTTTCCATTTTTCATAAATGTCACTTTTGTCTTCATTCTGTGTGGGTCACCTAAGAGTGGGATTATGACATTTTATTTTCTAGTCCTGGTACTTGTGAAAGTAGCAGGTTTACAATCCACACCATGGAGAAATGTGAAAATAGGGTCATTTGATCACTTCAGATGCACTTAGGGTTTGCACGATTTCAAATGAACCTCTTCTATTATTTAACGTGTTTCAGTCTGTCAGTTCAATGAACTGTGAAACAACTTTGCTAACAGTACCTTTGCAGAATAGAAATCTGGAGCACACATTTTTAGTACTTCAAATAAAGTAAATGAACAATATAATGAACTTGTTTTGATCTTCTCTTGTTCATGGATTAACGTTTCACCTGGTAAATCTTACACTCCTGTAGTTGTGCTTGGCATTAACTAGACTGAAGGCATCTTTGCATTCAAGGCTATGAAATGATTGCTGTCAATCCCTTTGTCCTGATTTTTGGGTTGATTCTGTAAGCCTACAACCTTTTGTTGGCATACTGTTGTGTAAAATTTAGTATCATGCCCTGTTGAAAGTCATCCCTGTAATTAGGGTCAACTTCCTCCTACTTTAACAGTAAGAAATAATGTGTGTTAGCCTCTAAAAAAAATACTTGACTGTATTTGCACAGGGAAGTTGAAGTTTCAGCTTTTCCTTTGTCATTTTTCTTTCTTTTTACCTTTGTTTTTGTTTTGGGTTTTTTTTTATGAAGTAGATGTGAGGATTATGCAGTTAATAAGGAATTGTCAGAAAACAAGGCCACATCTGTTAAACACTTTTAGTTACATTCAACTTAGTTTCTCCAACATAAAACAAAAGCTGATGAATGTTTCTTGGGAGTCCTTGTTTTGAGTTCTTGGCTGATTCTGCATGTCCCAGTGCTACTTTGGGCTTATACAGAGTGGCCTTATGTGGCTCATGTGTTGGGCCTGGCAGTAGCTTCCAGTATTTGGGCTCCCCCTCGTGCCCTTCTGTCTCTGAGGATCTTTGTGGGTGAACAGATGAGATTTACTTGTGAAACCTAAAATCTCAAGGAAAATATTGCCTTTTTCCAGTGGTATTGTGTTTTCCCTCAGAGCACAACTTGGTTTTGGCTACGCACAGCGGTAATACTGCAACAAAATAACTTTCCATCCTCATGGTGTTGTGGGTTGATTGTTTCTTTGATTAATTTTGTACAGATAATGGAAGTAAAAACACTTTTAAAAAATTGCTCTTGTCTTCCATTTCTTTTTCTGATTATATTTATATTAAATTGTAGTGTTATTGAAGGAAAAAATCAACAATATGCTCAAAGATTCCCTTTCCTTCACTTTATACTAATTTTTCAGGGAATCTTTTTCTTGAAATTTATTGCTTACATTCTGCTGTTACAGAGAATTATAAGCTATGTGTTTCATTAATACAGTGGCACAAATTTTCTTCTATGTTTACATTTTCAAACTTCTAAAAGCTGTATTTCTAACAAATTAGAAATATAGCAGAGCAAACAGCTATGTCTCTATCTAGATTTTTCCCCATTAAAAATAAATAAAAAAGCCCTCCCTATACATGAAATTATTCTGACCAAAAAAAAACCAAAAAAGGGGCTTATGTAATTTACCTTCTATTTTTAGTGGTCTGCTGTTATCCCAAGGTTTCCAGCAAATCTGCCTGCTACAGGCAGGATCATAGGATTTTATACATTCTTGATACTCAGTGCAACATCATGCTTGTTTTATAACCTGTGAATGAAATGTGTCTTCTTACAGAAATGGTCTAGTTACTAGCTACCCACCCAGATCTATTCTACCAAATTTGAAATATGCTGAGACTTGAATTTTTTCTTCTTTGGGTAGCTCCTTCCAGATAGCTATTCTCAAATGTTTTTGCCATTTTTTCATATGGCCTAAAACTTTCTTGCCTGCCAATGTCTGTATTAACACTTTTTGTGTGTGATTGAAGAGTGTTATTGGACTGAAATAGTTGTTGCTGAGCTCTTTATGTCTTTGTTGGGGGTTTGTGCCAGGTGGTGTTGAGAGTGTTGGGCTTCCTTAACAGATCAATTCAGTACTACTTGAACTCAAAAGTGATACCAAAAACCTTTGTAACCTCTCAGCAAAGATCTTTTTTAGCAGGAATTATGTTGAAAGCATAGTTGTACACTTTTTCCAACACAGCTATCTCTTCCAGTTTTAAAACTTTATCACTGAAACTTACAATATGAGCTAGGATGTTCTATAGGAGAGGAACAGATAAATTAGGGGAAAAAAGAAATAAAAAATGAAAAGGAAGATAAAACAGGAGAAAGAGGATCACCTAATAAGAAGGAAAGAGAGCTGCAGAGAAAGATAAAGCAAGAAGAAGCAGGTAGAAAGAGTTAAAGTAGAAAAGTAGAAAGGTTTAAAGTAGAGAAGCAGTAGAAGTTAAAAAAAACAAAAATTAATAGGAAGACAAGTTCAGACACATGAGTGGCAGGAGTGGAGGAAACCTCAGAGAGGAACACATGACTACTGGCCCTTTCTTTCATCTGCTCTGGAGAGGCTCACAAGGTACAAAGGCCCCTTTGGGGACCTGTTTGCTGGATAATGGCTGAAAGACCTTCTATGGATCTAGTTTAAAAAGGGAGCTCTGCACTGGGGGTTTCCACAAACATATGAACAGAGTTTGTTGCTAGTACCTGAGGTCCTGTCCTACCTAAATTTTCACCTGGAGCAGAAATGTTACCTTGCTCCAAAACTTCTTTCAAAGGTAATTGAAGTTGAAGTTCATCTAGGGATTTAAAACAACTTCTCTGAGCTCTATCCTCTACAAATTCTTCTTGGTAATAGATTAACAGAATATCAGAAAGGGAAGATTGCATGAAGATTAACACTCTTTTGTCCCCAATCTACTTTCCTCCTTTTGCTCTTCAGAAACCTTTTCCTCCTAGGAGAAAGACACTTTGCTCAAATATTCCCTAGTTTGTTATTAAATTGCTGTCTTCATGAGATCATCTGAGAGTTTATCTTTTAATTAACTTGCCCAAAGGCAAACTGTCTGAAAAAAAATAATAAAATTTGAAGTCTCAAGAGCAAGTTGTGTGTGTTTGGTTTCTGACAGGATGTAAAGATGAAGTGCCTGTACTACCTAATATTTGTATTTGTCATACATATTAATAAGGTCTTTTATCTTAAAATTTCCAGTAAAAGATGTGTACAGTACTGTGTTTGATTGAGCTCAGAACTTGTGGAGGACAGACAAAATAAGTATGTCAAGAAAGATGTATGATTTTTACAGTAGAAATTTTTTATAAACGTGTTGAAATGTTATGTCTGTCTTAGTTTGAGACGATTTAATTTTGCTAAGAGCTGTTTTTTAATTATAAATTATATGAAATTTAATGGAATTTCTGAAAGCACTTAACTCCCTTCATTGCAATCACATTTTGTAATCCATATATTTAAATTTTTAGTTGGAAAAAGTTCTTTTTAGGGTTCTTTGAAGCCAAGATATTTTAAAAAAAGAGATAAACAATTAAACTTCCTGTGTGTACTTGAATGATAAAACCTATTCATTCAAGATTGATGCATACAGCCTGAAATAGTTGTGCAAGAACAAAAAGAATAGCAAACTTGAAATAGATGGGAATACAAAATGCAGCATAACAATCAGAAAGTAAAACAGCTGCAAACAGCTTTTTTCTCTTTTTCATGGTTCAAGAAAAAGCATTACTAACTTTTTAATGCATGACATCTAAAATAAAAAAAAATAGCACAAAAGCAGTCTTCAATCCACATGTAACTCTTTGGAGATCTATGTTTTGATTTAATTTTATAAACCTTTTGGTGTACAAGCACAGCAGCATGTTACATGTCAGCTAAATAATGTTAGTTCTTATGCTTGTGAAACATCCCGATTTTGCATTTCAATCTGTGTAAATGTGGAAACAAATACGAAATTGAAATACATCATGCTTTCTACATTATTTCATGTATAGATGTTAATATTATTATAAATGTTATTATACAAGTTTTAAAATACAAAGTAAGTATACAAATTACCAAAATATTGGGAAAAGGGCACCAGGTAAGATCTTTCAAAGGTTGAGCATGATTAATCCTATAGAGTAATTTTATTGTGTATTTTTTTCATTATTTGTTAGTAAGTACCTGAAGCACTCAGTTTCTAACCATTTCAGCCTGCCAAAAAAATACATACACAGTCACACATGGCTTTAGTTTACTCTGGAAAACTGGAACTTGCTACCACTTTTTCCTTGTCCTGTTCAGGTAGTTCATTATTTTGTTGACAGTTCGGTTCCATTAATCTGGTATTTTTGGGAAAATTGCTTGCAGACCTTACATTTCTCTACTGAAGGTGATCAAATAAGCATTGAATCCCTCATGTAAATGATGTCTTAAAGTTAAAATAAAATCTATTTTCCAGAAAGTAACTGTAAAACTATTTTATGCAAGATTTCATGTGGGATACCTTAATGGTTGAATAATAAATTTTACCTCATAAAAATGAAATTCAATAATACAGTAGCTTTCTCAGCGCAGTAGCATCTGGTTGAATCTCATGAGAGCCAATATTTTCCAACTCATTAGGATCATGTCGTTCTGTATGTCGTCAACATTGACTTAGCCAAGCTACCTTTACTTACATAACCGCCAAACTATTAAATAGGTCTCTTGTGGAGTGAAGTCAAATATTCCTCTTATTTTGCTTTTGCCTTGGAAGAAGAGAAGAAAATGTACATACTGTAACATTTAAACATCTGGTCTAAACCACATCAGGGCAACAGTGAGGAAAGTAACGGGATTCAGTATTCTTCCCAGGTGTACATATAAAAAAAGGGTTGTGGAACTGCTGCATAGTTCTCTTAACCACTTAGGAAAAAGACTAAAATAAGTGACTTGCCTTTCTAATACTCCTGTTTTTAAAACTACTTTTTTCCTCTTGCCTGCTCCATTGCCACCAAACTCCAAAACACAAAAGCCAGCGAAAGCCCGACATTTCAAAGTTTAGTGGTAATGCAGGTTGTTCAGCTCTAATCACTTCCTTGCAATATACTGACATTTAATCTCTGTTCCATATAACATGGCCAATTTTGCATTCATTTTGATGGGTAGGAATTAAAATTTCTGTCAAAATCGAAGTGTAGGAGCGTATTCTCCTAATTGCTTGGGAGTGGCAGGACACAGCTGTATGAAACTTGCACAGTATAAACAGTTTACTGTCTTGTGTGGGTGATTACCCACGCATGTCCTCATCCTTCATATAGACCCAGAAGGGAGTGTGTAAATAGTATTATTTTTATATGTTGTGATATCTGGTAGATTATCAGCTCTTATTTCAGATGGGAAAGCAGCATGGATAAGCAACCTAAGCACAATTTCTTCTTTAGCCTAATTTTTTAAGCTTAATGTAGTCATGTATAAGGGGTTATTTCCTCTTGTAGCAAACATTTTCAGTGATAAGATTCTTAAGCCATGAACTGAGTTGCACTGAAAGGAGATAGGTGGGACATCTTGTCATTTCAGTACCTAATCAGTGAGATTTATCTTGCTGAGTATCTGAATAAATCCTCTGCCAGAAGCAGTGGTTCTGTTGTGGTCTGAAATGAGGAACTGGCATGGAAAGTATGCATTGCAACCAGTAATTATGACTGCTTTTTTATTTTTTTTTCCTGGTCTAATTAATATACAATAATGAGCTTTGAAATTGAAACATACAGTATACTTATGAAAGAATGGTGGTGAGCATACTTAAGGTATTCATATGAGCTTAACTTTGATATGTAATGTTGTGCTAAAGAATGTAATATACTTAAAGATCCACATGAGACTTTTTAAAAGTCTGTTGTGTTGAAAGTGAATGTATACATGCTGTCGACAGTACAGTGAAGAAGAAAAAGAAAAGATAAAACAATCAGTAGGTTGTGAAAGGATACATGTATGCATGAAATCCATAGCTGTACATAAATGTATATAAGTGTCCTAAGTTGAATTGTTTCAGAATTGCAGGAGAGATCAGTTCAGTGTGTTTGTTGAAATTAACAACAAACTCTTGAGTATGTTGGTGGGCTACCAGAAAGCCAAGACACCTAAGCTTAGAGCTATAAATAGTGCTCTTATTCCAGAGTCTGTAATTTATTTGCACAAATAGCAATGGAAGTGTGACTGAAGCACCTGTTTTGTTTGTTCAGCTGCTAGTTTGATGTTATTTCTTGTTTTTGTGCTTGCATAGCAGAGAGGGTGTCTTTTTGCCTTCTAACTGCCAGGTACTGCATCAGGTGAAAAACTCTACAGAGGGGTCAGGAGGGTGCATTCTTTTCCAAGAACAATAGAGAATATTGAGCCTAAACTACTGTAATTCAGTGTTATGACAAGAAGACTAGGAAGAGCATAAGTATGGAATCTGCTGCATAGTAGGAACTGGGAATTTTCTGAGGAGCATTCAGAGCATACACAAACCAAAACTTCAGAGATAACAGAAGGAAAGGTTATATTTTTTTGTGGATGGACCTAGAGAACTTGTTGTCAAATTTAGAGTGAACCTGAAAACCATCAGTTGTTACTGATACAAGAATAAATCATGAATGAGAAGGCCAAACCATTTTCTCGATATCTGTGTTTTTTAAGAAAAAGGTTCATGCAGAGGTTCATCAGTAGAAGGATTGATGCCAGTCACTGCTGTTTCCTGAACACTGCTCTTCAGAAGAGCAGAAGAAAGCTACTTCTTTGTACGTGGCAAAAAAATAAAAGGGTTGTCAGAAAATTCAAGTTGGAAGGGTCTCCAGGAAGTCTCTTTAGTTCAATCTTCTGCTAAAATCACAGTCAATTAGTGGATCAGACCAAGTTCTTTAGGGCTATACCCAGTCAGACCTTGAAAATCTCCAAGGGTAAGAGCCCTCTCTGTTCAACCTGTGCCACTGCTTGACTGTTCTCATGGCGAGAAAGCTTTTCCTCCATTCCAGACAGAACCTTTCATATTTCAGTATATGACCATTGTCTTTCATCCCACTGCTGTGCACTTCTGTTTAGAGCCTTCATCGCCACCTTCTCATGCATACGGGAAGGCTGCTGATATGTCAAGTGTCTTACTGCTGGTTTTGACCTTATTAAACATTAAAACAAAACTACAGCTGAGAAATCCTAATTAGCATTAAGACCTTGTGATGGTGACTCCAAAATTCTTTTCCTGTTCTAATTCTCATACCAACTAGATTTAACCTAAGTATTGATATGTCAGTACATAAAAAAATCAATCACTCTGTTGTCTTATTAGCAAGTATATTGATGTATGACATGAATTAATTCCAGCTCAGAATATCACACTGTGCTGGTTTGACATTTGTGGAAATTCCAGAAGTCAGTATCTCTCCTTTTCCCCTTCAGATTAAAAAATCCTATTTTGTAGGGTATTAGTTTATGTAGTGAGATATTCTGAGAGAAAATGAAAATGCATACAGATGCTACAGCGCAAATAAATGATCTGTAGCTTAAGTCCATTGTGATATAATGTTTACTATGTATGGTTTCAGTGGACATTTTTTATTATGTGTACCTGGTTTTTTTTTTAATTTATTGAAACAACTTGGATCACTTTAAAAGAATTTGGAATGCCTTGTATCTTCCTTCTTTTTATTCAGAATGAGACACTTCACAGTTTGGAAAGGAACAGACTTATTACAGGTTTTTGATCTTTATGAGGCAAGGAATATCAGCAAGGAAATTTTTAATGGAGTAGATTATAACAGAATGTGAATGAAATGAGAAAATAGCAAAGAAAAAATCGAAATATTCCCGTGAGGAAATTATTGTAGTAAAAATGTGTTTATTGTACTACTAATCTTCAGAAAAAAAACCCAAGGCATAATCAAAAGTAGATAGGTTAAAGAATAAGCAACTATTAAGCATGGTAGAAGCATGTTTTCTGTTTGCAAATATGGAACATTGGTGGCTGACTTTGAGTAGTAAGTTTATGTAATATGTGTAGTCTCCATCAAATAGAAGTTGCACTGAGTTGAAGTCAGGGGACAGATTCCAAGTATTGGGCTGTTACTTAAAACTTATTCGTGTCTACAATAGTAAGAGTTGCAAAAAAATACTAGCATTCTCTGAAGTTACTTTTATTGAATGAACTCTAGTGAATGGTATGGAAAACTACTTTCCGTTTCTGAAAGCATTTTGGTACTTGTGGCAAGCTAAGAGGATAAATACCAATAATATTCTTGCCATAGAGATACCAGAGCATTATGTACTACAACAGTAATTTGTCTGATGTCCCATGTGATTTCTTATTAATTTAAATCAGGCTTTAAATAGATATACCTTGTAATTATTTTAAACCAAGTGATCATAGATCCAAATCCCATTTTTAAATTGCTGGATATTCAAGAAAAATACATTCTTCTGCAAGAATATATCGTGGGAGGGTTGTTAAGCTGTTAAAAATGCAGACTGTATGAGGAGTAATTGTTGTGTTTCTTGTAGTCAAGAATAATGTTCTTGCTGCTGTCTAGTCGACCTCACTGTCACAGAATATGATTATACAAGGTACGTGTAATAAGGTAATGGTAAGGAGAGAAAGTGGGTTTTTACTGGAGAATACTGAGCTACAATTATAGCAGCTCTTTGCCCATTAATTTTTCAGTTAGTGTTATGTCTCTAAAGGCAGGCAGTTCTTTCGGAGAAAAATTCTACCAAAGGTAGAAATACACAGTATCATAAAAAGGTAGTAATGATAAGGCAGACAAATTCAGTGAAACATTAGGTTCTCAAGAAACTATAGGAAGCAAGATAACTTTTAAATTAACATTTTACTGTTCTGATTTTGCTATTGTAAGGCAATCATTAAGGAACTAATATAGAAAAGGATGTGTTCTATTACAGTGTTATTTCATGGTATCCAGTGAATGTCCCTTCTGTTTGTGTGAAGCATAATAGGAAAATTAAAAATGGCACAAGCAGATGTAGCTGCTTTGATCTCGCTTTGAAGTGTTGTACTGCTGTAGGCAAGTATTCCTTACTGTGTAGTATTGCAAAGGTGTGTATCACACTAAGTGAAACATTCATCAAAATCTTGGATTCTAAGGAGATGTCAGAGGTCTGTGTATAACCACAGCTCCTGGATTTTGGGATCTTTGCCTTATGCGAAACAAGAGCTCTTACACCTGCTTAACATTCTCCAAAACATACTTTGTAACAGGGCTGCTGGCTATTCAAGGAGAGTAATCACAACTATTTCCAGAAACACCTTTATTTTAGTTAGAGATCATCTGAATAAGCAAAGTCCCTAGTCTGAACATAGTTTCTTTCTTTTATGACTGTATCAGGTTCAAACGAAATGCGTTTTGCCTTTTTTTTTCCTTTGAGTGTAGCATGCTGAATAAATCCAGATATTATGCTGTCTTGTGCTGATTTCTCCCAGTTTTATACCATGCTTTGTTGCTGCATCTTGCTCATGCTCTTTTCCTACTTTTACTGTATTTTTGTCAAATCCTGTGATAGTCAACCCATTTCTTTATGAACTTCTTGGTTACAGAATTTATCCATGCTTGTTTTGATTTGCCTCTTTTTTTCTTGTTAATACACAACAGGGGACCTGAAGAGTTAGGTATGGATAGGTAGAATTGTGTCTTGCATGGTAGTTTCAAATGTTTTTCTCATTAAAAGTGCCTTCTCTGAATGGGAGCTTCTGGTAATCATTTCCCCCTCCCCACTTCAGTTATTGCAGGGCAAGAGAGTGATAAAAAAATACAGAAATTAAGAAGAAATGCAAATCTTGAGTAGTGTTATAGAAATGTTGTAAATCTTGACTGCTGGGAAGGCTGTTTTGAACTACTCCAGTAATTACTCAAATTTTCCAATTTTCAGACATGGGCTTTTTTTTTTTTTCATGGACCTGGTATTGGAAGAAGAACAGCTTAATAGCTCTACAGGGTCTTGTCGTGTTGAGAAGCTGCATTTATTTCTTCAAATGAATTGTTCCCCTAGTGGAATTATATTATAGTCTGTTTCTGGTTTCTGAGTGAAGTGAATACACTTAGAGTGAAATGCCAGAATTCCAACATTATAGAAGCCAGCTATCTTTACACCTCTGATGAGACTTGAGTTTTCTTCATATGATTTCTGGGGTTTTACCTGGCTTGTGTGGCATACTGCAGCTGAATATAGCACTTCTGTTATGTCAACTGCTTTATTTTTTTGTTAGTTATAATTTTTCATTCTCCTGTATGTAAACTCAGCTGAATGCCAGTTATTTTAGTAATTGGAATTACTGGAGAAAGTTTTCAAATAATAATGATTAAAAATACTAATAAATTAATCACTTGCTTTGCTACAAGGCAAGAAGACCAAGAAGAGTTTCCAAACTGATAGCTTTCCTAACTATTTTAGGAAGTCAGAGAGTCCATGAGGTTTCAATTGTTATCTGTTTTGCAGAATACGTTCCTTACATTTTGCTGAAAGAAAATGTTTAGGAAAAATCATTTTTTGCTATCTCAGTATCAGCCTATTTAGTGTGAACTCAGTGGATTGTACTCAGAAGTTATCTGGTGTCTTTTGGTTTCAGCTTGGGTAGCAAAAAATACATTCTCCAAATATGGTTGTGCCTGTTTGTTACATGGGCCCATTCAGCTTTCTTACTTTGTGTTTTCTGATATTTTGGCTTTCAATGTACTGTACTGAATTCTGTTCCTTTCCTTGAATGATTGTGTCCTCTCAGAAACTCAGACTGCAAATTTTGAGGTGCAGAATTACTGTTTTTTCAGTACCTTTGGATTTGTGAAGAATAAATCAGTCATCCATCTACAGTGAGTTCAGCAAAAGAAGTTAAATAAGAACTTGGTTTAATTGTTTGCTTGATAAAAAGGAAATTTCCAAACTTCTGTGCTTCCAAACAATGACTAGGGTTAGAGAATAAAATAAAGGTTTTGTTAGAGTGTCTTTGGATATCACAAGCGTCTGTTGTGATTTGTGATCAGACGTGAGTCTGTTTTTACCCTGTAGAATGGAGAAGAGTGGCAGCCCTGCCTTCCAGAAGGGTACTTCCCTTGCATCAAAAATGTACAAAAGCAAAACAGTTGCTTTTGTTATGGTCTCTTACCAGCAAAGGAATTGGGAAGAGAGAGGATGATTTGTTTTATTTATGTATTTATTTGTTGTTCATGGTTCCCAGGATTTAAATGCAAATTTTTATTGGTGCTTGACAGTGAATATTGCTGTTGTAAGTAGTTATGACTGTGCTTGGGATGCTCTGTCAGTAAATGTCTGACTGGCAGGTTTAGAATTGTAGTGTATACAATGTAAAACACCTGTTAGATATCTGTTATACTTAATCTTTTTGCAGATTCTTTTAGAGTCCTTCTTGGCTTTTAAAGAACATAATTACTGTGTATATTCAAGAGCTTTTCAAGTGCTGTGGAATTGTGTTATAACAAAGATAATGTATGATTCAGAGGGGTGACCTGCACTATTCTGGGCACGGCCTTAGGAAATTGTATCTAAAAATACACTGTTTGTGCCAACAAACTAGATCACGTCAGAGACATTAGGAGTTCATAGATATTTATGTCTACTCATTTTAGACTGAGCATAAGCTTTAAAGCAAAGCTTTGAGGCACTGACATAACAGCATTTGCAGTTCTGTTGAAAGCTCATGTGATTGTGTCTTGCTATAGCTCTCATAGCTCCTGGTTTCATCAGTTAACTCTGTATTCAGTTCACTGGGCTTAGATGAGGTGGTTGTGATCACCAAAGTGCTAAGCACTTGATCTTTTGTCTTTCAAGAGAGCTTTTTATAAAACTTGCTTTGATGTGTACTTCGTGTCCAGGCTACTTTCCCAGTGGGATCGCTTTTATGCCGCTGTCTGTTCGTATGTTGCACTATCCCATATGTTATCAATGAAACACAGCTTGCCAGCAGATTTTGAGCTTATCACCAAGGTAGTACCTCTACCACATTCAGCAATAAGAACAACTGCTTCTTAAATTCATAAAATTTGCCATCTGTAAATTTGCACAATCTTGAAAAACTCTCTTAACAGGTACAAAATATTTCCTAAATGCAAGGAAAAAGCTATTTGAAAAAGGGAGCAGTGCTGGACCAAACTATTGTCATGACCTCAGTCTTCGCATCTCATGCCCTCTGACTTCCTTTGCTGCCTTCATTTGAATGATTTGCTGTGTTTGAATGTAAGCCTTTAGGCAAGTTTCTTTCTAACAATGTCAGTAGAATGCTGTTCTAACTTAAAAACTGGATGGGAAAATGATCAACAGAAAAGAGCTGGTGATTTTTACAGCATTGCAGTAAGCGCTAAAAAGTCCACACGCATCGTTATGAGATGAAATAAAGAAATACGGTACAGAGCATTCACTGAAAACACATTTTTTTCAATATTTGCCCGTTAAACATTCACTATCAGTCATGCAGTCAGATGTTGCATTTGCTATGGTAACACTTGATGAGAAAATTGAGCTGCTGCAAAAGAAGCTGCAGACTTTATAACAGAATAGCTTGAAGCGTGTGTGCAAATAAAATGGATGATTTTTAGCGAAATGAATTTGTGTATTTCCCTCTGTCTTATATCCAGAAGCTGATCTGAGTTATGAAGGTTGTCATTTAAGTTTCTCTAAGAATGTCCAATCTTTTCTGGGACCCATCGAACTGTACACATACTTCCAAGGTGAACATGAGACTGTTTTATTGTACCAGGTGGCTTTGTTCTTAGGCTTTAAAAATGCCATGAGTATCTGTAGGTTAATTAGATGGGTATCATTAGATTTTCTTCAGTTTTTCCTTTGAAATTCTTGTTTGGTGTAATGCAGTAAGATTTACCTGTGTGTAGAATGTAAACTTCTCTGCGCATATGTGTCACATTCCTTAATCTCCTTTGCAGTTTCAAAGACTACTTCTACTCTGTCGTTTGGCTATAATCTCTCACATGTTGAATATAATTAAACATATTCTTATAATATGTTTCTTTCCTACGCATTTATAGTACTTCAAAAGTTTCTATTGCAAAGAATGGAGAAACTTGAAGCTTTAATGTGCTAGTCTGTGTTCATATGGCTATGAACCACAGTGTAAATTTTGTAACCAACTCTTTGTTTTGCTTTACTGCTGTTTTGAAACTGTTTTTATTAATAATAAGTTGTAGTCACTTAAGTGTTCTCATAATCTAAAGGGAAAAGATATGCTCCTTATTTCTGTAAAACCCACTTCAGTTTTCTTCTATACCTAATAGTCATGCTGTATTTCATTGAGGTAGTGCAGAGCTTTCTTGTTTTAGCAATCAGAAAGGTACTTAGTGCAGTTGCACTTGAAATTGCAATTCAGAGCTGAAGTACCCTTATGAGTGCTTCCCTGTTTGGATACTGCTTTCCAGGTGGAGCTCAGGAACGTGCTGGCCATGATGTCATGATGTTTTTCCTTTTTGTAAGCCACAATATCTGCCGTTCACTTTTGCTTTCACCTCTATTAAATACAAATATAACCTCTCAGCCAAGTCTTTGTATTCAAATGTTGAATATACTTTGTTGCCATTTTTTCTTCACTTTCCCCAATTTTAAGCGTATAAACAAAAAGAGCATCAAGTTGAGAAACAACTCCACGGTGGTTCCACTTCAGATTAATGCTCGATGTTATCTTGTCCTCCCAGAAGTCTCAAAGATCAACTTGACTTCCAAATGCTGCTTAAGTCATTCTTTTGAAAGGCCACTGGTCATCTTAAGGCTTTTGTGGACTTTGGATTGGGACATGAGACTCATAACAGAAATTGCATGCAAACCTTAAAAAATTACTTAGAAAGAGGCAAATCTATTTTAGTCATCTGCATTATCTATTCAAAATAAAACTTCTCTGTCTAGCATAAAGAGATACAATAAGTTCCATTACTCAAAACAAATTCCAGTTAAAAAAAGATGCTTTTTATGTTGACAATAGTTCATGACTGTAATAATTTTGTGAGACTATAGGGGTTTATTGATAGTTTCATGCTGGTGTGTAAGTACAGGAAGAAAATCCTGTAGCCTGTATTTTAAAAGAATTGAGGCTGGTTGATCACAAGGCTGCTTTCTATTCCTATTCATTTTGTGTTACTTGATGGTTCACAAATTTTCTGTTTGAAATGTTAGTTCCCCCAGTTTTCTAATTGAGGCCAGCTGATTTCTGAGCTATCCTTTTGTTCAGGCTGTCCGTTTAGTGCAGTTCACCCTTTCTAGGTGCTAGCTGAAGTGTATTTTGCTATTTTGTTTTTCTTAACTAACTCTTTCAAATTGAAGATATTAAATCTTGGTAGTCTAAACCCCAGGAAACTGATTTGAAGTGAAGGAAGTGTAATACAATTTCCTTATGATTGTCATGGCATTCATCAGTGTAATCTTTAAAAAAAAAAAAAAATCCCAAGAAACAAAACATCTAACATTCTTTTATAGTGACTCATCTATTTCATATACTAGTGGAAACATAGCCTTCTCAGGAACTTGCCAAGCAGCAGCTATTGAATAGTCATCTTTATATATATTGCTGGTAATTCAGGGATATGTTGTCATTTTAGATGTTGGCAGGAACAAACCTCTCTTTTTAACTGGAGCTAATTCATTTTCACTGTAAAGCATTTTTTCTTAGCTGACTACCTCAGATATTTTTTGTTTTTCATAAATTCTCTTCGGCGAGGGCATCTTCTTAAGGGGAAAAAAACATGAATATAGAATTGTTTCAGCAGCATTCTGCTTAGTCAAGGTGTTCTGTGGAGGAAATGGTTTTGGTTTATATGATTTCATTGTTTCTAACATAGCTGTTCATACTGTTTCCTTGCTGCAAAAGTTAATGGTTTATGAACTGCCATGTAATGTGGATAGAAACCTTTTGACTCTTCAGCTATCCTTTCTCTTGGGTTTGAAATGCAGTTTTCTGGCACTGAAACCTTTGATGTCAGGAAGGTTAGATAACTTCTTTGCTTTCTGTCCTTGATGTGGACCATCAGCTTCATTAGCCTTGGAATCTGTGTCAGATGAATTCCTTAAGCCTACTGTGAGTTCCACGTGTTTTATCCTGCTTTTCACAGTACAACATAATGTTGTGCAGTGCTCCTCTTCTTAAGCTTTTAGTCCACACCTGTTTCTTTGTTGAAAAAAAATGCTTCCAGAATATATAAGTACAATGGAGTTCTCCTTTATATCATTCTCATCTGTGTTAAGAACTTTTCGATATTTCAGTTGTAGGACTCTGTTTCCCAACAAAAGTCATGTGACATCAGCAGTGAGGTGCAATAAGAGCTCTCTTAGGATTACTTAAAATAGAATGGAAGACTTTGAGTATATAAGGTTGTGTGGCCTTGAATGTGATTTTTATTTGATATATGAGCTGTGACATAGCTATTGCATGACTGAGATGTGCCTGTAAGCGATGTAGTGTACAGATGGGGTTTCTCTGAAACAAAGCCAGCGACTAAATCTGAATGTGCTCATTTAAAGGGTAAAGAATACTTCATAAAACATATGGAAACATTTCTATGTTTTTTCATTAAGAAGGCTTTTTACTCCTTACGCATTTTTATGATTGTTCATGCTAATGTGGCATTTGCCTGAATCAAGACTGCCTGTGCATCGGTTCAGTTTAGTGACATTTAGTGGTATGAATATTTTATTAAAAAAACCACTAAGTATACTTTTCTATTATTCCAGAGCTTTTCATCATTTCAAAGGTGAAATAATCCTTTTCTCAGAACTGTTGGAAAAAACTCACCATTATGTGTTGCAAAACACTTTATTTAGGAAGAATATCAAACAATAGTAATAGGGCTGTTGCACAGTAGGATCTGAATTAAATGGTTATTGGGATCCACTGGAATAAAATCCAGAATTATATAAATTTGAACAAGAAATGTACACCAAACTAATAAAAGAGGATCTCACTGCTCAGAAGTATGGATACTGAAAACATGCAGGAACCATAGCAGCCCACAACTCAGCAAAGTTTTTCTGTGTTGTGCTGTATCAATAGGAGAATTGAGCATCCAAAGCATCTGAGCTTCTGTGATCTGTTATTAAAAGAACCCTGTGGAAGAGATATGCATTATTAACTTTTGTCATTTTATGGGAAAAAATAAAATACAAAATTTTTAAACACTAACTGGTAACTTTTTCTACTCAATTTATTTGCAAGGATGTGAGGTGGAAATTGCAAATCCTAAGTTTTCAGTCCTACCCACATATTTGCCTCCTGATTTCCCTGATTAGACTGTGCTTTAAATGTGAAACATCCTTTAGCAATATGTATAACATATAAGATGTTATTAAATGAATTTTTTTTCTACTATGATATCCATAATGGGTTTTAACACTAAAATGTAATTAATTAATGTAGTGATGGCATTCATAGCTGCTTTTCAGAATTACTAATTTAGCAGAACAGGGCCCTGATGCTTGAGGTTCCTACAGAGTAGGTCAAAACAAATAACATTTACCTTAGAAAAAAGGATTTTAAGTCCACTACAAAGCAATGGTTTGTGTTTTCTTTGCAATTGTCGTCTCATCTATAATGGATCAAGAGTTTTTCTTTGTGGCCCCTCAGACCCATGATCACAATGTGTATGAGCCAGATTTTTTTCAAACTATTTTTTCAGTCTAACCATACCCCCAGTGAAAGCATTAGGGTTCAAGAAATAAATGTAACACTTGGATCTAGCTCTTAAAAAGTCGTAGATAGTCTTATAGAAACTTTTGGCACCTGTTATTCTTGAACATCCTCTTGAAGAGTTTTGGTGTCAGAGTTTGATTTGTAGGCATGTTTATAAGGTTAGGAGGGTTTTAAAACCTCAGTTGTCCTATCTTATAAAGGCTGTGACTTCCTTTCGTTTGTAGGATGTAGGACCATACTACTTTGTATAGGGGCACTATGCACTCCTGACTGCAGCTTTCCCACATACATAGTCAAGCAAATATGTGAGCAGTTTGCTCAGCTTGTAGATCCAGCTGGAAGCTGTTCCTTCTGATGGTTGTTTTTCAGTCATTTTAGCTGTTTTTCTGGCTTATAATGTGCCCACATGAGCATGAGAGGTAACTCAAGGCAGAGGGGATGATGGCATTGCCCCAATGGAGAATGCCTCAGAGCTGAATGAATTTGTAAGCTGGTCTTGATATCACTCTCTGCAGCAATCTCAAGCTCATATTTTAATGCATGAGGTTATTTTACTTTCTGAAAGATATACAGTCTTGCAGATTAAGATCATTTACATTCTTTGTGTGTTTAATATAATTATTGATACTAGCTTCTTAGTGTTACTAGCTTCTTAGTGTTTGTACTGGACTTAGGTAAATGGCACAAGATTATTTGCACTTCATCTATTAATGCTGAAATCGATTCTGTCTCATAGAAAAGGATGTCAAAGTTGATGAAATTTTACATTCTTCTGTGCTGTAATGTACTTGTAGCATTGTGCCAAAAATACTTTGCGTGTTACTCTGAGAGGTAAAACAGCAAAATTTTTTTCTTATTACCATCCCTACACTGAAAATTCACAAAGCAGAGGTCTGTAGTCAGTGTGTAGGTGGAATTTAGTCTCTCGATTTTGAAGGAGAAACTTTTTGTAACGCAGAGTTTTCTATACTGCTACTAATTGGTGGTCATTTCAGAAGATGTCACTTCTTAGCCACTCTTGCATGGTAAAATTTCTGCACGTATACTGTTGTAAAAGTTTCATCTGGATTTTTTTTTTTTTGACCTTAAAGGGAGGGGAAAGTATCAACAGTGAAAGGTTGTCATCATTTGGAGATGTAAGGAGAGAAATTGGTAGTAGGAGTGGAGAATTTTTTGATTGTATGAAGGTGCATATGGAGATTGTTTGCAAAAGGATCCTGCAATTGTGAGGAGTTGTGAAACAAGCCTCTGTACAGCTGCAGGAATATGCAGTGCAAAGAAAACTGCTATTCTTGTTCAAAATATCCAAGCATTACTATTATCCATGGTATAAAACCAATTTAAATATTTTTAGTAACACCTGCCATGCCTAGCAGTTTGGTAAACAAGATGATTTTTGATTAACAAGAACAGTCCTTCTTGTATGGTATTACTGGAACAAATATGAATTTATTGAATTTACTTTCTGGGGGATGGCAGTGGGGTTAGTTTGGTTTCCTCTGTGTTTGTGCAAATAGTCAAGATGCATCTCCCTTGAGTTTCTCAGGCATTTTTTTTCCTTCTAATTAATTTATTTCAGTGTACAAAAATCTTCTGTATGTGAGGCTGTATGGCTGTATTCTGTGCAGTTTCTTACTAAAATAAGTAAATACATTACCTCATCTCGTAATTGCCTGGCTATGCCACTGATGACCCAACCCTTACAGCACAAAGTTGCCGCCATTGAAGCTCAGCCAAACTCCAGGGATCTCTCTGTAATATGCTGCTGTAGGCGATTCTTTGCATGTAGAGCCAGACACCTTTTCCCCTTGGTTTCATTTCCACTTCCATTTGCCCTGGGATTTTTATTTCCTTAGGAAGATTGACATTTCAGTTGCTTGAATGTGTAAATGAGCTAAATGTTTTGTCATCACTGGGTGCAATTAAAATATCTTTGTTTTCCTCTTTGTTTCTTTCTATTTCTCTTGAATATGTAATACATCTGTGAGCAAAGTAACTGATCAGCAGTGCTGCTGAGGTTGTTTACGTGGTGTTTTGAGATCCTTATCATTACTTTCTTTTTGTTTGCTTTCTAATTTCTCAGTTTATACATTGCAGCAGAAATGTTGTAGTCTTCTGCAATTCTTTAGGAGTTGTTGCAGAAATGTTAGCCTATATGCAACTTGAAAGCAGCTTAATGAGTTGTAAAACTGTGGTGTTCATTTAAAAAAAACCAAACAAAACCCAAAACATTATCTGTACAAAAGTTGGAGTAATTCTAAATTAGTAAGTTTCTAAAACTGCCAACAGCCTCCAATTTTAACATTAACAACTGTCTTCTGGAGAAATAAAATCTGATCATCAGCAAAATTATTCCTAATCTTTCTTTGACCATACCCTACACTGATAATGTGCTTAGCAGAAGAAATAATTTCTTGTATAAGGATTTTTTTTTTTTAAATTTTTATCTTGTCTTTTTTTTTATGCACTGCATTTATGTGTGTCCATATCAGTATGGACACATTAAGATTCAAATGCCTTTAATAGAAGTGTTAGCCTATGTGTTAGTATGTGTGCTATTAGGGTAGCTTTACTTTGTTAGAAACATTTAAATTTCTTTTTATTCGAATCACTGTTTGGGATAAATTCTCTTTAACAAATCATGTTAACTTCTCTTTCCTTGATGTCCTGTTGTAAATATTTTATGTCTTTTGTATATTTTCTCCTGTTGCAATGCCTTATTTTGATAATCCAAATCTTTCTACCTATGAATCTAATGGCAGAGGTGTAGTTTCCTGTGACAGAATGAAGCCTATTGAAAGTCAGTGTTCAACATCAGTTGCCATTTCATCTAGCTGATCTACACATCGCTTCTGTGTACTCTGTGAAAAGTTTATTAGTCACTATTTCCTCTAGGGATTAATTTGAAACATATGTCTGATTATTAATAATACATTCTGGTTGGTGTGTTGAGAAAATTTATTTCCTGTATTTATTTTCATTGTCTGAAGTCCTGGGATCTGCACTATAATGTAATCACTCCAAGTAGTAGCTAATACACTGTGATGTAAACAGAGAAGCTACACATTAGAATTTTTTCTATGATATTATTGAAGTTAAAGAGGATTTTTCCTTTGCTCCCTTGCTTATATGAATGTCATTTGAAATTTCATTACTGTGGTTCATTATGCATTAGCAATGTAGGGGCTTACTGCAAAGGTAATTGCAGTTCCTGTGTGCTGTGGTATCATAATGGAAAGTCCTGAAAGAAGATGTAAGTTAAAGCTTAAGTTAACGTCTCTTGTTTAATTGTTGGGTAGAATGTCACCTAGCTCTACTTACCTTTAATTCTTTGGTGACTTGTCATAACATATCCTGTTTATCCAGAAGGAATAATCAAGTTCTTCACAGTAAAGTTGAGCTCAATTTGCCATCCTGAGAAGAACCACAGGCTTGCCTCTAGAAGTAATAATTACAAATGAGCAAGAATACCGCCGTTACAGATGCAGTAATTTTAGTTTTGTTCCATAAGCAGTCATCCTCAGAGCAGAATTAACTTGAATGTGGATAGCCCAGATACAGACTAGGGAAGGATTTGATCCTCTCCAAGAGTCAATTAGTGCTCTTGCATGGACCTCCTAGCTCAGACTTCTGCAGTGCTGGCATATATGAATTTAAGATATGTATATCCATTAAGGGTAGGCTTACATGTTTGTTTGTGGTGCAAGAATCTCATAAAGTAAAATATTATGAGGTGTGTGTGTTTCTTTCTGGGAAGTGGCTGGAGACTGTTGAGCAGGAGTAGCTAATGTGAGGTCTGTGAAAATGCATGGTGAAGAATATTCTATGTTAGAATACAGTGTTCTAGACACGAATATAATCTTTCCACAATTGTAGCAGGGTATACTTGTGCCTGTAGGACAAAATGAAGGCAAATGAAATAACAAACATCCTTGTAGTATTTATTATGTTCCAATTTTTCTGCATTATAAAGGGAGGAGATATTTTCTGTCTGTGACATGCTAAATATTGAATTAATTTCCAAAGGAATGTCTGCTTTTCATTTTTAAGATGGTATTGTATTTAATGCATTCTAGGCATGTGAAAATGATTATGGAAATGAGGGTATGTGATCTGAACTTCACTGCCACTTGGGTGCGCAGTGTAACTTGTGTTAAAGGCCAATGTTATTCAATGCTTCTGCCAATAAAGGCAGTTGTTTGTTAAGTGCAATAATCCCATTTTATTTCTTTTTAGGATACTTCTTTTTTAATAGATACAGGAATTATATTCTCAATTTGGAAGTTGTATTGAGAGCTTCATTGTTGACTTTTTAATGGTTTTATGTGGGAAAAGTGATTTGTCTGAAGAAAAGTTCCATTAATGGAAGGCCCCATATCTTTATTTCCTCATTCCACCACCCGACTTCCCAGTATCAGAGTTCTAATTTTTATATCAGTATTTTTTGAAATATTTAGTAAAGTGTTTCTAAGTAGCAAACAAGACAGTAGCTCTTCTGATTTGGAGAAGGGATGTCGCCATTTGTCTTTCCTCTTACAGATTGTTTTTGATGCTATTTCATTACTAATCTCTCACATATAAATCTTCCTTCTCTGCTGATGACTGTAACTAGCAAAATTGTGGCATTATAGTCCCTCTGGAAGAATAGTAGCCGCTTCTTATGGCGGGGCAGTATAAAAATGACATGGACTATTGACCATCTCTCAGTTTACTGTTAACTAATTATGCTAATTGGAAAAGTTTATTAGTTAACATTTCTCAGTCATAAATTAACTTGCTAAAATACTCTGTGTGAAGAGCTATATTTGGACAATTTGAAGGGCTTAAGAGAATTGAGTTCTTAGCTTAAGACAACAGCTGGTTGGAGTGCTAGAAAAAAATTAATTTTCGCCTGTGAGCTTTCTGTCTTAAAGCCTGAGGGAAAAATACTAGTTTTCATCATTTTATTGATGTAAATAAGAGAATATGCAATGTGTTGCTATATAATGGAGAAATTTAGTTGTCTTTAAGGATTTAATTTAGCTGGGCTTTAGCCATAGATTCATAGTTATTATGTAAATACTTAGCAGTGCTATAGAAGTAAATGGGTTTTTAAGATTTATTAACTGTTTGGCTCTTCGAGACTTCAGGATAATAGAGGACAAACAGTGTTTTATTTTTGTAGATAAGCCTCTTCATTTCTTTGTTGAAAAAATTGTACTTGACTGGAAATAAAGCTGTAGAAATGTATTTCACCAAAATAACTGCCTTTTTTCTCTCAAGAAAGCATTACATGAAATCCACATTTTATGGGCGTGTTATGTAAGGAAACTTCTTATCAACGCACATCTGATACAAGTAGGTGGTATTCAAATAGTTTGTCCTCTTTTCTGCATAGAAATCTTTTCCCTGGATCTTTGAGTAAGTAAAATGAAGTTAGAACTTCATTTTAATGTGGAAACAAAAAAGAATATGTAGTTTATTTATCAAGTTATTTTGCCTTAAACAGTATTATAAAATACAAAACAGTGGTTTTCGCTTACTGATTTAATTAACAGTAGATGTAAGAGATACAATTTACTACCAAAAAAAAAAGTAGAATCTCAAAGATGAAGCAGTTGTGTAGTTTCCAAGCAAGTAATACAGGACACATTTAAAAAGCATAAGAAATGGTTTAATTTCATTAACTGTGGTCTAATATGTTGTGCATCCCACTCTTCGTAAACCACAGCGGCATTTACTGGCTATTGCTTCAAAGCACTACTGGTTTTCATCCCTTTTCATTGGCCAAATGTGTCATAAGAGCATTAACTGAAGTCTGGAAAACAGTTCTCATGGATTTTGCTTTAATGATAAATCTAGCATATAGTACACTTGCTGATATAATCAAGTGAATGGAATTTCCAAAATCTTGACTTAATGTTTTTTAAGTATGAAGCAATAATGTTTTTATGAAGTAGCTTTTAAATGGCATTTGTTGAAGTGGAGAGCAGCTGGATTAGACAGGTCTGTTTCTAACTGCAATCAGCAATGATCATAGTATCATATTACAGTCACCCTATAAAATAGCTTGTATTTTAAGAAAAATGGGGGGGTGGGGGAAGGAAGGTAGGAAGGGAGAGAAAAGCAAGCATGGTCTGTGTGGTGCCTGAAGGGGTCTGGAATTGGTTACAATTGGGTAATGTTGCTTCAGCTGTTTGGGCAACAGTAGTATGGCTCTCAATATAGGAAGTTCTTTATCAATTATTAGGTTTTAAAAATGTTTTGGAGATAGAATCAATATACATTTCTCAAGCATTTTTATTATGTAGGGTGGCTTTTCAATTCTAGTGTTTACCAGGATAAGATTTAACTAAAATAATGACCATAATTACAGAACCTTTTGCAATTCTTCCTTGTGTTTCTCTGTAATACAAAATCTTTACCACTTTTGCATTTGTATCCATTTGTTTAAATGCAATGTATTTCTACGCTGTTCATGTTTTTCAGTTGATACGCTTTTCAAAAAGGGAAAATATTTTTTGTTTCTTACAGAACACTAAATGTGTTAGAGATGGTGTGTTCTAAAATTTGTCACTGCTGAGTCTCAGACTTTAATTTAGGAAACCTTTGTATCCTTCCAACAATTGTTTATCGTTCTCTTCTTTAATGTGTAGCATCAATGAGTTGACTGCAAGAATTTTCTGTTGCTGTTTCAGTAATAGCTTGCAGTTTTCCTGCAGTAGGTAAGGTTGTATCTACTTTGCTAAATTATCAAGGTCTGCCAGCTTAACATTGCGCAGGGATGTCTTGCATAATAAATGCATACAAAGTGTGGAGACGTGAAAGCTCTTATTCAGCAGTGCTGGTGATCAATATTCTTGAATGCTTCCCGAGTGGGACTCTTCTATACTTTAATTTTTATTATTTAATTTAGTTTAAAATAATGGCGTGCTATCTGCAGCAGAAAATGAATTTCAAAAATGATTTTATTTCCCTAGATTTTTGGGTTTTTATTTGCTTCTAAAGAGTTTGATAGTCTTAGGCAGTATCTGAATAAGACATACATAATATAACTGTGCCTAAAATGCCAGCCAGCTAAGGCAGGCAAAATTTTGAATTTGAGCTTTAAATTAAAAGAAAACAAAATTATAGATTACTTGATTGTGAAGAAAGAAATTATAAATATGGTTTGATTTGTGCAAGCAAAAATAACATAGTCATCCCTGCCATGTAGCTGTATAGACACATCCTTCATCATAAGAACTGTGTTTCCCTATTCATTAGTTAAAATAAGTTCATTTTTGTCCTGGAAAAGACCTCTTGTTCAAAGTGCTTTGCTCACCTGTGGTCTCTAGACAAAGAAGTGGGTCTACAACTTGATTTAGTTGTATTGGAATGCAGTTCTTCAGGATATGGGAACAGTCTGAGGAAGCTTGCATCATGATGTGCTTAGATCTTTCAATTTAATTTTTTAATTGGGTCCTGTTATCTTGGAGGGCTCAGACCACATTCAGATCTATACATACAACCAGGCTAAGCCAAGTTCCACATTTAGTCTGCTCAGGGAAGTAGGTCCTGGTGTTCTGCTGGCTTTTATGGACTTACCCTTTTGCAGAGCTATACTAGTTTGAGAGTGTTCAGGGCTGTCCTTCCTTGTCATCTGTCTCTTACTAGGACATTCCACCCCTCAACTACTGCCTTGTTCTTCTCCTTGCACTCTTTCCCTCTTAAATTTATATTCTCTTACAGTTCACTAAATAATATTAGTACGTAAAACAGCTAATTCCTCTTTTAAAATTCTTTTGTAACATTCACAAAAACATTTTTTTAAAGATGTCCCAAGTAGTCACAATTTTGCTATATGGGCATCACATTATTTTGCTCTATAATATTGTGGTCATCTTTAGCTGTTTTTCAAGAATGATATTTTAGGGTTTTATCTGCAGTAAGGGCCAATTGATTTCTTGGAAGCTTTTATTAAGATTTTAGGTCATTTTAATAAAGCAATTACTGTTCTTTTGAATGTAGTTTTTTCATCAGTGTTACAGTATGCCATTAAATCTTGAAAACTTTGCCATCAAACCATCAGTCAATTTCTGCCCTCTTCCATTTATTATTGTGTCTTTGATATGAACTCTGCCTTCAGTTTACTAGATTAGTAATTTCATTGTTAAAGCTTTATACATGTATTTTGTAGGCTGTAGATCTAAGATGAGTGCAAAATATGTATCCCTGAAGTTAAATATTTTCTGTTATGATTCAGAAAGATATTTGTTTGAATGCGAAGGAGTAATTTTCTCTGCCCTTTACATTTACCCTGTGTTGGAAGAAAAGGGTTAAAAGTGGAGGAATGGTGAGGAGGATAGTAAATTTGCCCAAGTGACCTTGCTGTTGGGAATGCTAAGAATAGCTGGATGGGAAAACTCCATTTCTTATGCCTAGTGCTGTTCATCTTCTGCTTGTTTTGAGAAGTAGAATTCCCCTGTAGAGATAACGCACTCTAACAGACATGCCTGAGCCTCCTGCTGGGACAGAGTGAGAGAACAAAAGCTCAGAGATCATAAAGCTCAGCCTTGTGATAAACTACACATGCATGAAACCCTTGGGTATACTGGGGCAGGAAGTGGCCCCTCCTGCTGTATGCTAGGAAGAGCTGAGCCTAGCGGAGCTCATGTCCCCATGTCTCTGTCCCCTGGGATGAGCTGAGCCTAATGGTGCCAGTATCTGGGTGTGTCTCTGTCCACTGGGATGAGCTGAACATAAGGGAGCCTGTGTTCCCAAGTGTCTTTGTCCCCTGGGATGAGCTGAGCCTAATGGAGCCCATATCTGGGTGTGTCTCTTGTCTTCTGGGATGAGCTGAGTCTAATGGCGCCCGTGTCCGGGTACGTCTCTACCACCCAGCATTGTTAGTGAGGGAATGAAATAAATCTATTCTTTGCATTTCAGCTGTGGTTGAGTGGTTGCCCTTGTTACCTGTATGTGTTGATGCATAATCCCTATATTCTAAATAACTGTTTTTTGTTTTGAAGTGTTTCTTTTTGATTTTGTTACATGTTGACATGTTTTAGTGGCTTTAATACTGGATATGGCTGAGTACTGTTCATCTGAGTCTGGTGCCTTTTCAGCATTTACTACAACCTGTTTGGGTTAAAAAACCAGCTAGCTTTATAGACATGAGGAAATGACTATGTTGTTAGTTACGTATCATTAATTATAATTATTAGATCTTATGTTACCATAATATTAACATAACCTTCCTGTACATTTCTGAGCCACCAGTAGTGATATTCCTGGTGGATGACACATATGTGGTCTTGAAATGTCATTAGGTCATGTTTAGGAAAGTGACCTTTAGGAAGCCCCTTCTCTTCTTTCTTGAAATGATGCAATTAACTTAATGAAGCAGGGGCAGTTGGGAATGGATTCCTGCTCATAGTGTTCCCAGGTGCTGCCAAGTCCTGGTCTATGCAAGGAAAAATGTGGTTAATGTTCTCAGTGCCAGTCAATGTCTACTGTACCAATGTGTCGGATTGACATCTTCCCCTCAGCACATGAAATCTGGAAGAGCTGTTATGGGTATGTAAACATGTCACAGTCAGAAAAGAGAGCAATTTATAAGGTCTGGTAAATTTTTGTCTTTCCAAACAAACACCAAACAGAAGCAAGCACAGGTGCCTGCATATTTGAACTCAAAGTTTAATGGATGAAATTAATCTAGGATTACTCCTGATAGTGTTCATAGTTTCTCATCTTTTCTGAGGCAATTTTTAAATGCTGAAATACTTACCATGCCGTGATGATTCTGAATAAATAGGTGGCAAATGATTTTAAAAATTTTCTTCATTTTCTTACTGATTCATTTTATTCTTGATTTTGAGTTTTAAGTTTCTTAAAGAAAACTTGAATAAAATTAACTTTACTGCTTTTTCTGGTTGATTAAAATGTTTTTAACATCTGTATGACCACCATGAAATTCTGTGGATGCGGATGTCTTCTAAACAGTACTGAGAGAAAGTAATTTTAGTTGAGTTTTAAAATGTATTAAAGTCAGTGTAAATAAGCAACTTAATCACAGTAAATTGTTCATTCTGCACTTCTCTTTATCAAGTATTTAGGAATTCACTTGTGATCTAAGCAATTACAGCAAAAAAGAAATAGAAAAATCCTCTTTAGCTATAGTAAATGTGACAAAACATCATGTATAACTAGTAAGAAACTTTGATATACTAACTATAATTGATTCCAGCAATTTGTCTGTTAAAGCCAATGCAAATAATTGTAACATCTGTCAAAAACCAACCACTAGCATGAAAACCTTTTAACATTTTGCACTTAATAAACTATTTTATACATAAACTACCTTATTGTTTATATTAAAAACTGAAAAATATTCGGTCTGTTCCAGTCATTCTAACAAAAACTTTAATAAGTAGACATTGCATAAAAATGACACAATCCAGCAGTTATTTGGTAAGGCCAGCATAATCATAAATTTACCATCCATGCTTTTCCAAAAATACTAACCCATATTGTTCTCCCTGGACCTGTTGCAGGGATGACTAATCCAGCTGCTGAGGTCTCCCTTTATGTGTTTGATGGAACACTTGGCTTGCTAGACTACAGCTGTGTGTTTATGTGCAGTGCACACCTGCAGGGGCCTGACAAATAGCTGTAGTATGCGAAGTATACAAAATTACCCTGGCAGTGCTGCAAATAAGGAAGTTTCTGTTTTGAAGTCCATATGTGTGTGAGCTTGAGATGCCAGCTGGGGTATTTATGTTGCATTGCACAGATGTAAAACTGCCAACTGATTTTATACCAAATAAAGGCTAATCTTTTTATACATACTTGGTGTCAGAGTTATGAAGTGGTACATAAGAATGTTCTCACGACTTAGCTCTTTTAAAATAAAAGCTGACATTAAAAATGCTCGAACGCACAATATGCATAGATGCTAAAGACAAAAACGTGCTGTATTTACTTAGATATCTGCTGTAGCATGGTATTTTAAAGGTTTTATTATTGGTGATATATAGTTTTTAGCTGCACATAATCAGGACTTGATTTATTGTATGCATATACACTATGCTATATATTCCTTTTTCCAGGAAGTCACTTCAGCTCTGTGGTGAATCCAGTTTATGGGTTCTGAAATGTGAAAGCCCGATTTATATAGCTACCTAACTTGAAAGCTTTACTTTCCTATTTTCAAATGTGTTTGAGCACAGTGATAATTTTACATCAAATATAATATGTATTTTGAAAATGGTTATCATTTTTAGTAAACCTTGTTTGTGAAGATATTTCAAAGGTAATACTTGCTTCCAAATACTAGAGAAATTACAGTGAAAGCACTAATTTCATTTGCTAAAGCTAAAAAATAGCACAGATGTGAGTTCTGATAGTTTGATGATTTTAGTCAGTCGCTTGGCTTTTGGTATGAAGTGGTTGTAAAGACAGCAAGGTGAAATTAATAGTTTGTTTTGGGTATTTAAGTACTGCATGCTTAATCCTTTTTAAATGCCTAAAATGAATGCTTAGCAGGGGAGAGAGGGTTAATGTGCAGATGTGAAAGTGGACAACTTTTGTGCTTTTGACTAGTCACTGGAAGTTCTCTAAGCCCTTAGTTACTTTTTTTAGGCTTAACACACTTTTCTTCTACTAATTTTTTTTGCATTACTGTGTGAAGCAATTGTGGTAATGTTTTTAATTTGTTGTTTATTCTGGGCTACTAAAACATTTGAAGATGTGCAGAATTCTGCTTTGGCTTACTCTGTCACAATGACAACTTGAAATGCATTTATGCTACGTGTGTAAGAACAAAGGAAATGGGAGCAATGTTGAATTATATCACTACACAATGTGTCCCAAAGGACTTGGGAATTTATTTTGCTAAATGTAGTGCACAGCTTAGAACTGACTAGCCATCACACACAGCTCACCAAGCTGGTGGAGTTTTTTCAAAGCAAAAGAATTTCATACATATGCACATATGCATGCACATGCTTACCCTGAGAGAGCAGTCTTGGGCTTCTTGTCCTTAAAGTGAACATCTGCAAGTATCCCCCAGAAGCTCAAACATTATCCAGGTTCACATGGTTTAGAAATAGAGTTTTTTGATGACTGAATTTTAGAGCAGAAACCTCAGGCATTACTATTAGTTAGCTGAAGAGTTGAGCTGTACCCCCATAATACTGCCAAGGCATGTCCTCTTGGCTAACATAGTAAGTGTGCCTGTGAGATGCTCAGACTAGCATTAAGTGCTGAGAACTAGTCTGAAGTGCAGAGAGGGCTGGGAAACAACACAGAATGCCAGATCTCAGTGAAAAATGGAAACACTTCAAAAGAAGTTACTTCTGCTAGATGAGTATAGGAAGTCTTAATTGTTGTTATATCCTCTGTTTAGGAGGTATATTTAAGACCAAAAGAGCATAATTCTGCTGATGGGTGAAGAAATATGTTGCAAAGATGGTTCAGTTATTTTGCAGCAGGACCAGCTCTGGTATAGAAGGATATCACTTCAAACAGATTGCCGCCACTGCAGGTTGCAAACACACAACTGAAGGCTTCTAGTTCTCAGCTCATGCACAGATGTCTTTCAATAAGTTTAGCCAGTAATTTCTTCAAATTGCTCAGTTTATCAGCAGCACATGTCATCAATCCTGGAGTGGTTGCTCAAGTCAAACTACAGAATCCTTAGCTTACAGACACAGCTGCAAACAGGTGAACAGTCAGAAAGTAATTTGTGCAGCTTGGTGGCTGTCAGACAAAAGACAGACAATCTGTGTTTAAAACAGATTGCAGGCCTTGCATGAGCCAGACAAAAGGGATTTCTACAACTGCAAATAATTCCAAGGTTAACATATTTTCCTTTTTGCCATTAGGTGATTTGTTAAAATTGGAAACAATGAGCATTATAAATCTACACAGAAACTAGAGATAAGATGAAAGAGAAAAACAGATCACTAAATAAGTTTACATCCTTCTGTTGAAAAGCATACAACTGGTATTCATATAGCACTCCTTTTTATAAACTAAGCCGAGTTATAATACCTATAAGGACATTTAATACAGATTTTTAATTATGCTAAAGAAGTCTAATTGGGAAAAGAAAAAGCATTGTTAAATCAGTAAGTTCATATAGTATTGTTCATTTGTCTTAAAAAATTTGACCTTTTTTTTTTCTTTTCAAAATGTCCTTGGGTTATCATTTAAAGGTACTGTGAAGATTTAGCAGGATTCAGTTTTAACTTTGAAGTCCTCTCTTCCTCAGATATTTTAATATTGGGTAGATTTATCAATATTTACTGTACCAAGTATAGCAAAATGAAAATTTGTAGCAAACAAGCTTACTGTAGTGCTAACCTAATTACAGTAAATTAGAAAATATGCAATTGCCTAATCACAGATGTTACCTCAGATGTGTGACTATAGAATATCTATTCCTTCCACTTCTCATGGGCTCAGTAAACTTGCCTTGACCTCAAAACTTCTGCAGCCTTCCATGAGGTACTAATCAAGCTAATGTAATATAGCCCTTCTTCCTGTTTAGTTCAGTGAGTAAGTACTTACGTGCAATAATATTGATGGGTAATTCTGTGCCTAGTTTAATTTCTGGCAATTTTTTTTTCCATGTTACTTAAAATTTACCAGCAGAGAGAGATTGTGGATAGAAGAACATGCAAAAAGTGACTGTCTACTCTAAAGCAGCATCTGCTTTTGTGATGATATGATAGGGCATAGGGGATAAATCATTTTGCTTTGAAATGCATGGAACTCAGTGTACTTTGTTTAGTGATACATGTTATGATGAATTAATGAATACAGTGGATAATCATGCAGAAGTGTGTACAAAACTTATTTAAGTTGTCCCATCAAAAGCCACTGTTGTTTTCTTAATGAAAAAATTAAGAATGCTCTTTTTGTTACAGTCATGCCTATATTACATACTTGAATCCACCATAAGTATTGTCATAATTGAGGACTACTGTTGTTAGGCTACTTTAAGTTCATACTATTATTAAAATACAGCGCTAAATTCTGCAGGGAAACCTGATGCTGAGGCTGAGTTGAAAAATTCTTTAAATTACTCAACTATAAAGATATCACAGCATGTAGTTGTATAAGCTATAGCATGGAAGTACCCTTTTTCATGTTTTCTGACAAAATGCAAATTCCAAGATTAAATCTCTTTAATATGTGCTGTATTACAGGACTCCTTGCATTTGGATGTTCTTCTTTTTTTTGTATCATAATAGACAGTAAGGTTTTTAACGTCTCAAAAATTATTCACATTAATGGAGATTTCTGTTCTTTGGCCAAGGAAGATTTTATACTGGGTTCTTTCTTTGTAAATGCTGACAGCACGTGTATTGCTTGTTGGTTGTGCAGGGTGTATGCTGCGGATTGCAGCCTGACATTGCTTTAGTGTTCTGTGCATGGGCTTCATGTATTCACTGTAAAGGTGAGATCATCATCTTTAAAGGATGGTTTTAATTTGTGTTGGTGAATCAAGTGGATACTGTATTTAAGGAAAGGGAAAAAAGTGTATTCATGCAGGTTGCTGTCTGCAGTCCAAATTGCTGATCAGAGAGTCTTTATACACATCGGTAATGTGCTGTGCAATATAAGCTGAAATATATTCCACAAGGGAGGAAAACGGAATAGGTTACATACGCTGTTCCTAAGTGCAATGAATATAAAACTCCATTACTCACTTTAAGCAGGTGCTTTTTATATGAGGCTTTAAAGAAATATAAAACTGCTGGTGAAATGATTGGTTTGTACAGACACGACTTAACTTTCAGTACTTTGACCAGATAAAGAGGCTAAAAATATTTTTACCAACATTTCTTCAATGATTTCAAGGATTAAAGGTTAATATCCTCCTAGTGTAAGAAACTGCCATTCTGGACACTAAATGTACTGTTTTCTTTTAAGTCTTCAGGAGTTACATAGACTATTTAAAAGGAAATACAAACATGTCTGTTAAACTTAGAACATTGTGTTTTAAATGGATAGCCTAAACAACCTTCTTAAATTTTTGGAAGGAATACAGTGATATAAAGAAATGCAGTGTGATATAGAAAATTGTGATGAAGAATGATACTCCTGATAGGAAAATAACTCACCTTGAATGAAAGTGAAATCTTATTATCTATGTGCAAGGAAAACCACAAGTGAAGGGGTAACCTCAGACATTTTATTTAAAGTAGCATATACTCTCTGAGAAGCAGAATCATGGGAAGATTGTTCATGATAATACTGATATACTGTATTTTAATATTTCCATTTAAATTCTGTCATATTTTACATACCTACTCTGTCTGAATTAATTTTTTATGCCATTTCCTACTCCTTTATAGTCAGTGATTATAGCAGCAATCTCTGTAGTCCATCTTTTAATCATGTGATTGTGGGCTTTCTTCACTTCCCAGCTGAGGAATGGTAATATTCTCTTTTGCTTCCCCCCCATGCTTAGCAACTCAGGAAATTAACTGTTTGTGATTACACCTTAGATGTTCCTTATTTTTGATAATACTGTTACTAAACACATCTGACCTTCTTTTGAATTTTTATGAATCTTTGCAGTTTCTTCACTGCTTAAAGGATTACTGTGTCCATCCTCTTGAATCCTCATCTTGTTTACCTTTTTACTGGCCCATTACTGTGCTGTCCTATATTCAGTTAGCTCCAGCTGAACCTGTGAGAGATTTCAGCCATTGGATATTGTTTGACAGCAAACAGGTGACCAGGTGTCTTGTGTGTTACAGGGAAGCTCACAATCATGTGTAGGTCCAGGTGATATCTGGCTCCTCTTGTCTTTTGCATAGTAGGTATGTTAAATAGCACTGTAAGGTTTGAATCTGTTCTGGTGAAGGAGGCTTTTTAAAGGCAGTACAAACTCATATGAAATGTTTATTAGTTTTATAGGTGCCAAATAGCTTATTTGAGTAGATGTGCCTTAGAGAAAGGAGCTCCACAGATGAAACAGAAGGTGGCAAGGTCTGAGATGAGCTCTGATTTGTCTAAGAATTTGTTCTTTCATGCTACACTTTGCTGTCCTAGAAAGTTTTTCTTCAGTTGCTACCCAGCTTTTTACTAAAAGAAGGGTTGTGAAATGCAGAGTTTAATCCAGAGTCTAAGATAAATTTCACTTTTTGCTTAGTGTGTTTGAAGATAAGCCCTTTGAGCTAGTACTGGATTGAACTTGAACCAGACTAGATAGAAAATGCATTTCAGAATGTTGACATCCTATTAGCATTTATTAATGAGTAAAAGTGTTTTCATATATTTTGCGTGTTGCATTTGGCATGAGCTACCATTCTGAGATACAGCAAAACTACTGAATTTGAAATGGATGAAAGGGTTGTACAACTGAGATGGCAGCAACCAATTGCATGTGCAGGGCTTCCAACCAAAGGATGTGTTACCGAGGGTGGAAACTGTGAGCTCTTTGCTCCGTCTGTCTGTCTTCATCTTTTTCAGGATCTTGCTTTAAATACTTCACTGTGTTAAGTTTCTCAAGTTCTTATTTTTCTGTATCCTGGAAGCATTTGTGTCCATGCCACTTGAAGCATTTGTCTACTGACAACACATAGGTATGAGGATTGATAGGACATGCTTTTCTTGAGTTAAAATCCAAAATTTGGTATGTTTTTTGCATTTTCTTGGAAGACGAAAGTTATTTTAGTGCATCAAGTTTGGCTTCTACCATTTGTCTCATGATACAGAATATCTGAAATGCAGTGGTTGAATTGGGCAGAATGAAAAATCAGTCCTTTTCTTTTTGAACCTCTGTTTAGAACAGCAGGAACAGTAGCACTTAAGCTGCTTTAATCCTCTGTCCTGACCAGTGTGATATAGTCAGATCCAAAGTAATGGCTTCAGTTAGGTATATTGGCTTCAATTATAATTGGTGATGCCTGAATAGCCAGAATGTTAGCAATAATGAGGTTAAAAATGATAGGTTGCCCAAAACTACACCTTTCGCAGCAGGGTTTTAGAGCTATTTACAATACTGTTTATGTTTAAAAATGGAAAATGGTATTCCTTTTCTAAATGTTGGCTATTTAGATCAAAAACATCCACAGTCCAACAGGGAGCAGAAGTCTGGTGGTGTGGGATGAAGTCAAGGTTGCTCATGGCACCTTGCCCAGGACTGGCCTCCTCTGACATGTGGCATGCCATGGGACAGCTGCTTGCCACTCCAGAGCCCCACCTTGGCTTGCAGGTCTGCTATCCATTGTCTGAGCTGCCCTGGTTTTTCCCTACAGTTGCTGAGGTAGAGCTGTTCCCACCTCGTTCCCAGCTCTCACAGCACTCAGGCCCAGCTTTGTGCCTCTGCCAAATCCAGACCAGTTTTTTTGCAGCAGATTTCTCTCACAGAGCTATTGCCACTAGTGAGATTCACATCTTCCCCCCCACGTTTTCTATCCTTAAAAAACTTAGCAAATACTACATGGTAGTAGTTTAAGTAAATATTACTAATCACACGTGAAGCTTAGCAGTCAGTGTGCAACACTTGCAAATTGTTGTCCAGCTGTGCTCCAGTCAGCGTCAGTACCATTGCAGGTGGAAACAGCACACTGGGAGTTGTGGCAGGTCTAAAATGGAATGTTTCTATTACTAGAAGGGAAGCGTGGTTAAAATTTTCACCCTTATCTCCACTAACATCACCTCCAGCTGCACTGTAAAAAGCACCTGGAGGGGGTTGTTTGGTCATCCCATTACTTCTTTTGGTGAAGTTGGCAGTGTTAAGTTTGCAGTTGGACTTAATGATGTTAGAGGTCTTTTCCAGTGTAAATGATTCTGTGATTCAAAGATTCTGTGTGTTTCAATGGTAGCTGTTTAGTTCTTCTATGAGCATTCCAAATTAAAACCACTTTTTACTTGACTGGATAATCACTTAAAATAGGTTATAGATAAGGAATATTTAAAGGTCCTTCTTACCTAAGATGCCTTAAACCTATTATTCAAAATGTTCTTCGTAGTCTTCAGTGTTGGTTTTTGAACCATAGGTTTCTTATTTACCTCTCCATTTGAAGCAGGATTTTAGAAAAATCAAGAGGCTTTTGAGTTAGGGCAAATGGGGACCTGTATGAAGGCCATTGTGTGGGGAATATTGAAACAGGAATGTAGCAACAGGGTTTTGCCTTTTTTAAGTGACTCTCCCTGTAGGTGAAATGCTTCTATTCTTTAGCAAGCTGAGAAATATTTTGCAATATGTAAATCACTGTTTATAATGATGGTCCTGCATCTTGTTTAGTATTTAGGCAGTGGAGAAACTTTAGTTAGTTTTCAGGCAGTTTAAGGATTTAAGTGATTAGTTAGAGAGATTTTAACATGTGCATTTTGCAGCTTATGTTCTGATGAAGAGAATGATAGATACTTAAATTGGTAAATATTTTATCATTGTTGCCCAAGAGCAAAGCAGCTTGACCTTCTTTAGGGAGTATTTCAGTCTGTCACTAAATTTCACCCTTTCATGCATTTACTTTTTCTTTAAGTACCATGGTTGAAGAGAAACTAAAAGCAGAGCTGTTTTTTAGGACAAGGTTCTCTTATGTGTGTAGCTCTGGCAAGAAGCTCAAGACAGTTGAAAACCTGTCCAGTTCTCAATACATTAAAGGCAAGACAAGTATACCATAATCCTGTTGTTAGTGCCCTGTTAAGTCTTGGGAGTGGGTGGGGATGAAACAGTAATTTCTTAAAATAATGATATGTAGACTAAAAACTGTTGGACAGTTTTACACGAAAATAAGTAACTAGGATAATCAGAATAGAAACTGATGATTTAACTGTGATGTTAAATAAAGTTGAGTTAGAAAAAACACCTAAGCAATTGTACCTTGACAGTTCCTTAAAATAAGCTGCCTGATTTACCGTTTTGAAGAACTACGAAAATAATAACCTGTGAGTATGTACGTTAGGGTTGCAAAATATGGTCTGTAGACTATGGTGACAGATGAAAAACATGCAATTGTGAACACAGTAATGATGCTTGAGGTACTTCATTGCAAAGATTCAATTTTACTACAAAACCCCCCAGAAAATACTGACACCCCAGCTTCCACATTTTAGGAAAACCCCTCTTTTTCTCTGTTTTTCCAGTTAAAAAAAGGAAGGGGAGCATGGGAGGTGGAGGAGGGAACCCCAAACACAACACCAGTGTTTTCAGGTGATGTGTGTGAGGAAGCAGAATGACTGAAAGAGATGTTGAAGTTCCTATGTTGCTGCTGTTCTATTGCAAAGAAGAATGTGAAAGCTTTATGCTGTCCCAATGCTTTGAACGTGAGAAGTAGGACTAGTGCCAGAGCTGGTCTTTGTGGCTTCTATTATGTTCTTTCTGGAAGGAGGAAGGAATTAAATTTGGTTTTAGCCTGGAGTTCCTCAGAAGGGCCATCTCTCTAACCAACTCCAATACAGACTTACAGAAGTTCTCACTGAGCACTGCCTAAGCAGAGACTGAACACAGATGAGTATCTCTCAGGAAAGAAATGAAATTTCTCTTTTGATTCAATTTGTTTACTAGCTTTTCTGTGTTAGTCATGTAAAAACTAAATATATGTTTCTGTGAAAATAATGTGACATTTTTTGTCATGATTCCAGTAAGACTTATGCCTCAATGTTATTTCATTTAGTTAATAGCTCCTTACTTTTATTCATGGATTGATCTTTTTACTGTTTGAAATAGTTTTTACAAGTATGTGACAGTCTTTTACTATATCATGTTGCCAAACCATAGTTTATTGGTACTTAATGCTTTAAATATTGAAATTTTTCCTTCTGAGGCCACAGCCTAAATGTGGGTACAATTCATGTGGAGTTGCTTCTAGAAGTTTGTCATGCCTTACTCATTTCCTATTTCATATATTGCAGTTCTTTATTTTATGCTCTTTTTAAAGAATTATTGTATTTTGGGGATTTGGCAGTGCACAGTCCTGATTGTTGTCCTCAGAATCAGTAACATGCCGCTTTTGCTGAGTTTCTGTCCTTGTTATTTTTGTTGTTTTGCCAGTGATCATTACAAATTCACCTTACCACACATGGATTGGTAAAAGATGTTCATTGGTAAATTCACTAATTAGGGAATGTTTTTAAACAGTGCTTAAATTAAATGAGTTCTTAGATTTCTAGGCTTGTTAGCACAAATCCTGAGTTGATCTATAAAGACATAGCTGTGACCTGCCTTTAGGTGTTTGTTTCCCCTCTGCACATGGAATGATACTGAATGCAGGAGTGTGGGGCAGGCTGTGTGGTTGGGTTATGTACATGGAACATACCAAAGCTATGCCCAGAAAGTTGGGGGGAGGATGTGAATACCTGTTTAAAACTGTGGGAAAACCTTTCTTGGTGGCACAATATTTCTGTATGTGTAGCTGGAACACAATGGCTTTTTAGGCTTGGAGTTATAATTAAAGTGAGTTAGTGTGTGTGAGGTGTCAATTGTCAAGGATTTTACCTTTCTGCCTACTTTTGGGTTTTACTGTATGGAAAAAACAGCTGTTTAAGTCTTTGGTGATGTGATGATTCTATGTGTCTGAATCAAGTGAGACAGGCTATGCTTGATCTCCAAGTATACACATGGCTACCTACTGGAAGGAAACACTTGACTTTTACTGCAAATCATTCTACAACGGGCAAGATGTTTCCAGGAAAAAAAATCAGACATCTAGAAAATTTATCTGGGAGGAGCCATAGGGTATATTTAATGGAGACTGGCATATGTATCTCTTTTTCCATAAAGTTTTTGGGTCCCCTGTTCCTGGTGGAAATAATAAATTAACCGAAGAAAAGGTGATTTGTACTAAAAAAAATGTGTTGCCCTAATTTGACTCCACAGAGCAACAAAGTCAAGTAAATCAGAGTTCTGCTTCTGCAAGTGTGATTCCAGAAAAATGAGTACAGCACAAGTTCTACTCTCTTTTCTTGCACCTTGGAAATAAGCCTTTTTCCTACTTCATTTGCAGGATGTTGAATTTGCATAATGTTTGCTGTTGGCAATGATAGATTTGGTTTTCTTAGTTTCTGTTCAAATTCATGCTCAATATCTTAATTAAAATGTTGTGGTTTGTTTGTCTCCATGCAAAATTTGAGTTAGTACATGGAGGCGTGGAGCATTTCTTATCTAGGAGTTTGAACATCTTCCTGCTCAATCAATCCCTTAAAACACTACTTAAAAAAAGTTGATAAACATTGAGGGGAGGGAAGGAAGCTCTAGACTTTACTTGCTTAAACATTTGTTTGCTGGAATAGGTATTTAAGGAGTATTTTAGTTATGTGAACAGCTGTTGAGACTTCGATTTTATAATGATATTTTCATAATGAAAGAAGTAAGGGAGACTAGGAGGAAGAAAGTTACAGGGATGGAAACTACAGATAGAGGTAAATGAGGTAAACAAGGTTTCTTTCTTCTCTGTAGAGCAGCTTGCCAGTTTGAAAAGTTTATGAGAGATGGTTCATAATTTCCAAAAATTTTCAGAGACTGAAGAAAATGGCCTCCTATTTTAAACCAATTCATTAGAAAAGGTTCACTGAAAGTCTCTAAACTTCCTGTGCCTTGAGAAAGATTTGTAACTTGGCAAGGACAATCACCTTATGTTTAGGTGATCTTTGTGATGAAAGTCTAGTTAGACATTTCAAGTTTCTTACTGTATTCTCTGTATAGGATTTCAGTAATTATTAAATAGGTTTTTTGAGTATCCATCAGACCACAGCTGTGAAACTCGAGTGGAATTTCTAGCGACTTCTTGATTATTGTTGTGCTGTGATTATCAGATGTTGAAGCTGAAAGCAGTTTGCCATTTGACATCAAAGCAACATAGAAAAGGAAGGACATGAGTATGCTATGTTTTCCTAATAGTTTACTGTTTTCTTTTCAAATAGTTGAAAACAATGGATGAAGTGTTTACTACTCCTGTAACAGAAAAAAAATAGTGTACTACTGCTACCAGTTACTTCTTCGCATGCATGGAAATAAAAGTGTTAATTATATATCACCATGTATTAGGGGCTTGTGGGTTTCTTTAAGGCCAAGCCATTAAGCTTTCCTGGCTTTCCATCAGGATCCTTATTTGCTGGCTGAGTGAAAAGCAGTTCATTGGCTCATTTAAGCAGTGCTTTGCTGACTGTCATGAGTACAGTAACTGGTCAGTTAGGGCAAATACACCCATGTTTTCATGAAGTTTGTAGAAAATAAATGTCTTGGATAATGTTATGATATCTTGCTGAAATTCAGTAAGTCCAGAACTTACTTGGTGTGGGACTAGGAGTAAACAGAAACAAATAGGGAGCACAATCACACTAAACTTGGTTCCTTTCTTTCAAATAGAATACTAAAATAAAATATAAGTTATGCATGTAAGTAACATGGAAAGTTTTAGTCTCAATGCAAAGAAGTTGTTTGGAGTGTCCAGTTGTCATCTAAAAGTGAACTCCATTATGGAAACTATTTTGTTTTAAAAGTACTTAGTCTTCCATAGTGAAGTGAGAGAAATGTATTGGACATTACACCTTGTATTTTGATTCCTAGAAGTGTTGCTGAAAAATGAAAACAGCAAGAAGCAACCAGTTTTAAGAGGGCATGAAAGATGGGGGTCAAATTGTGACCTCAATTCGATTTGCTTTAACTGTAATAGGGGCTACTACTAACAGTACTTGATAGTCTTTGTTTTGGAATTGGCAAAAGATGGAGAAAAGTGGTTTTGGTTTTTTTCATTTGAATGCGATGGCCTCTATTTTGCAGAGATTTATAGGAACTATGAGGAGGCAGAAATGCCTACAGATATTCTAGTTTCTTTTGACAAACTTGTGCGTAGTGTCAGATACAATGCATTAGATCAAAGGAGATTTTCAGCTTTAGAAGAGTCTTGCCATGAACGAAAAAGAGAATGAGGGTCTATTAACAAGACAAACTGGTGGTTGATCTTTCAGACTGAGAACTGATGTGGTGTTGTAATGGAAGGCACACAAATTAGTTTCAGTGAGCATTCCTTGAACCTGAAGCCTTCCTGAGTCACAAATTAGGAAAAGTCTGGAAATACCTCAAAGGCAGAAGACAGGTTAGGTTTTGATGAGAAAGTATACCTATAGTGTGGAACCTACTTTCAGATGGCAGTCTGCTTTACCAAGTGCTGTGTGTCCCTTCTTATTTTGCTTTTTTTGTTCTATCTTGGAAAGTACTTTTATTAAAAAATTATTTTAATGTCTTACCAGAAAAAAAACCCCAAAACTTGACTATATATCAAGAAGACTGCGTGCTAAATGATTTTATATGCACTACTAAATACTCTTCAATCTTTAGGAATTGGAATAGGCACAGTGAACTAAGCATAATTACTAAGTTTAATTTGAAATCTTCTGTTTCCTGTAATTTTTTTTTAGGATTTTTTTCCTTACTAGTTAATATATTAAAGGTTGTTCTTTGGGTTTAAACTTTGAGAGATTTTGCAAAAAACCTAATTAATTAGTTCTGTAGATAATATATTACATTTCTTTAATGTGTGTAATAATCTTGAAATATGTATAAAAATGCTTTTTTACCTGATATTCCACAATACTTTCCTTGAATTATTATGGATTTTGGAACAAATTCTATGTTACATACACGAGGAAATGGTTCCATAATTATACTAATGTTTGCATAATTAACAAGCTGCTTGCCAGTTTTAACTGACAAATTCCAAGTCGCTTCTACATGAGGGGAAAAAAGAACCATAAAAAAGGCAACTTCTGTTAGTTTTTCCTTTCATACTTCTTACAGGTGTTGAAACTATTTATTTCTAATTTGCAACTGAATTTATGTGTTTTTTTTTCCTGATAGGCAGTGCTGTACAGAATTGGAGGGCTGGCTTCCTCCACCTATGCTCTGGGGCTGTTTTAGGGGGCTGCCCTCAAGCTCTGCCAACCAATCTCGGTCCTGGCTTGTGTGATCCCCTGCTGCTTCTGCCGCAGTTCTGGGCAGCTCTTCAGAAGTGACTGCCAATAGCACTGACTTCTTCCAAGTGGTGCAGTAGTTTTCTGGTGCTCACAAATGGGGGTTGAGGAAAGACCACCAAAACTTATTTCCACTTGTAACCCAAGGCAAGGTTTGAACTCCAGTTTCCGCTGAAAAATGGCATTTGTGCCGTTGGTCTTCTGTACAGCTCAGCTTTGTGGATTTAATGCTTTACGTAGCTACTGAGTAAAATGTTGTTGTCTAAACAAAAGCTGAAAACACTTAATCGTTTTAAGATCCTGGAATTAAATGGTCGTAATAAAAACGTGAAGGAGAAAGTTGACGTGGCACTTATAAAGTGAAAACAAAAGTGTATCTATGTGTGTATATGCATATTTATTATTTCAATTTCTAAGTGGTGTTGTGTGTTTTCCTCACAGTATCTATATATATTTAATGCATAACTGTTTGTGTTAAGAAAACTCATATGCAGCATTCTTTCACTTTCATTTAAAAACTGTGAATCACAACAAAAATTCTGTAAGAACATCTAAGGTAGATAATTAAAATATAATTAAGTTTAAATGCCTTGGTGAAGGAATATAAAAATATTTAAATTCAACAGGCTAGTACATTTGCAGTTTTCTTTTATTAGGTGTGAAATCTAAGAATCCCCTGCCAACTCTTGAGGGCTCAATCCAGAATGTTGAATTGAAGTACTGCGGCACATCATTGGTCAAATGCGCCTCTGGGACCGTGGGATCAATAAAAATTTGTGCCAAAGCCCCAGGTATGTGCAGCTGGACCATGTAAAACTTTATTGCCTGTATAGGAGAATTGGCCTTGCTTTTTACAAGGGGAGTTACTGAAACAAGAATTTACTCGTTGTTCCTATGAATCAGAGAGGGTTTTTTTGTATTCTGTTTTGGGGGTTTTTTGTTATTATTAAGTATGTCATAATGATCCAGTCTTGCCTCAATATAGTCAAATTTTGCACTGAATTAAAAAAAAAAAGATTTTATTTCCTGCTGAGACAAGTATTAATCTAGAAGCATTCAAGAAATAGGAATCATACAGAATACTTTCACCTAGCTTTATTCTTAGCATAATTTTGATGTATTCTCTTGATTGTTTAATGCCTCATTTTCCATTAATGCTACAAGTATGTATTTTGCTTGTGAAGTTTTTGAGCACTTTGTGATGGTTTTTTACTTCTTTAAAACAAGAATTTTTCTTGAGGAGCATGTGGGAACTTATCAATGTCCATGATATCTTTATGTATAAAAGCAGCTAATGTGAAGAACATTAAAAATTGAGTTCATGGTGATGTTTAAATAGTTTATTTTATAAAATTGGGGAGAGAATTACTATCTTATAGATAATCAATTAGTTTATTTGAATCCTCCTGGATGTCAAGGCATTTACAGGATAAACATTATGTAGGTTGTTCAATAGTTTGTATGATACTGCTTTTTCTATTTCCACTTTTAATTCTGTATTCACAATGTTAATTAATAGATGTTCTCTTTGGACTAGTGAATGTTTGTCTTGAAAATTTATCACGTTACACTAAAAGCTGTAAGGGGTTTAATCTTTATCCTAGGTGATGGTGGAAAAGAGAAGCTGATTCCTTTAATTCAAGGCCCTTCTGATACCAGAGACTTACACAGCAGTAAATGGCTCAATGAGAGCAGAAAGCCAGAATCTCTCTTAGCTCCAGATTTGGTAGCCTTTACAATCCAAATTCCACAGTATATGGACTACTGCCATAATTCTGGTAAGTACAAAACTCTTGTTAAGCTGGTATCACATTTCATTTTTCCTATCCAATGTAATTTTCAAAAGAGGGGCTTGATATAAAATGTGCCAAATGTCAAAGTATCTTTTACACACACTGTACACATTATAACTTCAGCTTGCTGTGAGACCAAAGAACTAAAACTGCATTTTGATGTATATCTTCTTCAATAAGGAATGCTTCATTAACTTTGGTTGCCTTTTAAAATAATTATATGTAACTTTTGTAAAGTTTAGATGGGGGGAAGGATGAGAGGCAGGATCCATGTTGAAAATACTAGGTCTATCCTTTCTTCCTGGAACTGGGTTGGGCTTCTTATACAGAAGTTGACATACTGGATTCTAAATGATTCATATAAATTTTCAGGATAATTTATTATTTAGAATTTGTTTATGATAAAGTTTGTTAACCAAAAAAAAAAAAACCAAAAAACTGCAGGGCACACATCTGATCTCATCAAATTTGGTGTTGTAGTGGCCTTAAATGAGAAGTTAATTTGTGAGAGTTGTTTGGTTAAATTTAAGGGTGTTGTTGACTTTGTGGGTATAAATACTTTTACCTGACATTCTTATGGTTTTTGTGGTCTTTAAACAAAACATTGGTCTGTTTTAAGCAACACTGACAATTTTGAAATGGGTCTAGTTTAAAATAACTCATGTCGTTTGTGAAATACACATGGAACTAGGTTTTGCTGTCAGTGTGCTGCTTCTTAAAAACCATGCTTTCATGTTTTTCAAAGCTTAGTCTATTGGCATGCTAGGCATGGAATGAAATGGGGGAAAAAACCAATCCAAAAATATCTAGGTTAAGGAAAGCAAAAGAATTAGCTGACCCCAGTATTATGAAACACAGAAATAACTTGAACACTTAAAATGCCCTTTTTTTTCTCTGTTTTTTTTCCTGTGTAATGATTCTTGAATGTCATTAGTCTGAAAAGTAACAGTGAATTCATTACTGTCAGTGCAATTTTTATGTGCATATGTAAGCAACATTTGGTTCTTATGCGGAGTAAATATTTGTAAGCACTGTGCACTCCAGCAGTTGTTAGGTTATTTTTTCAGTAATTGTACTTCTATGTTTCTTGGAGAGCATCATGTTGGAAATGTTTACAGCACTGTTTTTATAACAATTATCTTCAGTTCCTGCTCCTAAAGCATTGCCAAAAAGCAGTTCATGATTCAGTAATATCTGAATTACTCAGATGCATTTTTAAACAGAAGCTAAAATCTGTTGCACCTGTTGACTCACTTAAATAACTTTAAATGTCCATAACAACAATATTCATTACTATGATTAATTGTTGTAATTTTTGAGGATTTTTTTGGGTTTAATTTTCTAATTTTAGTCTTAGTCTATTAGTTATATTTTAAAAGATCTGTACTGCAGAATTACTGGTTTTGTTACAGGCCATAAGGAACACATACATTTTTGCTCATCAGTATTATAGATAGTCCTGTTAGATGGTTGAGAGTCCTTGGTGGGTGCTTATGAGAATTAAGGCACTGAAAAATGAAGTGCTGGCAGGACTCACATGCAGGCACTTTGAGAGGCAAAACATTCTTTTGTAATAGACAATTGTCTGTGGTACCTGTTTTGTAGATGAAGGAACATGCATTAAAAATGTTAAGATCTTTCAGTTGAAAATGTACTGGGCACTTCACCTACCCTCTCAGTGTCTCAGGAAAGTTGTAGTGATTCTGTGTACTCGATGGCATTCTCTAACCTCCATGTTCAGGCTCTGCTCCCCTAGATCTATGAGGTGGCACCTGTGAGGAGTGTCAAGGCAGAGGAAGAAGCTGACTGATTTGCTAAAGCTTTGGTCTCAGTCAACAAGAACAATGTCGTACTGCAAATGATTTTATTTTTTTTTAACATAAATTAAACCAGAAGTAACTAATGTTTCAATTGTCTCAGGTTCTATACAAAGGATCAGCAAAACAAAAGCCTTTGCTTTCAAATACTTGCTAAAGAAACTGGGGCAATTTAATACAGGAGATATGGCTATCATTTTCATTATGACTGTGAAAATTACATGTAGGGAAAACTTGAAATGCTTTGAGAGCATAAAAATGCATTTGCTGTCAGTTGCAGTCACTTTTGGGAGTTTCAAAAGCTATACTGGATGATTTCACAGAAAAAAACTCATCCTTTGGGAATAAGAAGGCTTTTTAAAGCTGTACTACTGGAGGTGATTGTGCGGTACTGAAGTTGAGCTGTTTGTGAAATTTTTCATAATAATGTTGTATATAATGTTCTGGAATAGGAATTTGGACTAATTAATTCATTAAAGTGAATGGAAAATAACTTGGTCAAAAATCAAAGCACCTGTTTGGTTAAAAAGTGCTAAGGAAGAGGTCATGCCAACGGCATGAGCTTCTTGAATAAATCAGGGCATATTTACCTGGAGAACAGGTAGGGGACTGTTCCCCTCCTGTCCTTGTTGCATCAGCAACTGTCTGCTGTCCTGTAGCACTTGACTCGTATAATCCAGGGTGATCAGTACAGTTGTGCAACTTCCTTCCACGGCTTGTCTCTCTGTGGCCCTGTAAAGGTTGAGGATGTATTTACAATCTGAGGGATAAAGCATTTGACACTAGTATGTTCCTTTTTGCTATTTCACTTGTGCTGTTTAGAGGAAGAGGAAAAAGAATGTGGTTCCAGTAGTACCATACTGCATTGAGTACAACCATCAAAGGAAAAAGCTCTAAACTGTACTTTCAAAAAGGGCAGCATTTAAAGCATGTCATGTGTAGCATATACAGTGTATAACAAGTATAAAATAAATGCATATACTGATGATTACCCCTCAGGAATGTTTTACTGTCTGATGCATAGTGTCATTATCACTGTGGAAAACTGATCCACCTATGGCAAAGGAAATATTTAGGGACAAAGAATATAAATATGATTTTGTTTAGTCCTTAAATACAAGTATGAATGCTGAGATTTTAATTTTGAATACTTCTGTTCTATGAAAAACTGTCCCAGGTATCTCTATGCAAAGTTGTAAAAAACAGTGAATATGCTCCTCAGTCTTTAAAGTGCAGCATATAATAAATACAAGAGAGGAGATTATTCCATTACCCCAGGGCTTGGGAATGTCTTCTTACTCTTTCTCTAAAATAACCCTGGCTTTATTAACCCTGGGAGCAAGCTGCAGACTTGTTTGTTTCACCTGGCCTTTGAGAGAAGAGGGAGATTTCAAAATGAATGCTGGTGTTAGTGGTTAATTATGAACAGCTGTTGAGTAGATGAGGTGAGCTGATTATGCTCTATTTGGTTTGCCATGTTGAATAATTGGGAGTGCATGCACAGCCAGAGTATGGACAACTTTATGACAAATAAATCAAGAGGAACAAAAATAAAAAATACAATTAATAAAGTTTTCACTGAGATCAGCTTAAATAGTTAATAATGCAGAAATAGTCAATAATGCAGCAGTGAAGTAAGGGAGTAAACAAAAGTACTTGTATTCATATCAGGCTTATATGTGTTAAATTTATACAGCCAGTAGAGCAAGCAAGAGTGGGAAGACTTCTCTAATTTGTCGAAGCTACATAAAGGCTGAAGAGCAAGCATTCAACGTTATAAACATTGGTATTTCTTATTTAAGTGATATGTTTCCCAAACTTCCAAAACTTTAGCATTTTTTTTTCCTCTGTCAGTATTTTGGTTTAGATAAGATCACTCCATTCACTCCTTTCCCATGCCAAAGGGAAAAAGACTTGAAGAAATAATATCTTCAAGTATGAAAAAATTATCATAGAAGTTGTACCAGCAGGAACATAAACTTTTTTTTTTTATTGTAAACCATCTGATTTTTATCTGTTAAAAATTATTAGAAAGGAGGTGAGAGATTATAGATATGTTTGGTTTTAAGCATATACACCTACATAAACCCCCCAACTTCACCTTTTTTACTGTTAAAAAAGCATGTCATTTACGTATTTTTTAAATTTAATTTTCACTGCTTGCACTAAGGATATTAGTCTGAATTTTGAAGCTGGAACAATTACATTTTTTAAGTTCTCATCTAATTTAATTGAGTCCTTGTGGTAGTAAGTAAATAAGTAAAAAAAAATCTAGTAAAAGAGAATTCATACTCTAATTTGAAGTATTTTGGAAAGATTTAACACAATGAATGAATAAAGATGCTTAGTATATTGGAGTAATTCACATTTGTGGTTTGGACATAAATGTGTAAAAATTATACCCATCTATCTTATTACATTTCCTTTTCTCTCCCTGAGGATTTCACTATGTACTTTATCTGTAATTGTTGCCAGTTTTCTATCAAGTTCCCACTGGGCTTCTGGTGCAAAAAATCTTATCCTCTCGATGACAGAGCTTGCCTGAATGATTTCATGCTCTTAGCATTTTTGTTCACGGGAATTAGGGGGAGAATGTAACTGCAGCTGAACATAGCATCTATTTTTGTAATTTTGAAGTTTAGACTCTGTTATTGGAACTAAATGAAGAGATGCAGGTGTTCTCCAGTTCAAGTCCTTTGGGATTTTTTGATGGTAGATGCTTGAAAAGAAAATGCATGTGTTTCCAGAGTCAAACAGCAGCTGTGGACAAGGATTTATGTTTTTCTCAGAACTTTGGGATTTCAAAATGTTACATTTAATCACATGCACAGAAAGGAGAGCAAATGTTAAAGATGTTACATATAAAACTAGGAGACTGATCTTTTTACCATACCAACTAGTTGTGGGAATAGAGGAACAAAGTGATCTTTAATCTTAATATGCACAATTTCAAAAGGATTATGATAGTTGCCAGGACTCTGGTCTTTTGAGAGCTGTGCTCAGGCAGTGCACAGCATTTATATCTTCTTAATTGCTTTTAAAATCTGGTTTATTCTTTTATTTTTTGTTGGAAAAATATGAAAGTTAATAGTATGAGTTACTGAAAACACACTATTCATGTAGGCTTATTTTGGAGGGTGGATGTAAATTCGATAAGTATACATTTTTGGAAAAAAATTTCTGGCAACATCCTGTAGTTTTCATAATTTGATTTAAAATAGCAGTTCAACTGCCTGAACTGCAAGGCTATATTTGGAAGTTGTCCTTCTAACAGAATGTGTGGGCAGAAGTATTTTGTGGTAATGAAATTTCTCCCTCCCTTTCTCTCTGGTGATTTTTCAGTTAGTTGACTGTAGCAAATAAGTTGTCTGACATCTTAACTTTAGCTGAAATTCAGGCAAGGGCAGCAGATGATGGAACTGCTAAGCAATTCAGGAAGGGAGAAGGTGTGGGGAAGAGCAGCTTGGTAACAGTGGTAAGTGCCAACTTAATTAATACCAAGGAAGAGAAAGTAAAAGCCTCTTTTAACATTCACCAGTTGGTGTGTGCTCCATTCTCTGCCATTATCCTCACAACCTCAGTGTATTGTGCACTAAAGCCTTGTTAAATATCAAATATTTAGAATTTCTAGAGTTGAATCGCCCACTGCATCATCTGCTTTCTTACAAAGATCCAGCACATAGTAGTTATTCTAAGAGAGGAGTAAACTTGTCCTCAAGCTCAGTCTGTTCCTCTGCTGGCTGCAATTGTAGATTTCATGTTCACAGGAGTAGCAGCAGGGAGGGACGTACTATACTCTGCTAACTAGATTAAGACTACTTCCAGTGAGTTACATAAATCTGGCAACTGCCAATAGATTCTGGTTATAGAAAAGTAATTGCACAATGCAGGAATAAGTCAGCTTGTTCAACTTTCCCTCAAGTAATTCTGCAAATCCTCTTGGGGTAGAGGTGTTTTCATCTCTCTGCTTATGTTGTGGTCACTTTCTCTCAATATGCCATAAATCCTTCAGCTGTATATGTGTTCTAGAATTCTGAGATTGTGACTAAACAGGATTCTGAGTTTTGTAAAATCTTACTTTAAAAATTGATATTTAAAAAAATAAAAAAAAGGAAAAAAACTACACAGTCATGTGACTTCTTAGGAAGTTAGCCTCTGTAGTTAAGTTCCCTGAAAATATCTCTGGTTTTCTTTCAATCTTGACTGACTTTGAGATGTACTGTTCAGCTGCACTGTGGAAGTAAAGTAATATTTTTAGTCAAAGAAGCAATTTTGCCTTTTTCCCCCTTTTTTTTTTTTTTTCTGTTTAATAGAGTCACTTAAGATTAAGAGTTTGGTGATAGGGCAAAATAAGAACAAAGCACAGTGAGGATGGGAACTCAACTCCAAATGCCAGGAGCCTTAAACATTGCCCTGGGAAATCCGTTGACTGAGGGAACTGGAAATCCTGCATCTCATCTGGATTTATAACTTTTTCTGACTTTCACTGTCTGACTTTCTCTTTTCTTTTAACACAGGATAACAGTGTTCTGCCTGTAGATAATGTAGTTGAGCTTGTAGTTCTTGGGATGGTATTTTGAGCTTCAGTATTGGCAACTAAAGATTTGATCTCGAGTGGTGGGTAGTACGAGGTATGCAGGTTTTAAAGTACATGAAGGAGATCTCTCCACCTTCTCTTTAAACAGCTCATAACCTACAAAATTCTGTAAAAGTAACTGAAAATATTTTTTAAAAGCCTTTTATTTTTTAAACTTTTAACTCATTAAATGTGTAGAAGTTAGGGAATGGCAGATATGGGATTATTTCTGCTACCTTTATTTTGTGTGTGTGCATGTGTGTTCCATTGGATTTCTGTTCACTTTACAATCTGGCAGCATCAAAGTGTTCCATATGGCCACCAGAGTCAGATTTAACACTTCTGTTATTGAAAAAAAAATTACATGTGGGTTCAAATGATAATTTCTGTTTTCATAATGGTAGAGGCTGATGTATCTGTGCTTCCTTTATTTATGAAAATACATTTACCTTTTCCACTTATGGCATCTGGAAAAGCATTATTCAGCAAGGTGACTAGATACTTATTGTTGGAGTGTTTTGAAAATGTGACAGGTATAGGCTCTCAGCATTTGCTGACCCATAGCTTTGGACATTGAAATCTGTTCTTAATTGAGAAAATATATGTTGGCCAGCATATTGGGATAGTTCCCTCCCATTTTGAAAATATGCCATGGGATCTTTAACTTCCATTTGGACGCTTCCCAGACATGGGCATAAGGGACTGTAACTGTTTATTTTCAAATAGTGTTTAAACTGTTTCCAGGTTTTATAATTGAATTATGTTGCTCTCACTGCTTCTTTAGTGATGTAAATGATTCATACAAGATAGCTACTTTTTTTGTAATGAAATGCTGAATAGATATGTCTGAAAATCAGTAGACTCTTGGTGGTAAATTGTAAATGCATTTTGACTAGGTCAGCTTCTGTTTTTTTAAAAGTTTAGTAACCAGTAATTAAATAACATCATAGAACATTTGATAAACAGTGTTAAGTGAAGTATCTTATTTTTAATGCAGAGATTATTTTTTATGTATATAAAATATATTTGTTCCTAATCTATTTTTTTTTTCAGTAATTTTCATGGTTCAGCTCTGTAGCAGGTTAAAAAAAGGCTGCATTTCACTCCCAACATTCCAATGTTTTGGTTATAATACAAATGTACTCATACTCTCATTTTTATGATTTAGGATACAGTCAGAGTGAATATTCAACCACATTGTCCCTTTCTACCCAAACATTACTGTTCAGAAGTTCCAACAGAAATTCCTTCCTGTGATGTTACAAATAGTCATTTGTGGTCAGCAATTAAAATTGGGCTATTACCAAGTGACTGAATAGCTAATTTTATGTAGAAAGCGACATTCACATTCAAGATTAGACAAAGCAAGTTAGAATTTTAACAGTATTTTATTTTTTAAAAATTCAACTAGATAACCTCTGTAATGACTCCCAATTTAGGACAGACTCTTATAGTTGACCAAACTGAAATAATTTTGAACAGACAGATGATCTTTAAGGTGTTGAACTTTGGAAATATTTAAATTATTTCTGTTTTTTTCATGTGCTGTGAAGCTTCTCAAAGTCAATCTCTGTTACCAGAATCTCTATGTTACCAGAAATCTGCAAACTGTATAAAAATTAGTACTACAGGAACTATTATTCACTTGTAAACTTTAGACCATTTAATCACTCTTGTGCTGTATGAGCTGATTTCATTTTGCCTGTGCACTCAAATAGAAGTAATATGTTCAATATAGATAACATGTATGTGTGTAAGTTGACAGAAATACTTAAAATTTGTATCAGGGAAACAGTGCACTGTTTACCTTCTCAGTTCTAGTTAACAGCTAAAATTAGCTTACCTATATAGTGTGAGCCTTTAACGTTGAGTATCTCTATATAACGGATTTTAAATACAGCAAATTCAAACACAAATGTGCAGTATTTGAGGTTATCCTGACATTCTCAGTATCACGTGGAATGCTAAATCTATTTGAGAAATGCAGTGATAGGATTACAGTGGATATATAGTTCAGTTAAATAGTTAAATATTTTTAATTCTTAATTTTAATCTGATTTATGCTCTTCAGTAGAGGAAAAGGCATTTTGAAAAGGAAAAAAAACCTATTTGTTTTTCAGAAGTCATGTCTGAAAGAGAAGATTCTCGATGTTGCAGCCAGTTAAGACAGACATGTGCTGGAGCAAAGTAATTTGCTGACTTGACTCTTGAGTTTCTGTCCAAACACATTTCTGCTGCTAATTGTTGATACTGAGTTCCAATTGCAGTACAGCATATTTTAGTGCATGCTCTGGCTTCCTAAGTGTTTTCCTAATTTCTGATGTATTTTCAAGGTGAAGTAGACAGATCTGGAAAAAAATGGGATTTTTCCCCCAGGAGATTTAGAAAACTCTGTATTTGCAGAATACAAATAATTTTGGGATTCTACTTCGTGAGCTTACAAGAACATGCTTGTGCAATGAATGGGTACAATGTGAATGGAAGGGATGGGGAGTTCCAAACATTTCAGCTCTTACAGTAAGAGTTTGCCTGCATCTACCAACTCTTACATTTTTAGCCTGGGTTCACTGTCTGTCACTGTAGAGCTGCTGGGGCTGCTGGTCTGGGATTTGTGCCAAGCTGAAGAAATATCTTTGGCTATGCTGCCTCATGTCCAGATATCTTGCAAAAATAGATCACTGCCTTTGGGAAGGTGGACATGAAAGGAGTTGTACTGACCAGAGTTTGAGCCATGGCTTTATGACACTCAGTGTTTACAACTGTCATGCCAGTGGAAAAAAAAAGACCATGTTCTAATAATATGATGCAAACAATAAATGAAAATAAAATTTAATCAGATATCTAACATTAATCTTTAAATTATTAATCTCAATAAATAGGTGTCTGACTGCCTCTTCCTGTCCCCTGCTGCCCTCAAAAGTACCTATGCTTGTTTTACTTCTGGAATAAAAATTATTAAACTATAAAGAAATATTGTGTAAATAAAATTTAAACTATAAATTTAGAACTAGTTTGGCTATCACAGGAATTTTTCCCCCTTAAAGTGGGGAAAATAATGGGAATTTTGTAAATAGAATCAATACTTTGAAAAACAAGAGAAGATATCACTGAATATAAGAATTATTAAAAACAGTATCTGGCTCAACATTGGTGAGCAGGGTTATGTAGCACATGCGATGATGGATCATCACTTCTGGATAGTATTATTTTCTCTTCTATATATCCATGGCATTGATGTAATCAGTCAGATGTCCAGTTTATGTAAAAGTTGATAAAGCACTTCTTTTATGTATTGGGCTTTGCATGAATTATATGTTCAGCATATTTCTTATTTTTAGTGTCACCATGTTCATGTTTGGTCATCTATTCAATAGAAATAAATTAATGAAATGAGAATATGAATTCTCGTCTGTGCTTTTTAGCTCTCTTAAGTCCCTGCTGTGATAAGAGAAAAAAGAATTCAATATTGAGCAAATCGTCTTTCAGGTCGTGACCTGAAGATTTATACAAGAAAATTAAATATGTTCAAACTATCTTTGTAGTATTTGAAAGCTGTATTAGCCCAAGCCCTAGATCAATATTTTTCAGACAGTAAAATTATTGTAAACCACTTCTTTCATACATGTTTCATAATAAATTCATTATTAAATGATAAGCTTAAAATGAACCTATTATGATAAAAGTGTGGTTTTAAACCAACTTTTGGAAAATCTTACAGATAGAATGTAATTTCCTGAAAACAGATGTGTATTTTCAAGGGCACATATGAGTAGTTTGAGCAGTTGCTTGTCTAAACTAATAAAATGAAAATTTAGTGTAAGTTGCAGTCACTTGATTAGATTATTTTTAATTTAAAAAATGAAATAATTAAAGGATATTTCTATTTTTCAAAACAGGAGTAATAAAATATAATAATCACAATACTAATTATGTTTAGTGTAAAGATTTTTATAATAATTTGAAACCAATAATACTTCTTTTTTCTTCACTAGTAACATAAGCAGAGCATAAGCCTGTGAAAAGGATGACTTAACACAACTGTTGATGCACTTCAACTGAAACATCTTTATCAAGTTAATACAAGAAGCAGTCATGCCCTACTTGAATTACTCATTTATAATGGCTGAGCAGCAGCCTGGATGTGGACTTTGAAATCCTGGGAAAATAAGATGCATGCATGCATGCATCCAAATGTCTAGAGTCTTTAAACCAGCTGTAAAATGTTGAAATGAGATGTCAGCTACTAGCTGTTGTCTACATTTTTAGTCTGAAGGGAGGTGTGATCATTTAATTGCTAACCAAGTTTAATATTATTATAGTAGTTACATCCTCAGTTCAAAACTTTTTCTTTTCTAGAGCCATTGGAACATATAGGACTGAAGAATCAGAATATTTATCTGCTTTTTTGCATACTTTTATTGCACAAATTATTCCAAGATTTTTTTAAGATCTTACTTACTTTGTTAAAATACATACATTTTTCTCTAACTTTTATTGTGCTTGTAATGGAATAATAATCCCAAAGATGTGTAGAATATCAACATAAAGCATATGTGTGGGTAGCAATTCCAAAATGGCTACGTTTGTGCTCAGTAAGGACATAAGAGTATAATGGCTGGTAAAAGCTGAATATTAAAAGGGGTCTCTGTGTCTTTGCACTGTTGAGATGTTGCTGTGTGCACAGTTTTTTGCAGATCATGGCATTGTCAGGTTCCTTGTCCTCACAGCTTGATTTCATGTTTTCTTTGAAAAGACAGACATATAGGAAATTAACTGTTCAATTTTAATTTTTCTTCAAATTCTTACACAATTCCAAAGGGTGTGCATCCCATTATACTTGAAAACAGATTTTTCATGGAAGTGCCAGATGTTTCTCAAGTAGCCTCATACTTCCCAAATCACCAGTATAGAAGTAAACACTCTTCTTTTTAATGCAGGAATTGTACAAGTTCCTATGACAAGAAGTGAGTGAGAGCAGGAAAATCCAGTTTTTCATGTTGGAACATCTGTAAGACAGTGTGAACTTTGTGTTGCACTTTGGAGACAGATGATAAAGTCCATGTTGTATCTATCCAGGGATATTCATAATCATCTTACAGCAGTTGATGAGACTGCAAGGGTGCTTAACTAACAATCATTCAGGAATTGGTCAATTAGCTATTTTCTTCTTTCTGTTACAAGTAGAATTAAGATAACTTGCACTTTGTCTGTTTCCTGGAAAAATCGCTATCTCAAAATCACGATGGAAGGAGAATCTGTTTTCTACACAATGGCATCAAATTAAGCCACCAACTCAGAGATCGTGCTGTCCTTCCTGGTACGGGGAAGATGGAGAGGTGAGAATAATCTACCTTAAAGGTAGAAGTAGGATGGTTAAAAGTCTTCAATCATTTTTTTTCCAAGGCAGCCCTAGTAGAGTTACTGGGTATAGCTCTTGTGAAGGAACTTTAAACTACATTTGAAAGAGGAAAGGAATAAAACCAGGCTTACTACAGATAAACCTGGGGGCAGTATGCCATTGTCTGAGGGGTGCTGTAGTATCAAAGTCCTTTGGTCTGCCACCTCAGTGGAGGTAGGGGATAGAAATCCATGCAGCAGCAAAGACTCAAGGGTTATTGAATTTTTAGAAACCATGGAAGCACCTGAGAATGGTTACATAGGAATTAGGGCTTGTCATCCCCAAAAGGCAGTAATGAATAGTCCAACTGAAGTGCATTTACACCAGTGCACACAGCATGGCCATCAAGCAGGAGGAGCTGGAAGGTATTGGGCAGCAGGAAAACTGTGGTGTAATTGCCATCATGGAAATGGAATGACTCGCACAACTGGAGTGCTCCAGCAGATTGCCATAAACCCTCCACAAGGGATAGGCAAGGGAGGAGAAGTGTTGGAGTAGCTCTGGATGTTGGGGAGTGTTTCGATTGTCTAGAGCTTGATGGTGATAGTAGGGTGAGTGTTTAAGAGTGAGAGAGAAGGACAAGGCCTTGGTGGGAGTCTGCTATACATCTCCCAAGCAGAATGAAGAGGCAGATGAAATATTCTGTTAGCATCTGGGAGAAATCTCACAATTTCTGGCCCTTGTTCTCTTGGGGGACTTCAAGTTCCCAGATGTCGGCTGGAAATGCAATACATTGGAGAGGAAACAGGCTAGGAGGTTCCTGGAGTGGGGAAGTTAACTTCTTGACACAGCTGATGAGCCAGCAAACTATGAAAGGCAGAGGCTGGACCTGTTGGTTGTGAACAGGGATGGGCTGGTGGGTCATGCGGTGGTTGAAGGCCTCTTGGGCCCAGTAGTCACAAAATGACAGAATTCTTGGTTCTTGAAGAAGTAAGAGGGGTGGGGAGCAGCAGATCTGCTACTTTGGACTTCCAAGAGCATACTTTGGGCTGCTTTGGAGACTGGTTGAAGGTGTTCCTTGGGAGCCAGTCCTGAGGGACAAAGGAGTTCAGGAAGGCTGAACATAATTAAAGAGGGGATCTTAAAGGTATAGCAGGCTGTACACATGTGCTGAGAATGTTAAGCTGACAAGGAAGTGTCTGACATGGCTGAACAGAAAGCTTTGGCTGGAAATCAGGAAAAAAAAGAAGAGCTTATGACCTTTGGAAGAAGGGGTGGAAAACTCACAAGGACTGCAAAGATGTTGTGAGATAATAAAGGGAGAAAATTAGAAATACCATTACCCAGTTAGAAGTTAATCTGGCTACTGCCATGAAAGACGATGAAAAATGTTTTTGTAAATACATCAGCAACAAAATCCATTAGTGAATGTCGAGGCAAACATAGTGGCAAAAGATGAGGAAAAAGCTGAGGTACGTAATGTCTTAATACCTTCATCTTTAATGACAAGACCAGTTGTTCTTTGGGTACCCAACCCTTGACCTGGAAGACAGGATTGTGCACAGAATGAAGGCCCTGTAATCCAAGGGGAATAGTCAGTGACTCGCCATACAATTTAGACGTACACAAGTCTGTGGAGCTGGATGAAGTCCATCCAAAGGTGCTTGGGGGAGCTGGCAGAAGAGCTCACTGAGCCATCTTCAGTCATTTACCTGGCTAACTGGGGAGGTCCCAAGTGACTGGAAATTGGCAGTAGAGACCCCCATCTGTAAGACAGTGAGAAGGAGGATTTGGGGAACTACAGGCCTGTCATCCTGACCTTGGCGCTGGGCAATGTAACGCAGCACATCATCTTGAATATCATCAAATGGCATATGCAGGACAACCAGAGGGATCAGGTGCAGCCAGTGTGAGATTAGGAAAGGCAGGTCTTGCTTGTCCAACCTGATTTCCTTCAGTGATAGGGTGACCTGCCTAATGAATGAAGGAAAGGCTGTGAATGTTGTCTACCTGTGTGTTAGTAAAGTCTTTGATACCATTTCCCACAGCACACTTTTGGAGAGACTGGATTTTCGTGGTGCAGTTGATTGTATTCTTTTCTAGGTAGGAAACTGGCTGGTTGGCTAGGCCCTGAGAGTGGTGGTAAATGAACTAAATCCATTTGGTAACTGGTCTCTAATGGGGTTCCCCAGGGCTTAAGTGTTTGGGCCAGTCTTGCTTCATGCATTTATCAATGATCTGGACAAGGGGATTGAGTGGACCTTCAGTCAGTTTGCAGAGGACATCAAGTCGGGTGGGAGTGTTGATCTGCAGGATGGTGGGAAGGTCTGCAGAGGCATCTAGATAGGCTGGATTGATGGGCTGAGACCAACAGTATGAAGTTGGACAAGGCAAGGGGCAGGTCCTGCACTTGTGTTATAACAACCCCATGCAGGCTTGAGGCAGAGTAGCTGGAAAGCCCCCCTGAGGAAAAGGACCTAGGGGTGCTGGTCAGCAGTGGGTAGATGTGAGCCAGTGTGTGCTCAGGTTGCCAAGAAGTCCAGTGGCATCCTGACCTGTGTTAGGAAGTGTCTGGCCAACAGGACCAGGGCAGTGATTGTTCCCCTATACTGGGCACTCATCTCAAGTGCTGTGTCCAGTTCTGGGCCACTTAATTCAGGAAGGACATTGCAGTGCTGGTGCTTGTCCAGAGAAGGGTAACGGAGCTGATGAAGGATCTAGAGGGTAAGTCATAGTAGGAGCGGATAAAGCAGCTGGGGTTATTAAGAGAGAAGAGGAGGCTCAGGGGAGACCTTATTTCTGTCTACAACTGCCTGAAAGGAGTTTGTAGCCAAGTGGAGGTTGATCTCTTCTCACAAGTAACAAGCAATAGGACAAGAGGAAATAGCTCCAAGTTGCGCTGGCGGAGGTTTTGATTGGTTTTTAGAAAAAATTTATTCACTGAAAGGGTGGTCAGTCATTGGAATAGGCTACCCAGGGAAGTGGTTGAGTCACTGTCCCTGACATCATTTAAAACATCCAGATGTGGTATTTAGGGACGTGGTTTAGTGATGGACTTGTCAGTCACAGGTTGATGGTTGGACTCTGACCTTAAAAGCCTTTTCTAACCTAAATGAGTCTATGATTCTATATAACCAGGGAGGACAATATTTTATCTTACACTGTTTTGTAAAGTGGAGCATTTCAGATGGGTTTGCACTGCTGTTTTCCACTGAGATTCTCTATTGGGCTGCTGCAAGCATATGATGGAGGGATATTTGCAGTAAGAATGCATCAACCCTGGTAGCCTTTACTGTAGCTCGGCTCTGTTTGGATTTAGCTGCTGCCGTTTTTCACCCCTTCTCAGATGGCAGCAGCTCAGCTAGCTCCAGTAAAAGGTTTCTCTATATTGAGATGTGAGTTAACTCAAGTAAGTTACTCCAGAACACTTGCATTTGAGAGCAAAGAAATTGGTAATTAAGAAGCATAGTTGTACAAAAGTAGCATCAGGTAATGCTACGGGAACAAGATGTTTTTCATTCATTTTCTGTGAGGTCCCCCCATAGTGAAACACTTGCAAATGAATGCTGCTATATTGGGAGCCAGTACAGCTCAGACTCAGTTACAGCAGCATTTTGGACCTGACTTTGAGGAAATAAGGCAACATCTGAGTTCCTGCCATGCTTATCAACATGGGGCAAGCAAAGTTCTTCCACTTTTGTGTAGTAGAGGTACCTCTGCATGTTCCTTTTCCTTAATTCTCTTGCTGAGGATGGTTATTGGTTCATACACATCAGCCAGCATGGAGGACTGCTGTTTGTGTGTTCCTGAGCCTTGGACATAGTCTTTGTGGGTAGTTAGTTGGGGTTCACACCTCACAGGGCTGTGACTCTCACCAGCACTGGAACATTAGAAGTTTTTCTATGATTGCTGCTTCAGAGAAATAGAAACAGAGTAGCAAATAATAATTCTAAAAAATAAATTAAATGGTAAAAAAGTGAAACTCACCCAGCTTGCAGTCCTACTTATTTCCATTTTTCAGAGAATTTTATTTGTTTTCTTAAGAGACAAAGCCTTCTTCTTACTCTTCACTTCTTAAACTGGAATGCCACGATAAGAATTGAAAGGGGCAGAGTCAATTTCTTAATTAGAGCTGGGAAAAGTGGGAATATATAATTACTTACCAGACAGCTCGTATAATTTTCCTAAACGTTTTCATGTTTAGCTATACATGTATATAAGTACAAGGAGAGAAAATAATATGTATTCTCATTGTATCAGTGAATAGGATATTCTGAGTATTGTTGAGATTTGGGAGGAAAGCTTAGAAAAGCGATGGTGCAATCTCTGGTGCACTGTGTGACGTAGCCCTATATCGGAGAGCTACAGCTTGAGAGAAAATATAAATCTTTTAAGCTCTAGATACTCTTTTTTTCCCTAGAGGATTACTAGTGGAACAGGAGGACAATTTCTTTAATTCCTTTATCCATAAGTCAGTCTCTTTGGAAAATCTCCAGTTGGTTCTTGATACCCCAGGAAGAATGATAGCCAAACACTTGTTGTTTTTTGACAAATTCTACCTGTCAGTACCAGGGCAATGCGATCAAGATTTTTTTAGAGAAATGCAGACAAACTTTGCTTAATAAATGTGGGATAGAAGATAACAGTGTGTGTATATATGTGTGTGTGTATACATATATTAGAGTATATAAATATATATATATTAGTATCTATATATATATATCTTTTAGTTTATATGTGTAGTGAATTTTTCCTGTTAATTTCCAGTAATTTTCCTTCATGAGACAGAATAATAATAAAATATCTTACGAATGCATAGATTTTTTGTACTACTTTTAGGAACTCCACCTGGCCTTGTCCTGTCATGACTATTCATGTGCATCACTTTTGAATGAACTTTGCATGCCAATTATTCTTTATGTAATAGATCTTTTAGTTTATATTAATCAGTATGAATGCTATCAACACAACTTTAGAGAAAATCAGTATTTTTAACATTATATGGCTTCTTTACTAAATTCTTACTGTGCTTTTATTAATTAAATTATCTTCCAAAAAAAATAGGATGTACCTAATAAAGTACATTATCCCACTAGAAATTCTAAACAAAAGATATTGTGTGGCAACTTGAAATATGACCAAGACAGCTAGCATTGCTGCTTTTAGTAGTTTCAGAATAACATTACACCTACTTAGAACAGCAGAATGTGCCTTGCATATCAGCGTGCCAATGCAAATAATATTCAGTCTTTCTACTATGTTTCTTCTGTGAAGTGCAGTTTAATATTTAGTTACTGATAGTGTCCATTATTATTGTTATGCTTTGGATCAAGGAAAAGATAAAATGGTCTGAATTACAAAGCATCCAATAGCTTGAATTTTCTGCCCAAGGAGTAACAAAAGTAGCGGGCTGCAGTTCAGATTTATATGGTGAATAAGTTTGAGTAGTTTTCTGTGCCATTAGCGGAACAAATTAAACTTTTGCTGCTTGAGTGCATATACCTAAACAGTGTAGTGTGGGAGGATTATCAGCCAGTTAGTCTTATTGGTTTATTGGCAGTAGAGCAGATTTAAACAAAATTTTCCCATGGCAGAAGTACTGTATCAGCGATCACAGAAGTTTTCCTAAGAAATTTATGAAGTGGTATGAAAGTAAATTACCAAAGAGCCATCAAAGCAAGTATGTTATTAATTGACAATTTATTGACTTCATCCTTACTGCTAGTTAAAAGAAAAAAAAAAAAAGGATTAGGATTCCCACTACACTTTGAAAGCTGCGTGAGGTCTTTTGTATGACATTTCAGTTAACCTGTAATTAATTAACTTAATTAAACAAGTATTAGTAAAAGAGTAAAAGCACACTTATTGTGATGAATCTATAAAAATAGTCATAAGATCAATGTGAATAAGTAATGGAAAGTGTGAATCTGGGTCTGGTTAGGGCAGAGTGCAACACCAATAATCTTTGATCTTCTGAGAAACTTAGTCCTTGCTCAAGGAAATCTCTCATAAACATCACTGACTAATTGCTAAAGAACTGCTGGGTCTTCACCCTTTAGCTTACGGTCAAAAATATATTGCTGTTTATTATACTGGACATTTTTCTGTGCTTAGCTTCAATACACTTAATTCAAACAAATTACAATATGATTTTGTTGTTATTTTACCTATATCAAAAGAGTAGAATAGTGATTACAATAGAAAGAAGTGATTTTCTGTTTATTCCAATTTCTTCTATTGCTGCTTCTGGCTAATTATTTATCTCTCTGTGTATCATTTCATCTGCAAAAATATGTGTCACTATCCATGTGAAATGCTATGGGAAATGCCATAAGAATATTTTCAGACTTTTAGTTGGAAGGTATTACATGAAGACTGGAATTTTGTAGTGATGGTAGTTAGGTATTAGTGAGCATGCTGTAGGTTTTATAAACATCTAATATTTGATATAGGAATTTAATTCCTACTAATTATACGTAGAAGTGGAGGTCTCCTTAAAAAAAAAAATCGTAAGCTGTTTTTTCCAAATCATTCATGTACATTTTATATTTAGAGCTTTTAAAATGTCACACTTAATTAAGACATGTAGATTTAATGACAGGAGTATTTTTCCTATTACTAATAATCCCTAAAGCCTAATGCATGTAAAACACAGGAATTCTCTCCTTTTCTGCCTCTTTCTGACAGCTGTGAACTTTTTCGGTTGTTTTCAGTGGCTGGTAAATCGTGTTCCAGGTAGGAGGGAGAATGCTTGGCTTTGACTCACAGTTTAATTTCTTGAGAAAATACCATTCTGTGCAATATGTCCACAATAGAAGCTATTACAGAATATTTTTCTTCACTATCAGATTTTTTGGCCAATTTACCCCTGAAAGCAGTCTCCTGGAAATCTGCTTAATCAGTAATACTGTTTAGAAAACAAACATTTTGTAAGAATCTGTCCTTTTTCATTAACAGCTGCAAACATTATAAATAAATCTAAGTCTTTTTTTTTTCAGTCACTCATGATATGCTTACTTTCTTTGATATTGTCAGTTCTACCTACTTTGTTCATGGTACTTCAACTTTGATCTGGGCTAATTGCCATTAAATTCACACCACTCACTGACTTGGCAAGCCAGAGCAAGTTAATGCTATTCATCATCAGGAGACCAGTTACTTTCTTCTGTCCCCTCTAGGCATGTGCTTGTTTGTTTAACAGCAAAATGATTTGAGCAGTTTTACATGTGCAGCTCATACATTTTCCTTATGAAAGTCAATAGCACAGCAGAGTTCTACAACTGGAAGTTTTTAAATATGTTTATTGCTTAAGACATAGGTATATTTAATTTTTTTTCCTTGCTGCTTCAGATGCTGTTTCTATCCCACAGTAAGATTTCATAGGAGGTATTTAGAGTTTGTCCTTGTGTCAAGGAAGGATTTTTGTCTGTTTGATGCTTCTTCACTTTTCAGAATACAGACTGCTTTTGCCTGCTAAAACTATTAAAATACATTTAAATGAGAGAAATACAGGCTTTTTTTCTAGGGCTGGTTTTCCCCTCCTCAAATGTCACTGGCTGGCTGATCTTGGGAGAGGAAAAGACAGAATCTCCCAAGTCACTGTCTGTCTTGAACTTGCTTGTTGTCTTGCTGGGCTGATGTGGTAGCTTCTGGGTACTGCATAATTTACCAGTGTTAATGCTGGTAGGAAGGAATTAATTTATTAAGTAAGCCTATTTATTATTTTTAAGCATTTAAAATATTAAAATTATATTTTAAATATTAAATCATTCTGAGGAAGCAAGTATATTGTATAAGTTTCATATCTATGAACTTGGTATTTTTTCTCCAAAAGTAGGAGGATTACATTCAGTGGAAAATGGGACAGTGGTTATTTTTAACCCCCTAGTGCAATACTACCCTCAGGAATCATCTCTTGACCAATAATAGTTCATCTTCCCTGAGAATGTAATGAATTGAGGCCAGCTGTGACATCTAACACATTAATAATAAGATAAGAATAATTAAAAGCATGAAGTAGATTTTTATAATATGTGGTGTTAAATTGAATCAGTTTGAAACTGATGAAAAACTTGTTTGGCAGCATTATTGCTAAATCCTGCTGAAGGCAGCTTGGGAGATAATAATAGTAGTTGAAGCCTTTGCTGGTGTGTTTCTTGAATCCTTCATAACTTTTTGACCTTCATTAATAATAATTTTTTGCACCATGTAAAGAATAGTTTTGATATGATCACCTCTGTTTAACAAAAAAGAGGGGGAAATGCAGTTGAAAATTCAGAACATAATTTTGAGTGTAGAAAAAAAAAATACCACTGCTGCTTCTTGCTTCCCTCCATTCAAATTGAAATTTCTGATTTGATCAAAATTATTTGAGGTGTGTTTTTGGGGGTTTTTTTTTGGATTTTTTTTTCTTTTTAATGAGCATCTTTTCTTTGAGGTTTTTTCTTTTTTTTTTTGGTTATTTTATCTTCATTATTTCCAGTTAGTGGTACCATCTAGTGTTTCTAGTGTTTTTCAGTGTCTGTCTTAAACCTGCAAAATTCATGTTACTGGAATATTCTTTTAATTTTAATTTGATTAGACTGCAGTGAATGCTTATATCACTGTGTGGCACAATTGAACAGTCTAATGCAGTTTTTTTGAATTTTGATAATGAATGTAATGAAATTATTTCTTCATGTCAAATAAAAGCAATGGATAAAATGGATAGGGGAAAAAATGTGACACTGGTTTGATGGGAAAAATGAAAGATAAAACTGAATTTGCAACAGGACCCAGCAAAAGCAATTGGACAACAATTCTCATTTGGGAAGTACTAAAAATCAGCAGTGTTGTGGTGAGCTGCATCCAGCTGCAGTGCCATCATTGTCTGTAGGTGGGATAAATGTGAGGGTTTGGTACCTGGTCCATTTTTGTTCTTGCAGTTCTTTTTCTGGATAGTAGCAGTATTAAGAATCAGTTTAACAGAAATACTTCATGGTGCCATCATTGTTCAAACAAGTTCACACCACAGCAGATTGCCTGTCAAGTGCAGGATGACAATCAAAGCAGAGCTCAGCCAGGTGCCAGAAGCAATGTAGCCAACTGTGGAAGTGAGCAGCCTCACCTGCACTGACTCGCTTCTTGCTTCTAATATCCCACACTAATAAGAAAAAAATGATGCTCACGACAGTTCTGTCAAGTGGATATGTTGGAAATTGTGGTGTGAGAGCATGAATAGTAGCCTTAATGTTTAAAGATTTCAAACTACTGTGCAGATGTTGTGTTCAGAATTGTTTTGGGTCCTTAGGGCCCTTCATCTCATTTTGCAATGATGTAGTGTAAAAGCTTGTTGTTTGTTTGGTTTTGCAATAGTTTTCCCATAAGACTCATATTAATGTTCAGGAAGCAAGACTTAAATAAGAGACTGTTTCTTGTTTTAGTAAAGTTTGTATTCTTGCTCCAGAAGAATAAAATGTGATGTGAGACAGTTAAATACAGTAAAAACTGAAATAAGCTGTCCAAGCTGAAGTCACTGGACCACCCAGGTCTTGGACCACCCAAGGGACCAGCAACAAGCAATTGCCTGAAAGAGGTGGCCTTTTGCTGAAGGTCGAACAAGTTGTATTGCAGACCTTGGATATATTTGGTAGTGATTTCTTATTGCAGTTGGCTGCCTACTGGAGATGGTCCTCATTCTAAATTCCCCCTGTATCAGTAATCTCCCTGTAAAAATGGCATCTCTTACTTACTTCTGAACTTAACAATTTTTTTTTTGTCTTTATAGGACAAAAGTAAAATTAGTGACTTATCGATGTGTTGCTGCTAAGTAGAGATTTCAAGTTACTGTAGAGTTGTGTAGTGTCATATATAAAAAAGATTTTTGAGAAGGGGGATATTTGGTGTCGTTGGTAGGGTTTGCAATGAGAATTAAATTGGAAGCACTCATGTAAACAATTCTTACTTTAACCACATTTATTAGGCTTCTATTCATAAGAAATACTGCAATATGAAACCAGGTAATTCAATGTTAGAATTACTGTGTTTGTAAGCTTCAATGGCCTTTGGAAAATGTAGAAAATATCTTTATTTGAAGTTTTTCTAAGTGATGGATTTTGCCCTTAAATTCACAGTAAAAAGATGTATATGAGTGTGTAAATATTTTCTGTTATTAAAAATAGACTCTAAAAATAGAATTTAAATTTCCTGTGGCAATCATAATTTCAAGATGGTTTCTCATTCTGTTCTTTTTAAAAATTTACTAGATAAAAGTGTAAGTTAACCACCCAAAATCAACATTTTTATGTGCGTGCTTTTGCAGCAACAGTTTTATTCTAGTGATGGTAACATACAGATAGAAAGGATACAAGGAGGGTTTGCTGACATGTAATTAACTGTTATGTGAGTTAAAAATCCTCCATCGTGTATCAGTAAAATCTTCTATTCCTATAATCTTGTTTTAGTAGCTAGAGAAAATATTTAAAAGTAAACAGCTGTATCTTATGCAAACCTTCTCTGAAGTATATGTCTTTATTTCTTTAGCATTCTTTTCAATTGTTTTATTTAACATCTAATTATCTGATTTTTCTTTTAATCCTTTCTTAAAACCAGAATAAAGGTAGCATCAAATTTCTCCTTTTTGCAAGCTGGGTGAAGCACTTTTTAATTAATTTCACTCCTGCTAGAGGAGTGAAGTTTATTTTATAGCTATAAATCCATGTACTTTTGTAATATTTTTTTAATCTGAAATGACTAAAAACATTGTTATGACTCTGTTGAAAGACACAACCCCTGTACCTTTACATGATAGGAAGAAGCTTTTGAATAAAGAGGACTTAAATTAAAGCCCTGTAGCAGGGTTAAATGTTGTACTTGTGTGTTATTGTGGAGATTTATACATGTTTACACTAATTTTGATCTGTGTATTAATAATAATTTAATTATCAAATTAATATTATTCATATATAAGTTTCACAACTACTGCGTTGTAGTTTCATCGAATGATTTGGCTTGGAAGGGACATTAAAGATCGTCAAATTCCCTCCTCACCTTCCATTGAACCAGTTTGCTCAAAGCCCCATCCAGTCTGACCCTTCATTATTTAATTATGTTAAATAATGATGGGGCCGACCTCAGAAAAACATACCCAAACTGGGTTTTTAAAATATTAATTTATGTATGTGGATTATGAGAATATAGATAGACTTGAGTCATCCACATCATGAAATGCATTACATGTGCCAATGTAATAATAATTTTAAGTCAGTTTTGTTTGACAAAACCTCAGTTCACATGTCCTACAAGCCATAAAGCCTTCTCCTTTTACCGCTTTATAGTCAACTGAGTAAAACAAACAAGTTCTGAGATAAAATAGTATATTAATATTTTAAAATATCATTTAATAAACAATATGATGAAATAGTAATAGTGATGAAGGAAGTGGTCAGTATTATTTATAGGTATAGAGATAAGCCTTGCATTCTCATTACTAACCTTTCTAATTTTCCTCCAGTTCTCTAATGCTAATAAGTCATTGCAAATCCATGTAAACAGACTCCCGATGAACAGTTTTACTGAGGGGAATGTTCTCGGCAGGGCTTTGTTAACCTGATGTTCTGTGGTTTCGCCTCATAAAACTAGCAAAGGGCTCTCTGCATGGAATGTTAATGGGGTGAAGTAATGAATGCAGGATGGGATATAAGATTCAAACATGCATAAACTTGGGGGTTTGGAGGAGATCCTTGCAGACAGTAGCAAAGATAAAAGCTTTGGAATTTTTTTTTGTTTTTTTTAAGCCAGCAGTTGGATCTCTGCTGGAAATCTGGCTTTGAAATAAGAACGTAAGAAAAGAATTAGAAATTAAGCTACATAAATTTCTTTTAACTTGATCTTGGTGAAAGAAACAAGTTCAGGGTCATCCCTGAGGTTTTAACACGGTTTTAAAAACTATTCCTCTTTCAAAACATTCTTCTAACTTATGTGCTTTTTAGTTCTGCATAAAGAGATTTTCTCTTAAGGGGGAGGTTGCTTGTACTATACTTTTGCTTTCTTTTCATAAGTGTATTTTGAGAAACATGCAACTGAAGTAATTTCAGTTCCTGGAATTTGTAATTGCTTTTGTGGGGAAATGTATTCAGTGTTTTGTATTCCTTATATACTTGATTCCTGAGGAATCAAGCAGTTGAAATTTTTATACAAGTGCAGTGCTAATTAGTTGCATTGTTCAGGCATGACCTGATCTTGAATTTGTTGTCCAGGGAATGGAAACCTCTATGGATGAGCTGGTTTTGCTCTGAGTGATATTTGTTGGTTGAGGGCCCAGATCAGGTCTGGTGAGGCAGGTGTATTTATTTTTGTTATAGTAAAGCCCACCCATAACTGTTCATCTGAGGATGTTGATCAGATCATATCTCCTTAATGACTTGGTCACTTCATCCTCTCACTACTCAGTGTGCAAGTTCTGCTGCATCAGAATGGCTAACCTGAAGGGCTTTAACCTTTCTCTGTAAATTTATTAGAAACATGACAGCAAGAGAAGATGTGTAACTGTGATTGGAAACAGATCATCCATTTTTCTCGGGGAGGGGATGTACTATTTTTTTTCCATGAGACAATTCTTAATTTCTTATTTAAATACAAACTGTCCAGTTGCATAGGATTCCACAATATGGAATAACCAGTAGTGATGCTGCAGAGAATCAATACAGCTTATTTTGGGAATAACTACTTCTCCAGATTTGAGGAAAGAAAATTGATGGCTAAACATTGGCAGTGGTGGGTATGATAAACTAAGCACTGTGAAAACTGCTTACTAGGTAATTTTAAAAGTAGATAATCTCAGCTGTTTGATAGCAGACGAGACCTGATCAAACTCAAATTTGCCTATTTGGTGGCATTTGCATTCACAGGTTTGCATCTATGTTAAATGAAAGAATGGGAGTAGATGAGGCTAGATTATTGCTCTCAATTTTTACCAAATTTTGAGATAACAATTCCATAGCACTGGAAAAAATACAGGTGTTGGGTTTTTCTGGGGGTAGGGCTAAAGAAGAAGAAGGGTTGAAAGAGAGACAGTATAGCCTTTGTAGTACTAGCATTGCTGACTGGAACCAGTTATAGATAAATTATGGAATATGTGTATGGAGTGCAGTAAAAATGGTCATGAGAGAAAGTGGAATGTGAGATGCTTACCTCTGTCAGTCAAATATTGTTAGAATGAACAGTAGCACAATTAATATGTTGTAATGATTTATGTGGGCTTGTTTAATTTACCTGTTTTAAATAATGAAGTGTCTTAGCTTATTCTTAAAAAGGTAGGTAAGAGATAGCTTTATAAACTGTGTATATTGATAAGGAAATAGGTTTTTGAAGCTTTTCAGAATCTGTATTGTAAATATCAGAACAATTTATGAAGGGTGATCAATGTATTCTCTAATACTTGAAATGATAGAACCTAGTGTGGGCTTTTTTAGAAGTTATATTCGAGTACAGCTATGTTTGAAGTCTAATTGAAGAAAGTTCTGCCACCTGCTTTTCTGTAGAATTAATTAAGTGGATGGATCTTGACACATTGCTGTCTCTCACTTAGTACATGATATAAAAGATTACTGTGGTAGAAATCCTGTTTGGTAAATAAGCAAATAATGAGTCATTACTGTTCTTCCTCAAGAGTTTTTTGCTAACTTCTTGATTTGTAGAACTCTGTAGTACTTGCTATGAAGAAAATACTTCAAAAGAGTAACATGCAACTTAATGATTGTCTTGGACATTGTTTGACATATTAAATACAAGCAGGATATGTGGTGATGACTAAGATTGGAACTGGCCCCACTCTTGCAGGCATTGAGTTGTGCTCTCAGTAAGTTGCACAATGCTTGTTTCTGGTCTTTCGGGTTACTTCAAAAGGAGAGGGTTTTTTTCTCCTGTTTGATAGCAAAAGTTAGAAGAGGTTTTTAATGAAGGCTTGAAATATTTGAATTTTAACCATCTGTTGAATATGTTGTGTATTGGTTCATGGAACAGTGATTGCAATGCAGTGATGGCAGCCATCACTGCAGGTGTCTGCATGGATAAGGGTCTTTATCAGTGCCTAATGAAGACAGAGAATTTGGATGAGAAGTTGGCTGAAAGCCAGACAAGATGAGTTGATGGCAGGGGTTGGAGAGAAGCAGCCTGGAGGAACCCTCAGAGGTTATGTTATTCTTCAATGAATGCAACTACTATTAATTCTTGGAGCACAGAATTTTTTATTGGCTAGATGCTCATTTGGCCAAACTAGTTTAGTTTTTGTTCTTTCCTCCTCAAAAAAAAGGGAAAGCTGGTTTAACGGGACAACTTTTGCTAACAAATATGTAAGAGCATTATTGTTTCGGAAATTAGGAGTATGTAGTGGCAGCTCCAAGTAATGTAGAGCCAGGTCGTAGAATCACAAGCTAAAAATCAGAGTATTCTTATGGTTATTCAGTTTTTCTTTAGTTAATTTTCTTTTTTGTACTTGCATTTTTCAAATATAAATGAATTCTCAGTCATTGAAATGTGGAATGAGTCTTTAATCAAGTTCACTTTTACTTTGTGATTATGAAATGTAGGACACTGAACCTCCTTTTAACTTCCAATATAGTGATGCATCAAGTATCTGTTGGGGCTCTTAGTTTGCAAGATTGCTTAATTAGAATATTTTTATTACTTATGATAATTTATCCTTATAACTGTCTTTTAGTCTAATTTTGAAGTAAAACTTTAGCTAGTTGCTCTTAAAGGACAACTATGAATGGAATAAGCAGATATGGATCATGCATTTTGCTATCTCTTTTGAAGAATTACTCCATGTGCTGCTTGAAGAAAAGCAAAGAATAATGATTACAGATGAAACTTTGAGAGGTTCTGCTTCACATTCGTTTAGGAAGGTTTATTTATTGTTTGAATTGTGCCAAAATATAAGAAAAATATAAATTCCGTTACTTAAATCTCATATCAGAGGGTCAGTGATATTTCACATTTTCAAAACAGAATCATAGAATGTAAGTTGCTGCATGAATATGACACAAGCAGACAATATTTACTTTATATATTTACTTCTGCCTCACTGGAATGAAAGAAGTTGCTTTTGACTGGTAAAACATATAAACCTTCAACTAATATGACTTTTTAATGTCTGTCCAGGATTGAAAGTTGTGTAGTCTGGTTTAAAACTGAATGATAAAGCTTGCTGTGAGAATAGAAGCCTGGAAGCAGAAGTCAGCCAAAAGTTGATTAATGGCTAGTAGTCACATTTAATTCAGTTCTAAGTGTGGTATTTACTAATAAAGCCGCTTTGGCAAATCTTCAGTGATTTGAGGTAAAAGTTTCACTCACATGAAATTTAATAGGTGATTGGGATGGTGTTGCATCATTTGTGAAAAGAGGTGCTTGTAAATCTGCTCCATTTGAAAAAAACAAAATAAAATATGTAAAATATGACTCTTAAGCAGTGTTAAAATATCTCCACTCTGTCAAGTTTAGGGTTCTTGATTCACAATCCCCATTGGCCTCAGCACGTTTGACCCTCACCAAAGTCGTGGGAAGCTTGTAGAAGTCCTATAGGTCATACACTCTCCTGAGTACTAGGACTTGCAGAAGACCCAGAGAGTCCCTACATATGCACTCCAAGACTCAGGAATTAATTATTTTCCAAGAAACTAAACATTAGTTCTTCAGCTGTTTGTAGCAAGAGCCTTTCTTTAGTATTTTTAAACTTTTCAACAGGGTTATTTTATGCCAATACTAGTAAAAGTTGTATTGTTTGCTGAAAAGGTCATGAACCTAGTAGGATTTGGGGTCAGAACAGAGCATAGGAAGTCTAATGTAGGTAGAGATTGGATGGCTAGCCCAGCAAAAGCCAGATTAATCTGTATGTGATGCCAGGAACCTCATAAAAGGAATGTTTTCAGTATTTTACTTTTTTCTAATGTGCTGTCCCCTTCTGCTCCTTTAAGCCCTGTGATCACGATATTTTGACCTAATGGGTATCACATATACCTTTTAAAAAAGAAAATAAATGCATTAGAAGAAGAGTTTGGACTAGCAAGAAACTTGCAGAAACTGTCAAGTTATATTACCTCTGAAATGTAGGAAGCAAACACTAAAAATTACAATCTGAATCCTCAAGCTTGGGAAGTTAGAATAAAGTTGTGACAAATATTTCATGTTGTGACTGACATTTGAAGAATTTAATGGTTTTAGGTTATTTAAACAGATCTGCTCCAATGTTTTGTTTAAAAGAGTGAGTTTCTGTAGGGCATTTGTTGCTTAATCACATGAACTATGATTGTGGTATCATAGGAGCAAAATTATTATTCTTCCATAAATATTTAATCTTAAAATTTGGATTAAAATTTTTTCTCAGCTGCATTTCTTTATCCTTTTAGCAGAGCAGAGATTCCATGAAAAGTCTTTCGAAATTTTGGTTTATTTTTGCTTGTTTTGTTTTTAGTACACTGCAAAGGAAAAGATGCAGGAAACTAGAACTGAAACAATTATTTTTTAGATTGTTAGAATTCAGGGACTCTTCTCACATATGTCATGTTTGACAGAGAATTTAAGTTAAAGCTTAGACTTAATGTACCAATTTGTAGCTTCCTTTTCCCTTTTATTTATTGGAAAAACCCTAAATGTTTCTTAAGATAGAGAGTTCTTCTCTACCACTATCCCATAATTCAAGTATTAAGTAAGTAGGAATAGTTGTGTTCTATGAAGCTGTTATCACTCTTACTACTGTGTGGCTGCTGCTGAAAAGGTCAGCTAGCTGCTGCTGCTTGATTTGCTCTTTTTTGGCTTCTTCATTTGATAACCCAAATCAGAATAATTCTACTTCCTTGAAATGTCAAAGACCTAGATCTGTCTTCACCTGATAAAGAACAGGCATTAGGGCTTTAGAACTGTCACTGCAGCCTCATTAGGTTGTGCTGCTGTTTTATAGATTGGTCTGTGGCACAGCTCCTTGACAGCTATGTCCTTTGTTAACACCTTTCTTATCAAGCTTTGCTTTCTGCTTTCTCTGCTGCTTATTTATTTGTTTCTTCTTCTGTGAGGTCTGGCAAAGACAAAGTATTTGGCTTTTTGTTGCTGTGTGAAAGAGCACAATCAGTAGCTGCAGCAATGGCAAAAGCAGGGTTAGGGCAGTGCTTTAAACTGGTGACAGGAGAGCAAGTTTTGTATAGAGTGAGAAGTTTGTTTTACTTTGCCACAATTAGAAAGTGATCACATTCTTGTGAGTACAACACTAGATATTATTGTCTTGAGAGGTCTCCTCAGGAGTTGTTTAGCTGGTTAATTTGAACAGTTTGTTACTTCAGGCTGCTTGTGCTCTTGCAGGACTGTGATGCAGAGAATCCTGTGTACATGTGGTAAAGAAGACAGTGAAAGGAGAATGATCTAAAATAAATTCTCTAGTAACAGTCTTACTGTCATAAAGAGAAATATTTTATGTAATTGAAATACTGTCTTTCTGGAAAAGGGGAGAAAAAGGAAGTTACATTTAGCTGGTAGGGAAGCCGCTGATGCAATTACTGTGTGTACTAGAAGTGCAGAGTGTAGGGCAGGCTCCTTTCAATGTTTTTGCAATACTGGGAAATGACAATCGTATAATGATTGGGATTGGAAGGGACCTAAAAGATCATCTCCTTCCAATCCCCTTGCCATGGGCAGAGACACCTTCTGGTAGACCAAGTTGCTCAGAGCCCCATCCAGCCTGGCCTTGGACACTTCCAGGGATGGGCCATCCACAACTTCTCTGGGCAACCTATTCAGCGTCTCACCACACTCAGAGCAAAGAATTCCCTTCTTATACCTAATCTAAACCTACTCTTTTAAAATTTGAATCAATTTATTCTTGTCCTATTGTTTCGTGCTCTTGTAAAAAGTGCCACTCCATCTTTCTTGTAGGCTTCCCTCAGGAACTGGAAGGCTACAATTAGGTCACCCTGAATCCTTCTCCAGGCTGGACAATCCCATTTCTCTCAGCATTTCCTTGTATGAGAAGAGCTCCATCCCCCTAATCATCAACAGGTCCACATCCTTCCTGTGCTGGGACCCCAGCGTTGGGTGCAGCACTGCAGGTGGGGTCTCAGCAGAGCAGAGGGGCAGAACCCTTCCCTCGCCCTGCTGACCACGCTGCTTTGGATGCAGCCCAGGACATGTTTGGCTTTCTGGGGTGCAAGTGCACTTTGCTGGGTCATGTCCAGCCTCTCACCCACCACCACCTCTAGTCCTTCTTGAAAGTGCTGCTCTGGATCTCCAGCCTGTGTTGATAACCGGGGGTTGCCCCAACCCATGTGCAGTGCCAGCACTTGGTCTTGTTAAACCTCATGACATTCCCATGGACTCATTTCCCAAGCTTTTCCAGGTCCCTCTGGATGGATCCTGTTCTTCAGGTGTGTCAACAGCACCACTCAGCTTGGTGTCATCTGCAAATTTGCTGAGGGTGCACTCAATCCCTTCATCTACATCATTAATGAAGATAATGAATAACACTGGTCCTAGTACCACTTGTCACTGATACCCACTAGGGCTCAGAGCCACTGACCACTACCCTCTGGATGCACTTTCTTACCCATCTAACAATTCACTCATCAAATCCTTCTCTCTCTAATTTAGAGAGCAGGATGTCAAAGGCTTCACAGAAGTTCAGATAAACAACACCTGTAGCCCTTCCCATGTCCATTGATGTATTTACTCTGTCATGGAAGGGCACTAGGTTGGTCAGGCAGTTCTTGCCCTTGATGAAGCTGTACTGGCTGCCTCATCTTCTCCACGTGCCTTAGCACAGCTTCTAGGAGGATCTGTCCCACAATTTTCCCAGGCACAGAGGTGAGTTTGACACCTCAGTAGTTCCCAGGGGGTCCTCCTTTCTACCCTTTCTAAAGATGGGTACAGTGTTTCCCTTTCTCTGGTTAACCAGGACTTCACCTGACTGCCATGACTTTTTGAGTATCATGAGGCTTGGCAGCTACATCAGCTAATTCCCTTAGGACTCTGGGATGCCTCTCATCAGGTCCCATAGACTTCTGTACATTCAGGTTATAATTATTTATATTATTTTGTTTTTTATATTTATCATATAATATGCAAAACCTGATTACATTAATACAACAGGCTAGTTTCCCTGACTACAGTTTTTATTGGAAAAGGATGGGGATGCTGAACGTAACTTCCTGTAAAATTTTAATTTGATTACTGGAAATATAAACCCTTACCCTGTTTTGTCTTAAGTAGCAATGACAACAGATTCTTAATTATAAGAGTATTATTGGAATGCATTGTTACAACCTGCAAAGAGATTTAAAACTTACCGTCTATTATTTTGCTGAATTGCTCTGAAAGTTAAGTCATGGTTATAATGGAAAACTCAACAATTATTAACTCTATATGTATAAACCTATACATGTTTTTCAGTCAATAAGTGTTTCATGAGATTGCAACTAGTGAATATTTTTTTGATAGTAATAGTATTTGAAAGATGTATTTAGGCTTATCCACTGCCAACAAGATGTTCAAATGGCAAAAAAAGATAATTTTCTTTGAAATAGCAGACTGGCCAATCTCCTAAGTGTCTTCTGTTTTCAGTCATTTCTTTATTCTCCTTACATTGTCACTGTGCACTGCATTTCCCCATCTCCATTGAAACTCTGCCTCAAAAACTCTTCTTTTGTGAACCTATCAAGTGTCACAGAAGCAAGAATTGGAAAAGGGTTTGTTAGGTCACCCAGTCAGCCTTGCTGCTGGTGTAGTGAGGAGAGGTCAGCAAACGGGTGGTTCAGTCTCCTCTGATCTATTTTCAAGTAACTATTGGCACATTCAGTATAAAACCCAGCAGTCACCTGTAATTTCTGCTAAGTACTAATGGACTTGGTCCACATAACCACAGTGTTTCAAACATCATATTATGAAAAAGTTTTGGTTTTTATTACTGAATCAGAGATCTTTGAAAGAAACTAAATGTTGATGGTAAGAAGCCAGTGTCTGTGAAGATGTAGGTAATGTATATATAGTGTGTATGCATGTGTTCCTGTTGCTAAGGCAGGAAAGTCCATACGTGGTATTTGAAGAGACAGGAGTAGTGTCTCATAGGTGCTTGATACCTAAGATGATAGCCACCCTGACCACAAAAAAATTAAATAAATAAAGCAATCTGGGGTGCCCAGAAAGAAAATCAAGCCTAAATAAATAAATTCTATAATACATAATTATCTGACATGTGTAATGGATTTCATCTGTAAAACTGAAGCCTGTAAAGGCTCTGCTCTACAGATAAAAGGTAATGCAATCTGAACTGGTAGTTTGATGCAAGTGAAATCTTTTCATGTCTTTTGGGATATATGTAATTGTTTAACTATGTAATAAAAAACAGGTGGACACTAGACTGATTTAATAGGGGATGATGAAGAAGTAGAAAAGACAAAAAGTTTGACCAAGTACATATATGCCCTTATGTATACATATATATAGGTATGTATATACAGGTGCTATTGTCTCTCTATCTTGAACTTTATATTGGATGTTTCCTATATTTGAAGAGAATAATCAGGTCAGTATCTAATACCATAGCTTTGTTGTTGGGCTTAGCTGATCTAATTAGTTGTATGTGAAAAGATGATGCTCTTGTTATTCTGAATGTTATAGGTGCTGTGGTTATGAGCACACAGATTGCTTACATCCACTGTCAGTATCAGACCAGTCTTAAGCTGACTTAAATGCATATGTGACCTGATTGGATAATTGGTACAATTAAAGATAGTTTGATCCTATCCCTTTGAGAGAGTGGAAACCCTCCATGGGTTCTAAAAGAAATAGGAATGTCTGACAAGAATCAGAGGCAAAAAAATCATGCTATGTTCCACTCAGTTTAGGCTGTAAATTTTATAATAGCCTGATTTACAGCCTGTGGAGTTCAGGATTGATTCATTTGCTGCAGTGTGCTTACAGTTGTTGTTAAACTCTGACTATGCTGTCATTTAGGTAACAGCAAGCTTTTCAACCCTGTAGGAATAATGGATAATGTGTGTTAGTTTCTTGTAGTCAGGTAACTAGATTCCATGACTTAAAAAGTAAATGTGCTAAAGTATTTTATTTTACCTTTTTATTTTTTTCCCTCAAATTTTCCTTTTTCTTTTTTTCCTTAGTCCTGGCAGCAGCTTCTAACAGAAACGCAAGAACAGTACCTGGAAACTGTTCTGTTAGTAAAGGAGAACAGAATATCTTCTTGATTTAGTTGGAGAACTTAGTGCCCCATAGCTTTTACCAGGAACCTCCTACGCATGCAAGGATTAATACATATTGAGATTTCTTTCTTTCTGGATGAACTTGTGCACCAGGGATGTTTCATGTTTGCTTTTCAGAACCAAAACCTTTCAGCAGGTCTTTTCATAAGTAGAATTAGAATTGCTAGTGTCAAATCCAAAATGTTTATCTGAGAAATCCTGATTGAATAGAATAAACAAATGTCTGGGGAAAGATTTTATCTGATACAGTAGCTCTGTAGTTTAGATCTCTGTGGGTATTCTGGTCAGAAGTGCAATTAAGACAGTTGTTAGCATTCTGTCTCTTTGTACATTCTCTCTCTTTGTAATGTTCTTAGCATTAACAACCAACATCTTTCCCAAATGCCCAGAAAAATCCATATGCCTTAAGAGGAAACTCCCTGTTAGTTCCAAATTATGAAGAAAGCTGATATCTTTGCAGCCATAAAGTCAGCTTCATGTGTAATGCACCCCACAATTCCCCCAGCTGTCGGCTGGCATGACAGCTATCAACATAATCACTAGACATGCTCTGTGGCTCTGACCCTTTCCTGCCCTTTATATAGGAAAGTGTCTGTTCCATGAGCTAATGATCAGACACAGATAATAAGGCTTTCCTTACCCCAGAAAACTACTTCAAGGCTGTCATGCTCTCCTAAGTAAGGGTCTCTTTAGCCCTAATACAGCCTCTGCTTCCCTCAAAAGTAACAGAGCTTTGAAACTTCGCTACTGCTTTAAAAACTGTATGTCAAGCATTGTTTGACCAGTTACTCCAGAAGTCACGTCAGGCTGTTGCATCTTCGAAATTACTAGCTGGCTCCAATATACTTAGTTATGGTCAAAGCCTTCTCTCCTACTGATAGCCATTTTCATTTCTTCTAACTTTTAAAAGGGTTATGCATTACAGTCATTGCATAACATGGCCAGTTGTGGTTATTTCTGTAGTACAGTAAGAAACTATGTGATTTGCTGCTAATTTTCCCTTTAATTTATTGCTGAACTCACAGGCACTCTGGTAAGTCCTTAAAAGAAGAAAAGGGCAAATACAAGCTCTCATTATCATCAAATATGAATTCACTTTTTATGGGGATTTAATTACATTTAAGAAGTTGTGGTACTGCATGCCATTTTGCAGACCTCATTAGAATTTTTCAAATCTGGATTTCAGACGTTGGCTTCTGAATTCTTGTGTAGGGAAGTAAATTATTCTCATTTTCAAAGTGCTGGGAGCTCAGCAGGTGCATCTTGTTGATACCAAAATGTTTTATGCAATTGCTTCAGACTTGTATCAACTACTGTATTGCTTTGTAGAATTTAACTGCATGTTTCCCAGTGTAGTGGGACTTCAGTGGTGTTTGGGATTTTGTGTCCTGAGATGAAATTATTATTTACAAACTGTGATTTTCATTCACAGAATCATTCTCGAACTCAGATTATTTTCTGTTTTAGAGTTCAAAGTACTCTTATTTTCAGTTGCTTTCTTGTTTCTTTCTGCTCTATTGATTTTGTGAGAATAAACAAAAGTAGAATCTGTAAATAAACGTTTGTGAGATGTTTATGAATAGTGCCTGGATGAGCTGCTGGAGAGAATGGAGTAGGTTGTGAAAAAGTTGGCCTTGGGAAATTGAGAGTGAGGGAGAAGCAGGTTTGCCTTCATTGAAGGATCATGGGAATGGCTGTTTTCATCCTGCAATGTGTATGCACAGTTGGAGGCAAGGAGGCTTCCACTCAGTTTTGCAGAATTAGATGCAAACGTCATAGCCTTTGCACCTTAAATGATGGTCCTTAGGATATGGTGGGGTTTATGGTAATCATCATTTTTATTGAGTAGACTCAAAATGTTAGACCACCTTGGATGATGGCATTTAGAGCCAACTGAATATCATTATTATAATTTTACAACCTGGTTATGTAATCTCCATCTCCAAGTAGCTGTAACAATGGTTTAGAGTTCTGTTGATATGATTAACTTAATTTCTGAGGTTGTTTTATTCTGTTTTATTTATTAAGTAGTTGTCATTGAATGAATCTTCAACACAAAACAAACTTTGTATTTATTTCTTTTGATTGCTTTGGGACATTACAGTGCATTGCAACTTGTGTTAACTTCTGGATTTTCAAACTTGTGAACGGTATGAAGCCTGCTGCACTGCAGAGGGCCTGTTTTCACACAGGTGAAGCTCCAACCCTTTTACCACAAAAGATCGAAAGCTGTTATGTTGGGAAAGTCAGAAGGCTCTTTGGGGAGCTGCAGTGGGAAGTTTTAGTGGGGGGGAATAGAGTAATGGTCACTGAATGTTTGGCATATTTTCTGGGTTTTGATTTTTGTTGGGTGATATTCCACTGAACATTGTAAACATTTATGCTTCTGTAGCTCATTCCTGTTCTCTCTCTTCTAATAAATTATGGAGCTGTTTGCTCTGTTCCTACAGCCTTTCACCTAACACTAAATGTCTTCTTCCCTGTAAATTACCAGTATATTCAGGAAGCCATTGAATGATTGGTGGCGATTTAATCTGGTTTTGTGGAAAGGGAAGGTTGGGAAAGAACTGGCTTTTTGCAGAGGTACTGATGATGGTGGATTTTTGTAGCTAGTTTAGCAAAGTCTGCCTGAGAGCTACAGAATGGAGGTTGTAAGGACATTCCTCTGTGTGTCTGACAGGGCTCTTGATTCAGGCCAACTTCAATTCAAGGCAGGAGTTGCTGCTCTTAGTTTCCAAGCAGAGGTTATCGCACCAAGATTCCAGCTGCTCCATGGAAGCCAATGGAAGCTGCCCTGGTAGAATAATTTACATTGAGGTGAAATTCGAATCCAGGAAGTGTTACTCTGGTGTGAATCCATAATACCTGGTTTAGTATCTTGTGTCGACAAACATTATGGACAAATGAGTTCCAATCTGATGTTTATCTTGGGCCAGTGCTGTGCTGTAGATAGCTTTAGACTGAGTAACTACAATGCAAAAATAACAGCAGATTATTGATAATATGGGTGATTAAATCCACCAACAAACAGATTTAGGCTCTGGTTGAGATTTTTAGTATAGTATTGAGAACCTTGTGTTTAAGGAATTGTCTGTGAACAAATTAATTAAGGTGACTGCTTCAAGGTGTCTTATTTTCTTTAACATTACTGCCCCCATATGGATATAGTCAGAACACACAGTGGAGGAAGGGAAGTCATTTTGTATAATAAAGCAGTTTTGGGGGTTTTTTTTGTTAGCGCTAAGCTCTTAAAGAGTTCAACTTGCTTTTACTTGCTTGGCAATCAAACAGAGCAATTTATGGCAAGATAGTTGCTGATGCCCTTAAACAGATAACTTGAAAAGAAATGCACTTTTAGAGTAATTATAACTCATAATTTTGCAAATGCACCTGTAGTCCACAGGTTTTCTAGAAATTCATCTTACTGCCAAATAGTGATTCAACACTTAAACTTTATTTGTGAGTGAATTCTTACGTGAGTGTAGCTGCAAACTTTTTACATCCATTTGAATATTTTAAAATATTTAATGTTACCTCTAACTTTTGCATAAAGTCATGTAGCTGGTACGTGCAAGTGAATTAAAGGTGAATTTTGTTAAAGCTTAGAATGGTAATCTGGAAGAAATACATGTTCTCATTTAGTTTATGTAACTATCACTTAAGTTAATTTTATTGCTAGAATTCACTGGTTTCTGTGAGCAAGTACTGAAAAATAAACGGAATTCATCTTTTTTTCCATAATTTTGTGTGGTTCACTGTAAAGTACTAAATTTTCAGGCCTGAACTGGTTGGATTGAAAGTTTATTTTTAACAAGCCCCATGCAGTAAAATCACAAAATAAGGAATTAATAAAGGTTTGCTATTGCCACAGCAGCATTTTTTTAAATGGCCATTTCCAGGCAACTAGGGGAACAGTTAAAACTTTTTTTAATCAGCTAAAGTGTTACAGTGTTGAGTGTTCTTTATTTATTCCAAGTAGCTCATTCAATAAATTCTTTGAATGTCCCAAAGGGCTCTGTGTGGAAAGGATGTTTACAAGTATAAAGTCAGTGTTATAGTTACACTATATGCTTGCTTAATGCCAGTTTGTTTTAAACACGCTCATATAGGTTAGCATTTGTAACATTAACTTTATTAAGCACAGTGACAAACACTTTGTAATCTTTAAAATATGGCCAGTAGTGGTTTGATTTCTTTTATTTTGATGAAAAAATGTTTTCTGATTTCTTCTGCATTTTGAGACCATTAAAATGATACTAAATAACAATTTTTGCTGCATACAGCATATCTTCCCCATCAAAAAAGTCTTTCATTCTCTTTAGCTGTGTGTGTGTAATTTGATAAAACTCATTGTTCAAATGAAAAAACATGAACTTGCCTCTGAAGTGTGAATTTATTTCGGATAGTGTTTGTTCGTTGTCTGTAGGAGAAAGAATGGGAGATATGTAGGCATTTACATACTTTTGTATCTAAAGTAGACCATTGTAAATACTACTGAATTATCATTTCAGTAACTCATTAACTTTTCAGATCTATTGTAAGATTGAGGGTTTCATTTGCAATATCGGGGTTTAACTAGCCCAAAATAACATAAAAACCAAATGAAAAAAGGAATTAAAAATGTCCCCTTAATGTAAGAATAGCAAGCTCTGCATGCTGATCTGTTAGGAGTGGAAGTGTTCGTCCTGTTGTAATGTGTAGCACTTTGCCTTTCAAACAGGCAGCGCTGCACAGCGGCACAAAGAGCAGCACGTCGCGTGCGTGACAGCGTACGCTGCTCGGAGGAACAGGGAATGGAAACATTTTAAGCTATGGGAAATGAAACAGAAGCTCAGCAACATATCATTCATGCCCTAATAATCTACTGATAATTAGGATATATTATGGTTTAGCAGGAGTGATAGTATTTTAGGAAAGAAATTAGGTTAAAAGAATGTTTACTTCTGACCCCACTTTGCAGCCAGATAAGAATTAAAGTCTTGCTCTGTGGTAATGCATCTGCTGCTCTTCTGTGCCATTTTAGGGCAGATGTAAAAGCCAATTGCACAGGAGATAGTAGTAAAATGACTAGAGAGAAAAAATTAGCTGACATAGAATGGAGTGGAAGAACAGCTGTTGAACTGGAGCTGAGTAACACACTCCTTGTCTTGTGCCTTATTTTCCTTAAGGGAAAAAGCAAGATCCACATGGTCCGAGTTAACTGATTGTACTGTAACATCATTCCAGAGAGTTTCTGAAGTGAGAATACGAAATATGTAGAAGGTTCTTGTTCTATTACCTTAGCATTTATTGAAATTAAAAAAAAAAATCAACAAACAAACCAAAACAACAAAATACTGTCTTAGAGTTTTGTTTACTTTCCCTTTCCTGAATTTCCTGGTTTTGAATTTCTTTTAATTTATGTTTTAGTTAAATCTGTTCAACAGAAGAATATATTTGAAAGGCTATTTTCACATTTGGCTTACAGCATCAAAATATATGCAGGACCTCAAATCTACTTTATTGATAATTTTTGTATAAATTTGAAATAGAAATAATGCTGACCTAGTAGGACCTTTATAGATTATAGTGATTTGTTCTATGAGACCTCTATTTAAAGATTGCCATAAAACTTCAGTTACCAAAACTGAGTTACGAATCAGATTACTCTTAAGTATTTGTCACACTGTAAAAGTAAATGGTACCTTCAGAAAATAAATTGTATTACAGGTTCAGAAAACTCAGCATAGTCACGAAACAAAACCAAAAGGGTAAGTGTAGGACAGTGTATCTATAAGAGTATGGGGTATGTCAGTGGGTCAAAAATGAAAACATTACATGTTCTTGAGGGGCTGGCTACATTTGAAGAAAAAATAAGTGCCAATGAGAATAAAGATATTTAGTATTTTAGGAATAACATGGACTTGCAAAAGAGCATGAGACAGATAGAAGGAAGCTATTGGATAGCAGAATGGATGGAAGGAAGGTTAAGAATTAGCATAACTGGTTAGAGTAAAAAGATATGAAACACAAGTGATTATATCAGTATATAAAGACCATAAATTAGTTATGCCTTAAAAACATACTTTTAAGCTTTGATTTGGGGTATCTAACCTGTAGATGTTGCCATATGGTTGAGTATTTTGAGTGGGTTTTGAATACCTGATTTCTACTAAGACCAGAAATATTGCCAGAGGTTCCCATGCTGTCATTTTCCATTGATTCTCCCAAACTTTTCAAAGGACCAAGAGATAGTGTCAGGCTGCTCCATTTAGTTAATTTCAGTCATATTATTCTACCATGTTCTTGTGGGAACCTGCCATGATCTTGTGGGGAATCTCTTACATCATTTTAAAAGAAAAAAAAAGGCTGCCAAGCAAGCAAGAAAACTCATGCCTGTTCTGTTGTCTCGTCCTCTAAAACTGCTGTATTTACTTCTGTCTACTGTAGTGTCACCAAAGGACCAACAACTTGCAACAAGTAGTATATCAGGCACAATGTGTATTGGTGCTTTTTCATCCCCAAATATAGGTACAGTCTTATTCACTCCAACAAAGTAAATGTTGTAGCAGAAATTTTGCAGCACAGTACACATATATCAGATTGAATGTGTTCCTTTGTAATTCCCCAACAGAGATGACAGAGTCCTCCTGCTTTATATCTGGAGCTTCGGTAGGGCACCGTAGGGTCCATTTTTCTGCCCATATAACACCTCTAAATTTGGCCTGAATCACCAGAGGGCACTGCTGGGTCTCTTTAGAGGCCCATAGTGTCCGTCTATGCCTGGGAGAGAGTTGATGATTATAGAGGAAGCGATATTTTTTCATATCTTATTCTCTGATAATTCCTTTTTGCCTTCTTGACCCAATAAAAGATCGAAAGAGAGTGATAGAAGATGCATCTACTGAGTTTGGGTGTGAGTTTGTTTCTTCCCCCTCTCCCTTTTATTTTACCAAGTCAGCATGTCTCATGCATTCTTTCTTTAGGCACCTAAGGTATAATTCATGGGTTGTCATTTAGGATCCACAGTATCCTGGGAATCAGTAATCATGGACTTCTGTGTGTCAACTTGATGCTTCCATTGGACAATATGATAACTGTAATGCCTGTAAAAAAATTAATATATTTGTAAAGGGAGACAATGGCTTTTCTCAATATTTAAAATATAATTTATCAGTTTACACCATATGCTGACTTTGTAATGACAGAGTAATGAGGGAGTGGTTCTTCAAAAAACAACATCTGTTTGATTCTTCAGGTTAGAGAAAATGTGCAAATATTTTGCAGTAATGGAAAATACTTTAAAGACATTCAGAACGGTACGCTGCTTCTGAATGTGGCATTAGTGACAGAAAAAGAAACTTTAATATAATACTCATGTACATTATGTTTGAACTTTATTATTTGACTCTGCTATACTGAAGCTTGAGTACCATGAAGTTTGTGGCTAGAATAAATGATTTTTTCTAATTCACAGTGGGATATCTAACACGATAAAATTCTTGTATATCCTGTGGAAGTTAGTTTGTATTTTCCCTTCAATCCCATGTCTGGGAGTAGGGCTGGTTTGAGGGAATCTGCCACAGGCATTTTGCAGGCAGTGTATCTGTTACAGGTGTGTCAGCACAAGAAGCCTGCTGCTACTCCAAGGGGAAAAGTCCTGCACAATTAGTCTGTGCCAGCCAGCATTCCCTGATGGAGCTGGGGCTTGGGAGTTGAAGGCATAGCCAGACCAACTGGGGAGGATGGGCTGGTTCTGCTGGAAAGGGCTGGGGACTGTGTGTGTTAGTTTTTCAAGTGGCATCTGTGGGGGATTCTCATCCCTTTCCTGAATGCGCTGATCTCTTGTGACAAAAGTCTTTGCTAAGACTCTTTGCATATCCTGTGGGAATGGGGATATATATATAATTCTGGAGGAGTGTTTTAAGTAGAGTTATCTCTTCAGTTATAAAAAACAAAGAATCAAATGAAAGTCTATATCTCAGCATTTCTAGATAGAAAGTCTATATCTCAGCATTTCTAGATATTACAGCAATGCAGGTATCTCTTACATTAAAAATCTGTCTGTAGAATATGTTAGAGGAGTTAATGCTAAGTGGTTTTGTGATATTGGGAAGAAACTATTGTTCTTCTATAGGATAATACAAGACTGAATGAATTTGTGTATTTTTATTAGTAAATGGGGCATGGATTGTCCCCATAGTGTTGTTATAATAATAACAATGTTTCATTGTATAAAATGTGCAGCAGATGGAATACCTGTTGTTCAAAACACCAGTTTTAAAATACTTTTTTTCAGTGCCTGTAACTGGTTCACTTGCCACTATAGATGGGGTGTTTAAGATTTGGGCACAACTACAAAAGGATTAGATCCACAGATGATCTATCCCGTAATTTGCTTCATTCTGCTTAAGTGAAAAAGTCATATCTAATAATGAAGTGTACAGTAGGTTCTTTTGATGTTAAAAGTGCTCATCCTTGATGTTTGAGAACATTTTTACCTTGATTTTTAAGCAAAATTAGTGTTCATTACATTGTGGTCTGACAAAAAAATACATATTTAAAACAGATTGTTTTTAAGTGGTGTATTACCTTTCTACCATACTTCTGAGGCAACAACTTTCATACACTAACTGTTTTATATTTAAAAATATTTGTCTTGATTGCAGCTTTTGAATACACACCTAGGACAGATGCAGAAAAGTCAAAGTTTCAGTGAGGTTAATCTTGCCATCCACATTTACCTTTAATTGTCATCTTTTGAAATTGGATACTTTTGCTTTATCTCAATTCAGTTCCAATCACATTGAAATACTCCTTTTGTGTTTTCTTTCATTCTTTCTGTGCTTCTGTGATTGAGTTACAACTATCATAGTATTTCTTTTTTATAACTATTAGAATAATTTCAAATATGGAACATCTTTTTCTTAGTGCCTGGGAATTTTAATAAAATTCAGGTTTAGCCTGTTTTAGTCATAAGCATCCACTAAAATCTGTTATTCTGCTCTTCTGTAGCTGAATGTATTGACAAATGAGGAGAACTAGACTATTAAAAAATAGAAATCCTTTATACTGTTAAATAATCTTTCATGTAATTTTGTAAACACACTACAGATTGTTAAAACAGAAAATCATAATTCAGCTTGTGATAAAGATCTGGTGCTGTGCAGGAAGATGTTCTGAATTTTGTGGTTGTATGAAAAGGATTAATGTAGAATTCGGCATAAAATCATCTGTGTTAGGATATGTAACGGTGTTAGGAGCAGGTGCTTTTAATGAAATAACTGAGGATGCTGTCAGGTAATTCTGAGGTCTGACAGATGCAGACACGAATGTAAACATGCTCTCATGACCACCAGGCAGTCCAAGCAGCACCATAAGGTGCTTGCTTACTCAGTGTACTTTGCTGATTTTGTGGCAATCCAGACAGGAGCATTCCAGCTGACGGTACAAGAATTTAGAGCAAATCCTGTTAAATAATATGCTTCCAATATGCCCATAACTGTAGCAGATTGCTGTTGTGAGTCTCCCTAAAGGCATACTGCAAACACAACTGGATTGATATAGATAGAAGTTATTTTCCATAAATTAAGGAGGTACTCAAGATAGTGTGTAAAAATAATGGGATATTCCTAGCTATCAAGGACATGAAAGTATTTTCCAACAAATTCTCTGGATGATAAGGAAAGATGAAAATTCTTTTCTTTACATATATCTATAAAATAAGAACATGAAATCAGAAACTTCCAAGGTTGTCATATTCCCTATTCATCTGCTTTTCTCTTGGACTGGAAAGAGCTGAGTAAACAGAGTTATTCTGAGGTACCTTGTCATGTTCTTCAGCTGGACAGTGTTTAGCATGTAGCTTGTCATTCCAGAGATAGCTGAGCATAGACTAATATCTACTGAAAATTTGTTTGTATTTTAATAGCCTTTGGATTTGGTATAAATTTACATAAAAGGACAAAGCAGCTATGCAGCAGCAGTATCAAAGCAGATGAAGTTTATTCCACATGAAATTCAGAATGTGATTAGGAGAAAGAAGCAACTGAAACACAGCAGGTGTGGTAGTGCTTCTTGTGTTTATCAGCTGGTGTTCTCTTAAACCCATGGCTTAATGAGGCTTTAAAATTACTTAGTGCATAAACCAAGAGTTTTGTTTGAATGACAACTGCATACTTCAAATGCATATACTTCAGTCACTTTTAAACAGCCTGTAAATGTTCTCACAGTTCTTCCCCACTCAAAATCCCAACCCAAATGCCAAGTATCCACTTAGTATCACAAAATATAAAGCTGTAAACAGGCACAGGACTTTATAAACATCTGTGTTTTATTCCAGAATTCTGTTTTTTACATGCAGTGTTATAATCGTAATAAAGGACTATGGGGTTAATGAGCTGGGGAAGAAGCAGCTGGTCAGAATTATTTCCCCTAATAACTAGAAAAGATGAGGCAAAATTCTCTAGCTTTCTTTTCTCTTCCAGGTACAGAAACACCATAATATGCTCACTGTTATGTTCACCCCTTAGTTTTAGAACTGGCACCTCTCCAGACCCAGCACAGAGATACAGCTCTGATATATCTGGATTAGCAAATGATTTGTTTAGATAGTGCTATGGTTACGTGGTAGGGACCCCATAGGGCCCCAACATGTGGTGTCAGGCAGAAAAATTAAAATTGCAGGACGTATCTAAAGCATGGCTATAAGTAAGTGTTCCTTTTAATGTTTCATTACTTAGAACTCTCTTCACTTATTTTCTTACTCCTTTTATCTGATTGAATTTCTTTCTTACTAGTTTTAATAGTCTGATTTGTGCACTAAAAAATGCAGGAAAACTTGATCTAAATAGTTTTTACAGGTATGTTTTTTGCTGATCTGTAAAATATGACGCAAGAGCACATACCACTCTTTTGGAGCACATCCTCAAAAGATCTGCTTAGAAAATTAGTATTCTGAAGACAACATGATATATTGTTAGCCATCTGCAGTAGTATTTGCTTTGTAAATAAACTCAGTGTTCTTATAATGCTTGTGCAGATGTTTTATACAGTTTACTTAACGCTTTTTTTGCTAAAAATCTTAAATGAGGTTTGCAAAATCATAAAGCTGCAGTGTTCAGCTTACTGCCAAAATAATACGAAAGGTTCCATGTTTCTGTTTATTTGTAACATCTCTAGCAGAAGACACTGTAAAAATGTGAAAGCTGGTTTCACTTAAAAATCAGTTTTTCAAGACAACATATTTAAAAACTCCCACTGTGACCTAAATGTATGACAGCAGCTTTCTACACGTCTCCTAGTTAAGAGATGCAGTTTTATAATTTTCCTTACCTGTGTTTTTCCAGTGCCTATATTGGAGAAGTTTATGTACTTTTAAAACACAATAGTAATTTTTTAAAGTAACTAGACAGTGTTGTTTATATTATGAATGAAGCATTCACTCAAGCCCAAAAGTGAAAGTAAAGTTCCTGTTCTCCACCTAGCTAAGCATGAATTTAAACATTGATTTAATTAAACAAAATTTTGGATTTATTAATCAAAATGTATGTAGTTAATTAAAGTTTACCATGTTTCAATTTTTGTAAAAAGCTTAGCAGATGTGGAAGAGGCTAAAAATTGATTTGAAAGTAGGTATGTTTACATAATACAATGGATGCTGTAATATATATTATACATAGTTAATATAGTACAGATTTTCTGATATTCAAAAATATTAGCCTGTCTTAGATCCACATGAGTGGGAAGCTACCATTCATAAGTCTTAACACCATGTAAAAATGCATTTTTTAACTTAAAAGAAAATTAGGTTATGTACTAGGTTTTTCAGTTTTTTGGATACATCATGTTTAGCACTTCTAAATCTTCATAAACATTTATCTTAACAGCTGACCTTAATTGTATGTTCCAAATTCACAAACATAATGGTATTGAGAAGAATAGCTTCTACGTCAACTAAATGATGATTTTGTAAAAATAGTAAATGTTAAATAACCATCTCCCCATTCACTGCTGGTAGAAATTAACTGCACAAACTTTGGCTTTGTTTGCAGTTCTGCTCATTAATTTCTGATGTGAAAAAAGTTACTTTTTCTGATGATTGTATTGGAGGCTCACAGCATTGTTCCAGGAAAAGAAAAAAGAAATTTTTATAATAAACTAGTTTGGGGGTCTGGATATCTTGTAGGATATTCTGAATGTTATCTTTTTTTTTTTTTATTTTTTAATAATATGTCATGCCATATTTAATGTAGACGTAGTTTGTATTTAATGTAGACATGACCAAATCTGGGATTAATAGATAATTGTCTGTTTTTAGATTTTGTTTATTTACAAGAAGATTATACAAAGGAAAGCTATTTATTCTGATGAGTTTACTAGCATTCCAGATGAATGTTAGAGAAGTAACAGGCAAGACTCCAAGTGAGGAATCCAGATTGTGCTCTATGCACTGAATATGTTCATAGGTAAATTCAATCAGAATCCTGGAGAATTTCACAATATGCAGCAACAGGGCATTTTTTTCTTGGTATTTATTCTATGTGGGCATTTTTAGTTAATAGTTCACTGTATATCTTGAAAAGAACCTCCTCGTGCAGTTAACTTGAAATCTTCTTTCTGAAATCTCTTGAAACTGCAACACATTCCCAAGACTTTCTGAAGCTGCCTCCCCTGTTGTAGGTGTCAATAGAATTATTTCCACATTTGAGATGTCAGTTAGTCCTTGCCTGTTTGTGTCTTGGTACAACCCTTTGAGTGTATGTGGAGATGCTCATCTGTCCTCTCTCCTTTCTTATGTGTAGGTTTCATAAGTTGATGAAGGATTTTTGGTTTTACATGACAAGTGTAATTCTATCAAAATGGTACTGTAAATCTCAAAATCAAATTATTTTTTATGGACTTGTGGCATTTCATTCAAATTTGGTATTAAGTTAATATGATATTAATAAGTCTACTTCTACAATGTTAATGGCCATATTTATGTAAACTGAGTACACATTTGATGAAATATCATTTAATGTGTGTCTGCTGTAATTCACAAATACTTTTGAAAGCATTGCCTATCAGTTAGCACCTGCAAAAATGACCAAGATTGACCGTCCTTTAGGAAATTTGCCCATTTTATGTTCATAGTATGTAAGACTAGTATATCTTACCCACTGAGTAACCAAGCACTGCAGATTTTATATTTTTCAAAGTTGTTGTTTGTTTTAAAGAAAACATTTGCTTTCAACTTGAGCCCTGTGTATCAAGTTTCTATTGAAGTGCACGTATTAAAAAAAGAAAAGAAAAAAAGAAGTAAAAAAAGTTTGTGGCTGAACTGCTTGTGTAACATAACCTACCTTGCAGTGTCATGACTTCAACAGTATACAAACTGTGGCTATTTTTATTCAGGCTCATTGTTTGGCAACTCATTTATATGCTATTTATTTCAGTCTTGAATCACTGGTATAGAGCATGAAATCTTAAGCAATAGAAAGGAATATATGAATTAATTAGGACTTCCTATTTAGAAGATGTATGTATAGATTTTGTTCTTCCTTTACTTACATTACTGCTACAGAAAAGCATAACCTTATGTGGAATTTCTACTGTAAATCTTACTTGCCTTTCTAAATTACTTTTGTTTTCCTCAGCCTCCGTGCCTGTGGGTGCATTGTGAATTGAGCACCTCCGAAATTATGTGGAATCTTCTGTGTTTTCTGTTGCCTCTGAGAAGCTGTAATGTTTAAGAAAAAAGGAAACAGAAACCACAACTGGATATTGTTCAAATGACTTTTAAAAGGAGGCACATGAGGCATCTACTGCTGAAAATATTTCAGTTTTATAACTTAAAGTGCAAGACCAGTTGGTATCCATAGTCACAACATTACAAATGTTCAATTGCTAAAGAAGGAATGAAAATAGCTCCCTTGGTGTCCTGTTGCCATAGGGGAAGAATCCTGTTGCAATTCCCAGAAGCATGCTGCAGTAAGAAATTGCAAAATACAGTTTTGGCAGATGATAGTGAGGTGTTTGTAAATGCAGAAGCTGAACTGTATTAAGAAACTTCTTGGCAGTTTTCAGAGAATTTGCTGGTTTCAGTTTAAAATCCATATTTTACAATTATATAACTGAAGGTTGTATTGAAAATCACTTAGAAGGAGATATATTGAGGCATTTCTCATTTTAACTAAGATTATTATTTCCCAATCCTCCTATAATTTTTTGCCACAGTCGAGGAAAAGGTATGGTAGCACTCTACCAATCCAGCCATAGAGAAAGGGAGGATTCCATTCTTTTACCAGTGTAGGTATGTATATTGTGGTACACAATTATCTGCGTAAAGATCATAGAAATAATAATTTGTAAATCTAGTAAAGCTTCACTCTACTGTTTTTCATTGTAGAAAACTTGAGAGAGATTATTAGGCATTCTCACAGCTTAGGTAAGAGTAATACTTTTGGATCATGACTGATTATTCTCTGCATTCATAGAAGTGGTGATATGTAGTCCTTTCTTTCTTGCTGGCTCTTGGGTGATATAAAGTATTTCAGCAAATATCTGTTTCCCATGATTTCAGAGCCTTGGAGCAGACCTCAGCTATTTTCTGCCTGTTATATCTGATATAGATATATAGTCTATATATAGAATGGTTCTGTATGACTAATTCTTTCAAACCTAGCCTATTTAAGATAGCTTTGAGACATCTGTTCTGTCAAAATATTATTCCCCTCACTCACTTGTAAGAGTTCTCTGTCCACTGACACATTTTCTCAGTGACTTGCTTCTCCATGGCCGTTTGGCCTTCAGCTGAAGCTCTCTGTGCAGAAGTTTGCATGGGCTTTGGAGGGTTTTATTAATAAACTGTTCTGCAGAATTGTCTGCAGTGATTTAGAGTTTGTTGCATACGTGGAGACTGATATCTTCATCAGTAATGTCTGTGTAAACTGCCTGTAAAGTGCAACTTCTGGTGATACTTACAGATTTGTATTCACACATACCGAGAATAATGCAATGATAAAACCCTACAAATAATATTGCCTTTAGAAGAGGTTCTGACATTGCAGCTTGTCTCTGAGGTCCACATCCAGGTGGTTTGGACATGGAGGTTTTCAAAACCCATTTGCTTTAGAGTTGACTACAGTAAATAGGCAATCATTTTAAAAGGATGAAAAGAAAATTATTTAACCAGTACATGTGTATACTTTTTATGCTTTCTGCTCTGGGATTTCAAGAATGTATAATGCATTTGGCATGGAGCAAAGAGTGAATCAGGGAGGATAAATACTGAGTAAATGGTATTATGAAACAGAAGTTTTCAGGTTTGAATGCTTAAAACTGAACCTTTTGGCTGACTGGAGCTGAATGCAGTTTTCAGAGAATTTCCTGGTTTTAGTTTAAAATCCATATTTCAGTTCTCAGTATCTTGTGTATACAATGCATTTATGCAGTGGCATAGATGATATTTTCTGTTTATTGTGTGTTCCTTCCTTCCTACTGAACGTTGATCTAATGCTTTTCTAGAATAAAAAGAAATGTTGTTTTCTTAGGCAAAGTAGTCAGGTCAGTTATCATTTACATGTGAAGATATGCAGCAACAATACCAGTAGGAAAAGTATGTTTATCTGTATTGAGTCAGGTGGGATATTTGGGAGCACTGTTTGTGGTTACTCTGGATAACTGAGCAGTGCTGGTCACCACATTGATGTTCTGTAATGGCTTGGGCAGCTCAGGTCCCTTTGGGGCTCTGCCTTTTTCCATAGTGAGAATTACCATGTTTGCCTACGACTGTTTCTTTTCTCCTAAATTCACCCTATCTCAGACCAGTGACAGGACTTGAGGAAATGGCAGGAAGCTGAGGCAGGGCAGGAGGGATTAGGGTGGTTATCAGGAAAAGGTTCTTCACCCAGAGGGTGATTGGGCACTGGAACAGCTCTTCAGGGAAGTTGTCACAGCACCAAGACTGACAGAGTTTAAGAAGTGTCTGGACAATGTTCTCAGGCACATGATGTGATTCTTGGGGTGTCCTGTGCCAAGTCAGGAGTTGGATCCTTGTGGGTCCCTTCCAGCTCAGCATGTTCTGTGATTTATCTATTTCATTTTCTCTCTTATCCCTTCTAGATAGCCTAGTTTCTTTGAAAACCTGTGATTAAACAACGTGTGCAATTTTTGTAGGCAATTCCAGTAGACTGCATAACTAAATCTGCTTTGTACTTGTTAATTCTCTAGGAGAACACCAGGTTTGAGCCATAGTATTTCTTTTTTTATCACTAAAGTTTTCACAATTTTTTTTGCAGAACAGAATGTCATCCAAGAGTAATACTAGACTCCTGAGATTGGAAGAAGAGATTTATTGCCCAACTCTTCTGATTTCTAGTTTCATTCCATTAAATAAAGGAATTAGCAAAATTCTTGATAAAACATCCATATGAAGATTTTGTTTCTAATCTTCTTGAGAATGTATGTTTTCTGTAGTTCATTAATTCCTTGGAATTACTGTGTTGTACAAATGAGACTAAAAATCTTTATAACATGCAAAAATTACCACAACAGCCTTTAAAACGGGACTGAGGAGGTCTCAGCTAGAGCAAACAAAAAATCAGGAAAATTGCCTCATAGTTTCTTCAGAACTTCAAACAACTTCTTACTTTAACGGAATGTAGTCTCCTCATAATCCAAAGGAGTAACTGTAAGTGGTACTTATTCCATGCAGAAAATGGAAAGAAACAGCCTTGACATTGCAACATGTATCTGAATTCATTTGTCAGAGAGCTGAATACGCTAAAATTCTCGAGCCTTTGTTAGCATTTTGATAACCTGGTCAGGAATGATCAAGTCTAAGGACTGAGAGTGAGATTGACTGTCAGATTTATAACAGGGACTAGTAGATAGTTTTTTAGTGGGACCTCAGGAGGAAAAGACAAAGGGATGAGATTTTGGTAGAAGCATTTGTAAACTGCTAGTTTTGATACTGAGTTTCTGAATACCTGCTTTCATAGCATGGTGTCCATTAACAGCCTCTGCTTTGAGTCAGTTTGGGCCACCCTGCAGTGTCTGACTGGAAACACAGCTCTCTGGGCAACTCAAATGTTATATTTCTCCATATTCTTTTATGAATAAAACAAAGTGTTCTAAACACTTCATATTTTCAAAACCATTCGAATTTTCTTCACTCACTGACAGTATGGGTTTGAAGTCCTTATAGTATATCCTTGCTTTCTGTCTGTTTAGTCTTTTCTGCCAGTTGAATTTAGAGTTCCTCACTTTCCTTTTATTTACAGAATAGTAAGTGTGATGGTTAAATATATAAACAGGACCTAAAAGCGAACAGGAGGAAATGATACTTAAATGAGACATTCTTGCAATAAAACTGCAGAATTAAAGAGGCCCTATGCAGCTCAGCATAGGAACATTGCCATTACATTTTCATAGAGAAGATTCAGTAATCATTTAAATAAAGCTGATATTTCTGTATACTACAACTGCCTACACATTTTCTTTTTTTCTTCATCTTTACTGCCTATTAAACTGTTTCCCTGAACCCACATCACCATATTCTCTAAAGGAAATTAAAGTTTTGCTCAAATGAGTTTGGAAAACAAAGCCGCTTTCAAGATAACTTTTTATTTGTTTCAAAAACATGTAGCACACAAGTTAAATATGAATATTCTAGCATTTTTGTGAAAACTTTCGTCTCAATAAGTCACTAAGTTTTTAGTCAGTAAGAAAGACAAAATGCTAAATGGACTTAGTTCTATTCTTAACATCAGAGATCCTATGAAATAACTGAAGGTTGTTGTCCATACCTTGGTTTGATATGGCTTGCTTCAGATTGATTTGCAGAAATGTGTCTTCTTGTACATTGAAAAATTGTGCCTTACATACAGCGCTTTGTGTTAATCAGTATATCCAGCAGTTTTGTGTTGTGCCTCCTTATGTTTCATCTTTGAGTATACTTCTATGTCATAATTCTATAATTCTGCATTTGTAAGCATTTGAGTATATATATATAGATAAAGACAGGATATTTTTTTCTTTAAAAAGATGATGATGTCTTACCAGAACATTCAACTGAAATTATGCCTGATTTAGTTATGATTAACACAAGATGGACTTCTACATTTATTTTTTTCTATTAGCTACAGTAGGCACTTAGCTGTGGCACATAACTTTAACATCTGAAGTCTATCTGTGGGTCCTGCTGTGTGATTTAATAATTGCAATTCTCTGCCTCTGTTTCTCTATTTTTGAAATAAAAATAATGATGTTGACCTCTTCTTTTTCAAAATTGTTTTCTGCTATAAACCTCAGTAGGAATTAGAAGGTCACAATAGCACTGAAGTATGTTCTTTGTGAAAGTTTCTGAATATCAAAAGCTATTTTAATTAAAAAAAAAAAAAAGGAATAGTGCTAAAATATCATGGGGTATGTATTCTTGGGCAGAGAATAACTTGTATGAGGGAACTGTGATATTACACACCAAAGTGCCTTAGTTTATGGGAAAGTGTTAGCCCGCTGCTTTCATTTTAGTGAAATATTCTAATATTGGTCTAAGCAACTAAACTAATTGATCTCAGAGCTATTTTAAGCACTTGGTGAATGTAAAACTCTATGCAAGTACAGTAGACTTGAGGTTTTTTTCTTAGATGAAATTGGGATAATCTTTACATCTGTAGGCATTCTAGTCAACCTTTAATAGAGACATGCAGACATATACTTCAATGGTTAGACAAAATGTATTAACTTACTGTAGCAGCTATAATGTAAAAATAATTTTTCACAGTCACGTAAACTTTGATGTGGCTTGAAGTATCTGTTTCCCTTGTCTGACTCAGCAATTCAGGATGAAATGCAGGACAGTTTCTCTTAGATAAGCTGATTATTTTTCAAGACAATTATATTGACTTTTCCCTTGGTATTCCAAACTAGACCAACTTTGTTTGATTATTTTTATGCTGTGTAACTGCAATTTCTAAGTCTTCAGCTTTTGAGATGTTACTGAAAATGGCTGTGGTGCCACAGGATAACTAATTGGTAAAGCTTGTTTGGAATGTGGGTAAGTGAGCCACAGCAGTATTGGCAGTAAGCAGAGTAGTAAAGAGGAGTCTTTTTCCCTTAAGATATTTTCACATATAGGGATTTACAATGCATCTGCTCTGAGTCAGCTAGCAGAAAGAATTAGTTACCTATATAGTTTTATAAAATAGAACTCTTCACTTAGGTGTCAGATTGGCATTTTCACAGTATGCCTTAGTGAAAATGCCCTTTAAAACAGTAAGAAAAAAAGAAAAAAAAATAATTTCTTCTTTTAGGTATCATTTAAAATAACAGGATACTAAATTAATGATGCTAGCTCAACCTGTTAGCATCTACGTATCATTTGTGTGTCCTGAGACATTTAGGAGTCATGAGTGCTCAATGCTAAAATAATTTGTGGTGCAGTTTATATAGCAGGATGGTGTAAAATTTTTAAAGTTAGTTCTAAAACAATATACAAAGCTTATCAGAATTAGGTGTTATTGTGAGTCATTCCATTTGTTCATATTTGCGATTCCTCCATTACAGAAAATGTACATCAACTCAAACTGTTTCCTGTACAGGTTTTTCAGTTCATTTTATAGGGGGATTTCTGAAATGTGTTGCTGAAAGTTTTTACTGGAAATAACAATAAGGTGTGTTTGGATAGTGCATACCCACAGAGCAGAATTTGGAAAAAATTCTGCCACAGTGGTCCTTTTCTGTTGCAAAAATTCATTTTCAGGTGCATAAATCACAAGAATATTTATTATCTGTCCTTCCTAGTAATTTTTTTCCTCCAGATTGTTAGGAGTGACTCAGTATTGCAGTTTGCTCTTTCACAAGGTTTGTGCATCTCCAAAAAGCATTTTTTGCCAAGGTTTGCCCTCTCCTTACTCCTTCCCAAAGTTCTCATTCACTTCCACATTCCTTTTTCACTGTCCTGCTTCCTTCATCCTTTTCTTGTCTCTTTGATATTTGAGGCCCTTTCCTGTTCTTTCCTGATGACTGAGCATTCCTCAGCTCCGCAACTCTGCTGCTGAACTCTTCTGTATTTCACCTATCCTGCCTTTACCTCTGGCCTCTGTTCTTTGCAGCTGTGTCCCCAGGGTAGGTGTCCTCACCTCACCAGAAGTGAAACACATTCCCTTTTTTCACTTGTTTTTTTCTCCTGAATTTCTATGGAGGGAGCCCCAGGCTAGTGACCCCTCTCCTCCCTGCTTTTCCAGCAGCTTATGCACAGCACTCCAAGTGGGAGGAGGTGGCAGCAGAGCCAACCCAAGCAGGAGGCCCCAGTTATCTTCTGCAGGCTCCCATCTCTTGGGAAGGAAAGTGCTGTTGTTGCAGCTGTCATCATCCGAGGAGTCTCATCAGGAAGCTCATCCACAGGATGAGAGTGCCAGGCATTGCTGCACTCTGCTGCCTTCCATTCGTTGTCCTCCTCTGCCTGCAGCCTCCCTGTCTTTTGTTCCTTCAGGAGAGAGTGGGAATTTGTGAAGGAAGGAAATTATTTGCCCAAGCTGAGCCTGGCAAATGACACCATGACTCAGGAAATTCTCAAACATTAAAGATTACACGGTGTTGGGTCCAATACTTATTTTTCAAATCTGTTACCAGATAGATGTAATAGATAACTCTGCCCAGAACTGAAATCTGGAAAGGAAATCCTACTATGCTCTGGGACTAAGGTCTGGTTTTTTCTGAAATGTAAATTTAATTAAAAGGAGAAAAGAGGAGGGGAAGAAAAGAAAGTTCTCCACAATCTTAATGAAATCCAGGGAACTTGAGCATTGCATTTTGACAGAGACAGAATAGCAATTAATTTTTTTTTAGGCATTTGAGGAGTCTACTTCCAGCTTCAAGCTTGATCCTCGAATCAGTGAGAGCTTCCTTAAAAACTGGGGAGGATTCTTATTTTTTGGCATGAAAACGGGAGGCAAATCTGAGAAACTTCTTTTACTAGGTATTGATTTCGAAGAAAGCTGTTACACAGAAAACAACATTACATAGGTGATTAAATGGCCCTTAAATACAGTGGCTGAGTAGCAAACAGCAGTAAATGTCAGTAATTTAGTGTGGCAGAAGTGGCTTAGGAAGCTGAAGTTACCTGACAGTCATATTGAAAGACAAATTATGTAGCTGCTTATCTGAGTACTTCTACTGGAATTTTTTGTTTGCTTGTTTTGTTTATTTTTTTTATATCCCAGATACAAGCTATCAAAAGGCAACTCTAAAAATGTTAAATATTTGTGCAGCCTTACTGAAGAATTTTATGGGATTGTGCCTAGTGTTGACTTAATTGTAGGGAAAAGAGAGTTTCAGTTCAAAGCTTGACTTAATTGTATTGAACTTCCTAGTTGTAGCTATTTTTTTCAGTAATCAAGAAACTATGTTAAGTTATTAAAATGTTGTGCTACGGTAACACTGTATTTTTCTCTTCAGATGTCTGCTAGAAATGTGGGATTTTCTGTTGACTTTGCCTCTAGGCTGACTTTATGCTGCACTCATTGGGAGGTCTGTCTCCCATTTGTCATATCACATATATATTAAACCTTTCATTAAGTATTGCTGACAACAGGCGGTGTCTCTTAAAGATGCAGGATTCTTTTACTTTGGCATATAAGTATCTTATAAAAGATAATGATTGTAGCATATATTTTATCAATCCTCTGTTACTTTTTGCTTCCTTTTTCTGGTTTACTGCACATCCTGCCACAATGGATCTGCTCTTACTTGCATGTTACCCCTTTATGCTTGACATTGACTTTTCCTTTAACTGCAGATTTATTTCTAAAGTTTATTACTGACATTTAAAACCTTCAGCTCACATGACTAGTCTGTGTATAGAAGTTCCTCACAGTGTGTGTTCCAGCTCCAAGCCTGTGCTGGGCAGATGATTTATCTTCGTGTGCTTCTTGATGGCCATTTTCCCATTGTGCTTATCAGGCTTTGCTTGTGTCACCCCAGGCTGGTGGGTCCTCTGCCATTTGGAATTCAGCTAGTTTTAAAATTCTGTTATATATGATAAACTCATAAGTTATATTTTTAAAATTAATTTCCCATTTACAATTTTGCTGATGTGTCTTTTGAGGCACGTTTTTACTGTTTTTTGGAAAATACATTGAATTGTGTGTCAAGCTTTCTGAATGTATTTGAATTTATTATTAAATTCAGATTGCTGCATAATTACATTATATACCACAGAGTAAATGTAGTATATATTGCTTTAGGAACTATGATTCTTGGTATTATAGAACTACTGTAATTCTGTGGAATTTGGTGCTGGGATCTTCCAGTAACCAGTATTTAATTTTTAAATTTATTTATTTTTTTATTTATTTATTTTATTTATTATTTTGTAGTAAAAGTGCAAAGCTTATGTGGAAAGATAACTGCCTACTACTACTTGCCTCACTTCTTCAATATAATTGATACCTTTGTATTACATTAACCCATTTGCTTCTTAATTGTACAGCTCTGTGATTGTGTTCTGCTGCAATAGATACATTATCATTATTGTACACTATTAGAAAAAAAGCCTCACCAGTGTATCATCAGATTTTTAATGCAGGTTTAATGGAGATTATGCTTCATAAATTAGGTTTCAATGTGCATGGTTTGAAGTATATGCTAAGGTTTCTGGGTACTGAGATAGTTTTTCTTCTTTTTTGAGCCTTAATATTTTCCACGTAAGTTTTTTTTCCACAAATGTAAGAAAACTAGAAGTTTACTTGTAAGAAATAAAGTAGACCTGTCTTGTCCTAGGTCTTAGAAGGTGAGATTTAAAGAAAATAAGATGTATATAATAAAGCTTAGGAAAATCCTAAGAGCTCACAGCTCACGGAAAATCACAGAGCTCACGGAAGTTGTCAGTGTTGTCAGAGTTAAAAAATTTGCCTTATTTTGCCTAACTCATCCTCTTAAGAATATTCATGACCATATTTACATGAAAAATGTTTGTCCTGAGCTTTGGGCAGAGCACTGGTGTAAAGTAGGCTTGTCTTTATTAAAGGAACTCACTGTTCTAGACCATGGGGTTTTTTTTAATTGAGGTTGTGAATAGTCATGCATTATATTCTTCCCTTTCTGTCAAGGGTCTTATTGACTCATTTTTTGCAGAGTTTCAGTGTTGGCTGAGAATTTGTGTTCTGTGTATTCAGTTACACAAGCAATTTTGTGTAAACAAGCATTTTTCTTGACGAAAAATTGTATTAAGCAAAATCAAAATGCAAGTTGCTGCATTTCTTTTATGTGTACATATCCCTAACACTAGTAGTGCTGGTAAGTTTCTCACTTTGAGTAAGTTTTTGACATTTGTTCTTTAAGTATTATTATTTATTATATATGTAAATCCAAGCCAAACAAAAGTATGCATTAAATACAATTTGTGTGCAAGAAAACTGAGTACATATAAGGAGATTCTTGAGAAGGTAGTTTATATTTTTTTTCTCTTTTCCATGATGTGCAGGTGCTGTTCTCTTGTCCAGCGTACAAGGGTTAGCAATTAATGTTGATCCAGTCCTGTATACTTGGCTAATCTACCAGCCTCAGAAACGAGTTAGTAGACACATTCAGCAGGTATGTATTTTTCCAGAAAAAGGGATGGGGTGAAGGGAAGTTTTCACTTCTTTATGTCGCAGCAGTGCATTTTTCCAAGTGTTTGTTGTTTGTTACCTCTTCCATGTAGTTTGTTGCACGTACTGTTGATCTTATTTTGAATTATTTAAAATGTTCAGTTGGCATATTAAAATTTTAATTTCACAAGTTTTTCATTTTTAATTAAAAGAACAAAGAAAGTGGGTTTTTGTTCACCATTTAGGATCATTATTTTGCAACTTATTTGAACTACTGAGACTTCCTAAGCCTTGAGTCTGAATAGTACATCGTATTTTAAATATTGGGATGGTCTATCAAATAATTGCATAACTGGTTATAAAGTCAGCACTGTTGTTAAACCCCATTTTAGTAGATGAACCATACAGTTCATAACTGGACAGAAGTGAACACGGTAGCAGATTCTGTATCATGTCAAAATACATATTTGTATATGAAGTGCTTCAAAAAGATAGAAGCTAAAGCTGTGGGTCTGTGTGGTGCAATGGTTTCCTTGACATATTCTTAACCCTAATTTTCATGCCACATCCTCCTGACCTGAAAAGAACAATGGTTTTGCCTTAAACTAAACTTACTTATAACTGTTGTTTGGCAGAATTTCCTGGAACTTAAATTTCTATAACTGATCAAACTGGTGGTTTATGTCCTGTGATGTTCTGTCTCACTTATAAGTGGTCAGTTATTAAGTGACAAATGTGAAAATCTTTCGATATTTGTCTCATAACTATAGAACACTGTGCACATCAGAGAAGTTTCATTCTGGGCTGCTGAAGAGGGAGGATAAACATGGCTTGTAAACATTTGTTTCTTGTGTGTAAATGAGCTTGCTGGGTAGTAGTTGTCAACCATTGAGTCCCATTAAGCTCATTCTGCACCAGCATCTGAAAAACTTCACTGTGATAGTGAAGTTTTATTATTGTTTTAATAAATTTACTCTGATTTTAAATGTATTCTTCATTCCTGCATCATAACTGGAGCAGCACAACATTTCCTGGTATATCTCTTTTGCAAAACAAACCATTTATCTACTTCTTACTGTTACATAGCCTTCCAAAATGTAATCAATCCTGCTTATTTCAAATGTTTGTATACAAGTGTCTTTAACATCAGTGTATTCAATCAGCTGTTAGACGATATTTTCTCTTTTGATACTGAATGACTAGACAGCTTAAGTGACTGCATTAGGAAACTTGCTTGTCCCTGGTTTTGATCATCAGTGGCAAAACTTTTAGCCAAATATTGTTTGGGTATTTCTTTTGTAACTTATGTCATTACCTTACACAGTCTTCTAAATTTTAACATGATTAAAATTACTGTATTACAATTCTAATGTTATTAGCATTTAGAATGTCTTAGCAATTTAAAATTATTTTAAATATGAGTTAATAAACACAACTGTCAATGTCATACTATTTTCATCGTTAACATAACTGTGATAATGGACTGCATGTAATAATGCAAATTAAAGTGTCTGTAGCAGTCATGAAGAAACTTTATTTGAAAAGAAAACTATACCTGTATTAAATTATCCTTAACCACACATTTTTTCTTTATGTAATGCTGTAATTATCCTAGTATAAATATTGTAGTCAAAGTTAGGACTTGTGCATTATTTTTTGGAAAAATTCAGCTTGTTACCATAGTCTAATCAGTATAACCAAACAAAAATGCTCTATAAAGCCTTCCTCATTTTTGAGCATTTAACAGAATAGCCAAAAGATATGATGCTTTCAAGCAAAAGTTATGGTCAAAGTGGTATTGATTGGTAAAGCTCTTTTCTTCCTCTATTCTAACTGTCAATCTTACACAATTGCAACAGAAAAAAAAGAAAATACTTTCTTTAAAAGTTCTTTGTATGATTCAGAGATCTTAAGATATTTTAAATTTGAATGTCAATACAATGGTTTTGCTCTGTCATTTTGAGTGAGTCAAAGTTGTGACTTCTATCTGAGAACACAGAGTTAGAAAACCTTTCAGTACATTTGGCTCTGTGTACACATTGCACTCATAATGTTAGTACGTGATACAATAAGTGAAATGAAAATAATCATTTATTTCAGAGTACAATATAGTCATGTAAACTTGTGATTGCATAAAAGATAGGGCTGGGATTGTCTGGCTCACCGCAGGGAGGGGACACCTTTACATATGAGCTTCTTCATATTTGTTTGCCTTTTAACTATTATTCTGGGATATTAGGTTTAGGTTTATAATGCCAGTGTGGTAGTACATGTATTTTTTTATCCATGGAAATACTCACCTTGTCTGTTATAACTGACTTTATCTGAAAGCATGAAAAGTTAGAAATACGGAACATAATTAGCTGCATTTTTACAAAACTCATAACATTTCAATGTCTTTTTCATAAACCCATACAGTGTCTTCTTTAAGATTGATATGTTGAAGCCACTGGGAAATGTAATTCTCTTTGGCCTCACTGAGATTTTATTCATGTGGAACAGAACAATGACTGACTGCTGTGCTGGGGTGTGGAGGTACATGCAGCCCAGTGAGGATCAACCCACTTCATTTATTATTGTTGTGCTACTGCTAGACAAAGCTCTGTTGGCATCTTGCTGCCCAGCAGCTGATAATTGTAGAACTGGTGTCATAACGAAGGCCATTATGTTGATGTTAGTTTTTAAGAATACTTTAGTCTGTACCGATTTTTTTTGTAAAATGAGCTGTAAGTGTAGACTCAGCGTGGGAGTAGTTTGTGCACCAGTTGCTTATCTGCTTAAACCCCTTGTGTTCTTTTAGTCTGAGTGCCCTGTTGAAAAGGTGAATTCTTTATAAATGCCCTATAAAAGGTTAATTTGAACAGAGTTTGACAAAGATACCACTATAGAGTGACTTCTTGTACTCATGCTGTTTATAGCTTGTTAACAATGCCTCCCAAATAAAAAGCAAAACAAAGCCAATTTTAAAGGCCTTGTTTCCAGTAATTTAATATTTTATTTTGACATTTTTTGGAAGATTTTTTTCAGGTGGGTCTTGTGACAGCAAGACCTTGTTTCTAGTTATTTTTAGCCATGCTTTAATATTTTATTATGACTATTTTTTAAGAGTTTTTCAGCTGTGGCTTGTTTTATTTTTTTAAAGCAATGCTCTTTTTCATATGTTAGCTCTCTTGTCAAAGTCCATACTTAGCTTTACAAGATGAAAATTTGAAAAGTTTCTTTTCCTTGATAAGGAGCCTTTGCTATACTTTGATATGGGACAGTCAGTATATGTGATACTTTTTGCAATAAATTTATAAATGATTGCATGTCATCTTTCTCAAATGCACATTACTGTAAAAGCCTTTGTAACTTGCCAATACTTTTCTTACATTATTGATTTCTGATAAGATACATAATTTTAGGGAATGAATGGCAATGAATGAATGATGCAATGTAAGAGGAAGTTTCAGAACCCAAACTTAGTATTTTTCCATGTTGCAGCAAAGTCAGCTGTTGAGGGTAGATCTGTGTTGCCTCGTTTTTCTCTTTTACCTTGATAAGTAGCTGGAAAGGTTTTGATAAACAAGCATGTTTCTACAGTAAACATAATTATCTTTTGGTGTGCAGAGAGACTTCTCAAATTATAATAAATTTTGATTTTTGGTATTGCATGCAGGTCAGAAGCCCTGTGTTTATCCCTATCAGGTTCCATCACCTCTTACCCCATGGAAGGCATCTGAGTTTCTGAAGGATACAGAAATGAAGTTGCTGCTTGCTTAAAGAACTAAAGCTACATGAAACTCAGAGCTTGTATCTTCTGCTTTCAGAGGCCCCTTGAAACTGGTGATGGAATGCTTTCATCAGCTGGTGAAAACGAGGGGGTTCTTGGCTGGCATCAGTCCATCACATAAGTTTGGAAACATTACAGCTAATCAGTAATCAGTCTTTTATCTCAGCAGAACACTTTTCCAGTACCTGAAATGCCTACCTGAAGCCATAGAATTTCATCTGAATTAGCAAGTTCACCTGCCAGGAAAGAAGGGGTTTTGTGAACCCCGGGAGTTAAGCATGCCTGGTCTTTTTATTTAGCAATTAATTTTAATTAATGCAATTTTATTAATTAGTTTCGTTTTAATTTGGAACTAGGCCTAATGCCTTGCTTTGTTTGAACTCTCTGAAACAATTCAAGTTCATTAGTAATCTTAGAAATCAAAACACTAAGATATAACTCAGTAGTCAAGCAGTGATTGCAATTTCATGTCATTAGAACTTGCTGCAAGGTACACAGGGTGGATCCTCCTGGCAGTCACAGCTCATTCTGGTACAGTTTGGACAGTCCTCTAAGCAAGGGTAAATATTATTCTCTGAGCTAGATAGTGATTGCATGAAAGGGGTCTTAGATGTTCAATAAACACCATGTCTTGAGCAGAACTGCTATCTCTCCCCACTCCAAAGTTTTATTTTGTTTATTTTTCTTGCTGGTTGCAAGCTCCTCCTCATGTAAACTTTGGGCTGTGTGCATGCAGCATCCACCATATGGGATAACTGGGTTTAGTACCATCTCAAAGACTGCAACCCATGTCTGGGCTGAGGCTTTTGAATTTGACATTTCACAAGCCAGTGATAATATTTAGGTTCCTATCTTGGAATATTCTTTTGCCTTTGGTTTGATATCAGGGAGGTGACTGTAAAGGCATCCCTCGAACAAGAGTTACTTGTCTGCTCAGTTGTTTTCTGTAAAACTTCTATCTCGTGTTCCTAGATCTGCCTGCAGTCTCTTCAGCCTCACACTTGTGGGAAATTATAATTCATAAATAAAATATTTAATCACAAAAAATACCTAGAAAAATAAAATATTAATTCACCTAAGGCAAATTAGGCCTCTTTATAGTATATTTTACCTTTAGTTAGTTGGCTTGTCTCCACATAAATCAGGAAATACTTTGGCCGATTGTATTTTTGGAAGTTGTTTTTTAGCTGTTATTTTTCCAAGCCTTTCTCTGATTTTAGATCTTCATCATTTGCAAAGTTGACCACATAGTATGAAGTAAAAAGAAAGTATCCGTTGATCCATTTGCATGCTTAAATGGCATATATGTGTGTGTGTTTTGTGTACACATACTTAAAATGGTGTGTAATGTGTCAGATTATTTGTGCCTACAAAAATTAAATTAAGAACAGGCTTGCTTTTCTGTAGTTTTTCAGCCACCCAATTGTAATAATTACATTTGAAAAGTAGTAACCTTTCTTATTTTAAATTCCGTGAATCTTTATTATTTTAGTATGCTGTATATAATTGCACTGCATTATTGCATTGATAAAACTGTCAGTATTCTAGAACAGAATCTGATTTTGACTTTGTGTCAACAAAACAGCCTCATATAAATGCTACTGTAGTTCCAGAAGTTTGCTACATGTTCTTTATCTTCTACAACACTACCAATTAGTGTTTATATGAAGCTTAATCCCAAGTAGGCATATTTAAGCTTTACTGCATACTCCTTTATAGCTGACTTTTTGGATTCCAAAATTTTGGATTTTTGATTAAATGCTTATGATAACACTAGCCTGCAATGTCTGCTTTCCCATCAGATTCATCTTCTCCTACAGCTGTGGGGCTCTTGTCATCTGCTATTTCCCAAGCCACAATTTCCTCATCAGTTTGTGGCTAAACCCCAAATCTTGATGATCCTTTTCCATCTAGTTCAACACTGATCTTTCATCTTCTGGATTCTTTTAACCAGAAATCTTTTGCCAAAAACCTGACAAGATTGTACTGGGCGTCATCATCAGCAACATCAGGCTTGGTTTCAGTGAGCAAAGATAGAACAGCTGTTTCATTGTCCAGATCAGCACTTAATATTTGGTCATAATTTTTTCCAGCTTTATCTGGCTGTGATAGCCTTGATGTTTTTCACTCTTTTACTAGTGGTGTAACTTATTGTATTTTGCTGATCCATTTCTTCAGTGGTTCAGAAATAGATACAGCTTCTTCAGGCGGTATTTCCATCCTGCTGTTTTTTGTACTGTCCTGTAAGTGTCTGCATTCATTCTTCAGAAATTCTTGCTTCACTTTGGCAAGTCAGTGTTCTTGCAATGTTACATCCAGAATTGCCAAATCATGGTTCAACAATTGCTGTCATGGGAAAGCTGCAAATGGCTATTCCTTATGAAAGGTTGTGTCAGATAAATTGCAAGATTTTGAAAATAAGTGATGTAAAATGTTTGATGAAAGTTTACAGAACTTCAAATCCCCTCCCTGTATGCAAGTGGGAAGTATTTCTGTGGTGTAAAGGTTGTCTTTTCAAAGCTGATGGGGATTTTTGTTGCTGTTATAACTAGAGCGTATACCAAGGTGGCATGTTACTGTATTCCATAAAAATTTTGTAGTGCTTTTGGAGATAAAGCTAATGACTGCACATTCAGAGGGAGGAGGAGAGATGAGAGTTCTGTTTGTCATTGACATTAGTATTTTTCTATTAACTTTGCATACCACTCTACATATAAATTGATTGTTTTCACTGGAGTAGGATTAAATAGTTGACTGTCTTATTTTAATTTACTTTTATAGTGGAAAATGGTGAAGGCGTTTGGAAATCATTCCCCTTCAATTAAATTATTTTCTGTTTGTTTTAGGGTTTTGTATGTGTGCACATATTGCACACTGCTTGATTCGGTGATCTGTTTTCTATTGGAGAAAATTTACAAGCACATTGCCCACCTCACACGAATTTGTTTCCCACAGAGATTCCTAATGCAATGTGTGAGGTTTCTCATTACGCAGTTATATGGATTACATTTTCACTGCAATACGAACAAAATTAAATTACACAAAAATTAAGATGCGTGTAATCCTAATGTCTGATCTTTAGAAAAAAAGCTTTGTCATCTTTAAATGATAACCCTCTGCAAAATCAGTGGTAGAAATATTCTGCTTTTGTCAACTGGGATGCATCTGCAGTTTACATGGCAGCTGATGTTACAGCAAAATGTTAAGTGCCAATTGTACAGCAACATGGAAGATCGAATTGTTTTTAATAATTTTGTCTTTCCTAGCTTGCATTAATAAAACAGTAACAACAAAGCCAATTGACTCTCTTCATTTGTTCCAGAACCCATGTGGATTAATACACATTACTCTTTTCTAATCTTAAAATAAGGATGCAGTCCTTCAAACTTGGTTTTAATGCCTTTAGTTTTGTATAGCAGTTTCCTGTTTTGAGCAGTTTCTCAATTTATTGATATGCTTGAAAGACAAAACAGTTCAAAATCAGTAGCAGTCAGTTAAATCTTACATTTAAAATTTTTAGAAGCACAATAATGTGGAAGTATCAATGCATCCTATATTTTGAAGTTTAATGAAGGTTAATGAATTTCTTTGTGTCTTCATAACTGGCTGAAATTTTCCAGCTTCCATTAAACATTTAGATATTTATTTTACTTCAGTAAAATAAAGCCAGGTTTATTCATATGATTTTTGGTTGGCTAACCACCATGGTACTCTGAATTAGTTTTATTTCACTTTTTTGTTTTCATAGAGCTTTTCCCCTGACTAACAGGACTGAAATAAAGAACTACAGGTGCAAGTCTGAACGTAGCATTTCATTTCAATTTGCTTTCAAAATATTTGTGCTCAAGTCAGTGTTTCAAGTTGTCTTCTGTACATTTCAAAATATGTAGTTTTAAACAGGTTTCTCATGACAGTGCCATAATTCAATATCAATGTGTTTTGGTTTTCAGTGGTTCACAAGGTACTTCTTTTTCTAGCAGTCTGTAGGAGCTGTTCCGCTTGGTGTGTCAGTAACTCGAAAGAAAGAGGATGAAGCATCAGTTGGAAGTGCACCTTTGGCAAGGCAGCAGTCAAATCAAGCCTCTGAGTATGCCAGCAGTCCTGTCAAAACAAAAACAGTAACAGGTATATCACTTAATTGAAACTATCCATTCTGCATTTGCAGCCTTCTTCACTTACAGCATCAGTTGTGCAAGTACTGTGGAACAACTTTCAGCTTTAGAGAAATTAAAACTTTTAAAATTAAAACGAATCAAATGTATAATTTTCAAATACATATTTATTCTCATTTTTGTTTCGTGCTCTTTTTGGGGCCCTTATAGTCTCACGTAACACATTTTGTAAAATGAGATAAAGGAGATCTGCTTTCAATAGAATATCTGCTATTTGCCTTGATATTTAGTCCATATTTTGTCAGACTTCATACTGTGATTAATCTCTAATTTCAGTCAATCTGTTTACCTTGCTTAAAGTCTGGCATCTGTGCAAGTCAAGATTTGTGCATAAACAGTTAAAATTCACTGTTGTCAAGATCAGTCACCCATAGAAAGTGCATTTGTTGGCACTTCCTATGGAGTTCAAGAAATTATTTATTTTAGGAGTATTTTCTTGCCATTTTGGAGTCTAAAGTGAAACTTGACTATCACTAATCAAGATAATAGGGGTTTTTTGAATTTTTGGGGTGTTTATTCATATGGTACTGTCGGCAAGTAGTAAAGTAGGTGATCATCTAAAAAACATTACTATACAGCTGACACTTTTAGTGATCCTTCTGAAATACACTGAACAAATTATCTTTCCCTTTGCATTGATGTTTATTTTCAGATTATCATGAAGCACTTCAAGATGTTGTCTGCTGAAACTAAGATTGCAGTCTTGTTCAATAATTGTCAAGTTAAATGTTATTTTGTGATTAAAAGGGGCTGACTCAGAAAATCTGTTTGCTGAATATTAGTGGGTTGTCATGTTATCACTGGTAGTAAGACAACAGATTAATTTTGATTATTTCCATTTCACTCATAAATATCCTTTGTTTTTACCATTTGCCCATTTATTTTTACAATTCATCAATGCATTTACTTTATTTTTTCCTGTAATGAAATGTCTGTACCAGGCATATTCTTCTGTTAACAGTATTTATAATCTGTTCTGCTTTAACAACATCATAAATTATGATTTGTTTCTTCTTGATGTTAATTCTACCTGTGCCCTCAAAGCACAAAGGTGTAATTCGCTAGAAAAACCTCCATTATTTTGACTATTTGACATTCAAACCCAGCTATTTGAATGAATAGATTCTAGATTATTTTTTCATTTATTTAGCCAGTTTATAAAAAATAGGCATGAAGTTTGCAGAAACAGCTTTGTACTTGGATTTTGAAAATTAGTGTCACAGTCTGTTACCTGCTCAGCGCAGTAGCCCTTTTAGTTCATTAGTGTTTGTTATTCCTCACTTTGAGTATTATCTTTTCTGATCACACCAGAATATAAAAGAAAACATTATTGTCCAAAATCTAGAAATGCCATGGATGCCAGTTTTGCTTTTTGGGGGTGAGGTTGTGTATGTGAGAAATAATAAAATTAAATTATAAATTATAAAAAATGTCATAAAACCAAAAGAGGGGTTTCTGTGCATCTTCTTTCACCTTTTTAGTTTGAAGTCAGCATCAAGATCTGTTTTCAGTTACTTGCAACACACATTGCTGCAAAAATGAAAAGTTCGTATGTAGATTTCATTTGTTATCTGCTGCTTGTTTTACTCATTCAGTTTATCCAATATGTTTAGCCTAGATGCCAATGATTTTTTGAAATTAAGTAGATATTTGGCTTCTCTATCAACAATTTAGCAGCATAGAGTTTGATACTATACAAATGAGAGGTGATGATACTAATTCTCTCAAGGGAGAACATTGACTAAGCATTTTCTTTTTTTGAATTAGAAGCAATATTCAATAATCTCTAAAGAAGAGCTTATTGAATTTGATTTCATTCATTTTCAACTGTTAAAATGGTTGAAAAATGCTACTATTTTTTCAAGTGAAGCTATATATGCATACCACAGGGTCTACTGGGTTTTATTTTTAAGAGGCAGTGTGCCTGACGCTACTGTGTTGAAGGTCAGCCTGCTGTCATGGTTTAACCCCAGCCAGCAAAGCAGCTGCTTGTTCACTCCCCCAGCAATGGAATCATGGAGAGACTGACTTGGAAGGGTAAAAGCTGGAAAACTTGTGGGTTGAGATAAAGACAGTTTGACAGGGAAATCAAAAGTTACACACAGAAGCAAAGCAAAACAAGGAATTAGTTCACTGCTTCCCCTGGGCAGGGAGGTGTTCAGGCATCTCCAGGAGAGTGGGGCCCCAGCAGGTGTGATGGTGACTTGGGAAGATGAACTCCATCACTCCACACATCCTCCCCTTCCTTCTTCTCAGAACTTTATTTACTGAGCATGATGTCATATGGTCTGGAATATCCCTTTGGTCAGTTTGAGTCACCTGTCCTGACTGTGTGTCCTCCCAGCCTGCCATACAACCCCAGTCTCCTGCCATGTGTCAGTACAAAAAGCAGAAAAGGCCTTTCTGTAAGCCCTGCTCAGCAATAGCAAAAACATCACTATATTGTCAACCCTGTGTTCAGCACAAATTCAAAACACAGCCCTGTACTAGCCACCGTGAAGAAAATTAACACTATTCCAGCCTAAACCCAGCACACCAGCATTTTAAAATGTTTATGTATTTGTTATACTCTGGAGATAAAATGGCAGGTATAATATAGCTGAAATATTTCATATTTATGTGCAAATGTTGTTAGTAAAAATATAAAATTAATGTCAAAGAGGAAACGCCTTGTATAGTAATTAAATTAATTAAAAAGATGCTGTCTGCTTCAGTAGACCACACAGATTTCCCTTAATTAAAAAGAGTCATGCAATGCTGCAGTGCCATGCAGGCTTGTCCTGTGTGTAGTGCCCTGAAACTTCATGTGATGTTGGAATCTTTTCCTGTAGAGTTTTCTTGTATGAGGTTTGTCAAAACTGACTTCATAGTGGAAGATTCAGGGGACAGTAGAAACTAACACATATTTTGTGTCCCTGAAATAAATGGTCTCTGATTACAAAGCTACTAGTTACAGAGATTAGAAAGGCTTGGATGCAAATGTGAAAAGTGAGATCCTGTTTTCAGAGAAGTTTCAGTGGATTCTTTCTTTCAAAATTTGTTTCTTTACAGCTGTATAATGTGTTGGAACATGTTGAATGAATGACCATAGTTTATTAAACTAAAAATAGAGTGCCTGTAATTCTTCTGCTTTCTAATTTTTCTGGTTCACTCACTCCCACCATCTTTCACTTTATTTCCTCTCTGTTAATTTCACCTACTTTCTGTCTGAGTTTTCTTTCATTATTTGTGTCACCTTTTTATAACAGGAATACCAAACTGATTATACATCTAGGACATCTAATGTTACCAATTCTGCAAGAGCATTCTAGTTAAACAGGCAGTGATCCTTGTACAAGTCATCTTTATTCGTTGTCAGGGCTTTAGCTACACCTGTTCTAAGCTGATGGAAAACTGAGGTCCTACATTGATGATATGTACATATGCATGGTCTTTGCAGGGTGAAAGAGATTGATCTGAAAATCGTGCTATTCAGGTTGTGATTTTGAATTAATTCTTTTCAGGTCTAGCATGATCTCAGCAGTCACTCCCTTAAGAACTGCTGGAAACCAACCCTGTGTACTAAATGAATGCAGTTTGTGATCACAGCTGTAAAATTATTTAAAACGTTGATCTTGAGTTCAGTTTATCAGTTAATGGCTGCTGACACCTTGCCAAAAATGAAGCATGGGAAAAGAGCAAAACAACTATCTATATGGCTTCTGTGGAAATCAAAGGTTTCTGTTCTTAAGTCTTGAACTGTAGTTATTTATAAATCTCCTTAACCACAGCAGCTTCACAAGCAGAGTAAGATAATGGAATATATTGTTTAAATCCGGTATCATGTGGCTGTGAACAAGTAAGGTGATAAAGAATATTGAAAAAAGGTTACTTCTGTTCGTCTGTCCACCCACTTTTCCTCCCATTCTCAGCAATTCAGCAGTTCCATGTTAGTTCAATGACTAGTGTTCCAGAGACCTATAGCTGTGCATAGAGGTAGAGCTCTCATGTCTGGATAGAGGAAAAATGATTGCTATATAAATGTGTAATTATGTAATGTATTTAACATACTTATGCAGGAAGATAGTATGGGCTGCAGTAGATGAATAGGGCAATCTTTGAAAGCTATCTTCAGCATGCTACTGAATAATGATTTAAGCCCAAGTGTCTGCACACATTCAGGATGTGTGCTTGTTCATTACTGAAATAATCTGTAATTATAATTCATATTCATACAATTTTTATAATTATTTTCATGTTTATTTGAAAAATACAGCATTTTCCATGATCAAAGATGGAATTGGATATGGGGTTTGTATTCTTTACTGCCTCCTGGTGAGGTCTTTTTTTTAGCCATGACAGTGAAATTTAATTTCACGAACATCTACCAAGACATCTAGCATTTATCAGTGTGGAAGTAACCATGATGTCGCAGATACAAATTTAACACTATCTTATGGGGTGTAATCCAGTGACTATAGCATCTAATTTTTTCAGTAACAGTGGGAAAGTTGTCTCACACATGCTCTTAGTATGAAGAATGCCTTTAATGAAAGAAGCTACTTTAGAGAGGTTGAAAAGGCCACTCAGAATCCTGAAAGCTGGCTTTTCTTATAGCCAGAGAACAGGTAGGTAAATGGAATTTAATGTATCTTCTAAGAAGTCATGAACTTTCTGGTTGAAGTAAGCTCCATAATCTATTATGAAAGCATCTGAAAACTGAATACCTTGTCCCATGACTGAATATACACTTGTCAAACAAAATTTTGCTGGTCCCTGTTATGCAACAGTGAGATGTTTGTTCATGGTACAGGTGGTGACTGCATTTCAGCCCTGTTGTGAGTGTACATTAGACCTGCAAAAGCAAGCAGGTGTTTTTCATTGCTATATCTAACACCTGACTGCTCCATTTTATTTTCTGGTGGACAGATTGGAAGGGCATTTGCAAAAGAGAATTAAACAGTGGTGAGTATCGGGCAACATTTTTTGTAGACCAGGTCTACGCTTCACACAGCAAACTGGTCTTTAAATTCCACTACAAATTCAGTATTAGTTCCAAGTTCAAAGCTGAGAAGAGAATCCTTCTCTTTCCTTCTGCAGGAAGTATAGATGTGTTGCATAAGATTATATGCATATGGAGAGAAATAAAGGATATAAAAGCATTGCATTTTGGAAAAAATCTCTTGTTGTCTGCAACACTGATATTCTCTTCATTGGAATTATGTTCTTACAAAAAAATAATGAAAGAATTTGAAATATTTTTAAATGCTGGTATACCTCGTCCACTATTTGTATTTCAAGTAGATGGAGGATGATATCATAACAAGAAAATTGAGAACTTTTGTCTTAGATAGTCTTTATGTTTTCTGTTCTGTATAAATCACCTGAATTCTCATAAGGACAGCACTCCTTTTGCCAATTTCTCACTGGTTTACCCCACTTACTTATTTTCCCAGAACTCTTAGAAACATAGTATCCTTAAAATATTACACTTTCAAAATTGACCAGCAAATACCTAAGGAGTTACAGGACAAGCAAATGAATTGCATGCATATGCAGAGAATATAGGATTGCATAAGCCTTCTTTCCATAAGAAACCAAGCAAAGAAAGATCCCCATCTTTCCTTTCAAACACTTCTTAACATTTGGTAGTGTAGATATAATAAAACTTAAGTTGCTTGTTAGATACTTACTATAACTGGAATTTCTTGGGGTTTATGGGAAGTGCTAGTAATTTGATTTTGAAGGCTTTACTGAATTCTTAAAATTTCTTCAAAGTATACATGAGGTATTTCTGAAATACTATTAAATGCTGCTACATAAAACTGAAAAAAGGACAAGGCTTTAAATTTAGACACGTCTCTAATTTATTTAGAACAGCTGATGCCAGACAAATTGTTGTTTTTATTGGAAGTTTTGTCTTAAGTTATTAAAGTTTCTAGTGAAAAGATTCAGTGTAGCAGAATAGGACTTGTACTTAGCAAAACTGGATGCAGTTACTGATTTTTGTATTTCTTAAAGTACAACTAGAATGCATAGATTCCTGCTAAAATGAACTGTTGGAATGCAAAAAACTGGCAAATGTGAGAGAAGTCTGGCTGGTAAGAAATCAATGGATTATCTGAAGTATTTGAATTAGTAGGTCACTATTTCTGCTCAATGAACTGAATGATTATCGTTTATTCATGCCTACTATGAAATGTATGACTGATGATTAATTTGGGAAGATGAATGAAATTAAATAGATGCTAAATATGTTAGGTAAAATACTTGAAGGAATAAGTAAAATCAGGAATTTAAATCTGATGCACGTTTATCTAGGGTGCCTGAAAATTCTAGGAATTTTATAAATGGGCTTTAGTTCTTGGATTATTTAAAAAGAAGGTGTCCAGGCACAGGTGATTTATGGAAAGTTTTAAATGGCTGGACAGTCACATATCTATATTGCAAATTATTGTTCAGAGTTTTGTCAGCTAGTAAAATGTTTAACATTGTTGTTATGGTGGCATGATTCCTTCAGTTCACTCTGTGGAGTTCAGAAACATTAGTAACTCAAAGCCAATGTCATATATCAAACATTCTGTATGAAAAAATTCAGTGTTGAGGGACAGCAAATGGTTGTTTATTTTTAGATTATATTTATAAGTCTAAGGAACTTCATGTATTTTTAAAAAGGCAGAATACTAGGCATAATTCCACATTTATCAGAACTTACTGCAGATGCAAAAGCTGAAATTCTTACTTCATGGTATAAATTGTATTTGGAATGGTAAGTGATATTAAGATAAATTCAGACGTGAACTTTAGATATGAACACACAAATATCACATTTTTGTAATTAATAATATAGTAGCTCAGTTTGTCCTCTGAATGGCTGGTTTTGATTTGTACAAAAGTGTCAGTCCTCTTTTATTTTTGTTCCCAGAACTAATAGGTATTTTTTTTGCTAGAAATAGTGCAGCAATCATTAAAAATTTGGTGGGAGAAAATGCTGACCATAGGCATTTCCTAGCCAACATACACTTTCACACAGAAAGATCCTTTTTTGTTGCACAACATTAATATCACATTTGTCTTTGTTTATTGACACATGTTAAAAGCCTCTGTGTTTTAGCACTTATTCTGCTGTTAACTCGTTTGGTGACCATACAAATTCAGTCATTACACCTCTCTGCTGCCATTATCCTGCAAATGAGGGACTCACTCTCATACTTTGCCAGGGACTCTGTGGCTCAATTATTATCTTGATAAGAGTAATGTATTATCTGCACTGTTAGTAAATGCTCAAAGGCCAGTTAAGAAATTATTTGTGCAAAGACTACTCAGTATGCTGGCAAATACATTGCATATTTTTATAAGCTTAAAAGGACTTCCTGCTGTCATTTAAGTACTGCTTTTATTCTCAAGCATTCTGATGGAGAGTGCAAACTTGAAAAAGTAATTACCATAGTCGATTCTTAGGAAAAAATATCAGTTATATGAATAATTCAAGTATCATTCATCCAGGAATGGGAGTGTGGGGAATAACTTGTCTTACAACACCTCAAAAATAAAATGTGAATATTTGTGAAAGACTTCTGAAGGTCAGAAAATGCAGAAAATATTGGTTCAGAAAATATTGGTAAATGCAGGTTTGAGCTTCTCAGCTCAGTGAGCTGCTGCTTTGATTAGCTTTGAAATTGAATGGTAGGAAAAATAGTGCATTAAGGTAGGAAGTATTTATCAAGAGACTCCTCTGTGCTTTTGCAATTCCTTGTATATGTAAAATGTTTTAATATTAAATCACAGAACAGTATTGAGCATATTATATTTGGAACAGAATTTATTTGGCTGTCATACATATTTGCAGAAAAGTTTGGATGATTTGTAATGCCTTCAAATATCTTTATAAATACATATTTTTACTTCTATTGTATTGCAAGTATAAAAATGTAGAGTCTTGTGAGGAAAATTTAAAGTCAAAAACGTATGGACCAACAAGCTTTTATGTAACAAGTTTCACTGAATGTTTACTTTTGTGTAGTAGTACACACAAAACCAAAAACCTACTGGTTTACGGAAAATTGCAGGTCTTTAGAAGGTGATGGCTCTTTGAGGATTAATTAAGGGGGTAATTTTGGGGTTTTTTTTTACATATGAGGAAAAAAATTCATCTTCTGAAAAAAAAATTTATCTGTAGGCCATTTTGATTTTGGGGGGGTTTTTTAAAGTTTGAATTTTTCTTCTCCACTGCATTTTGATCAGATTTCTAATCCTTTAGACCCCTTGATCAGTTCCTTAGGGTGTTGCATTTGTTGCAAACACCTTAGTGTATTTTTTTTTTTATGGAAAGACATATCTAATGCATGAAATTGAATACCTGTTAAAGAAATCCCAGTGAGTACTTTGACTCTCTGCAGACTGCTTCCAATTTTAGTAGAAGAAAAATCTTTCTAGAAAAAGAGCCATGTAGTAAGAGTGCATTTTCCTTGGACTGCTTTTTTCTTTAATGTGTTTTGCTGTCATGGCCTTTTGGTAAGTGTGATCAGATTGCTCCAGCATTTTCCTCAGCTTAGCTACCTTCTGGTGTGTGAGAAGCTGTGTGACAGATGATGTGATGTTGGAAGGAAAGCTTGCCCAGCTTTTTGAGGTTATGGGACAAACATATTTTGGGTACAATCATGAGATGTGATGGAAGAGAGAGCCCTGCTGCCTGGGTGTCTGTCTGTGACCTGTCCTGAAGTAGGAGCACTCTGAGCTTTTGAGCATCAGTGAAAGTGTGGGTTTGCCTGCAGCAGGATAACCTTTCCAGGCAGAAAGAAGCTTCTGCCTTCTTAGTGCGTGAGGTATCTGAGGCACACAGTGGGACAGGAGAAATGAGTCCATCTTGTGCCAGAGAGACTGAGACCTGATAGGTCTGTACCGCATAGAAATCAGGTATAAGGTGCCCCTTTAGTTTAATTGCTACCTGTAAGGAGAAGAAAGCATGAGACCATCACTGACTACAGATTATCAGTAGTCCTCAACCCAGTAATGGTAGTCTCTGATGTGTGCTTTTTCCTGCACTGAATTATTTGAGGAAATGTCCATTTGTCCCAAATCGCACATCAGAAGTTTTCTTTTCCCTTTTCTATTGCTAAAGTCTCTGAATATTAATAGCACAGAGTGGTGTCATTTTCACAAAAGTTATTTTAATTTTCAAAACTTAAGTATTTTCTGGATCAGACTTCTAAAAGAACTCCTTCTCAGTAGGCTAAAAAACACTAAGAAGGAGATGTCTGTATAAGACAGACACCTTTAAGTAGAATTTATAAGTCTTGCTTAATGGCATCTCCTACAAAGTGGCTGCTTTAATGATTAATTTTGCAGGATTGCCCGTTGGAACTCCCTTTGTACTTTAACAAGAAATTGTGAAATTAGTTATGAAAACTGCTCCCTTGATGAGTACTTTTTTTTGAAAAAGTCTGTTCATGATCAGTGTGTTCTGAAATTGATAAGCCTGGAAGCTTCTGTGTGATTGATGTGGTATATATGTTTGCAAAAATGTGAATTAAACAGTAAGGGACTAAAATGTTCCTATATACTGGTTTTCTTAAAAATTCAACTGGTGTAACCTGAAGCAGTCCCTACTCTGGTGGGGTTTTTTTCCCCTCATCAGTTTGGAAGTGTTTCATACAAATCATAATTTTTTTTTGTAGCTATTGCTGACTGGCACCTGGGTTGAACACAAGACTGATTACATTGCCAGGAAGTGTTTTGAGGTTTTCAGTTCAGTAGTAGCTAAGTAGCAAAATTATTTTAGGAAAATACCTTCATACTGAGACAGATGAGGCTGATGTAGAGGACTAGCCAAACATTTGTGGTAGCCACATGTGACAGTGTCTTATCAGGTGTCTTCTCTTGATGTCCTTGCCTGACAGGGAATTAAGACACTTCTTTCCTGGCATCCCTTCAGGGAAAACTCTGGGATTTACAGTACAGGAAAAAAAATGTACTACTTTCTTTTTTCCTCTTCAGGAGTTACTTGTTTGCTTGTTTCTACCTTCCACTCTGATATACTTTTTATTCCTTTTCTGTTTTCTGTGGTTTATGGTTGAATGGTTCCTTATCTGTCTGTTGGGTTTTGAGACTTTCTTTATTTTTGATCTCGTGGTTGAATATGAGGGGTTATAGCGAAGCTGGTTTTTATCATGGATATTTCTGGAACTTTGCAAGTTTGAATTACATGTTTATGAAGAAAAACAAGAGGTACTTCAGTGAGCTAATTTTATTTTTAATTCACAGATTATTGTTTCTGGCTATTCCGCTAATTGAGAGAGGATTATCATTGTTTGTTTTCCTGCAAATAAAATATGGGAGATTGCAACAAAACCTAGCTTTAAATCCCACTCATGAGGGATGCGCCTGTTAAGCGATGTAGAATGTTGATAATCCCTGCTGAGTGCATTGTAGAATATGTAGGTTTCCATTGTGTTTATCTCCTCATCCTGAACTGAAGTATCCTACCTGTGAAATTCCCAGAGTCTCACAGTGACTTCAAGTGCCATTCTCACCCTTACCTACCCTTGTGTTCTAGAGTTCTGTGATTCAGTGACTCTTAATTTAAATATTTCTTGGTACTCAAGCTGTTCCTACTTTTTACCTTGTAGTGTAGGGCCTGGCAACACAGAATATGGTGTGAATTGAGGTGGGGTAATAAGTTAAAGGAGAATAGCTATTCCTTGATTAATCTCTTTGTTTTAGCTTAATCCATTCGTAGAGTGGATGGAAGACATACTGCATGGCATAAAACTGTCAGTGTGAGAAGATGTTATAAAACAGCTATTGCACGCTGCTTCTCCAGATGGACAATTTACACATTTGTCTCTCCAGAACAGCTGACAACAAACAGTCCTGAAATGTCACGCTTTTGACACTCTCACGATCCAGTTTTCATTTTGTATCCTTCTAAAATATCCATAATTGGAGCCAGGAATCTCTGAGAGGAATAATTATACTGCAGTCATAAAAATCCTCTTCCACTCTTTTGACCACCTCTCTTTCTGAGTCTTTGGATTCTGCATCAGTTCAATAAAGTGACCATTTCTCTTTTAAGATGATTAAAAATACTATTTTTAAAGGTATTTTTTTCTGATATTGTTACTGAACTCTAGCTTTGAGGGGGGAAATGGCACAAATTAACTCTTCCAGTAACATTAACGTTGCATCCTCTTGGCAGAAATTCACCTCTTAGATATTGCAGTTTTAAATCTTCACATGTTCCATTGCCTTACTGAAGATGCATATCAAGGAGCATATATTTTTGCTTACCTTAGATTAATTGATAGGATAATTTTGGTTTAAGATTTTTTCTGTAATTTTCGTGCCACAGATTTCTCCTAGCTGTAAAATTGGTAGACATAAATTGTCACATACTGATTTCAATTTAGTTTAAATTTAAGTCATGAAGTGTTCATAATTTATTCCTGCAGTTTTGTCAGCTTGACAACATGTAGGCCAAAACTAGAAATGTTAAATAAGCTGACAATAATTCAGTGGGTATCCCAAAACACAAGGAGAAGGATATTCTGTAGAACATGTCAGAAGGAACTATGCACCACTCACAGTCCTCTTTTGAAGTTCTAGTGTGCTTATATTTAATTTAATGTTTCTGTTCTCTAAAATCTTTTCCTGTTCATGTTATTAAATAACAGTTTAAGGAAATGTCTCTTTTTATTAGAAAACATTGAATTTTGCTGAAATATTTCATACTTTATTACCTTAAAATTTGACAAAGCAAGAAAATAGTTTAATTTTTATGCCTTTTTTTTGGACTCAAGATTTTTAAGGGAATTTTTCAAAGAAAAAAAATTAAAGGCTGTTATTAATGTGGTCTGTCATTTCTTACAACTTTAGAAAAGCGTAAACTTTAGATGACACTGGCAGCAATATATGTGAAAACCCCTTGGATTTCGATTGCATCATCAAATAGGTTATCACACTTTGAAAACTGTCTTAATTTGTTTAAGTCAAACATTTCATAATATTTTCTTAGCAGTTCATGTTTGAAAAGTTGGAGCATTTAATTTTACTGCATTGTATTTCTCACAGGGCTTAACTGGTACAGTTGTAGTGACAAGTTTAAAACTAATACAGGCACATTATTGTTATGTGCATAATGAGATGTACACAGTGAGAGAAAGACTCTTTTAGAATGTAAACTAAGTAACTGCTTTTCTTTGCTATCAGTTAGTATAGTATTATTTACTTAGATGTTATTTTTGTGACTGAGTTTTTTTGTTTGCATTAGAATCACGTCCTTTGTCACTCCCTATGAAAACCATGCTGAACTCATCTGAAAGCTGCAGAAGTCCTGAGGAAAGAATGAAGGAATTTATTGGAATAGTGTGGAATGCAGTTAAGTGCCTTACACTTCAGGTAAGATGAAAAGGAAGTGAAAAAACCCCTATGTGTTTCCAAACTTTATGATACTTTTTATGCATCCTAGTGCTTTTTATTAGAGGAGTTTTAAAGGAGCTCCCAAGTTTTATTGTCTTATTTCAGTAGTTTCAAAGTCTGAGAGAATGAAAAATAAAGTAAGATTTTGGGTAAATTAAGCAAAGAATACTTTGGTTTTAAAATATTAGGTTTTGAATTACTGTTTTATATTTAAAGGGAAAGATCCTTCAAAAAATATATTAATAAAAATTGCCTGCCACACTTTTCTGTACTAAAAAACCAGCAATTAAATTTGCAGACTGCTTTCTTTTCTAAAAATATTTGAGGAAAGTGCATATGATAAATTCTTTCCTGAAGTGTGTGATACAATTGCTGTTGTTACCCTGTCAGGGCTCAGCAGCTTACTTGCCTACTTTTTCATGAAGGACAAGTAGATGGCTGCTCAAATGAAAATATTTTGGTTTATACTGCTCTGGATTGTAGCTGCTGATCAGAGAAAGCAGAGTTTTTGTGCAGCAGTATAGATGCCACGTTAGGAGTCCAATGATAAATTGCAAGAGCAAATATTAGATGGCTTAGAAGTGCAAAAATCAGGACTGTGTTGTTCCCAGTACTTATAAAGTGCTTATTGATAAATTATCCTAATTTAGAATTGTTATTACCTGTGCCTCTTGAGCCATACATTCTATGAGATCAGTATTTTATGGTACATCAGGATATAGCGGCAATTTTTTTTTAATTAAAAAAAAAAATCACAAAATGCCAAAAAATTGTCTTTATTACAACTTTTGGCAGGTTTCTTTGTCTTTATTTTAGAAAGTAATTGTTGGATGCCTGTTCCTTCTTCCTATCAAGAAATAATATTTAAAAATATACAGGCTTATCCCAGAATATGTCTGTGTCACCCCTCTTTCATGTAAAAAGTACTTAAAATTCACAGTTTTAGAAAGTTTGAAAGTTCACATTTTGCCTGAGCAAGAACTTTAGACTTGTCACCTGATTGCAGAACACAGTGAAGCTGAGGAGATGCTTTCCATTAAATCTGTTTAGTTTTCAGCCTTCTCTTTCATCGTTTCATGAGTATTTTGCTTGTTTTCCTTTCTTTCTTAATGTTCTCACCACTGTAAATTAAAATGTCCAGATAAGAGAGAGAATTTGTAATCTCTTTGAAGGAAGTAGTGTATTTTTGTTATGTGTCTGGGTGGTACTTTGCACAGTGAGACTCCCTATATAAATGAGGCTTACAGTTTGAGTCATAATAAAAATATTAATATAATAAAGGGGGAAAACTGAATCAGGACTATGATACTTTGCTCATATGTTTTTCATGATACTCTTTTTTGTGAGCAACAAATGTTTTGAAGAATGGCTAAAATAGCAACCATGAAGTTTGTGTGTTACTAAATAGGAAAAAAAGGTAGTGTTTCTTTCTGTGGACATGAAGACTGGTGGCAGTGATAGGCATGGGTTTTCTCAAAGAGTAATTTGTAAATATATTGCTTCTCTGACCTCACATACAGAATAGAGCTCACACTGGCAGAGGTGTGGGTACTTTTTCTGGTGCTTTAGGTTCTAGATTTATTTACTTTTTACAGGATTTTTTTGGTAGAGTACTCATGGTTTCTGTTTTCATGATTATGACTATGAAATGATAATATTAGTTTTTATCTGTGTTGAAATTAAACAGCCCTATGAATTCACACAGTAGCTTACACACTTTGTTTCATCCTTATGCTTTAATTGTGCTTTTTAAAGTACTTGCCAGTATCTTCACAGAAGTCTATTACATGGTATCAGCAAAACATTTCAACAGACTCCAAGGAAGCACTACAGGAAAGTTCAAGTATGTTCTTCCACAAAAGTGTCCTTCCTTGTGAAATATGAAGGATTTATAGATATGTTTGCTGTTCTTTTTATTATCACTAGTAGTCCCTATGTCAAGTTTATTTAAATATGTTTTTCAAGACACAAATGCTATATATATAGCTTGTTTCTTTCAATACCATCCAAACTGGGAAATTTGTGCAAGGCAATGTATAGAGGGTAAGAAAATTAGTATCATGACTCTGTTTTGAAATTCAAGTACATTATATTTATTTTATTATACATAATGTGCATTTTATTAAAAATATAGAACTATATTTGAATGTTAAATTCATACAGATTTTCTGTATTTTTATTTGGCATGAAAAATGGGAAATTTCTAGAATAATTCATCTAGTTAAATGCTGGAGCACTTAGACTCTGTGGCTTTTTTTTTCTTAAACTTATTTTCATGTTCCACGATCTTTCAGTAACATGATTGTAGAACAGAAAAGTCTGTAGTTGTCGTCAGATAAAACTGAACTTCATAACTTAAAATCATCAAAGGATTATTCTTTTAGTGGAAGTTAGGGTAAGTAAATGTGTTTGGAACCAAAGTAACTGGAAAGTTTATTTTGGATCCAAAGCTGGTACTTGCTTAGGCCTGGCCCTGGCTTGCTTCTGATAGAATATTGCATGAAGATTTTGTTCGCTGGAGTTGTGGTAACCTATTAGTATTTAAGGGAAAAAACTTTCATATTTAATTATAAAACACTGGTTTATTATTTAGTTGTTGTAGGATTTTATATGCAGCCTTGAAGTCTTTTTGGCAGTTACACTGTGTAGGAGGGTAATACTCATTTTTCACATGTTCTTCATACTAATAGTTGCTAAAATTGTGAAGCAGTATAAACACAATTATTTTTAATTGGCTGTTAATGCTGAATTCCATTGAGAACAATGAAGGATCTGTATTAAAAATAAATTAATTAATGAGTAATGTTGCAATGAGTGCCAACCACATAAGAATGTAATTGTTACATGTAAAACTTAGGTATGTCACATGCCTTTAAATATCCCTGAATTTATTTGGAAAATATAAATCCTTTTCCTGAAACTATTGAAAATTTTATTTTCTTTAACACATATAACTTACAAAAATTTCTGATTAAGTGAAACATTGAAAGGCAAGAAAGGGAAGGACAGAATTGATAAGACTTCTTGTTCTTTTAACTATGTCATTATCCAGGGGTCAGGAAGAAAATCTGTGACTTGTAATTTAGCATGTTCAGCTCCCAGCAGTTATTTAGCAATTACGAGATAGGATTATTTCTTACGTTGGTTATTTACCTTTCTGTTCTTCCCTTTAAAATTGTAACAAACCCTGCATGTCTGGCTCAACTGCAGATGGTCTAAATGGCAGAATGAATTTGGACGTTGGCGGCTGAGCTATGATCTTATAATGGTGGCTGCCCCTGAACCTGCCCATGGGATGTGTAAGCAGTGGTTCTCCGCAGTTTGGGGAGTCAGTGCAAAAAGACATTCTGTACCCAGAAAAACTTGCTGCCTTTCTGCTGAGAGCATATGAGCATTTCTGACTAATGCAGAGCAAGGCAACTTACCAGGAGAATCACTCATATGCAAGTTTCACGTTGTAGCAAATCTTCAGTGCCTCTAATTGATTTGTGCAGCTGTAAAATGTGGGTTTTGAAAGGGAATGTCCTTACAGTATCACTATCTTGAAAAGCTGTGAAGAATAACCTGGCCCTGTTCATTGCACTTGTGGGGAGTCGCTTGTTTTGTTTTCTTCCCTCCAACCTACCCTCCTCAGTTAGCAAGACTTAATTTTTCAGCAGTATTTATTTCACTCTCCTCTCTAATGAACAACATTCCTTTTAATAAAATAAGAAATAAAAATACTTCAGTAACTTAATATTTTCCTTTTTATACAACAGTCATTGGACATTTTTAGGCTCATATGTTTGTGAAAGTGTAGAGCATAGCGTTATGCTTTACATAGTGTTTTAGAAGTAGAAGGGAAAAAATACTGCTTGCCTCATTGGTTTATCATTAGTGGACATTATTTAGCATATATAGGCCTTGACATAATAGAAATGAAAATAGGGGGTGATCCTGTTTCAAGAATGTAATAATTCGTTCTCTTTAACACATGAATGTGTTCAGTATTGGCAAACGAACATGTTGCTACCAAAACTGAAATCAGATCCTTGAAACAGAAAGGATGTTGCCATGGAAAAATGAAGTAACACTCAGTGCAGCTGCGAAGCATTAATGAATAGGATATTTTTTTAAAAGATCATTTGTGTTTGGTGTGGCTTGGAGGGTCCCAACCAGATGGTTTCCATGAACAGGATCTGACCCTCAGCTTGAGGACTTCTTACTGGCAGATTACTTCATTTTCTTTCCCTTGGATTGTCAGATCCTTACATTAATGCAAGATTTACTGCTGCAGGTTTATATTCAGTTACATAAATCAGTCACATCTTACATTAAATTCACAATTTTAGGCACACAGTTTAACAGTTATTTAAAAAGTGTAAAAAGATTTATATGATAGCTTTAATATATGCTATTGATGTAGTTTAATTTTAAGAATTTGGATTACATATATTTTGAAACACTTTCCGATTGGTGAAGCAATCTGTAGAGCACATTCTCACTTTTGTCCAGCATATAATTCCATCATTTTATGTGCACTCTTCCATTTCTTCACTGGAACTTGTGAGTAGGCAAATTTCCGGATTCTGTGAATTAAATGTACACAAATTCCATTGAAGTTGACATTTGTGAAGCTGCATCTGAGAAGTTCAGCAGGTGCAACTCAGTTTTGCACTTATTGGGCCCTTGTGCATTCAACTTGGTAATTTCTTGTGTGATTGTAATAATGGCATAATTTGCTCTAAAATGGAGATTTTTGCCATATATTCATTGTGTTGGGCTTTGAAATGCTGCAGTAATCTTTTGCAAAATTTGTTATTCATATAAAACTTTAAGTGAAACACAGGTAAGCAAACCATATCTGTAAGCAATTCTGTAATATTACATATTGTCAATTTTTAGCAAATCCAGATTTAGGGTACTGCTGACTACACCAATTAGTCATGAATGAGTGATTTTAGAGTAACTTAAATAACCATCATAAAAGGCATTAGCAAAGGTGATTGTAATGTGAAGTCATAAAGGTGTAATTTGGTAAAGTTCAATATCAAGGTTCTCTCTGTCGTTTACTACACGGTTGAAACATACAAGGGAAAATAGAATTAGAATTAATCTGGCGTTATTTACATGGAAGACGAAGATGAAAAAGGATAAGGTAACTCAAACATTGAGTCTTGAAATTCAGATTGGACTTCCTTGCTTACCCTGATACTTAGGTGCAGCTGAATCTGTTCTGGACAAGAGTTTATATCTAACAGAAGAAATACAAAAAGTAAGGAAGTCCTTCCATTGAGTCATGAGGTTCAGGGTAGACCCCCTTGCCTTCTAAACTGACGGAGCTTAGGTCCAACCTTGCTCTCAGACTTTGACTACAGTCTATCTAAAGGAATTACCTGACATGGATTTAATTAGTATTAATTTAGCATGCTGTATGCAGCTTTCTGAGGTTCTGTTGTGAATAAGGGATCTCTCTGCCTCGGGTTATGGAAGGAACACTCTGTCTCAGATAAGGAATCCCAAACACTGGAAGGCATCCCAGCTCAAGAGGAGAGTCCCTGGTGTGCAGTCTAGTTGCAATTTAGAGAAAGCTTGAATTGAACTCATCCAGAGATCTGTTGTTAGTAGAAAGGCCTCTCTGCCACTCGGGACAAGCTGGAAAGGTGTCCCAGCTCAAGGGGAGATCGCTGCCATCCTGCCTGGCAGGGAGAGCTCAAAGGCAGATCACTGAGGCTGTCGTTGGCTTGTAGTCAGATTCAATGCAATGGGAAGGGCATGCAAGGGACTCCTTGTACCCACAGCTTTCTTTGTTCCTTGATAACTGAGTCTTGGAGAAAACACATTCAGGTGTTAAAACACATGATCAGGCATGATGCTCGTTGGGTCACTCTGCTCTTTGAGGGTTTCCTGGAGGAGTTCTTGACCTGGCTACAGCTCAGGCCTTTACTTCATTTGAAGCTTGTACTGAGCTACTGCTGGTCTGGTTAAGGAGGCCAAGTGTATCCATCACACATATGGAGGCCTGATGCTATCATTTAAAGCCCACCAAAATTGATGGTCCAACTCCCATTCAGTTGTTTAAAAATGAATAACAAAGAATTGCTTGTATAAAAGAAGAATTTCCATCAGGAATTTAAAGGGGTGAAACTGTTGTGATCCTACTTCAGTATTCTTGATACAGCAAAGTAAAATAAACCAAATGTGATCTAAAGAACTTTTCTTCAGTACAAAGCTGTAGTGAACTGTAAATGAAGTGCAAATACTCTACTGAGTATTGAGATCTCTTCTCGTGAGTGCTTTGTAAAACATGTCCTCTAGATCTTGCTGCTGGTAATGTGAAGTATAGTATCTCTTTAAGTTGGTGGAATTTTGGGATTATTATTACCACATGGTTTGTCTATCCAGGCAGCATTTGATGTTAATTGTCATAGATATGTATATATATGTGTGTGTGTGTGTGTGTATGAAGAATGGGTGATTTTTTACAAACTGTTTATTCAGCAAATGCATGGATAAAACAATAGTTATACTGATCATAAGTTCTTTTGTCATCTATTTATCATCATCCCACAATGACTTGACCTGCAGCCTATTACTAATAGACCAGAAAACGATCTAATGTGGCACTGTAAAAATCTCTGCAAATTGACACAAAGACTAATTTGCCATTAAAAAAAAAATCCAAATCTATTACATCTGTAACAATACACCCTAGCTTTTCATCCAGTATAAATAAAGTACATTCTGCAACCTTGGATCAATAAACTACTTATCAAAGATGTAATTAGCTTCATTTTACAACTCAAACAGTTCTAAATCCAGAAACAAACAGAGACTTCATGAACCAATGTATTTATTTTTGCAAAATTCTACTTATATTTTTCTGTAGTGAATTCTTGTCAGTTTGTCTAAGCAAAAGGGCACAAAAATGCTGAAATAAAGATGAATATCTGTGTACTCACCAGGCTGGCAAAGTACTTACAGTGCCGTGGAATTCTAGCTCTATTACAAATTAGTCTTGTGGCCTTGAAGGCCTAATAGCCTTCACGGGAGAGTATGAAGTACAAATCTTGGTTATTGCTTTTAAGCTGTCTTAAATGATGTCAAATTGAAAGAGTGTTACATAAGTTTGCAGCAAACAAATGTTTTTATCACAGCTACAAATAATGTCTTGTCCAACAATTTGTATGCTCGGCTTTTCTGAGTGATGTGAAGAAACAAACTGAATCATAGCTTGTATTTGCTTAACAAAGCATTCAAGTGTGCAGGCTGTTGGAGCCTTTGGATATCCAGGTGCCAGAATGGTATATGTAAGAGCCAAGGAAGACTAGCAATCCGTAGCTTACATCACCTCTGAGTTAACAAGTTGTGATGAGTTGAATTCTTGGTTTGGAATTGCTCAGCCTCTCTAGAAGCCCCTAAGAAGATGTCAAAATGGTCAGACACGTTTCAGGGTAATGACATTGAAAATAAAGAACAAAAAATATTTTGTATGAAACCATATGTGCTGCTTCTGATTTGCCCTGAAAAGTGGGTAAACGCTGTATAAACTTTGTCCACTTTATTACTATCTCTTTCTTTTTGTTTATGTATACACCTCTCTATTTTTTGAAACTCAGTTTTTCTCTTGGTTTTCTCTCATTTTTCCCATTTTTTCTAATGATTAACTTTTTTGTACTTACTGTTGACTATTAAGTAAAGGCAGAATTTTCCCTGAAACAGTTCTTTATAGAAAGTAACAGCATATAAAATGTTGACTAGTTCAAGAGACTTAGCTGTTGCTAACAAAAGCTAATGAAAGCAAAAAGTGGAGGGCTTTGTCATTCAGAACATTTTCTGACTCAATTACACTTTGTAAAAATCTGTTGAAATGTAGGTATATGTGTGTTCACTTTACATGGCAACGCCTTTCTGATGAATTTACACAGCAAAAACATCCTTCTTCTTTCTCCCTCCTATAATAATAATTTAAGAGCAAATATTATTTTCCAGCATTTTGCTTCATATTTTCTCTTAATTCAACTAAAAGTTAAGACTATTTTCAGTCAACTGTTAGGCATGAATAACTTCAGATTTTGTACCAAGGTGAATACTCCACAGTGAGGGGGGAAATAATCTGTTTCTGAGAATCTTTCTTGGCTTTGTCTTTTCAGCTTGAAGTGCAGTCTTGTTGTGTATTCCTTCCGAATGACAGCCTGCCTTCTCCAAGTACTATTGTGTCAGGTGACATTCCTGGGACCGTGCGAAACTGGTACCATGGGCAGGCCAGTATGCCTGGCACACTTGTCATCTGCTTGCCCCAGATTAAAATTATGAGTGCTGGACACAAACACATGGAACCATTGCAAGAAATCCCATTTGTTGTGCTGAGACCCATCCTGGAAGAAGGTAACGTGATAAACTCAAAAAACCTTATTCTTTAGTTTCCGTTTCTAAATGTTATGAAAATTATCTTAATTTTATTTTGAAAATATCCGATTTTGTCCTACTTTTTTAGCAGTATGTTGTTATATATTATTGATGTCTAGAAATCTTACTTACAAGGTTGGCCCCATGGAAATCAACATGGAACTCATCATCAAAGAGCTACTTCTGTGATATATTTTATATATTTGAAATGAAAATCATTCAAAACTTCAAGTTTTACCTTCATTGGTTTTGTTATTCAAGTTATAGTGTAGCCAATGATTTTGACACAACAGGAAGTGACAGTAAATTATAAATTCCAAGACTGAATGGAGACGGGTTAGGAAAAACTGCTCATCCCACCAGGGTCTTGGGTGTAACATTCAGACTGGACATTAGTTAAACATTCTTCACTGAGAGAGTGGTTGGTCGCTGGAACAAGCTTCGCAGGAAAGTAATCATGGCACTATGCCTGTCAGAGTTCTGGGTGCATCTGTACAATGCTTTTAATCATATGATTTAATCTTGGGTAGTCCAGCAAGGAGCAGGGAGTTGCACTCGGTGATCCTTATGGGTCCCTCCCAACTTGAAATATTCTATGATTCAATATAAAATGAGAACAGCATTTCATAAGTATAGCAAACTGTCGAAAGAAAAGAATGAGACTTGAGCGGTCATCCTGATAGGCAACAGTTGTGTTCTGTGTTGTGACTTAGGAATTGTAGCAAGGATTTTGTAGAGATTTGAAGAAGAAATTGTAAAGGTTGAGGAAAAATACTGTAGTTCTTCTTTGAAAAGCTAATATTTGATAGAGGTTTGAGTTGTAGACCAGCTTGAGGGAAGATTCAGCTTTTCACATTCTGCAACTGACTGAGAAATGAAAGGAGGAGATAAGCTGATAAGGACCTAGCAAGTGAAAACAAGTTGCTTATATTCAATATTTTTTACTGTGTTTTTTTCTAATAGAGTCCTTAGAAATGATCAGAATAAATGGTAGTGGACTTGCAGCAGTGTTCTGAAGAAATACTGATGTAAAAATCTTGTTCTATATATATTTATATGAAAACTTGTGTACTGGAAATAGGTGAGACAAATATTCTGAACCATCTTGCGCCTTGGGTTCCAGGTTTATTTTAAGGACTTGGATGAGACCTAGGCTCACAACCCAAGTTTCAGATTTCATGGAAATGCCAGTATTTGTGGTTTAACCCCAGCCAGCAGCTCTGGCTGCACACAGCCCCTCACTCCTCCACTCTGGTGGCATGGAGGAGAGAATCAGAAGGTCAAAAGTGAGAAAGCTTAGGGTTTGAGATAAAGACAGCTGATAGGTAAAGTAAAAGCTGCAGGTGCAAGCAAAGCAAAACAAGAAATTAATTTCCTACTTCCTGTGAGTAGGCAGGTGTTCCAGCCTTTCTGTTTGGTTGGTTTCTTTGGTTATTTGGGATCAGCTGTCCAGGCTGTGTCCTTTCCCAACTGCTTGTGCACCCTCACTTTCCTTGCTGGTGGAGCAGTGTGAGAAGCAGGAAACACTCTAAGCACTATTGTCCAGCAATAACTAGAACATACCCATAAGTATCCACAGTTTTCAGCACAAATCCAGAACAGTACCATACCAACTACTATAAGGAAAGTTAGGTCTATCTCAGACAAAACCAGGGCATTGGTGTACAGTTAGTTACTGATGTAAGTTCACTGTTGTATTCTCAAAATGTGTTTTTAGAAAGAATTCTTGCTGTTTTGTGTGTTCATTCCAAGATGAAGAGAGGGAGATGTAGCAGTTGTTCCATTACTTTTAAGTCAAAATCACATTCAACAGCTAGTCCTGCTATTGCCATCTGAAATTTGTTTGGATTTATAATGTGTTTATTCTCCCTTTGTCTGCCACTTACATTGGACTCTTCTTCTTTCTGTATTTTTCCTTAAGTCATGGCAATGGAAATATAATTGCAGTTTTTAGTATTGAAAGTCATATTAGAGATGGTGCCAAATGAAAAGAAAAGTTTGAAAGAAAGAGAGAAAGGTATATGTGTTTTTCTGGATAACTTTCAGTAGGAATGATCTAATTTACTAATCATAGTGACAGAGAGAAGATAAATTTAACTGAAGTCTTTTGTTTGTTTTAAACTGATGATGTAATTTAAACCATTTAAGAAAGTAAAAAGTCATTTGAATTTTGTCAGACCCAGATTTGAAGGAAAGATCCTAGTGAGAGAAAAGAATCCCCCTGGTTGGGATAAAGCCTATAGTAAGGAATTTATTTGTGTGTGGCTTTCTGCTTTGGGAATAATGCCAAACAGAAGTTCTCACAATCTTGATATTTTTGATTCTCTAATGGAGCCATTGACTTTTCCCATGCCAAGACTCCCTGTTGTTGCACTACAACAACTCCCTCTTAAAGAGATCATTTCAAGGTTTTTTCAAAGCTTTGAAGTCACCTTCTTTGTTTCTTTTCCTGTAGAGGTAAATAATTTTTATGGACTTGTATTGTAGAAATCTCTTAATTTGCTTTCCGTCTTTGAACAAGACTTCAGAGAGACTGTCATTCTTCAGACATGCTACCATCTCTCAGAAATTATATTTAGTCAACACTGCTTTTCCTGGTAACTACCTTTTGGATCATTCCTTCTTTTATAAAGAAGATCTAAGTAAAAGGCTTTTTCACAAGGATGTGTTGTTACTTTTAAGGAAGCTGTGTGCTCACTGATATATTTTTCTGATTACATGAAGGACTAAAAGGGGACAAAAAGGGAACACATTCCTGCTGTCATTTGGGAATATTTTGTCCTACTCAGATACTGACCTCAAGATATCAACATACTGTTAAAACAGCTTATACACTATCCCACAATCCTGTCTTTCCATTTGTTTTCAGTGTTTTGCTGCATCTCTGAGGTAATTTTAGTTTGTAGGAATACTTAAAAGAACATTTTAAGTACTTTTGCAGTACTTTTATTTAGAAACAAAATGTAGCTCAGTCATCCTAAATAACTAAGTAATCCATAAATGGATTTATCTACGTAAAGCATGAAATACTCCTTTGAACTTCTGTTGAATAACAAATAACAAATTAAGTAGGGTATTGAATTACATTGAGTATTATCTAATAGTACAAATTATTAGAGATCCATGAGGTAGTAGTATTTACTGAAGATGTTGAAGTAGAATCACAGAATGAGAGAGCCTGGAAGGCCAGGTTGGAAATGACCTTGAATGATCATCTGGTCCAAACTTGCATGGCAGAGGGACCCAAGATGGCATTATCCAAGCCCCTGCTCATTTGCTTCCTGAAAGCCTGCAGTCTGAGGAGGCTGTTCTGGTTAATGATTGCTCTTACTGTAAAAACTTCCTTCTATCAATATTAAATCTCTCCCAGTGCAACTTGTACCTGTTGCCCCTTGTCTTCTCTGTTTTGACGCTTTGTAAAGAAGAGGACCTCTGCTCTAATTGTAACTGCCCTTTATGTAAAATAGTTACTAAGAAGAAAGTAAATAGCTAGAAACTCAGTTTGAGCAAAACTGAAATGTTTAGAGGTGCTTAGAGTGAGTTGTGGCTTTCTGTGCACATCTGACTTCAAATACTTGACAATTCATTTGTATAATGTCCAAGTTGCAACCTGGTTAAATATAGTTGGACAACATATGTTGCTTTGGTCAGAACTTCTGTGCTTCTAAGTGGCCTTCCAGAAATCTAAACTCTTATAACAGGCAAACAAGTTGAAGACATGAAGGGAACTTTTGCTTCAGGTGAAACACAGTTTTTGAGTAATAATGAAATTTTTTAGTACTGATGAAATTCTCTTGTGTTTAGAAGTTTACATTTTGAATTATATTAGTAACTGTTTTTTAAATAATAATAATTAATTAATCATATAATAATATTCCTCTTCAGGTTCATAGTAGTAAATTTTATTAATTCATCTTTGTAAAAATGTTTGCTTATGTTGGATACAGTAAGATACAGATCCTTAGGTAAGACACAGTAAAACAATTTTAGAGAGCAGTGTTCAACATATCTTAAAATTGTTGATATTGCTGGTAATCATACTCACATTTTCAGGTGGATAGCCTTATACTGACAGTCTTCTGAATCACTGTATTCCAAATATTTAAATTTGAAAGATGGTTTTTGTTTGTGAAATAAGACAGATTATATATCTTCACAGAATTTTGTAACATATGTTTAAACTTAGTAATTTGTCAAGTGACTTTCAGGAAAATAGGAACTTAGGGCTATATAGATTTCAACCTGAAAACAGAAGTTAAATGTTTTAAGTAGAGCAGCAGTATGTTGGCCTTCTTAGAAGTTATCATCTTGCATTAGATTTTAAAAAATGTTTACCTTTAAATTTACAGAAATTACTTTTTCAGATATTATATTTAAGATAAATACTTGGCATTAAAATAGTGTGCTGTTTCATGGAGGGGTTTGTGTGCGACCTTAAAGATCATCTATTTCCAACCCCCCTGCCAAGGGCAAGGACTCTTCACCAGACCAGGTTGCTCAGAGCCCAGTCCATCCTGACTGTGAGCACTTTTGGGGATGGGGCATCCACAACTTCTCTGTGCAACCTGTTCCAGTGTCTTACTACTCATGTAGTGAACAATTTCTTTTTTATATCTAATCTAAATCTACCTTCTTTTGGTTTATTTGAGTTTATATTCAATGTCACCATCTGTAATAGCAATTACTGTATTTAATTTACATTATGATAATGCCTTGTAAAATTAGTTCTCACATTTGAGAAGCTGGGATTAAGCAGACATAGAACTTCTTCCCTGTTGAATGATCAGGAGGAAGTAGAAGTGACCTAACATGTAGTGATTGCAGTATCTGTTTCTTAAATACTGTGTGTCACCTGAGAATGAGGGCTTTAGAAATGCATGTAAAGAGCTTGCAGTGTGGGTAGAGAAAGGGAAATGAAGACATAGTAGTCAGGTTGCTTTTTAAGGATTGGAAGGGATACTTCTAGTAAGCCTGGGAATACATCCCAGAGCACATGCACGATAAAGCTTTCATGATCTCTCTCCTACCATTGCTAATTTTAAACAAACAAAATTCCTCTTTTGTAGAACTGTCAGCATCATATACACAACATTTTGTACAAATACCACATTTCCAATCTGTTTTTTAAAATAAAGTAGTACATAAAAATGAGAGCAAACTTAACAATTGTTAGTAATTAAGTATATTTATCAATATTGTATGTCATGCATATGGAAAGTCTCATTATGAACATGAGTAATTAACTCTAGCAAACAGACAAAGGGTATCAATAAGTATCAGAGAAAGTGCTAGTACATACCAAATTATTTATTTCTATATTGGAAAAAAAATTCTAAAATTCTGTAGGAAAGTAATCTTTCCAAACTATTGCAAGTAGAAGATAAATGATAAATGGCAGTTCGTTTAAAATTGTCTGATGGTTGTGTCAGTCAACTGCCAAATACCTGAAAGTGGTATTTATAAATTTAAGAAGTTATCAAAGCAGTTGAAATAGTTTAATAAATAAATTTTCAAATACAAATCAGTGATGATGCTGTAATAAATTAAAAATTAAAATTTTTGATAGCAGTAGGGCAGGAATTAACCAGAATATTCACTATAGTAGGGGTCTTTCATGTATGTATTTTATAATATTGCCATAATAGTTGTTGGGTGCACCGCAGTTCCACTGAAGGCAATTCCAGTTTTTCCAATTTACTTAAAATATTTCAGAATGTCATCAGTGACAAAATAATAGTATACATAGATGGGAAAGTTAGGTGTAGAGAAAATTCTGCTAAATGTGGCACTAACTTTTCCTTCCTACCAAGAAATGATCCTTTAATTATGGGAAAATCCTATAAGCAGTGTTGCTTTTGATGTTTAGATGCTTTGAATTAATTTTTTTAATAGTTTAAAAATTTGCAAATGAATGAAGGTGCATTTTTTTTGAAAAACAAATAAGACATAGCTACAACAATAAAACAAGGATTTTTCAGATGCACAGTTTTTTATTGTTAGGACAGGCACATAGTGTATATGGACCTGAATAAGAGGTAATTGATGACATTAGGGGGAATTTCATAGTTTTAAATTCACTGTATCTTTACTAGATACAGTTTTTTCAACATAGTGTGGTTTCTGCACATTGATAAATTTTATCAGTGTTTTTCTTTTAAGGTAGATAATGTGTGCAGTCTAGGAGAGCTAGCATTCATTTTTTTCCTTAGATATTCTTTCTTTCTAATCCATGAAATACAAACTATGTTAATTTACTGTGGTGGTCACAGAGAAAAACAAAGTTCATATGTAGTAATTAGAAACCTGTCATTGGATTTGACTTTTCATTTCAATTTTTTCCTTCTATCAAAATTATTTTTTTGTATTTCTTGGCTGTCTGAACTTGGAAAAAAGCACAGATTAACTGCTTCAAAACTTTTAATCTGCAACCATTGTGAAAATATTTTCAAGTTACTTTGAACTGAATTCTTCACTATGTAATAGCTTCAAAATAAACTGTTGAAATTTTCAGTTTGTTCTTAAGATGGGACGCAGAGTTTTCTGATACATACTTCTGACCATATGAATTTATTGCTGAAGCCACCTGTGGAGAAAAAGAATAGAAGTCTTACTAAAATAAGATGGTAAAAAGATGTTGGAATTAAGCTTTCTTTTAATTTCAAACTCCTTCTAATTTCTTTAAATAATCACAGTTAACAGTTGGTGCTATTTCTTAGGTTATGATTTCTCAGCAGGACAGTACTGACTGTAGGCCACACTAGGCAGCAAACACACTCTTCATGCATTCTTTAAAAACACTGGTTTGAAGTTTCTGTTGTCCCACGAGACCCCAAGGAGCCTATCCCAGTGTACCTTTATCTACCATTTTCTCCTCTGATTCTCAAGACTCACTCCCATGCTTCTGGAGTATTAATTTGGACTCTTCTTGTCCAAGACTTAGACCAAAATTTTGAAAACTGAAACCTCATACCAAAACACTTCCTGAATTTTCCTATAGGGAGGAGAACTTTTCTCCTTCTCTTTCTCCAGATGAACATCCTCCATACAAAGACGAAGACTGTTTCAGGCATGGCTGAGGTTTGTGGATGCTCACCAGCCTGCTGTGTTTGAATCTGACACTGCATCCAGCTGCTTTTACATTACTTCATATTGGGACAGGCAGTTGTTCTTGGTGGATTGAAAATTCACATGCTGGGCAGACGCTCTCTGTTATTCAAGTTGTGACAAAAAGGTACAACTTCCTCAGTGGAAAATCGGATAAATGGGATGAAGACTTTCTTTAAAGAGAACAAAACCAAACAAAAGAAACTCCAAAGGCCCCCTGAAATATTATTGTGTTCTTATACCTCTGAAGAGCAAAAACCCATATCTGTTTCAGTTAAAATTGGAATCATCCATGTATCTTTCATTGCCTTATTTTACTCACTTCTTTTGAGTATTCTTTGGGTTTTGGTTCAGTGTTTCTCCCAGAGCCTAATTTTTTTTCTCTGGGACCTGGTTACCATATGAGAGATTGTGTTTGGTTTACATGGCAAGGTTTTGGTAGTAGGGTGGACTGCAGGGCTGACGTCTGTGAGAACATTCCAGAAGCTTTTCTCATGTCCAACCGAGCCAGTTCCAACCTGCTCCAGATGGACTTTTCCAAGTTGAGTCTCTTCTTCCCATGAATGATAACAGGTGAATTATTTCTCCCTGTCTCCCAGCCTTTTGTTATATTTTCTCTTCTAGTCCTGCTGAGTAAGGGGAGTGATAACAGCAGCTGTAGTGGGTTTCTGACACTCAGCCAGGGTCAACTCACCACAGGAATTCTGTTTCAAGTTCTGTAATCTGTGTGCTCAATTTCCCTCAGTTCTCTCTGGTAGAACTGTGGAAAATTTTCTTCCACCAAGAGGAGTTCCTGTCAGCCCTTTACAGAAATACCTGAACCATTCTGTGATCCTGCTTTGGAAACTTTTGTATTTCATCTATTGACAACCTAAAGAACGCTGTAGGCTTTTTGTTGTTCAGCTGTGCACTGCCAATTCCCTTGCTGAATGTTCTTCGTAACAATTCTTGGTGGGATGCCAGGAATTTCTCTGGGTAGGCTTCCTTCTAAATACAAAAAATCAAGTCCTAGATCTATGTCCATAATAATTTTGTTTCTAAAATCCATCACCATTCTTTTCCTAAGAAGTTAAGTGAGCCGTTGGAAAGAGCTGCACTGTGACCATTGGGATAGGCTTCACTCTGTGGCACCACTGTGTTGAGGTGCAACCTGTAGACTTTTTGAGGAAAGAATTAACTTTTTTAATATTACAGCCTGTAAATAGGTATAAGTACATAGTAGAAGGAATTGCCTCTGAATTGCATCGATACGCTGAAAAAAATGGGGAGTGTTTTCTGGATATTCTTCACTTTGAGGAAAATTATATGAAGCAGAAGGATTTCTTTAAAGTTGTTCACAGTTTGGAATTAAAATTCCCAATGGATTTCAGTTTTTAGAAGTTCTAAAAAATTTATTGCTATTGTTTAGATTTTGAAGTACAGCATGGAAGAATTGATGGTTGAATTATATTTATGAGAGTTTGGGATCAATTTAATGGTTGTTAATTGCACTTGCTGACTTCTAAGGTGGTTTAAAATAAGGCCTTTGCTGGTTGTGTGAAATTATTACCCTACTTTTTATTCAGCAATTGTTTAACTGTTTTCCCTTCTTTTTAATCACTAGGTGATGCCTTTCCATGGACAATTAGTCTGCATCATTTCAGTATATATACTCTTCTTGGACAACAAATGACACTTAATTTGGTAGAACCAATGGGCTGTACTTCTACTTTAGCTGTGACTTCACAGAAACTGCTTGCTTCAGGGCCGGAATCCAGGCACTCGTTTGTCGTCTGCCTCCATGTTGACCTTGAATCCCTTGAAATAAAATGCTCCAACCCCCAGGTTGGTATATTTAATTGATTTATGAAAGGAAATTAAAAATAACTTGATTTAAGTACGATTGATCTGCATTTTCGTGAAGAGGGTCTCTATCTTAATTTTTTTTTAACTGGGCCATCAAGATCAAGGTGCTTAGATTGAGATTTGCTTTGAAGTTCTCTCAACTTTTGTAATTTAAACTCTTCTCCAAATGTAATAGCTGTAGTATAAATGCATCTTTTGGCTGATGGAGCGAAATGAATTGCAGATGTACCATTAAATGCTACGATACTGTTCTGCTGTCACTGTGGATTCTTATATTGAAGTGGTTTAATGTAGTTTTTTTTGTTACATTTTCACAGAGCTAACATGTCTTTGAACCTAATGTGTTTTTTAGGCAAGCAATGGTATCCTACAGTAAAGGGAAGAAAAAAACAGATGAATGCATGTAAACAAGAGTTACCTCATTTGTGTTTATTAGAAGGAAAAGGTGTTCTTAGATTTTTCAGGAAGTACACCTAGATTTTAATGACTTGGACCAGTTTGCTAGTAGTTTGCTGTAGTTTCCTATAGAGTAGGTGTTTAATAATATTTAAAGTGGAATGGCATTGTTATAAGTGCAAGTCTTACCTAAATGTGAATTGAGAACTAAAAAGAAAATTGAAAAAGACAATATTTTTCAAGCATTCCTATTAAAGTATGATAGAGTAATTGGTTTTGCGAACTGGGAGAGAATATTTCCACTAAAAAATTGAAACTCTAAGCTCCTTATAAATCATATTATGTGTATAATGACATGTTAAAATGAAGTTGTGGTATGGAATATTAGATCAAATGTTGTTGTCTTAAAGGATGTCCTTATACACTGTGCTGTTATTAATTTACTGAAGTATTCTAAAGACTGAAAAGATGCAGACAAATTATTTGAGTTTACTAAAGGTTCTTGAACTGTCTTTTCTCCTTTTCATGTGCCTTACTTGTCCTTTCTGCTTTACTTATGCAAAGGGAAGAAAATAAAGGAGTCATTATTCTTTAACCATATTTCAAAGAATAGAAGATGAAAAATACAGTTGCATAAACAGCATTTGATAGTTATAAATTCACAGTAGAGTAACTATGAAATTTGATTCCTTACAATGGCAGGCTGTATTTTTTCTGTAGATGACAGCCTTAAACTAGGTGAAATTTGGTGAATTTGTTAAATGCAAAGGTGAAGTATTATATTTATATGACTATTGTGATTTAATATGAAACCGTATTCTGATGGTTGTAAAGTCAGTAGATACTTCCAGTGTGCAAAATTGCCAGGATATTGTCTTTGGTTCGAGTTTTCAATTTTGTAGTAATGTGTTATTTTTAAAGTATAAAATGCTGTAACATATTGAGCCTTACAGATTTTGCCAAGTAGTCAGTGGGGTCTTATTGAATTATGTGTGGTTTTGCTGAGGAGGGGGTAGAAGCAGTGAGAGGGAGAAGCCTTTTTTATCAAATACTGGCAGTTATCCTTTTTGTCCTACCATTTCTCTTCTCTTAAATAGCATGTTCTAAAAATAATTATTATATATTAACTGTTATGCTCAAAAATACTTAGAAAGGAGGGAGCCCTTACACTTACACTAGTTGTTCTCATATAATCAGAAATGTATTGGCAAAATACTGAGACTACGCATTTTAAAATTGGGCAACTAACAAGAGAAGTAGAAATCCTTCCATTTTAATCAGTAACAACCGATGGAATGAAATAAAGTGCATTAAAAATAACCAAATATGTGACTTTATATGAAGTTTTGAAATTTTATTTACATGTAGACATGTGCCGTCTTTTTTTGTTTTAATGAGGCTTTATTGTGAGGTTTTTTGGTATTTTTTACCTTTTAACGTAACTCCGTGAAAATCATTTCCTTTTAATGAAAGTGTGCAATTTTGTTTGGTGAACTTATTTTGTCCCTAGTTTTAGAGCAGGATAGAGTATTTTGGTCATACTACTTAGTTGGCTGGTTGCTGGTAATGTTCAGAGACATGGCTATTACTGTCTGAAACAGCTACTCTTTCTGAGTGGCTGGAAAGATTCTAGCCTGAGCAATTTAAAAAAATCTCCCTGACAAGATAAGTAATTATTAGCTTTAATGATTATGATTACTGCAACCCCAGTAAGATTTAAGCCTTTTAGTGTTGGATTAACTGATAACAAACCTCTTCACTTTGCTGTATGAGCATATATGCAAACATAAGTTCCTTCTTTTGTATTACTTTGTGCCTTTAGGATCAGTAGCATAAATAATTTTCTGAAAGCCCTGCTTCATTAAAACAAATATAGCTCAAGTTATCCTTTAGTTTCTTGAAAAGAATTGGGACATGGGGAAATTGCAAGCATGTATGATTTGGATATCTGCCTGTATCCTATTAAATTTCTAGAGATACTTTTGCCAGCAAAGTGTCACCACCAGTTAATGTTATGTTAATCAATCAACTGGGTGGGTTCTACATTAGTTAGTTACATTAGGATATTAGCTGAGCTTCCTGCATTACATGGAAAAGACTCGGGAAAACTTAGAAATTAGAATTTGGTAATTTAAAGGTTACCAGTGCCTATCAGAGTGCTACAGACACAAAATACTTGAGAGCATAACTGAAAGAGCTCTTCATCACAGCAGGAGTTGTTTGTCTGTAGATTGCTCTGTGTATGAATTAAAAAATGTACTGTGAAGTTTATCTCCTCTAAGGAAAATTCTGTCAAATGATTATATGACCTGCTCTGTGTAAACCTTGAAACTTCAAAAGAAAATCCAAGATGAATTAAGAAGTTTTTTATAAAATTTCAGCATTTCACCTCTTAAGAAAGGGCTGCACCATGTACTTTGAGACTTCATCACATATTGTCACCCACAAAATCAAGTACTGTTTTATATCAAATGTAGATTGACAGTGGTGGTTTTTTTGCATCTGTTCTGCCCACATAAGAAGCCAGCTTCATAGAGCAGAAGTGTCCTGAGGCTTAAACTTCTTACAAATATGAGAATTTCAATTTTTTATTATGGCAAGTTGGGTATGGTATCCAGCTGTGAATCTGCTTATATATTATTTTCAGTTTTCTCCAACCTTTTTTTATACAGTATATTTCAGTGTGTTGTCATACAAACTCCATGATTAATGCCTATTTACAAAAACTTGTGTAAATATCTTAGAACTGAGTCAAACAATGTGCAAGTTAAACAATGTATAACTGAATATTGGAATGACATATGCCAGGAGACTTTGGTAGTGAATATTTTTCCAAAGGCAGATCAATTTCACATGCTGCATGCAATCATTATTTTAATATTATTTGAATGATTAATTTTGTATTGTTAATTTTTTATAAAGTTTACATTTGCCTTTTCCTATAGACAGTATCTGTACATGTGAAGTATGTGATAAATGACCTTTGCTTAATGGTTAAAATTTCTATTAGTAAAAGTTTTACAAGACCACATTATTTGTTATGTTTCTGAGCTATGTACTGTATGTTTACAGAAAGCAAAGATTATTTTTATCAAAGTCACTATACTGTAACTGATATTTATTATTTTATTAGCAATGTAGTTGCTTATCAGAACATTATAAATGGTGAGAAGTTCAATTCTGCTATATTATAAGTCTCCATGGAGGACTTTGATTATTTTTCCTTCATCTCATTAAGAAAAGCTTCATCCTAAAATTAAGTTTTATTTTTTCCCTTAGGTGCAGCTTCTGTACGAACTGGCTGAGATCACAAGTAAAGTTTGTAATAAAATTCAGAGGAAAGGAGTTCTACATCAATCTGTGTCTTCTGTCTATACTGAAACCATGACAGGACCTGTTCCTCCTAGTTCTCCAGTTAAAAGTAGCATTGGTACCATTCCACCAGATACCAGCACATACAGTCCATCTGCTGACATTGGTACCACTACAGAGGTAATTTTATTTCTTAAAAAAATTTTGTGTGTGAGTTCTGACCGACAAAATGTGGTGGTGTGCGGTCAAGGAAGAATCTGAAAAATCAGAAAGAGTAGTAGAGTCCAGGTGGAAAGTAACTTTGTCCCAATAAACTAATGAAGATTATTACTCATTTTAGCAAAACAAAAGAGAAAGAAAAACCATTTGCTGTATCAGATCTATATTTATCATTTGTCTATATTGTTTCTTTTTGAAGTGAGTGCATATTAGCTTGTAGCACAAAACTGTGGTTAGTGTGCTCAGGTCAAGGAACATAAGCTGTTTTTCAAGTCCTGAATTAGCAGACTAGTAAGTGTTGTGTTGAAAATACCTGTGCTGCTTGTCAGCCATTCCAAGGAGTGAGCTGGTCACTCTGATGCCTGGGTCAGTAGAGAGCTGCTGTGTGTAAAATGTATTGGCACCCAGGAGAGGTACCTGGGCTGTGAAGGCTTCCAGGGTTGGCATTGTACCAGCTGTGTGCTCAGCCCACCTCCATCCAGCCGCTGTTGAACCACAATGCTGTCTATGAACTACTGCTGAAGCTCAATCCATTCCCCTCCTTCAGCTGTCCATGTCTTAGAACTGCTTTTTGTAGCTCAGTCACAGAGCATTTGGGTATGCGTCTTCAGATATAAGATTGGCCACTCGGTTTTATGTATTTCTTTATGTATTTGTGCTTCCCTAATTCACTGTGTAACTGCCAGGAGCAGTCTGGTACCTGATCATAATGTCCATATGTGCCTAAGACTGTAAAATATTCAAGGCAGGGGGAGGAGTCCTGTGCCATACTGGGGAAAGCAGGCAGATTCCTGCATCAGCAGGAATGCAATGTTGAACTTCATCCATGAGTACCATTAGCTGTAAGTCACCAGGTAGCTGGGATAGAGTGGAAGGAGTGGTCACAGGAAGCTGTACAACTGCACAGGCATAGTATTTGTGGTTTTCTTAGTGCCCCTGTCAGGTTTACTAGTTAAAATAGTGAGTTAACCTTGTTTGTGCTACAGGAGAGAGTCAAAAATGTGTGAGATGAGTTGAAGGTATCCCAGGGTATCACATGTATGCAATTCTTTGTTTTTAGCATAAATCTGTTAGAATGTGGGGAGATGTTTCTGGATGACTGGGTTTCAATCATTCAGGAGAACCCCCCTCAACTTTAGAGACACCACACAGAACAGTTCTGAAATACAGGCAGATACACAATAATTTGAATTCTGAGTGAAATTACAAATTCAACATTTGGTCAGGATTGGTTTAACCCTATGTATAGTTTATATTAATTCCCAGGTTTGGGGAAAGTGAAATGGTGATTACTAGTGCCTACTTTTTATATGCATCATACACACACCCCCCAAAGAGGCAACTGACATTAAAAGGTGTTTGAGCTAGAGTTTCAGTTTTTAAATTGTTTCACTAAAATGTTTCTGAATTATTTGAGTAGCCTTGGTTTTGGTGTATTTTTATGTGCATGATTTTAGTTGTGAAAAATTTTGCCATGGATACAGAATTAAAGGCAAGCAATAATACTAAGAAAACAATATGTTCACAAAAATAGTATTTTTCCACCTACTCACATCAAATTAATTTCTCATTGAAATTAGAAACCACCAGCTTTATAAATAACAATTTGGTTTTGATCCTCTATATGGATAGCAGTATTTGGAGTACATGCTGTACTTAGAGCATTGATTGAAACTATTCAGTAATTGTTTTAATCCATATATTACCAAGATTATTTTGTAATATGGATCCAAATTCTGTACTCACATGCTACCCTTTTGCAAAATGTTTTCCATCATTTGTTTAATTTTATTCCTATTCTCAACAAATGTTATCTATTAGCTAGATGGTTTTTCTCCTAAAAATTCTAAATTATCTAAATGAAGTGTAGTGAATTAGTGAACAAGGGACAACATTAAAACAGAGTAATTAAATAATAATACATATTTCTATAGGTTTGACTTAGAGAAATTTTCCAGAAGTTAGTTTTTTATCAAACTCTTTATTTTGTTTATGTATTTCAATGGTTTTGAGCCTTGAAATCTGTCAAACAAAAAATGCTTTGCTGCCATAGCTATGGGATTTTTTTAAGTTTAGAGATTTTATAGTTACTGTGTTTTACTCTGTGGGAGACACATGATTATTTTTAAAGCTTCTTTCAGCTGCAACAGACTTGCTATAAAAGAAGAAAGTAAACTTGCACAACTGTTTATATCAAATAGCAAAAAAAAAGTAGTTTGTTTATGTGATTTGTGAATGATTTATATTTTAAGCTGTGTCTAATTCTTGTCTTGCTGACAACTTGATGTGAGCACCATGGTCTGATGTGGATAAAGCTACCTAGGCTTACTGACTTTTCGCCTGGATGGTGGTAGGACAGGGAGGCATGAGTGAGAGGCTTAAATACTGGAGGCTGGAAACAGTTAATCATTTTTACCATCCCTGCCTTGGAAAAGGTAAGGTAGTACAGACTACAACAGGCCACTTGTTACTGTTTACTTAAGTACAAACAGTGGTAGAAGTGTTTAGTCCTTGGGGAAACTCAGTGATTGAGCAAGAACGCAGAAGTTATTTTGATAAGGCATAGCATTAGTGTGGCCAAACTGTGATCATCCCTGAGCTTTAGGCAGGCCAAGGATGAAGGCCTTATATGTTTGGATCTTCCTGATGAACAAAGATAAATTCTAGTAAGAAAATAAACTCAGTATATTGGTCAATTTGCAACAATTGGTAAAAGAATTAAATTGTATATTTTAGGACTTGGCATGAGAAGTTGTGGGAAAATAGTTCTGGGTTTCTGACTCTGGCTTGATTTTTCAGTAGATCTGGAAACAGAACAGAAAAGTAATGCATAAACATATTTAACAATAACATGCTGGGTGCTGAAAATCCAAAATGAAAATTGAAACTCCATGAGAAACAACAGCACAGTTTTTCTTCTCACTTTGGTTTCTTAGTTTTTCATGGCAGAAAATTTCTGTGAATATGAGCTTGTTTGTGGGGAAAAAAAAGATGTCAGCTACTGCAGACTATCAGTTTTTCAGGCCTTTTGACTCTGCCTTATGGTTGTGGGTACAGTACCGTGAGCAGAAAGCTAAGAAGAAATGGAATCTCTTCCATTTCTTTTGCCTCCCAAAGGACAGTCGTACCAACATGTTATATCTCTGTCTTCAGAGGAGCATCTGCCACTGACAAAGAGAATGGGTTACACGTTTACATGTTTTAATGGCAGAAAAAACGTAGGTAGTATGTTTTAGTTAACCTTTTGAAGTAGGCAGAGGCAGTACCGTGTCACCTCTGACAGAGACAGGGTGTTGAGCAGCTGGGGATATCTCTTGACAAGCTCTGCAGCTGCCGTAGCTGCCAGCAAGAGGTTATTGCTGAAGGCCACAGCTGAACCCAGTTTTAGCTACACTGACATGCTGCCAGTCCAAGGGGGAGTACAGGCAAGTGACTGGGAATACTGGGTGGGAGTTCAGTAGCCCAAGTACAGAATTGCAGGGTGAGGTGAAGCACAAGTGAGTTGAGGCTCTTGTTAGGACTTTCAGCCTCTGTGGTGGAATGAATTCCAAATTCATTCAACCTGGTAATTTCTGGTCCAGCTTCTAATGATACCTCTGGGTCAGTATCTGCAACTCTGGGGTAAATGCATTTCTTCAAAAATCTCACGAATACTGTTTTAAGTAACCTTGGGCCAAAATTATCAACTGACTGATTCTCTGAGAGGCATAATTTTATATCTTTAGGAAAATAATCCTAAAGAAGTGTGGGAAAAATTACAGCCTGGCTTTCTTCAGAGTAAAGTTATCTTTGTACTCAAACCACTAAATAAAAATAGCTCTCTGTGGAAAAAAAACCTAACAAAATATATTAAACAGCTGAAAACATTAAATTACAGAAATAAAAGATCCCAATTGCAAAATTCAAAAATTGCCATGGTGGCAATATATATTTGCTGTTAAGTATACCCCTTCAAGTTTAATCAGCTATTGTTTCTTCTTTTTAAACTATCAGGAATGTAGAGACCTGCCAAAATTTTAGAACAAAGTTGATGTTCATTCAAAATCCATTTTGGAACATGTTCAGTGGGAGGGGGGGGGTGTGGAAGACGAGAAGGAGACTGTCTCTCATTCTCACCCATTCTGCAACAATTTGTAAGTTATGATTTGGCAAAATCAAGTGTTTTTATAGTACAAAAGAACTTGCAAAATTCTTCAGATTAAAAAAAAATAGAAAAGAAAAAAATTACGTTTTATAGAATGCAAAGAACAGAGTCACAAATGGTTCCACAGAACATCAGCATTGGCATGAGCTTTGGCTTGAACTGTAAATCAACATCTAAGTATTGCTTTTCCCTTTCCTTATTTATTTGGCTTTTATTTCTTGATACTTTGTGAAATCCATCTGAAGATGTCAGCACAGGGAAATGCTCTTTGGCTGGCTTCTTCATTCAGACCTGCCTGCTGAAGGGATCCAGCCGCTCCAGAGTACTGTTGACTCCACCATCTTTCTAGAGCATGTGAGGTTTGATGAGGAGGGTCATCTCAGTGAAATTCCAACACAGAAGCATCATCTTTTAGGGGAATCATTCAAAGACAAGTTATGAAAGTGTGGGAAGTTATTGAAAGGCAGTGTGTCAAAGGAGCCGTGTGGATATTATACAAAAGAAACAAATAGAAAGGAATTTATTGGCAGAAATTGAAAGCTCAGAACTAATGCCATTCTCATGGCATGAAATCTCAAGTCATGAAATAGGTTGAGACTTCTCTGATGTCTTCAAAGAATGAGTTTGCAAATAAAGACTCATTAAAACAGGAGATAGGATGCTCAAAGCATTGGGTTTTTTCTGGTTTTGTAAGGATACATGTTTCACTCCTACCTTTCATTCCTTTACTGGTGAGCAGAGTAAATAGTTGAAAGGAAGCAAGCTAGTGTTTGCAGAGGGTTGACAGGGATAGTCAGAGGACAGCAAAATGGCTGGGTTATGACACTGTCTTATTACTGGTGCCTGCCATTTCGGGAGAAGCAATAAGAACTAACATTGGTTGGCACTGGAGAAGTGACTGCTCTGCCTACATCCTTTCAGATGCTGGGGAACTCTCCAAGGCTGCTTCCCCCATACTTTTTCGTTCTAAGGACAGGTGCTGGCATCCTTGAAGAAACAAAACTGAATTTTGTTTACAGCATTGAGAAGATATTTACTCTCGTGTTGCTGGCAGTTAGTGCTGTCTTGCAGGATGATTAAGCAGCACTGAAGAGAGTAGAGGTCTTTGTGAAGACAGTAGGAAATGTCTTGCAAAGACATGGTTAGCAAAAGTATTAAGAGATGAGAGCCTGGACAAAAAAGGCAAGAGGCTGGAAGGATTTTGCTGAAGAAGCAAATAGGAAATTCAAGTCACAGTTTGGTAGAAAGGAGTTAACCTCTGCCCTGAGCATGTTATTTAGCAGCTTCTACCACACCTTTTTTTTTTTAGCTCATTTTGTTGGGTGCCAAATGTTCAATTTGCTACTCCTATTTGGGAGCTAGATACATAGAGAAATGAACTATCTGAGGTTTCTCCAGTTAGATGTCCTGCTGTAGTAGGCATTAATTATTCTTAGATACACAGCAGGAGACAAGCCCTTCTATATTTAATAATTAAATTTGCAGACAGTGTAAAAGTAAAGCAGAAGAGGAAGAGCAAACGCTAAAAGCAAGAAGGTCATGCTAAATCCATGGCTTGGAGAGAGATTTTAGGTGGGATTGTGTAAGAAAGTTAGCTCGATAAGAATGTGATTGGGAGCAAATGCTTTTTGTGCCTCTAGAGTCTCACAGTTTTTCAAAAAACAGCCACCTATGGCTCTCCAGGTAATCTGTTCAGAGCTGTAAGCAATAACGCCTTATATAAGAAATATAAAAATAAATAGAAATGTACTTTTCTTTCATGCATTTTGTTTAATGCAAAGCCACTGTCACTATAGATAATTGAAGGTGTGATGGATCTTAATTTTCATTTCAGCACTTCATATTACATCTGTTGAGCTGGTCCAGGTATTATAGTCTCAGGTTGAGGTGTTATTTTCCAGAAACATTCATTGGTTATTTGGACAAGCTTTCCCTTCCTCATATGAATGAGTATCTGGAATACAAAGTTCTCTGTGTCAGCTGTTGACACCGTAGATGGTTTCTTCCCAATTGTAGTAAGTGCCACTGAGCTTTTCAAGGGTAAAGGTTACTGCTCACAGATAAAGTACCTGTGCTGTTTCTCTCTGTGTCCTCTTAAGAGTTTAGAAGACCTATAATTAAACTGTCAGCCTGAGTTGAATGAAAATGTGATTTGTCAACATAAATGCTTCCATATGAGTTGTGTCATTAGGTTTGGGATAGGTCTTACCCATCCAGAAAATATATTGCTAACAGAACCTCCATACTTGCATTTTCCGGCCTTGGACTGCAGAATGGGGCAAGTACTGTCAGATTTTTATTTTTGCTACTGTAAGTAGGCTTTCCTGGAACATACGATGTTGAAATGAGTGCATTCTGACTCCTTGCCTGACAGGTTAAAATGGTTTCAGTCCAATTGTAGTGCTTACTGGGTAGGTCTGACTTCCAAGTTGTCATCCATAGAAATAATCTTGGCTTCTAATTAGATAAATGTCAAGCACATTGTTCATCATAATTTACAATGCCTAATCCCACAAACCTTCAATGAAAGATAAGACTTTGGGTGTTTATTGGTCTGTTAATCTTAGAAACAACTTAGTCTTAGTGGATCAAAGTGACTGAACCTTGTTCCTTTCTTTGTGCTTGAATAAAGAAAACTTGAAACACATGGTGGAGTTACAAGTGAAGATGCTCCTGGATATTCAGTAGCTTCTGGATGACATTAGTGACTTATGTGTCCCTTGCATTCAGTTTAATAGGCTGTAAACACTAGGGGCTGCTGAGCAGTTACAGTTTGCATCTTTCCTTCCCTATCTGGAGGCAGTAAGATTCAGCAAAGGAGCAGGATGAAGTCCTTCAGCTGGTAAATATTATCAGAACATGCCGGCATTCCTCTAATAAGCCCACATAACAGGATTTTCAGTATAGCTTTCATTTGCCATCCTGTGCTCTTAAAAACATTAACCTTTATGTCTTTTTTGTTGAGGCCTTAACATTTTAGGGAATGAACAGAGATTACTGATGGCACAGAAGCTTCTACAAGCTCATTTGTCAACATTTCATACATTTAAGAATATTGCAAATGATAATCATTTTTTAAACAACAGAAGTATTTTGAAAGTGGCAAATAAAATGTTTCCAATTCTTACAAAAAGCTGTTATTTTCTGAAATATGTTTCCAAGAAATTACAGGGAAGCAGACAAGGGGGAAAACAATGATCCAAACCCAGTGTGTACATCATGTAGGTATTATAGCCTCACTGGGTGGCTCTTCAGTTGGTACTTCCCATGATTCTTTCTTCCTTTGCCTTTTAGGTATGTGCAAGCCTCCATATTGCTTTTCTTATTGCATCTCCAAATATTCCTATTAGCCTTTGTTTTAAATTGATGATAGTGTTTCCTGTTGGGGAGGATGAAATAAGGAAACCTTATAAATATGACTTAATTTGGCTTGTTCTATAGTATTAGGTAAAGTGGTTGCGGCAAGCACCGAATTAGATTTTTCGCTGTTTGCTGCAACTTCTCTATCTGATGGTGCTGATGCCAATGCATCAGCCCGTGCATTTCCTTCTGTCATAAAACCTGGGAGACCAGAGTGAGCCCTAATGTGAGAAACAAAATAAGGGTTATTTCTGTGCAACAGCATTTGATAAAGACAGGTGAGCCAAAGACACAGTTTGTCATTATTCACATCCTTTAGAACAGATCCTTCAATTCTCTTAATAATATTGGCAACATAGATTGAATCAGTGATTAGGTTGAGGGGTTCTGGAAAGAGCTGAAATGCTCTTACAACTGCTGCTAATTCAACAATTTGAGGGGACCCTTCGACTTTTTGGATGTCATGTTTCCAGGCTTTGGTTTTTCTATCTTGCCACGTGACTACTGAATTATGCGTTTGGCCAGACCCATCGGTGAAGAGGGTAACTGCATCTAAAGGTTCTTCACTGATCAGGGGTTTTTCTTTGTAGCACAGTTTAGCAGTGATCAACTTATGTGTCGGATAGTGAATAGAGCAAATGCCTGGGAAATCAAGTAAGGCATATAGCAGGTCTTCTTATTTTTGCATTGCCCAATCAAAATAGGATTTAACTATGGGTAAGTAAATGACTGCAAATTCATGACCTGCTATAGAGAGAAGTCTTGCTCTACCTTTGATAATAATTTGGGAGATCATTTCTAAAGGTGTGAAGATTGTCTTTGGTGACCTGTAGGGAAGGAAAACCCATTCAATTATTAACAGGGGATCTTTTTGAGTGGAATCCCACTGAAAGATGAGGCCATACAGCCTCACTTTTTCTCCTAGAATTGCAAGGAAAAAAGGTTTGTCGGGGATACAGCGATGTGCTTGTCTGCTTTGCAAGGCGTCCGTAATTATTTCTAAAGCTTTGCTGGCTTCAGGGGTAAGAGATCGAGGGGATTTAACGTCAGTGTCTCCTCTCAATAAGTCAAAGAGTGGAGCGAGTTCATTGTTAGTGAATCCTAACACGGGCCGAACCCAATTAATTTCCCCCAGAAGCTGTTGCAAATCGTGCAGAGTGTGGACATCAGTTTGGAGCTGTATTTTCTGAGGCATAATGGATTGTTCTGTTAGTTTCCAACCTAGATATTTCCAGGGGGCAGTCTCTTGTATTTTTGATTCAGAGACTACTAGCCCAGCCTTTTTGATTTCAGTAACAACGCTGTTGCGAGTCTGCTCCATCTGTTTTTGTGTAGGTGCTGCAATGAGCAGATCATCCATGTAATGGAGAATAACTGATTGTGGGAATTGTTCACGGACTGGAGACAGGGTGCGGGCTACAAAATACTGGCAAATAGTTGGTGAATTTTTCATCCCTTGTGGTAGGACGAGCCAGTGATATCGTTGAAGTGGTTCTTGTAAGTTTGTACTTGGGACCAAAAAAGCAAAACGAGGAGCATCATCTGGATGCAGCGGAATGTTGAAGAAACAGTCTTTTAGATCAATGACTACAAGTGGCCAATTTCTTGGGATCATGGAGAGGTTAGGCAGTCCGGGCTGAAGAGGCCCCATGTTTTCAATAACAGCATTGATTTTTCTAAGGTCATGCAGCAGTCGCCAGGTGTCAGAGGTTTTCTTGTGGATGACAAACACAGGTGAGTTCCAAGGGCTGTCAGTGGGTTTGATGTGGCCTTTTTGTAGCTGTTCGGCCACTAGCTTTTTGAGGGCACTCAGCTTATGGTCTTGTAGGGGCCACTGGTCGACCCGGTTCAATTTTGGCTCCCCACTGAGAAAGTAAATCTCTTCCCCACACTGTGATAGGTTTTTGCACTACATAGGGGCGGATTAATGCCTGCTTTCTTTCTGGTCCAGTAATATGAATTACTGATTCACTTTGTAAGCATGGAGTGACACCTCCGATACCTGTGAGAGCACCTGAGGGAGTCACTAATTTCCAGTTTGCTGGCCAATTACAATGAGAAATCACTGAGACATTTCCAAAGTGTAGAGTTGATAAGGAAAGTGTGCTATGCCAGGGAGACCTGTCACAAAACCTTACAATTTTACCATTTAGTCTTTGCCAAAGTCTGTTATCTTTACCAAAGAAAAGGGAAAAATATTTTGTTAATGTTTTTCTGCTGTTACAAATGGCTTAATTGAAATACATTTGGACATCTGTATTTCTATAGTTTGTGCATCCATACCAGTTGAGAATATTTAAAAAAAAAAAAAAAAAAAAGTGCTGAAATACAATAGTTATGTTTACCTCAGCTATTGCTTTTGTTTTGTAGGGTGATTCTCTTCAGGGTGGTGATGATTCTCCATTCTCAGACTCCATTACGTTGGAACAAACAACAAGTAATATTGGAGTCTCAAGTGGACGTGTCAGCCTATGGATGCAGTGGATGTTGCCAAAAATTACTGTAAAATTTTTTGCTCCTGATCCTAGAAATAATGGCACAGGTATTCTGCATTTTCCCCCTAATGTACTATTTTAAATTCCCAGCAGCACAGCCTATTTTGCAGCACAGTATTTGCTTTTCAGAGCTTGTATCAACATTACTGAACACTATAACCTAGAAATAATGAGTTGGGGCTGTATTTTAAATAACAGCAACAAACTGTTGTTTGGTTACTTCATGCAAATTAGACTTTAGTGTTGTTCTCTGACACAAACTTTCCCTTCCATGCAGACAGATTATTAAGTTAAATTGGAAATAAGGTGGTTAATTTACTTAGAGTGCTGCATTTATTTCCTTAGAAACAATCATGGTTCATTTTGATATGATTTAGTAATACATTTTGTGTATGTTGATATATAGTCCATTGTAGTTTCATATCAATAATTTCAAATTTCAATTTAATATAATCACCATAATATAATCATTAAAGTCATAGGAAGTTTAATACGGAGTTCAGTGGAGATGTTTCAAATTCTGTGTTGAAAAGAAAAATATGTTGTACACAGCTTATCTTTTTCTTCTTTGATAAATAGTTGAATTATCATTTGACAGTAATTGTTTGAAAGAAACTCACATTCCATAAACTTGCAGGACTTTTTTTTTTTTCCTAGGAAATACTGCTGCTTAGCTATTAACATTGTTGCCCATAGAAATGTGAAAAAATAAAGTGACTGATTTTTAAGGCTAATTTTCAAGAGATGTACTTGAACATTTGATTTAAAAAAACTAACCACACAAAAGAAAAAAAACTTTAGTATAATTAGAGTAAATATCTCGGCAATTTTTTTTTTATTCCCCCCCCGCTGCGAGGGGTTATGCTATAAATACCTAAACTAGAAAACCTATATATATGTTTCTTAATACATTTATATAAAATAGTTTCATAGAAACTAGTGTGACACTTGAATCAAAAAGTTCTTTATTAGAATACTCTGAGTAGAAGTAGCATCATCCTATTTACAAAATCTAGTGTCTCAGATATGTTTCTTGCTTAAAATCCTTTTCAAATTTCAGATTAATAATTTTTATTTTCTTTGACTATTGCAGAAGTATGTATTGTCAGTGAATTAGAGGATCTCAGTGCCTCAGTGGATATGCAGGATGTCTATACCAAAATTAAATGTAAAATAGAAAGCTTCAATATTGACCACTACAGAAACAGGTAATTCCTGTGAGTTGTTATGCTTTAATTTCAGGCTGAAAGATAAAGGCAGGGGGTGTTTTGGGGTTTTTTTCTTCTTAATTCTTAACTTGAATTTAAGGGAGATATTCAATTTCAGTTAAATTATTTTAACCTTTTAAGTAATAAAAATCACAATTGTGTTTCCTGAGAATTAGATCTAATTCCAAAGAAACATATAGAAATAATTGCAAATTCAGGAAGGTGTTTTCTTCACACTTACTGCTCTATTGATCCACTAGACCAATATAATTCATTTCAGCTTAACACTGGGGTGGGAAATTCCTGAAATGTTGGTTCATGGTGTGCGTGTACTTAATGATTCATGGTATCTTACTCTTACATGCTAAAAAGAAACAAGTCTATTTTTCAGAAACATCTCTTGCTGCGGCAAAGCAGCAGTTAATGTCATGCAGAGAGCTGAGCTGTGTTGTGTCACATGGCACAATGTTGTGCAAAGACACCCGAGTAAAACTTCAGTAATTAATCTCACCCAGTGCATCACCAACACTGTGTGAATTCAGAGTGGGGCAAGGCCTAGTCTGCCTTCCCACTTCAGCAAGTCCTGTTGTCTGGGCAGTTTCTACCCCAGCGTGGCTGTGCCATTTGACACCCAGGTACAAGGTTCTGCAGATTGCCTGTGCCACCTTCTAATTTGCATGAACACACTAGTCTTGACAAAGAGAGAACCTATGTAGTTTTTGTTCAATTAGGGTAGTGTTTGCCATTACAGATCAACAAAATCCACTATGAATTAAGAGATTAAGAGAAAATAGAATAGTTGTGTTACTTCTTGGGAGGAAAAACATAGCTAAAAGCTTTAGCACAGCTTTTGGCATTAAAAATAACTAAAATGTTTAGGAGCACAAATCATTTTGACTTGGGAACCAATGTCTGCAAGGTCTTATTGAATGCTTGTTGTTCCCTGTGTATAATAGGAAGGAGATTTAATATCAATTTAACAACGTTAGTATTGTTTCTTTATGATTTTATTCCTGATGAGCTGTCTTAAAAATTATTTCAATTTCTGTCTTTTTGCCTGAGTTACAAATGCTGTTATTGTTTGTATATAATGTAATATTTTCTAATTAAAATTTTTACTTTATTTTTAAAAATCTTTTGAAATCCTGTCACAATGCAGGAGTGCCAAGCATGTCCTGGGGTGCATCAGGCACAGCATCACCATCTGTGCAAGGGTGGGGACTATCCTGCTCTGCTCTGGGCTGAGGTGGCCTCACCTTGAATATTCTGTGAAGTTTTGGGCACCACAATAGAAGAAAGTTATTAAACTACTAGAGAGCATCCAAAGGAGGGCAACAAAGATGGTGAAGGGCCTTGAGGGGAAGCGGCCTTGAGGTGACTCGGTCTGTTCAGGCTGGAGAAGAGGACACTGAGGACAGACCTCATTGCAGTCACAACTTCCTCATGAGGGGAAAAGGAGGGGCAGACACCAATCTCTTCTCTGCGGACCCAGTGACAGGACCCAAGGGAATGGCCCAAAGTTGTGTCAGGGGAGGTTTAGGTTGGATATTACAAAAAGGTTCTTCACCCAAAGGCTGGTTGGGCACTGGAACAGCTTCCCAGGGAAGTGGTCACATCCTCAGCCTGACAGGGTTGAAGAAGCATTTGGACAGTGCTCTTGGGCACATGGTGTGACTCTTGGGCATGGTGCTGGGTCCCTTCCAGCCCAAGATATTCTATGAATCTGTGAAATCCCAGTAGCCAATTCCTCTTAACAAGCATTGGGGAAAAAAAAAAACAACAACAAAAAAACCCTAAAAAACCCCAACAAACCCAAAACTTACTTCACTTGACAAAGTTTTCACTGTTCTCATTTATGTTTTCTGATCTATTTGGAGTACCTCTCCTATGTGTAAATCTCTGTGGACTTAAACTGAAAGCATAGAATAGACAAGGTGAACTTTCTGTCTTCCAGGCCAGGGGGAGATTGGCAGTCAGGACATTTTGAAGGAATTTTTCTACAAAGCAGAGAAAAACTTTTGGTGAGATTTCTTTAGTAAACTAAGGTGCTTACCTGAATAACTCCTCTTAAGCAACATACTTTGCTTCTTCTGTATGTTAAGAAGAATGATTACAAGAACTGTAGTAAAAGGCACACTTTAACACTTAAAATCTAACTTTTTCTAAATAGTACTGATTTAGGAACATATGAATACAGCTTTACACAGTGTCTTTGTTCTTGTAATCTTTCTCCTCCTTGTTCTGTTAAAGCTGTCTGCTGAAAATCCAGGGTAAGTTCCTCCTCTACACACAGGATTTTATGCTCATCTGTCTTGACCTCTTGCTGTAGGTTGTCCTTTCACATAAAATTTTACAGTTACCTCTTTTAATCTTCTTTTTTTTTTTTTTGATCTTATTGAATTTCAGTGTTTTAAGAAAATGTATGGCATAGATTTATCTTGCAGTTACATGGAAACACGCAAGCTAAATGTAAACAATATTTTTGCTTATAGCAACTTTTTTGTTTCTTTGTTGTTTTTTTTCTTCCAATCTTCCACGCCTCGTTCATTACCTCAAGCCTTGGGGAAGATTCTTGGTCTCTGGGGCAATATGGAGGTGTGTTCCTTTCCTGTACTGACAAGCTGAACAGACGTACCTTGTTGGTTCGACCTATCAGCAAGCAGGATCCTTTCAGTAACTTCTCTGGCTTCTTTCCCTCTGTAAGAATCTTTTAAAAACTTTTAAATACAGAACTTTCACTAATAAATGCCAGCAAAAAAATAAAAATAATAAAAAAAACCACCTTAAATAATTTCCTGTTAATTTTTTTGTGCTGACTATATTTCTTGCTTATATTGATTGTGTTACTTGTGTTGTTTCCATCTTATCCTTTAGTAGTAGTTGTCATTTTTTAGTAGATAAGGGAATGAGGGTTGATAGTTCATAATCTTGTACATAACAACAGACAAGTGAAGTCAATGAGATTCATTTATGTTAGAAGTGAGCACATACAGTATGCTTGAAAGCCAAATATGTAAAAGCTAGTACTGAATGCTGCATTTTTTAATGTAATTCTGAGATCTGCTTAAGGATTTAAGTAATTGGTATTACTGCAGTGTGCCTTTATGCGGCCTTATAAAATTGTTTCTCTCATTATGATAATGCAACAATTAATAATTTCATATTTAAGTCTTTCTTTTAAATGCTTGGAACATTACTTGCAGATTCAGAATATCCCAGTGTGAGATACTTAAGCCATTTTCTTCTTGCCTCTTTATCCTTGAAGGACTTTGTGTTATGACATTGGCCTCTTTATCCATGGATCTATGGAATTATTTTATGTTAGTGAAAGTTCTGGATGGTCTGATTTATTTTCATCATGAATATTGATTTGGAATACTTTCTATTATTCTATTTGTTTCAGTTCTTGCAGTAAATTAATTTACCAATTTTTTAAAATTCATTTAGTTGTAAAAGCTTCCAGTTTTCCACCATTTAAGCTATGTATCCTGTTATTCTTCTGCAACATTTAAATTAAATTAAATTGATTTCAATCAAATATAAGATGCTGAAAGAAGCATCTACTTGCAAAATATAGTTGCTTTCATTTGTGCTTACATGATTAAAGCTAGTACTTAAATAATCTTACAGAATTCTGTCAGCATGTTTCTTATGTTGTTAAGAAACATAAGAAGTTATAAGTTATGTTGTTATGATGTTTGTTACATTTTTCCGTCATTAACCAAGACTAAAAAAATCTTCAAAGGTAATATGGAAACTGTTCTATACATCTTGTGGGAGCTAAGCATTTAGTTGTCATCTTTAGCTAGACAAATCTGTCTTAAGTGAAGGAATCTGCTGTTTTTGAAGTACAGTGCAATGTATCATGAAATTATGTACTCTAGCATGAAGCACAGCTATATTCTTTAAAGACTCAGAGGTGATGAGGCAAAACCAGTTCAATACTTATTTAGGTGACTATGGGTTGTTTATACACCCACTTTGAGATGGGGTGAAGCTATTTCAGCACTTGAGTGGTATTTTAACAGCTATGGTGTCTGCACATACAGAAGGAACAATGCAAAAGGAGTAACATCTACAGATGTTTTAAATGAAGGAGGAATCAAAATATATAACTGTATTTAAAAAACACCAGAAAGATTTGGTAAATGTATTTTCTTGGATGGTTTTTTTTATCTGATTAGATATGACTTTGGTGAAACATAAATAATTAGAAAAGAAAAAGATGTTGAGAAATTCATAGTTTTAGATGACCCAATGCAGAGAAGTGTGGACATGCGATGGACAAACTGTGCATGCAAAAAAATGAAAGATGTTTTGTTTTTTTTTTACTGTTAAATGACTGTAGAAAGCTACTAGAAAATATAAAACCCTAAACATCTTAAATAACTGGAAATGTGTTAATGGATAAATATTACATGTAGATTTTTGCAGCAGTTCATTTATTTATTTATTTTCCCTTGAAACAGACAACTGCAAAGCTTTTAGATGGTTCACACCAGCAACATGGATTTCTTTCTCTCACTTATACAAAAGCTGTGACAAAAAATGTCCGGCACAAACTGATATCAAGAAATGAACGAAGAACATTCCATAAGTTGTCAGAAGGTTACACTGATGGTTCTCCTCATTTTCTCCATGAGATCCTTCTCTCTGCTCAGGCTTTTGATGTGGTCCTCTGTTTTCCTTTGCTAAATGCAATTGCAAGCATTTTTCAAGCCAGGTTGCCAAGGAGTCAGAAGGACAAAAGAAAATCACCAGGCCAACCAATGAGGACTCATGCTCTGACTTCCCGCAACTTGCCTCTGATTTATATCAACACTGGTGTAATAAGAGTCTTCTTCCCCAAAAATGAGGAGGATCATCATACTGCAGAAGGTACAGTATTTTATGTTAAGAGATTTTTTGCTGTTCAATATTGTAGACAGATACTGTAGTTCTATCACTGACCATTGCTTCAGTTTCAAAGCTCAGAGTTAGGAAACATCTAACATTCATGCTACTTTTCTGCACATTTGCTCATAATTTCTTTTAGCAATTTATTTGATTCTTACTTTTATGGTACCGATAGAGTTTATATTTAAAATGTGATTATAAAGAATGGTCAACAATTTTGGAAAGAGAACTCAGTTCTGCAGTGGTGTTGGGTGTTCATTTTCATTACACTGATAGCAGTGCAGTGTCCCATAGACACCTGTTCCAGCAGTGGAGTGTAAGCAGGCAGCCTTAGCTCTCATGGACATTGACACCTGGAAAACCATGTAATAGTAAAGCAAGTAGATATCCTAGTTTAGGTTGGAAAATATTATTAAAGTGTGCCTTGAGGATGATGCCCAACAGATGATGCAGTTTAGCACTTTAGTTGAAGCTATTCCAGCTCTGTTGAGCCAGGCTTTCAGGTGTTTACAGAATTTGGGTAGTACAAGATGTTCATAAATAGCTGTTTGACCAATGGATAATACTTGTTCTGTAAGATACTGTTTTCCCTTTGTATGTAAAAATATGTCCATCCCTGTTACAATCTTTATATATAAATAGAGATGCTGATGTTAAAATTAGACCATGTAACAGCTAGTAGGAGTACATTCACTTCTCACAATTCTTCTAGAGATTAAAAAAAAAGTAGTGTATGTTTACATAAGTTCTGTAGGTATAGAGGATTTTTTTTGCCATTATGTACAACAACACACAATATAATCCTAAGAGTATAGTCTTCAGATTTTCTCATAACCTAATTGCAAGAAGTGCATGCAGTTAGAAATTACATAGATTACTTTTTTTGCCAGCATCCTCTACAATTTTCCAACTGGGAATGCTGAAAACACAGGAAGATAAAATTAGACTGGCTGTCCTGGCAAGAAAGAATTATGATTTTAGTTGGAAGGAAGTTCTAGGGCATGCTGTCAAGGAATTCTTTTGTAAAAGTATGTTTTTGTAGCTCTTTAGCTGTATAATTTATTAAAAAGAATTTATGAAAAAAATTTGTCTTTTTGCTGTTTCTTGCTTAAGAATGCCTGCAAGGAACAGAATTGCCATAGTTAAGCAGTCAATGTAGGAAGAAAAACTGTATGCTTTTAAAGCATATTGCTAAAGATTACTTAGTTAATAAGAAAGCCAGCTACACTCTTCCCCTAGCAAACTCTGAAATAGCATCACTATGACAATAAGTACTGTGCTTTCATTTCTTCTTTCACCTCCGATTTTCCCAAAGTCTCATTTGTTTATGGGCATGAAATAGATTACTTCTCTCTTCTCCTGCTTATTGTCTACAAGAACGATATAAATTAGAAACAATAAGGAGCAAGAGTTGAGTAAGACCCACATCTCTATTGTGTTAGGTCAGAAGAGTATTATATATTGTGGAGATATGCCTCCATAAGATCCTCCTTCATCATTTATTGACTAGGAGGGATTTTCAAGCTAATAAGACTTGTGTGTTTCAATTCATGATCACTGCTGTAAAAGAAAAATCATTTCAATTGTCTGCTGCTCATACTGACAGCTACAAAATCTACCCTTCTCCCAAACCCCACATGTAATTGTTGACTTTACATGTATAGTTAAAAAAAAAGCACAAGTCTGTTGTTTACTTGCAACTTGCACGATGAACTGCGGTGGACAAACACTGAAATAATCAAAATCATGTTTCTTCTTCTGGGGAATTTGCATACATGCATGCATGACTACACCCACAATTTTATAACATTTTAGTTTCATGGTTTTTGCAGCAGCACCAAATTAGCATTTCTTTTTGTGGTAGATCTGAGGGCAGCATTCTATCCTTGGCAATAAGCAATGCTGCTTTCTCTGAGTTTCCCTGTGTTAATACATCAGGTCTCTGGCCAACAGCCCACATTTACTTAGTGATGAAGTAAAGATAACTAAAGATATAAAATCAATATATGACAAATAGGAACAAGAATTATTGCATAGCAGAAGAGTATAAATAAAAAGTTTAAATTGAAAAAAACTGATAAGAAGTTGTAAAGACAGAAAAAATCCACATCTGGCTGGTTGGAGGACAAGAGCAACCCTTTTTTTGTACAAACTAGGAGCAAAGTATCAGGAATCACTACAAAGGACATGATAAATTTCTTGATAGTGAAAAAGAAAAGGCAGCACAATGAATAAATGTATGTTCTGCATTCGTAGAAGTGATATATTCTTGTCACGAGCAAGAGAGTCGTGAACATGACTCTCTACTTTGAAGTCTGTCGTAACATGTGGTCTGTAACATCCTCCTCACTATTAAAGTTTCAAATCAGTCAGGCTGAGTAAGTTGTGCTCAGGGATCTTAGTCTTCTGAGGCTAATTTTTAACACACCTTGGAAGAACAGGTTTTAGACAGCTGAAGGTAAATGTAGTAAAATAAAAACTGTAATGTTCAAATAAAATCTAAGACAGGTAGTTTTTATTGCTCTCCCTCAGAGAATGTAAAGGAAAAATATTACAGGATTCAGTTAATAAAGAATTATGTATTTGTTACATGATAATAAATACGGTTTCATGGAAAACTAGACTTTTTAAAAACATCTGATTTCCATTCTTCATTGTGGTTTCAGTTCTTAGTTGATAAAATGTTTTGCAAAGATTTGATATGCTTAGACTTTTCTAGAGCGTTTGACATTTTGTCTCATGGTATTTAATTTAAATACATTCCCATACTCTATCTGTGGAAATGTTAAATGAATTAAAAATTACTAACCAGGACTCTAAAAAAAAAAAAACAAACCCAAAACTCATCAATAGACTGAAAGTCAATATAAAACCATTGCTGCTATCATCAGTGAATGTTGCAAAAAATTTCCTGAGGTCGTGCATCTGGGTTACTGTGTTTACATCACTGCTTGTAGAAAATACAGTAAAACTTCTAAAGCTAAAGTTACAAATCAAGGAGCTGGATTACACAGACTGGGTCTTCAGGAATGAAGAGACTGTCCTGGGAAACAGTGGCTGAAACAGCTTGAGGGTCACAGTGGACTGAGGGAAGAGAAATAAGGGAGGTAGCTGTACTTCTGCATATGGCAGATGATGGAATATCATGTCCAGTTTGCTTTCTGTTATGAAACTGGGTATTGATAAAAATAGAGAGGGTGCTGAAAACTATCACAAATGTTAAGTGCTAGATGAGAATTAAGGATTAAAAAGAGCATAATGTATTTAGCTCAGCAAAAGGTTGATTGAGATGACTGGATAAAACCAAATGAGATTGTGAACAACATTATTACACTTGAATCTGTAAGGTTTTCCTAGATTATACTTATATTGTAAATATAAAGTAATATATGTACAGTATTATATTGTAAGTATACTTAAATTGTAGGTATGTTTTTAAAATGCAGTGTAGATGTTTTCCTCCTCAAACTTTTTAATATCTGCTATGACTGTGATTGTTTTCTACATTATTGCCATATTTTGAAAAGCATGGGTTAATGAATGAAGGTATGAATTCATCATAAGTCATATGACTCTTTAGAAACCAGCTGAATATATTAGTGCCTGTGATTTTTTTCTGGTTTAAAATTGGCTTAATTTATTGACCTACAGTAAACTGTACACAAAAGGTCCATGCCCAGTGTTGGAAAAAACTCCTAAAATACTTGCACAATAGAGACTGTTATGGGCAGTCCTGTGTTTGTTTTGCTTTGCTAAGTGTCAGAGACGAATTAAAATTCTTAGCCTAAGATATATTTTGTTAAGAAACACTTCCCAGGACTAAGGCATTTGCTGCCTAGTTAAGTTGCAGTTACAATCAGATGTATATTTAATATCATCTCTCCATTTTCTTATGTGAGTATTGGAAAGCAAATATCCAACACCTAAGTGTACAGTGGCAGTATTCTAGTACTTAGTACAATGCCTTACTAATTTTTGAAAATACAACTTCATATTTAGTCAAAAAATGGAATTTTTCATCAGCTTTAATTTGTATCTTGTTTCTAGCAACCAAACCATCTGTAAATAGTTTTGTTGTGCTTTGGGGGGGCTAAAGGATTTGTCTTTACTCTGTAAGTACATGAGGTTCTTTTAAATAGATCGCTTGTGTGCTAATATACTTGTGTATCACAACACGTGTTCCCACTTTGCCACATATTTACTGGGGTATTCCCTACAACAGTTTGAAAATATCATATTAGAATTTCTGTGATTTCTTAGATCTATTCAAAAATATACATGTCTTTATACATACTTAGCTGCAAAGCATGGTGTCTTTTTCACCAAGACATTACCGGGTCTGAAGAAATCATTTTTTAAAGTTACAGATTTTGCTGATTCTTACCACACCAAGTATTTCACAGTTCAGTAAAATATTTAAACTATGTTCTACTGTAATCTTGTTTTCAAAACTCATATATGAGAGTTTTGCAGAACTTCCTTGGATTTGGGAGCAAGTGTGATGTTGTTCCATCCTTGTTACATCTCACACAGGTGTTGCAGTGAACATTTCCCTTTGGATGATGAACTCTTTGAACTGGCATCACATGTGCTCCAGAGTTTCCTAGTTGATATGGAGTCTTCTGAGCACAACCTTATCCAAGTGCTTTGTCTGTGCCTGCTGACAGAGTTAGCTTTCTACAAAAAATGTGGTGCTGTTTTATTTCTGGGCAGAACTTTGGTTTTCTATCTAATATGACCGCTGCTTTTATAACTAAAAAACTTTACATGTGGCTGAAATTTGAAAATTATGGAGATAAGTGGAAAGCAGAGATTTTTCTTCTTGGAATAATTTTGTTACTGATGTGAAATTTACTGTCCAGTACTACATCTTGTTCTTTGTATATGTGTCAGATTTCAGATTCTCTTATTTCAGTCCTTGTGTTTGAACTTTTCATGTGTGTTGCAGCCGACTCCAAATGCTACCAGAATGGTTATATTGTGATACCCTGCAGTGTTTTACATCTAAATAATAAAAAGGGTGCACGATTCAGAGTGGTTTACATGCTGATATTTCAAAAAATAATTATTGTCAAAACAAACAGATCGCAAAGATTCTGTGAAAAAATGATTGAAGTAATTTTGAAATAAACCTTTACCCGCCTTCCCCCAAAAAGTGTCAGAGAAAATGAGAAGACACAGACCAGGATTCAGTGGTGTGATAAAACTCTGGGGAAATGAAATTACAATAGTTTTGTCTTTATGTATCACAGCAGGGCTACTGATTTTATGTTGCTCCTGTGCAAAATTGAATCCTTAGCAAATATTCTTATGTACTTTTTTTTTTTATAAAATGGTTTTTCAGTGTTCCTGCTATGTGCACTTGACTTTTAATCAAACACATATTTTCTCCTCTCCTAACTACAGCTAATCCATCAATTAAAGAAGACACTTTGGTTCTCAAGATTGGATCTGTCTCTATGGCTCCTCAGGCTGACAACCCTCTTAGTAGAGCTGTGCTCAGAAAAGACATTTATCAGTAAGTGTCAGGGGAGGGGTTTGGTTTTTCATATATGGTCTCAGAAAAATTCATTCTGGGAGAAGTTAATTGATCAATAAAATGGGTATGTGCAGCCTGTAAAAATACTTTTCACATACAATCTTTTGATATTCAAAACCAGGTTTTTCTGATTTTCTTCACTTGTGGGCTTTCAAATCCATTTAGAGAAATCAAGTTCTGCTGTGAAGTGCTGATGAATAACAGAATTTAAATGTCAAATCACTATGAAGTTTAAACTCACAGATGAGAACATTTTAAGAGGCTTTCTTTTATTCAGCTACTACTAAGTTCACCTTCGAGAAAAGGAAATTTTTTGTGACTACCAAAGTGTTCAGTAGCCATATAGTGAGAAGGAGATAGATCTTAATAATATAAATGGTAAACATATATTCAAACTGTAGGATTCTTGATGTCATGTAGATCAAAGCTTAAAGGAATGCAAACTTCTAAGGAACTCTTTCCTAGTAAACACATTTTCTGTGAAAATGTCATGCTCTGGATTGTGTCACTAAGTATGTGCAAACCACACTAATCATATATAGGCAGCAAAACTGGTGAACATATGTAATCAACATGATAAAAGTAATATATGATCCTTAGTAGAGTTGGCACTGTTGCCAGACATGAAAGTAGGGTTGCAAATAATACCAAGTGAGAAAAGTCACAGAAATACAGATGAACAAGTGTCTTATACTTCCCGTTGGTCTGTTTTTCAGATGTGGCAATATTTTTAACTACTTCATAGTGCTCTTCAATAGAAATTACAAACATCAAAATCTTTTCCCAGCAGTAAAACATTTACTGCCTAGAAAATGACAGCAAGTTTTACTTTTGTCAAGACTAGAATTTTTAGGAGACCATGAAATATCTCCAGTTTCACTTCTGATCACTTAGAAGTTGTAAGAGAGTATTTTTCTTCATATTTCCATGTGGAAACATTTAAATTAATGGGTTTGCTTGTATGTTTGGTTATAGTAGTTTATCCTTTGTTTTTTTTCCCTTTTGTTTTTAAATGAGCTTTGTATCTTTTGTATTATGGAGCTTTCATGGAAGAAGTCTTAGAGCCTGGCACTAGCAATGCCTTCTAGTGACAGGGCCTGATGCAGCTCTCCATGTGCTCACAGATGAAAGAGATCTTCCAGAAATTTGTACAGACTCTTCCTGCTTCTGCTCTTTCCATCTGAGGAGACTCTTGTCTGATACCTGCTTTAAGAGTTAGAGACCCAAATGTAGGTTCCACTCTCCTCATAGCAACAGAAACTTTATCTGAAAAATCCGTGGTCATAAAGTGGAATCTGCAATTACCAGCTTCTGTAAGGTCATTTCAGTCCCCGAGGGGAGCTGTGTGATGTTCCTGGTATGCCCATTACAAACCAGCGAGTAAGCAACTCGTTTACATCTGAAATCAATGAGGCTATGCTAGGTAAAATTTTTGGGTCTGTATCTTTACCTTTGTGACTTTATCTGGAACGCTGAAATTCAGTGCTTTTCAAATCACTCAAATTACTTAAAGGTTCTGATGTCATTTTGTGTTATGGTCCTGTGGGTCTTATATACATCAATGTTCCAGACAAGATTTGTGCAGGATGCATTTGGTTTGCATAGTTTTAATGCAGTTACAGTATGCTCCAATTCTCCTTTAGAAATCATGTCACCAAATGAGTAAGGTAGTAATGAGAGCTGGGCCAGAGACATCTCTCATCTGACTGCTACTGGCATTTTCTGACTACTCTCCCAACATCATGCTTCCTATGTCTTTTTCTGAGTTTTTTGACATTTCAAGTGATTTCCTCTGCTTCAATGACCACTCTCCTATTTTCTCCTTATCTGTCAAATGATTTTGTCTTCTCTTTCCTTCTTTAAACATCCAGTCATACTATCTTTACTGTTTCTAAGCCATATCAGAACAGAGCATCAAGTTACTTTGCAGAATTTTATGGGACAATATTGAAGTTGATAGTGGGTGATCTTTTGGTTTTGGGAAGAAGGTGACTATTTTAATCAGTTTAGGTAAGCTTCAACATTTTCAAAGAATAAAAAAAAAGTTTAAATTAAAAATATTTAGATTCCTGTTTGTGGTTGAACTAGATCCATTTTCTAATTATAAATTCTTTGATTCAGAACAAAGTATACCTACAGAGGCGGGCTTGAAGATATCTGTTCATTTTTTTACATGGCAATCACTGCTGTTAGACTGCTGGAGTTCTAAGTAAAGTTAATTCCACCATTTCTCAGTTGTTTTTTAAATAAAATAGTTCAAAGAGTTTTGTATGGTTGGGCAGAACATACATTCTGAACACAAGGGAAAAAAAAAAAAGTGGGATATTATTAACACATGATGTTAGGTCTAATGTTAGTATTTGTTTTTCCAAATATGAGAGTTCTCCTTACAACGAATTTGCCCTTTTGAACATGCCCATGGTACATGGTACTAGATAAAAAACCTGGAGCTAAAACAAAATTCTTAAAAATTGAGTAGTAAAATGAGCAAACACACACAATGTGTATCTCATGTACTTAGGTGAAAGATTTCTTTGTAAGTACTAAGAGAGGTACCAGTAGTACAATATCCAGTGTGAGACTCTAAAAAAAAAAAAAATTACAGCAGCCTGTTGGTTACTGAAGAATTAGCAGCTACAGCATCCTAATAATCCCAACATGTCATCTTCTGTCTTTTTCCAACCTCTCTTCTCTAATTTGATGCTGCTGCTTTTAATAGAATAAAAGAAAATAAATTGTTGTCTGAACCACTGTCTTTACAGTGTTTCTGGAGTGGAGACACAAACTTAATTTGTGGTGTCACTTTGCTTTAAACAGTCTTCTGTTTAGGCCTGAACTACAACCACATGCAATTAGTGTCACTTTTGTAGTGCTTCATGAGAAAGAATTTTTGCTTGTCATTTAGAAACTATTCTTTTAGGAAAGGCTGAGAAACATTTTCATGTCTAGAGGCTGAATAGTATTTCCAACTATCTTTTGAATTTTTCCCATAAATTTATACATGAAAAACTGCATGTGCTCATATGTCATTAGTAGAATGCCAGTGCATGAAAGGTAAGTTTGGTACAGCTGCAGGTCATACTAAATAAACCAGACCACTTGAAGTGGCTCCACCTATTATGTCTTAGGAAAAAGAGCTTACATGCTAACTTGGAGAGAGAACTAAACTGAAAATGGAGTGTTGGAAAAACAATGTGCCTCAAACACTTGGGCACAAATATCGTTTCAGGTGATTATTGGAAGTTGGAAAGAATTGTATTGACATAATAACTTCAGTTTTTCCTATCCCATATAAAAATTAGTCTATTTCCTCCAGTAGAAAATAGACTAATTTAGTTTGGACTATTAATGTGTAGTAAAGAAAGATACATGCACCACAACAGCAAATTTAGGGCTCCTGAAAGGAGTATGGTGACACATTTCTCTCTAATGACAGTAAGAGACAATGTCTCTTTTTCAGTTTCTTTTTTCTTCTAAATTGTAGGAGTTGGTTTGTTGGTTTTAATGATTTCTCATATTCTCTGATTCTTAAACTTCAGCTTCAGCTGTATTTGTCTTCCACAAATATGACCAGAATTGTACATTGCCATCAAGAAACTGCCAGTCCTGTTGATTGGAACTCTTGTAGATTATCAGAAGGCCTTGGGATGGGACTGGGGAGCAGAATACAGGAGGTTTTGGATAAGAATGCAAGAAAGGCAGCTGTCTAGCCTGGCTAAAGGGAGGGAAGAGCAGTTAATTGAAACTGTGAAGGAGTCAGTCAGAGTAAATGAAGTTTCTGCTAAGCAGTATAGAAAGGAACTATATTTTTGTGGGCTTTAAACTATTTGATGATATTAAACTTTGGATTGGTAGTGAGTGAGGCTGCTGCTTGTAAATGACTCTGCAGGCTGCAGAAGAACAAGAAGGTGTGATCATTTATTGCTTGTGTGATTGTGCTGTGTGTATTAGAAGTTTTGAAGTGGCCAAATGAGTAGTCAAATACATTTGTCAAAACAGACAAAGGTCTAGCAGTTTGGGGGAGGAAGGATGTTGAGATCAGAAAATCATATTAATGTCCTGATGCAGGGAAAATCAGCCCATTATGTGATATTTGATAGATTACATTGGAGAGAAATTTTATAAATGCTGTTAAGTACAGGAAGAAACAAGCATCTTTTTGCAGGCAAAAAGTTTCATTTTTCAGGCCTGGATTTGCTCTTGTTTGACTCTCTGGTGCCTAGTATGAAAAATTCATCTCAAGTTTCTTTCCTTAAGATCTTCATAAAACTATCTCATCTATGGTTTCTTTGGTCCTTTATATGAATGGAATGCTTCTGCTAGTATTACTGTATCAAAAGTAAGAACTTAACTGCACAACTTTTAGCAGTTGTGTTTGTTGCAATACTTTGTTTGCTTTGGAGGACATCAGCTAAGATTTCTTACTTGCAGTGAGCACTTCTCTAAAAACTTTAGTGTATGATTTTATGTAGAAAGTTCTAAAAGCAGTTATGTGGCTGACTGTTAAAAAAGTCCTAGTTAAGTATATAATCATGAAGTAATTTCAGTTGGAAGGGACTTCTCTAGTTCATATAGTTCAGCCTTCTTCTAAAAGCAATTAGATCAAGTTGCTCACTTCTCTCTCCAGACAGAAAATCTATCAGATTATTTAATTGTTTGATAATTACTTATCGAAACAGCAGACTTTCGATGACTATAAAGCAACTCTGAAGGCACCAGGAAGGAAAATCCCTTTCCATCTGTGGAGATGACTGCAGCAGAGTAGCATCTCCCAGGAAATTCAAAAAGCCACATTTCCTTCTTTGTGTGTCTTCCCATGTTTTCCTTTTGCCATTTCCTAAGTTCTTTCTGTTTTAATAAAAGTGGCTAATGTAGAATATCAGCATGGATAAGTTATAATGCTTTAAGGACATGATGAATCAGATGTGTTGTAGTCACCTTGATCACTTCTCTGCCAAATGATGTCATGTTCTATGAGATAATTTTGTCACAATTCAGATTACAGCAGTATTTTCCTGTATGTACAAAGAATGCCTAGTGCACTTAAACAGAGCATAGTTGGAATCCTTAAATACTTCTAGTCAATGGAAACATGACATAAACACTAATGAATTTTTAAAAGTGTGCATTTTGGGGGGATGAACAGTGAATAGCACTAGTTGTGCTAAGCTTATCAGCAGAACTGGACACTTTCAGTGGGAAAATGGTTGAGAAAACTTTGTCACAAGACTGAGAAATTCTGTTTCTCATATTGAAAAAATAAGAGGAAGTAGATGCACGGATATGCTTAAATATGAAGCACCTCAGAGCTGAAATTGAGAGGACATTTAGTCCTACTTCTGTTCTGAGACAAGGGCCCTATTACACCAAGTACTGTGCAAATGATTTGATCAATTATATAGGTAATTGCTGATCATCCCCAATAGGGTTGCTTTTAGAAAACTGTTGTGGAATGTTAATTAATAAAGTTTTAGGGAGTGTCCATGAACAGATGGAGTAAAATAATGTTGAATTACAATATTGTTAATGCAGAAATGAAATTGCTGGCAAAGAGCTCAGAGAATAGAGGCTGTTTGGAGGCTTTTGTGTAAAGGTCTTGCTTATAAAGACAGGAATAATACTGCTAAACTGAAACTAAAATCGTGTTCTGGGGTTTAGGTAAGCAGAATCCCAAGCTTTCCTCAGCTTGGCCAATAAAGAACCTAATTATTGTCCACACTCTGGATTCATCATTTTTGAGATCCAAGGATTTCATTCATGTCATATATCAAAGCTTAACAGTCTGGGTCTGAGTGTTCCATGGTCATTTTCATGTGTAGATCTTTCATACATCAAAGCATAAAGCTGTCCCTAGACTGTTTCCAATTTGTGATTGTAAATGGAAATTCTTTAGACATGCCCCTCCCCCCAAAACATTACATGCAAATAGTTTACTCATGAAAAGGTAGCTATAGATTTTATTTATATTTTTCAATAAACTTTTTATTAATACAATTCTTATTCTAATTTTTCTTACTTTTTTTCATTTTTGTAGTTCACTGTTTTTCACTGTGTAACTCTCAAACATTTGCAAGTAGCAAAGCAAAGCTATTTTCCTTATAGAAAATCTGTTATTTATCTTTATTTCAAGGAACTCTCTCTAGAACATGCTTGTGATAATAATGTAATGCCCATAATTGGTTAACAAAATTTCTTCATTGAAATAAGGAGTAATAAACAATTTTCTGTGTCTGTGCTGATAGTGCTGGAGTGAAGAGAAGGAAAAAATTATTCAAGGAATTTATGAAAGAAGCACATTCATCGCCAGCAGTCTGTGTGGAAATCTGTTTTTTCTTTCAAATGTGGTTGGGAAAATCAAATGCTTTTCAAAACTTTTCGACAGCACTCACATCTATAAGCATCTTCTCTTCAGAAATATTTTGACATGTTTATATTTGAAAAACTATACCTTGAAATTATTGTTGCAAAAAGCTTGGATTTTCTACAACTTTATTACGATTAAAAAATTTAGGTTTTTTGATGTTTTCCTTTTCAAACCAAGTAACAGTTTAAAAACTTTTCTGTTTTTGCATAGAAGTTAGCATTACAATAACTGTTTCCCAGAATACGTATGTAATATGAATAATTTCCTTTTATTAATTGATTATTTTTCAAAGGTTCTATTAAGACTTATTTTTGATTTTACCTTTTTCAGTTTTTAGTACTTCATTGAGGCTTATTTTGTAGGCAAACTGAGGCTTATTTTGTAGGCAAACACAGAATTAGCTAAGGCTGACCAGAGTTTTTTCTTCTTTGAATAAAGGTAACAAAGATAATCAGTGAAAAAAAATGTATGCACTAGTTTTTGTGAGAAATGTGAGCTACTTATTAAATTGTCCATCTGTACCATTGGTAATTAGAAAAAGTATCAGCTGTAGTATATTGTAAAATCTCTACTGCAGTTTTTTGTAAATTCCAATATGATTAAAACTGCAGCATTAATGTTATTTAGGAAGAAAATTTTAAAGATATTAAATTCTTAGTGTTTTTAAAAGTATTTCTTTTATTGCATATAAGCTGTGAAATGGGATTTTATTAGCATCCTTTTCAGTTCTCATCTCTCTCTGTGTTAAGGAAAAAATACTGTAACAGGAAAGATTTTAAATTGTTCCTGTAATTTATTTACTAATTTTTTTCAGATTTCAAACCAGGATGGTTTTATTTCTTAATATATATATTTCTTATTTTTTTTAAGCAGAATTCTCTCTACATATAATTCAAATATGTAATTTGGGGGGTTTTTTGCATGTAATGATTGTTAGATTTAATAATTGTTAAACTGGGGTATAAATCAAAATATTCATATTAAATAGCAAGTTTTAAATATTTTTCTTTGCTACTAACTTGAACACGTTTTTTAGCATGAAGTTGTCTAAAGACTTAGGAAAATCATATTTATCTTCCATAAGAATCCTCTACTACTCTCTGGAGTAGGGCTTGGAAATAAAGTCTTTTCCTTCTTTACATTTCTCTCTTCTTCTGTCTTTAACAGACAGGCAAAAACAAAAAAAGTCTGCTTAGACCTTTTGCCCAGTAAAATATTTGTATATATGGATAGCATTACATGCAAACACCACTCCTAATTAGCATTGGCATGTTTGAGGCTATTGCAGCAGTTATTAATTTAAAACTCTCAGTGGAAACTGATTGTAAAATAACAGCTGGAACTGCCCATTTAGTTTGAGAAATGTAGCTTGTTAATTATCTAATACCAAAAGCTATTCAAAGCTAAATTTATATTTAGAATTTGGCTTTAAAAACGTTCAGCTTTAGCTAGGAAACTTGTTTTTACTTGAAATTTCTTTGTGAGTTCTACAGGCCTCTTCAACATAAGTAATTTCCTAAATACATCTATTTGAAATACATTTCCTTATAATGTAAGAGTAAAAATAAAATAAAGTTCATAAGAAAATAATTTTTACAACTTTACTTTTCTCTTTAATTGATCAGTTTTAATCACTGTATGTTCTCAATACACATACCTACCTTTTCTTTCACTTAGTAGCATCGAACCTGATTCTTAAATAATTTTAGATTTCTTTGTACAGTTCCTCAGAAAAAGGAAATTTAAATATACTTCATAGAAACATTCCTGTCAAAGAGTAGTGTCATTATGTCATTTAAGAATCCATTTGTTGTTAATCAAGGCTGCATTTTTGGAACCCTTATTAAGTCTGTTGAGGGAAAAGAAAAACAAGTACGTATCAATAAAGAAGTAATTCAAAGGAATGACCAATTAATTTAAACAGATCAAAGTTGAAGCATATAGAATTGATAAAGATATTTTTGAAGTCTAGTAAGTCTTAAACAGTGCATATATCAAAAATATTTTAATATGAAAAATAATGTCCTTCCTCAATGATTTATTGTTACTTTCAAATTTGTTTTGAGGACTTAATATGCATTCTATCTGCAAAGCTTTTCCTTCCTTTCTGCTTCTGACCTGGCTGGGGTGTTTGCACAACTCAGTTCTTGTCACTTGCTGTGTCCCAGTCCTTCTTATGGAGGGCTGGGGAGGAGGAGTGAACTTCTGTGGAGACTCACTGAGATGTGTTTATATGTGGCCAAAGGCCCTGCTTTAGAGGCAGATGGAGATTTCAAACAACAGCTTCAGAAATCTCTCAAAACCATTCAAGTCTGATCTGGAAGACCATGGGAACTTGCTTGCATTTTGGGAAGGGGGTCCAGTGTTGAGGTGAGGAGAACCACTCACCTTGGGCACCTTGTGGAGGTGCCTGTTCTTCAGCAGTGCAGGACAATGCAATGGTCTCCCCTGGCACTGTGGACCAGTTCAGTGGCAAATATGGTGTGTGTGCAAGCCAGTCATAGTTAGTGCTTAACTTTCCTAGTTAAGGCACAAAGCATTCCATTTACAGTGTGGTTAAGATTGTTTCATTATTCAGGTATCGTTCAGTCTATAACCTCTGTGTCATTTAGATTAAGAATGGGTTTCCAGACTCCCTTTAAACTGGATTGTGTGTTCAGATCATTAAATTCTCAGGTTGGACAGTCTAACTGTGAGCTTAAGAGCCAGGCATGAGGGATGCATCTCTTCTAAATGGAGTCTAGAATGTCTACATACTTTATGTAATTTATTGTAGCATATACTCCATTTCCTTGACTAGTTATGATGCCATCATTAAACAGCTTAAGGTCAGAAGTAAATAGCAGTTGTAAGGTAAAACTTTCACAAGGGCATTGCTGTCTCTGCTTTGCTCATGTGCTATACTTTGTTCTATAAAAAGTTCTCTCAGCTGTGGGTGATCTTAACTACTATATCTTCTGCAAAAGTCAAGGCTATGTTAGAGATACACAGGAGCCTGAACTCAGAGTTTCCTTGGTCTTCTGATACTTCTTGCAGTCTCAAATACTGTTTTAACACAGTTAATAAGTATTTTCTATGTGGTATATGCAGAGCTTGGCATGTGAAATCCATATAACCTCAGTTTTGAAATCTGTAATACATTTATGGTGACTGAGTGGAGCAGAGATTAGGATTTCTTTCATTTGTGCTGGTTTGAGATGCTGTTTAACATGGGTTTTTTCCATTTCCTTATATTCCCAAAAAACTGCAATTCTGCTGTGATGACGCTAATCAAAATAAAATCTAACAAATTGTTTGGCTTTTTGGTTAATTTTGATCTTTTTAATCTTTTGATTGTATTCTATACACTCGAATGCTCCATTTCTTGAACTTCTTGCCTTGATATTCCTTAGTCTTAAGATTCTAAATACTTGTTATGTGTAGGGGCAGTTTTTTGTTGAGACCTAAGGTTATTGCAATTGCTCTCATCTTCTCCCTAGGAAGAGCCATTTCTTTTCCTTTCTTTTGCTCTATGTTTTGCACATTTTCGGTGAGCCCCTCAGAAATCTCATGTCTCCTTAGCCAGCACTGAAATGTACCTCCTTCATTAAGATCAAGCCTGTAACTATTGGCTTCCTTAACTATTAATGGCCCTTTCTCCAATTTGAAAATATTTTCCAAACTTATGATTTCTCCCTAAAGTAATTCTTGTTTTTATCACAGTGGAGAGAAAACATGTCAGGTGTTTGAAGAGTTCTTTAGAGAAGTTTCTCACCCTTCCATCCAAGCAAGTGATGTGCAGAGGAGCCATGCCCAGTGAAGGGGCTAGAGGAGTCACCTATAGCCCCAGGCTTCCTTGGGGCAGCCCAGAGTAGGGTGCATGTAATGTCAATTTTTTTTAGCATTATTTTACCCACAATCACTGGGTAATGAGTTTTGTGCCCATTTAAACTGTAAATCTAAATTTGAACTCTTTTTAAGATCTACTTCTTCATGGTGTTCCTGTTTGTACTTGTGTATAAGAAACTGGCTGAGGGACCTGAAAGAATTAAAAGATACTGAGGCCATCAGGCAATTGTTTTCAATAAGGTTATTACCCTAAGCTTATTTGTTGTATAGGTACACAAGGATTAGCCCTGGCAAAAAGGTGTATTTTATCAGCCTGGGCTTGGATCAGCCTAATCTGCCATCATGATCTGGGCTTGTGAAACAGCACAGGATTTGACACTGTGTACTAAGAATTTTTGAATAGTTCTCAGATTCAGCATTAACATTATTAAATAGACTGTAACAGTTTAAAAAGGTAAACAAGAAAGGGCACAGAGACAAGGAAAAAAACACATTAAATACCACTTAAAAATCTCAGCATACTTTTCACAGTTTACATACTTTACTCAAAAGTTTAATGCAATGAAAAGTTTTCAGATAAAACTGGGAAATGAAAGGTAATCTGAAAGGTAGAACTGATTTTTATATGAGTTGTGTTTTGTGTTTTATGTTTGTTATAAAGCAACATTATTGAAATTTTTACATTTCTTCAAGTTACATCCCTTTAATCTTTCTTTTCCCTTACCTTGGTAGCTTTATATTGTGCCTGTTACTGTGAAATACAGGGGGAAATGAGGTATTTGGGTTTCTGTTAACATGGAAGAAAATAATTAGCTGGTACTTAGAAATGAATGCCATGTTAAGAACTGGAGTGGTTCCTCTGTATGAATTACTTAAGTGATGTTCCTTTACTTTACTTTACACAAACTCTTCACAGTTTCTTCCCAGACTTTACATTGCTGATTCCTAAAATATGTGCTTGAATTCACATATCAAGGTTGTTTTCTGTCTTATGTACTGAAAATCAACATCTAAAAGTTTTGGCTGCAGTAAATAATTTATTCTAAAATAACAGAGGAGAGCTTTTAAAACGTACTGTTCTGCACAATTTTCTTCATAACTGTTTGTGAGTAAATATAATTTCCATTGGATCTGGTTTCAAACAAAGCTTTTTGTTGAAAAGTATTTTCCAGTAATATGTAAAGCAAACTTCTTTTCTTTGCAGCATTTTTAATTCTTACAGGATCTCAAGGTAAATATAATGCAAGTTGTGTGCTTCTGTTACTGAGAGAAGAATATCCCATTTGTAATGAAACATTTGTTAACTTCTGTATACAGATTGCGGTTCATTCCATAAATATTTGTGGGTTCTCTGATGTCCCTCACAGGGTTTTATCTATGAAAGATTCATACCACAGTTCTTAAACTACATTTTGGATAGACAATTTCTTTCTTTTGCAAAACTGTTTGCCAGTGTCTTTCATTTAATGCTTGTATGTATTTCAACTTTGGTTTTCAATTATTTAACAAAAAGGATTATCAGAAATATACAGAATGGTAACATGTTATTTTAGCATATTTCTCTATGGGATACTCTTACAAGCTCCCATGGCAAAATTAAATCCATATTACTGTTATCATGAGCAACTCAAATTTTACTGTTTGAGCGAGCATGGTTCCTCACTCTTAACTGATTTTTCCAATATAGTTTCACTTAGCTCAACCACCTTAAGTATGGTCAAAAGTCATGCTTAACGCTTGTTATGTTTAAGGTCTTACTGTGCTCTCTAAACCTGATTATGCTGCAATTAAAAAAAAAAGAAAGAAAGAAAGAAAGAAAAAATATTAACAGCCATGTACAGTGGTTTTGTTGCATTTCAGAAGCTATTCTTCCTTTTTTTTTTTTTTTGCTTAAGAACAAAAAAACCCATCACTTTTTTTTAAGGGTGGTTCGTAATCTTATGGGCTTTATTAGTCGTTGGACACAAAGATAAATGTACCATTCTTCAGCCTCTCAAAACATTTTTCATGCCCACTGATATTTTTGTTTCTAGGGTTTTGGTTTTTTTCTGTGAGAAGGCAATGGCCAGCACTGGTATGTTAATGGCTAACACAAGTGCATGTTGAGAGTAATAAAATACAGAGATAGTATCAGGTATCTCTGTTAACTTCAGTGTAAATGATTGGCATAAATCACAGCTACTCCAGTTTTCTAGCTTGATATTGTGTATTCTCCAACACTAAAAAATAAACAGGTGGTACAAATAGAATATAGGAGTATCTATAAATAGATATGCCCTGTACTTGAAAGATAGGAACAGAATAGGTTTGAACCCTTTCTGATTACCAAAATTATTTAACTATTGAATTGTATTATTTAATCTTTGTATTTGACGATTTTTCAAGGAACAGGAAGAAACTTGCAGATTAGCAAATCCAGCTGCAAAGCAAATTGGAAATTTTTCTTTTTCCCAGTTTAAGGTTGGCAGTGTATAAATATGTGCATATATGTATTCAAGAATAATACAGAGGAATGCAATTCTCTGGCATATCTTTTTTGACCTACTTTATTCAGACAGCTTGCAATGATCGATTTTTTCATGTTTTTGGCATAGTAAAAAAAAATGCCTGATACATTATGTAACTGCAAGTGTTGTGGAAGTTGTTCTCTAAAAATAACTTTTAAAATCTATGTATTGGAGTTTTCACTCATTGCAGCTCATAAGAGTGTAACTGATTATATTTACTGAGCTGGACTCAAACTACAGGTGATGAAATTTGCTGTTTCCCAGATGGGCAGTGTATTTGTTTGTGTGTTTGTATCTGTGCAGTGTCCTTGCAATTTTTTTTTTTTTTTTTAGCTCCAAGTAGAAAAATAAAACTCTTAAGTTTTCTTTATAACCACCATTATTTAAATATTTGGGCTGCATCATGGAGTCACTAAACTACCTGATGTTGGAATCTGTAGTTTTCATGGTCAGTATTGTGAGTGCACAGGGATATTTTGAGCAGATTTGCATCTTTTTTGTTTATCTCTTCACCCCTCTTCAAATGCATATTTAGAAGTAAAACTCCCCTTCAATATATTTTGTTGGGCATAGATTCATACTGACTTAGGAGGTGCCATTAACAATAGTCTAATGGGGTTTTATGGAAGAAAAAATACTGGCTTTAACATGACAGGTAATATATTCCATAATTAATGTGGAGTGAACTTTATATCAGGAGAGTTTTCAAGGGATATTGAAATAGAGAAAGTAGTGCCAGGACTTCAGGAAAGAAGAATTAAAGGAAGGTTATTTTTAATACTGTGCTATTGACGTATTTTGTAGTATCATAAACGGTATTTCAAAAATAGTTTCAGCTTTCCATTATGAATGTGGTGATTCTATAAGAGGAAGAAGAAAATATAAGTGGCGTCTTGAGAAACTAATGCAATCAGTGTCAAAGATAAATGTGAATTGACTTGGAAAGTTAAATATTCATGTTTTAGAGTAGTTTCTCGTATTATCCACACTATAAACGTTCTGTATTGCAGTAGACACATGCTGAAGGTGTGCATTAATACACATTGTTTAATGTAAAGGAAAAGCTGGTAATTATTTATTCATAATGTTCTTTTCTGCTTCAGATACAATTTGATTGATGTCCAGGTATGAGTTTGATATACTGACACAGCAGCAAAAAAGAAACCCTGTCCCATGTGAGCTTATGAAACGCACTGAGGACAGGCCTTCCAGCCTGTTCCTTTATACCAGGTTGTACCACACCACTTAGAGAAATTCTGTGCATCAAATAGGAAGGCTGTGTTCAGTGAAACTTCACCCAGGTATTTCCAGGCGAATTTATAGAACATCTGGAAAGACTGAGGTATTGTACCACTTGACTAGATTAATAATTAAACCAAACTAAAATGCAGGCTGAAAACAGTGGGAAAATCACAAGATTATTTATCTTAGTCATGTGGTAAAGCAAGTAGACACAAAATATATAAAAGATTGAAATGAAATAACCTTTGACTGCTGAACAGCATTAAGTTTTGAGATAAAAATATTTCTACCATAAAACAAAAGCATAAAAGTCTATACTGTATTTTGGCTTTTTTGCTAGTCCCCTCTCCAGACTTCCACTATTTAGAGAAACCCCATTCCACTTGGGTTTTTTTAAGGAACATTTGGCATCCAAAAATATCATACAGACCTTCCATTGGAATTGTGCATACTTATCATTTATACAGTTGGTCAAGTGTATATTTATATAGTGCTCCCTGAATTTGGGTGAATGCTTCAAAAGTATAAAGAGATTCCTCAAACTGTCTAAACATTAAACAGTATAAAAATGAAAAACTGATTTTTAAGAGTTCAGACTTGCTCATGCTGTTATTTTTGCTGGAGAATTTAAACAAAATTACAGAAGAAATTAAACAGATGACATCTAAATGCACAGCTGCAAAGTTCATCTTTGTTTCATTTTATACTTTTTTTGAGAGACACTAAAATGACTTCATTGTTTACTAATACCATACCTTATTGTTATAGGGTATTCATACTGTGTTCCAGAAACAACTCTAGAAGACAAGTGCACTGCACAAGTTCTTCAGCTTCTTTGCAGACAATTACTGTACTACAGCCCTTGTAACAAGGGACTACTTTTATATGTCTGGTCACCTCACAGGATATGCTGAGCATTTCCTACCCTTAGGACTAAGAAAGGAAGCAGAGGACTAAAATGTTTGATGTGTGAGCTACTGTAATTCCTTTCATGTGTTTAGTAGCTTTTATATGATCAGTGCAGTGCTACCAGTCCTGATCTTGGTGTGGCCCAGATCAGTAAAATCTGACCTTCCTAAATGGATAGCAAATGGAATTTTAGTAGCACCCACCTGGCACCATCACTGTAATTAATAAGCATGAGGGGGTGTTGGTATTCTTTTTTTCTCTGAATAGCTACCTATTGGGTTTCAAAATATAAATCACAGTTGTTAATTTTTATCCATATTTTATATCTTTGCATTTTCAGAATACTCTCAAAATATTTTCTTTGCAATTAATTATATTCACAAAATTATTTTGGCTTTATGACCATAGTGTAAATTAGTAGAATGTTGAAGAAGTGGATTTTGTTGTTTATGGATGCATAATAAGCAAGTTCAGAGAGAACAGGAATGAAATCTGCCTCTCCTATATTCCTTTGGTGTGTTCTATCCTTGCAAAGAGGGAAGCATGTCCTGCAGGCCCATGGCAGGCCAGCCAAAGGGGTCTGTCTAGTCCCAAACATTCTTGTGCACAACATATGGAGACTCTGCTCTTCTGCACATCCATGCATCCTGTTAGACTTGTCACCTCAAGTTCTAACCAAGTGTTTTCTGTTCCTTCTGAGATGTGTAAACCACACATGCAAAATAGGCACAAAACATTGCATTCCATTCACTAGATTTCTTCTTCCATGTTCAAAACCAAATCTCCCTTCTCTTACATTATGATAGCTCAATTAATGTCAGTCCTTTTATAAAATGGTTTGGGATTACATAAATACCTGTATTACTCAATAGTTGCAGTTTATGAAACTGGTCAAGTAGAGGACACAGCAAAATGTGATTGTAATTTTACAGTTTTTCATCTCTGAGCAATTTCTTTCAGAACTGAGGGCTTTTTTCTGTGTTGTCTGTTTTTAAGAAAAAGCTTACAAAGTAATTGTAAGGGAAGACCTGTCTGTTTCAGCTTGGCAAGAAAAAGCTGTACTGAAAAATACTAGTAAAAGAAAATAGTATATTTTGATATTTTTGAAAAGGTTTGATTACTGATGTCATTATTTTCTGTAGAAGAGTTATTGCTGCACAACTAGAAAAGTCTAGAATCAGAGAGGAGCTAACTGTATTTCTAACTATCCCATCTACATGTCATTAAATAGTCAAGTGACTATCTAATATCTAGCTTGGACCTTTTTAAGGGAAACACTTGTAGGTAAAGTACTGTGATGGCTTTGCTGAAGACCCTAAATACCTTCTTTAATGTCATTCTCTGTCAGCAACCACAGTTGTCATTGTAGTAGATCCTGTACTATGCTTGAAGTATCGAGAAGCAGAGACTGAATAAAAATAGCAGAATTCAAACCTTTTTCAAGGTTGAATTTTCTAAACATAAATATCTAACACATCCTTATTCCAGACTGATACAGGCGAGACTAAAAGGCATGCTAACAACAATCAACTAAAATCTTAGTGCTCTTTTATTTGTTTAACTGTTCTGGAGGATAATGAGTGTAGATGATTTGTTCTATACATCCAGAGTTGTGGTTTTTTTCAGCAGGCACTTTGGCATTAACGTATTGAATCATGTTTTAGGACATGCTAATCCATAATTGAATCATCTTCCTTTTTTTTTTCTTTTGTGATGTAAAAGTACTGAATTCCCATATTTATATCCTTGTGTTACCTAATGATCTTTATAGCTATTTATTGTCTCATCCTCTTCTTTAGCTTTTTTAATACCTATACCAGTTCCCCTCCTCTCAGTGATACTTCACTCTGTAGGTATACAGAGCAAGAAGGGGGCCAGTGCCCAAGAGATGGAAGTCACACATTTATCCAACATTAATTTTAAAAAGGGGAAAGTTACTTGATACACTTGTATTTTTGCATCCCTATATCAATTGTTTGAAGCCGTCTAGTGCAATCAGAAAAAATTTTTGCATATTTTTTAGTCACTAGTCTTTTTTTTTGTCAACCTACTAACTGTACAAGTAATCTACCTCTCAGCTGATTTATGTCTATGTACAAAAATGATAAACACTACAAATCATTATAAAGTTAGAACTGATGAGTATTGTTGACTAGAAAACATATTTAGTTAGAATGCAATTAATAACTTTTTCCTTTATATTAGTGATGCAATGTATTTGTCCACTATGTAAATGTTAAGAAGTGGTCAGTCATTTTTATTTTGCTCATGGAGCTATTGCTAATGTTTTCTTTTTACAAGAGTCCTACACATATTATGTAGATGAACCCAGGTACCTTAACCACTTTGACTTATAAGTCATCTGCCATGTATTATCTTCTGTAGATAATGTTGGTGTATCTGACTGCACAGAACACAACACAAGGGATAATCAGACAGAATGCAGTTTTCATTGTTAAAGAGATTCCTGTAATCAGTAGTATCACTTGCTAATCAGAAAAGCATTAAGCAAAGTAGCCTTTCTTTACTCAGTTTATATTTTCATTTAATAAAATTTGCGGGTACCCCATCCAGAGAATGCTGCCAGCAAATACGGAGATGGGACAGTAGTTGAGTTATTCTTAGGCTGAGCTGGAGAAGGGGCAGCTGCCAACAAAGCCAGTCATATGTGGTATAGTTCCTGGAGAAAAGAGGCAGGAACAGTGAGAATTGGTGTTTACTGCTGACGGCATTCGAAAGCCTGCTCTACTGATCCAGACTAAAATAAATGGTTTCCAGCATCCTGGCAGTCATAAAACACTGTTACATCACAAGTAAGTCTCCCTGTGGACAGATGGCAGTTTGGGAAAAAAAAGATGATGTTACCCTTATCCCAGAAGACATAAGTATCACTCAGTATGGCAGAATATGTACCCAGGATCATGTGAGGACCCTCTCTTCTTGCCTAAGGATGTCTCCTCCTCTCTTCTTGCAACATCAGAATAATCTTACCTGATGCTTTTCTTTAATTTCAGCTTTAGTGATCAGATTCCATAATTCTTCCCCTTGCCCAGTGCTGTGCTGTCCTTTTCTTTCTGCTTAACTTCTCATTCTTCTTTCCATCTCCCTCACAAATAAGTGGTTTTAATATCTCCAAATTTAGGTACATCCAGGACTTCCATCATGAGGATTTTTTTTTTTTCATTCTAGTACTAAGCTCATATGTATATATGTTGTATGACATTGGGGGAGTTCTGTTTCTCTCCCAAGGGGTCAAGTGTTAACTTGTCTGTGATAAAAAGACATCTATTTGGTATAATTAAAAAAAAAACAAAAAATGTAGTTGCCTTTCTTTGAAAAGCTGATTACTGTCTGAGGTTTTACTTAGAGAAGCTTAGCATTCTAGAAGGCCATTGTTGTCATAGATTCTCTTGGTTTAACACATTTTTTTTCTGTCTCTTCTTAACATCTATAGTGTCTCATTCCAGATGGAGCTATTGTGTCCCTAAGAAACACTTGCTTCAGTTTCCCGCTTTGGTACAATACATTCAATGGCTTTGTCAAGGAGGAAACTTTATTAAATTGAACTGGGGGAAAGGCAGTTAAGGTGCATTAGGTCAGTGATAAATACTGCTGTAATTTCTACAGTATTCAGTCACGTGTCATGCATCGATGAGGGGCTCTCAGACTACATTTAGCCTGGGACTTCACAAGCTGAAGCAGAAGAGGAAGGGGTCCTTTTACACGTGTGCCACAGGTTTTACCCCTGTGAAATAGAGAGTATATATTTATCCAAGTTTACTGTCTGTTTCCTTTTAAAATTAGCATAGGAAGGATCTTTAACTACCAGAAAAAAACCTTTAATAATTGAAATTTGAGTAGATAGGCTGTCATCTCTGTACTTGGAAGCAGAAATCAGTGCACACAAAGATCCAGTAAGTACTAACAAAAATTAGCTGTTACATGTAAAGTCTGCAAACATTTCTTAATTAGTACATAATGTATAGTCTTTAACTGCCATTTTCCTGGCTTATTTAGGTTTTTGTAGGTCTCAGATGAGCTTTAAGTGAATAAAATTAGCTTCTTAAAGTGGGTCTAAGAATTATGCTTATTCAGCAGCATGTAGTAGCTGGTTCAACATGAATTGCTTCTTAAATAAACGTACAAAAAGCCTGACCCAGACTAAATCAATTTAAAAAAAGAAAAACTTTAAACCTGTGTTTCCTGTTACATGCTTATGATCATCTTTGGTTGCTTGTGATCTTACTGTATTGTTGACCAACTGTTGTATTCTACACCACCTGCTGAAAGGTTCAGATAAGACAGTGAAGTTGCTTTCAGAAGAGGGAAGCAGTTAAAATCACAACCCTTACAGTACATTTCAGCTGATAAAACATCACTTATGCTAGAGATAGAGAGTCATCAATTTGGCTTACTCTTCTTCTCCAGAATTTATTTGCTACAAGGGGTTCAGAGGCTGCAGTGTTCACATAAAACGTGTATTTAAGATTAGGCCAGTTTTGCTGTGCTTTACCATACTTCTGTCCTTCTAGGAAGTATACAGCTAATAAATTGGAGACATACTTAGGCAAATTTTTGACATGGCAGACCAGAAATGAGTGCTTATGTAAATGCCTTTGTGTAAATTGTTGATATGGGAAACTAGAAATGAGGGCTTATGTAAATGCCTGCATATATATATTACTTTTTTGGGAAAAGGCTTTATTTTGATCCTTGTGTAAAACTGGCATGATGTACTTTCTGAAAGTCATAATGAGCTTCGTCAAAACATCGAGGTATTAATTACCAATCTTTGTATTTTACATGTATGTGTAAAATATGTGTTTCTTGAAATGGGACAGCTATAGAAACAGAGTTTATTTGCTTGGACTTCAAAACTATGTCTCAAGGATCAGAAAAAGAGTTTTGTATTTTATTTAGGAGATTGTTAATAGTAGGAACAGAATGCAAATGTGGACTTTTATATCAGCATGAAAATATTGATTATTAGGCTGTAATATCCCAAAGTACATTAAAAAAAGAAAAGATACAGTGGACAAATGCTATACCAACAATGCAATACACTAGTACCTTGTGTTTAAATAACACCCTTGTATGTTTTGCTGCACCTAAAGATGTTTGCCAAAGAGCGATTTTGTTGCGGTTTCTGTTTAAATAAGCAAATTTGTGAGGGTAAGAAAGCCATTATCACAATGGGGAGTTTCACATTAGCACATACAGACACATTGGGCTCAAGGAATTTGTTCACAAAGTCATGGCTATGCTGAATGGGTCTAAGGAATATCTAGGTGAACCTATTGCAAGTTATCAAGCTGCTCATAAAAGAAGAAATGAAAAATGTTCACTGTGAAGTATGGGAGAGAGCAATCCATTATGCATGTGAAATTAGTATCATATTCTGTTTTATATATATAAGCAAGTTTCTTAAAATATGTAATCTGGTGCTTTATTTAAAGTAGTATTTCACAAAACATATATTCCAGTATTTACTTGTACTAGAGAAAGTATGTAAATAGACATTGGATCATACAGTAATCTACTATGTTTTTTGGGGGTTTTTTTGGTTTTTTTTTAAACTGCATTCATATTGACGAAATAATGCCTTAAAAAGAATAATAAAAGTCACAGTGGTTGTGGTTATGTCTCTCTATGTGGAAAGTTGACAAACACATTCTTAAGTTTTAAGAAACCACATTTAATTTTGAAATACCACTACTGACATAACAGATTTTCAGTGTGTTTCTACTAAGCACTTAAGAAAGTTATAGGGACTACTGAACAATGCCATCACACTGCCTCACCAGAAGTGACTTGATCAAAATGGCTTTCCTGTCATCCACATGCCTCTGTGGGTACATATGATTAATTACTTAATTTTCTTAATTGTTAACATACTCCATTGGTGACAATGGCATTGTATTAGCAGTTTCAACTTTATTTGGATTTAGGCAGCATTGGGATTGCACTTTGAAACAGACTACATACTTGTAGTTTGCATACCTGTACTCTGGGTTTGCAGTTTGAGATGTGCTACTTTAAGAGTTATTTATTTTTAGATTATTGGCATCAAATTAGCACAGATTTCAGAATTGATAGTTTTTCTGGGAAGACAGCAGCTGCAAACTAAGTCATTCTGGCACAAGACAGCAACCTTGAACAGAACAGCAAATTGGATGTCATATGCAAATAAGCTTAAGTTTCAACACAGATGTATGAAATCAATCAGTGGACTACAATTTGTGATCATAGATTGAAGGGAAAAAAAGTTAAGATCCCCATGCTCCTTTATTTTGAAATACAGTGATAATATAATGGTGAATTTCTTTTATAATATCAAATGAGCAGTGCACAAAAGGCTGTATTGTTCCCAGTGTAGAAAGGGCAGGATAATTTTTTTTGTATTTCTCAGTGCTTATTAGCAGAAGACAAATGGTAGTAGGAGACTCCTCTCTTACTGGTCAGTGGTAAAACTGAATGGTCTCCCTACTTACTTAATAACTCTTGAATGTTTTGTTGACGTTGAGTCTGACTTTCCAAAACTCATCTCAAGACTGAAATACTTTGTAAAATCTAATGCAGTAGAATTTAGAAGAATCCACAAGGAATATGGTTCACTCAAAAATGCTTTTTGCTTACTTGTCCAAAGAATTTTATTTAAAAAGCACTGTGCTGAAATACAGTGCTAAAAGGATTGAGTTGTTTTTCCATCATCTTGGAATATGCTTTGCAAATTTTGTTCTTGCATAAATTTGAACAGTGGGACAATTGTCTCACAATTAACTTCTTGGTTATACTGATGTGTAGCTGTTCTTGGTGAGGACTTGAATTTGACATCCCTTATCCATTCAGTGATATGAATCAGTCCTACTTCCTCACAAGGCTGCTCATATGGACTTGATTGGAAGTGCAATGAAGTCAATGCATTGATCTCCTATCAACTTTGGTACATCTGGCTAAATTTAGGAATATATTCATTTGCAGATCTCCCGTTGAATTCCATAGGAAAGAGGCAGATGGGTATTTTTGAAGATTTGAAATGAAAATAATACTTAGTGTAGACAAAAATGGCAAAAATTGATACCTTCATTTTGTTAATTTGGATCTTATCAAATATCTGATTAGTCTGATTTTCACCTTTGGTGATTTCTTTTCCTCTTTTTGACATTACAGGAGAGCACTAAATCTAGGAATTCTTCGAGACCCTGGATCAGAGGTTGAAGACAGACAATATCAAATAGATCTTCAATCTATCAACATCGGTACTGCTTATTGGAATCAGCTGAAACCAGAGAAGGAAAGTGGAAAAGGAGGGGTTTTGACAGAGAGTGAGAGAAATTCTCAAAATCCAGCACTTGAATGGAACATGGCCAGTAGGTAGGGATTTTTTTTTAAAACTTACTCTTCTCTGAAATTACACAGCACAAATACTGCAGAGAGTATGCTATACCTGAATTAAATAATTCAATACTGGTTTTGCTTTATGTTATAAGCACGTTTCCATAGAGTTTGGATTACACATTTGAAATGTATATTACTGTTGTTCCACTGTAGTTACTGGCTAGTTACTGTGGGCCTTTGCTTCCATTATAAGCTCTTCTCTGAGTGACTTACTGTCTGTCCATAAAGATAACTCTGAGGGCTGAGACTTCAGCTTCTCAGTCTCTATAAGGAATGGGAGGTTCTGTTTTGGGATTGGGGGAGAGGGAGGGTTGGGTGTAGGGGGTGGGTTTTAGTGATGGTGTGTTTTTTAATTTGTTTTTAAACTTCTTTTTTTTGTATTTTTACAGAGCTTCAGTAAAACCAGCTTAGACATTTCTAGATTAGAGAAGGATAAAGTAGAACATTTCCTATTGATTCTGAACTGGTTTTAGCACTTCTATAACTAAAACCAGATGAATTTTGAGAATGAGATACTTCAACTGAGTCTCCTTTATTGGGTATTGTATATGTGCACACGAAGCCCCACCCTATGGTTAAACAGGGTTGAAAGAAAAAGCATGCATACACTTGCCTGCTATTTTAAATTTTGAAGTTTTCAAATATAAAAGGAGAGTGGGTTAATTGGTAATTTGTGAAGATTTGAATTTTTTATTTTAGTTTTAATACACTTTTTTATACTTAAAAATTCATACAAGTAGTTTAAAACTAAATTTTTACAGACTGTAGCAGTCAGATTTCACTTTTCAAACTGGCAGTAATAAGGTCTGATAGCCAAAAACAACGTTTCAAAAGTAATTTTGTGTATTTAGAAGCATTTCTGCTAGTAGATGCCTCTTTGCCTATACATTTAGCTATTTATTTTCATTTAGAAGTCCTTTATATCTAATTAATGCAGAAACAATCGAATTTTTATGAAATGGGTGCATAATTTTATGGTTCCTAAGATATGATTCCTGTTTGCATTTAGGGATGAGTTCCTAAAAGTGTTATAGAAAAACAGGGAGAATCATCCGGAAATAACTATTTTTTGTTTAATTTTCAGTAAAATGGGATGAGAGGAGTCATATTTTTCTGAAAGCAAGGCAAGTTGTAGCCAAATTGTTTCATGAGAGTGGCACATAGACTGAGCTTTGTAAGTGATGTATTGATTCAGGACCAAGAGGGCAGATAAACTCGCTCTGGAGGAGAGCATGCAGGAAAAAGATGTGTTCAATAATAAATTCCAGTTTATCATTGAAAAAGAGAGGCCAGGAAAAGCAGTTCTAACCAAAGAAATGATAAAATTACAATTAGTCACAGGAGTCCAGATAAAAATTTTAGCACAGTAATAGACTCTGATCTTAATTTATAAGATCACATAGTTCCTTCCTGTCTTTTCAAAATTTATTTTTTTAAACTCATATAATTCCATAGATGTTTTTTATTTTAAATTCTTATCCTTAAAAATGTGTATGACTTTCTAGTTGGGCCTTGATTTTGGAAAAGTTCTCCATGAAGTTCTTTGTCACAAAAATCCACATCCACTGAAGTATCTTGAAAAATAAGATTGCATTAATATCCAAAGGACTTGCAGCCAATTTGCAACTTAAACTAAAACAGCAAAACCAGCCACTGAGAGATTGGCTTTCCTTTTCCTTTCCACTGGTGTCTGAAATCCTACTGCCAGCACACTTTGAGTCTGACCTTTACGGTTATAGATTTAGATAGGAAATTTGGTAGGATTCCTGAAAAGCTAAAAGGACAAGGGAAGCAGCTATTACAGACAATCTTGAGTTCTCTTTTTCTTTTTTTTTTTTCCTATCACTGCTTGGACATGCTTCCTCAGCAGACTTCCAAAATGAAGTTTTATTAGACTACAAATAAGAATATTTGGTTTAAAATTGTTTTTGAATGAATTTTCTACTTTGGTTTTAATTTAGATCAGTTTTAATTGAATATATTAGGTTTTAATTACTGGTGTGCAATTATAGTATTTTAATTCTAGCTTGAATTTGTTTTCAAGAAAAACTATGAATGCTTTCATATCCTTTTGGTTTTAAATTTTACACATTTACTGCAGGTTTTTTCAGGATCTTTCCATTTTTGCTTTTTAGTTGGCAGTCAGTTTTGCCATATCTGAGTTTATTTTATGGCCTGTGGAAGTGACGTGCTGGGAACTGGAAGAACCTGCACTGAACTCTGCCATCCATGGCACTATTTCTAGCATGCAGTAAGAGGGTGGCTGCAGGATGTTTTACATGGTGCTTTCTGTTTCCAGGGTTAAGTTTATCTTCATATTTACTGCAAATACCACAAAAGCTTTAGGCTTTAATCTAATAGTGATACCATTTTTAAAAATTCTTTTTTTCTTAGACATGTTTAACCTGGGACATAATGAATTATTTTTGCTGAGTTATTTTAAGGTTAATTTCTTTGTTTGGTTTTATTATATTTCTGTTTGTTCTTACCCAGTGTTATGGTATATTAGGATCACTGGGTTTAAAGATACCTGTTTCCCTCATTTTTGTAATTCTTAAGTGCTATGTGCAGCAGTATAGAATCTGACCTATATCCAGGTTTTTCATAGTTACTTTACAGAAAACTTCAGCATAGATACTAGCCATGCCTTTTCCATTCCATTTTGTAAAAGCATTACTGGATAATTTCAAATCAAAATTGCAAAAAATTTGAAATAAATTATATTGTATTTTAATCTACAGGTGAAATTTGGCCTAGTTTTAAAAATTTGCATGCAAGCCAAACCACCATAAGTAGGAGATCTATGGATATCACACAAACAAGTATCTGAAGGCTTTTGACATAATTTATCATTTAAATGCTTTAGCATCTGAAGGCTTTTGACATAATTTATCATTTAAATGCTTTAGCAATCTTTACACTGAAAGTAAATCCTTCAAATTCTCCCATCACTTTTTCTGGAGTTTCTGGGTTGGGTTTTTTTTACCCCCAACCTTACATTGCAGTTTGGAAAGCAAACTGTCATATTCTAAGACTAAGCTGTTGAATACTTACAGGTGTTTAGTGTAAGAATCTTCAAGAAGGGCTATAGTGAAATGCTGGTGGGATGCCTCCTGTGCCCAGGTCACCCCAAGGAGAATGGGGGAACTGGAACACTCTGTTAGGGTGGATGCAGTCTTGCAGAAAAAGCTGTCTAGATGCTGTGCTGTACTGAGGATCCGGGATCATAACTCTTTCCATTATGAAATGTTTATACTTCACCATAGATGTTATAAAAAGCTCCCTAATGGTGTAATATATAAAAAGAATACTGGAAACAGTCAGACAGTTCTAATAAGGTTATGTACAAATGAAACCTGTCCATATTTATTCCCTTTACCAAACAGCATGTGGGGAACTGGGAGTACTTAACCGAAAGAAGTTTGCTTGATTGAAAACTGCTTTTTCAGCTTGCAGATTTCCTCCTCCCTCTCCCTCCACTCAATGGAAAAAACAACAGCCCTGAAGGAAATAAAGAAATATATCCTCTCTGGAGGCCTCGCCCCCATCCCTTTGCAATCCTTCTACAGCTCCCAGCAGCAACTTCTGCTTCCTGCAGCCTGAATAAACTTTGTTTAAAAAAATAATAATTGAGCTTAAAAGCATTACTTCTCTGTGTGGTAATGAATTGAGTGTGGCAATATGCTGCGTTACAGTTTTGTCCTTGGCATGCCACCATCTGGAACAGCTCTCATGGAGTACATCAGGGAGCCAAGGATCTGTTGTACAAAAGTGAACAAAATACCACTGCAAGGATCCTCAGAAAGGTTTCCTGCAGATTTTTTTTTTTTTGAATAGTTTTCATTTTCCTGCTTTTTTGGAAAGTTCTTGGCAGCTTGCCAAATTCTAATGAGAAAGACCAGAAAAAATTGATCTGTAGATCTTTATGTAAGGAAGTAGGGGCATTCCCCTTGAATCTTTTGGAAGAAAATGCAATGCATTTTTATTCAGTAATTTATTTTAGTTGCTGTCTTTTGTTGTACCTGAAGTTGTGCTTTTATTCATACTGTACAAAGCCTTTCTCAATAAGTTGGGGAGTTTTATTTTTTATAATCATCCACAGCAAAGAAATGCTGCACAACATTCTTCATAAGATAAAAATTAGCTTTACTGAGGTCTTATAACATAAAAATAGTAATTCTTTACAGCTAAGTGGTGTATACTTTTTCATAATATAATTTTGGTTATTAGATGGTCCTCAAAATGTTGCTGTGCTATTTTACTGCCATGTGACATGTCTTTGCAACACCTCAGAGAGCTGAAAGGATGTGAATTAGTCATTAGTAGTTAGATATCCTAATACATTCTTAATACATTTGTATATTGGGGATTAGCTGATTTAAACAGCTACATGGGAAGCCTGCAAGAAAAAAATCCTTCATAAATCTCAAGTTAACATGCTGTCTTAAATAACATCTTTTGATGTTTTGTATGCCTCAACACTACTAGAGAGCACTTGGACTATGCAACCTGTTTTATGCTAACTTTTTTTTTTTTTTCGCATCACAAAATTCTCCATGAGGACTCATCTTTGTGTAGCTAGTAGAATTACATGGTGCATATGTGCTTTTGATTGTTTTTCATGTATTGAATGTATACAAGTTTCTTCCTGACATATGAATTTTAAGTATATAAGGGCTCAGAGTCTAGATTCAGTAAGGTATTATTAAGAAAAAAATATAATTAATAAGGTAAACATTTCCAAATTTCATATCTAGGTTATGTTTAGCTATCAGTGGCCATATTTTCTGTTTGTTTTGATTAGCATTTTCCACGTGAGAGTCATAGTAGTAGGACCTAGTCCTACTTGTCCATTTTCTCAGCTTATCCAGTCTCACATCATCGCATCTTCTTAATTAGGGCAGCATCATCTCTTGGCAGTCCTTCCTCCTCATATAACTTCAGTGTGCATCTGACTGGATATAATTAAATACTGATGATTTGATTTGATGTAATCAAATGTTGTTGCTTCCATTGCAAAATTCTTTTCTTCACATTCTTTTCTCTCTTCTTCCCACAGCATTTTTTGTCATATTAATCATTAGATGTCTTTGCTTTCACAGTACTTCCAGACCCCCTGTCTATCCATTTCCCTTTACGTGTCTTCTTTTATTTGCTTTGACACATCTACACTCCCTGCTCATCAGACCTCATCATACCAGTTACCAAGACTGACACATTCAGTGTTTCAAAAAGGCACTTCCTTGCTCACCTCCTATGTGTTATAAAGGCATTTCCTGTGAACATTCACATATTTATTGCAATATTTTATTCTAAATCCTTCAAAAAAATTAATTTCCAGTATACTGTAATATTAAAACTATAAGCCACTATTAAGACTATAAGCCACTGTATGGATATCATTGCCCATGCTGCTCTTAGTGGTTTACTTTTGCTGTCTGTGGGTGTGTTTTTTCTTATACTTAAATTGTAAGGCTTTGAGGACAGAGACCATTCTCATCCTGTGCTTTTGCAATGTGAATCTGTGATCCATAACCAGAGTTTATGTTATTGTGTAGATAAAGCCCAAATTCTGCACTGAGGCACCTCCAAACCTTATCACAGTTGCTTAACTGCCTTGTTCCTTTGCGTTAGCATATGGTCTTTCAAATGCACTTACTTTTAAGTGTAGATGATCAAGTGCTTTAACATCTCTAAAAATACTAGCCTTTCCTTTTTTTTCCAAGACAAATATATAACAGATGCATAAATGAACCACAGAATGAATGTGCTGCAGACGTAGAGCCATCATTACACTCTTCACAATCAAGTTTTTTCATAAGCTCATGTGGCGTACACCTGTGTTAAGTTAACATTGCACTTAGGTGCAGTGTGGAAGACTCAATAATTCAAAGTGGAATTTGTTTCTTTGTTCCTTTTGTGCTCTTTCTCATATCCTCTCCCTTCATTATTTACTGTGCTCTGTTTGCCTTCTGTTTGTACTTACAATTATTTTCCTAATACTTGATACTTGAGGTTAAAATTCACCCACAAGAAATTCAGAAAGTAGTAATTAGAGCAGGACAGGGATAGCACATAAGTATGATTTTAAAATAAAATAAAGCACTAATCAACATATATTACCAAAAATGTCTGTCCTTTAAGATGCAGTGTACTGGGTATCTACTAGAATAAAGTATGAAAATTAAGAAATGGGAATATCCATAAACTGAAAAAGAATTTGATCAATGATTGAAGAGAGTGTTTGAGGTTCAATAAATAACTTGCTTTTACAGCTCTGTTTCATATATTAAAATCACACTTACTAGCATTTCAAGGAACTTCAAGTAGAAGTTTTCTTATGTATAGCCGCGTGTTCTTTCATAGAGTTGTTCTGCTATTTAGCTCCTTCGTTGTCCTGAAAAAAAAGGCCTTTCTTTCTCATCCCATTGAGAAGGGGAAGTAGGAATTGGGTAGAAAACCATTTGGTTTAAATCTAAAATGAAGGTGATGGCAGAGAGAAAAACAATCTAAGACCATTTTCTCAAGCTGAAGATATTCACTAACCACTAACAAGACTGATGTCTAATTTGGGGACTTGATGAGATTAATCTTGCTTCAAAATCCATTATTAGAGATCAACAGAGGAATAGCTGACCAAAATGTTAAAGCTTTTAAGGTAAGATGGTAGTTTTCTCTGCTCACTAATTGGCTTGCTCTTAGGCAAACTGCAGACTTCTTATGGTAGTGTGCAGCCTCCTCAGCAGTGAGGGATTATTTGAGGCAAAAGTTTATTCGAATTGTGCTCTGCCAATACTGGCTCTGTGTCATCTGCTCTTAACTTCTGTATACTGTTGTCCTAAATAAATTTAAAAGCTTTAAGGCCTATCTCCACTGTGTAATTTGTATTCCCTTATAGATCACCATCCTTTCTACATGTTTTGAGGACACTTAAAAAATAATTAGTAGCATTTGAAGCATCAAAATTAAAATAGCCTAAGCACTAAAATGAATTTTGTATCTTTTGCAGTATGAATTTTGTATATTTTGCAGTAGTCTGAATTCCACCTCAGGTTATGATATCTATTTCATTTATTTCCAGCCTAACTCTTGGCTTACAAACCATTAGCATTTGAGATTGTTTGCTTTCCTACAGAATCCATTACAGAATCATTACTAGACTATGCATCTCAATACCCCTTTTTAATCAAGAGATTTCTATACCTATTACACATGCAGTCAAGCAATTTCTGCATAGATAGGCATATAACCATATTGGTTAATAATATTAACATGGATAACTCTAGCTGATGGTAGGGACTAATTTTTTATTGCAGAGTTCATAAATCTGGCTCATTTGTGTGATTTACGCTGATGCCTGAACTGCCATGTCTCCATTAGAGATGGCAAAATTAAAGGTAGTGCAGGGAAATGTAACTGACATGCTGATGAAGAGTTCTACATGGATCTATTTATTTCTTCTTTAGGGCAATGTAGTTTGCTCTTTAAACTTGCATAATTTCATAGTTGCTAATTTTGTAAGAATAGGAAAACTTTCCTGAGACCTATAACTTTATTTTAGAGGATTTTTAGAATTAACCTTGGTAAAATACAGGTATTTGATGTTTCTACAAAGGATAATAGGTAAAAAAAAATTACCAAATACTATCTTGATGGAAGGAGTCTCATTGGAATTTGAAGTGTATCCTCTTTTAGAGGCTGAACACCATCTTTATCTCATTACATTTTTTTCCCTCATCAGAGGCTCTCAAATGACATTTTGTGGCAATAGTTTATTTGACCTGACCCAGAAGATTCTGGCCATTTGGAATGTGTTGTCATAAGCTATTAGTGATCCATCTATAACAGAGTTGTGCTTATAGGCTTACTATTTGGTTAAAGGGGGGAAAAAAACCCAACAGAAACCTCAAAACTGAACACCTAGCTGAAAAGGAAATGCAATTATCAAGTCTAATGACACAAATATTCTAGGTAAGTGTTGATATTTAGCTGAAAAAGCACCAAGAACAACCAGGAACAGAAGAAGTGGAGGAAGACTGACATCCCTGCTTTTTCAAATAGTTTTAAACATCTTGGGCAATGGTTACTAATTTCATGTGGGAGTCCTAGTGTTGCATGGGATTTGCTAGTTTAATTTTCCATGTATTTCATTCTTGTGTCAGTTTTGTGCATATTTCTTCAGCACAGACTTTTAATGCACAAATTCAAATATTATGTAGGCTTTAGAACAGCCATTTATAAAGTGAAGGGCATCCACAGGCAAGTTCTAAAAATAAAAACTCGACAATAAAACTTGATAATAAAGTTTTCATTTTTTTAAAATTGTTGTGTATAGTGCATTAAATGGGAGAAGAAGCAATGTCAAGTGTCAAACTTGTCTACCTGGAGATAGGTTGAAGAGGCAAACATTTAGACATACTTTTCATGTGAAATCAATATAGAAGTCTGCCTTCAGGATTGGAATTAGTATGATTTACAATAATGATATTTAATGCTTATGAAGGTAGCAATCGATGCTGAACTGATATTGAAGTTTTTTGCTATCTACTGAATGTAAAGATAATATGAAAAGTTTTTGCCTCTTGACAATTTACAATGTAACTTCATCTTTACATTTCTTTCCCTTTGTTTCCTAGCATAAGGCGGCATCAGGAAAGGAGAGCTATTTTAACTCCAATTTTAACGGATTTCACTGTTCGAATAACTGCAGCTCCTGCGATTATTTTTACAAAAATTGATGCAGCAGAGAATTTACACCCAGAGGTTAGTACAAATTGTCAACAAAAATACCTAAACTTTTAATATGTGGATAATCTTAATATTTTACCATTTCACCATTTGAAGTGTTCAGGTGTGTTTTCAAATTGCCAGTTGGAAAAAGGTCATGGGCTGAAATGTTGTTTCTCTGCCGGATAATAATTTTTTTATAGCATTCAATATTAAAGGCAGTCCGGCCAGAGGCAGATAAGCCTATTCTCAGTACCAAAAATGGGAATCCTTTAATGATTTCCAGCAATATTTTTTAAAAGTTTGTGATGGAAAAGTGTTGAGAAGAGGCACAACATAACGAAACATTGTATTCACAAGCTTCTCCTAAAGAAACCTGGAAATCCAGTCTGTAGACTGTCTGTAATAAGAAAGTCAAGCTGAGTTCTCTTAGCCGAATTTCCAAGACCCCAAGTTGCCACTAAGCATCCATTTCCCTGCCTTTGCTATGGGTAATTCCAGGTACTCAGATTTAACAATCACTTTTGCTGGTGTGTTGTTCAGCTTCTTCTTGATAAGTCTGTGATACAAGTTACACACAAAAGGTGTTGGCTCACTTTTTGGCATTAGTTTGTTAGCTCAAGAACATTTTATATAGGGAAAATAGCAGAAAATTTTTGTCATCTCTTAAGGATAAGTTCTCTTAAAAGCTACTTCCTGGGAAGAGTAAAATTGGTACAAGAGTGTAAAGAGTAGTAGATATGTATTGCAACATGCAAAAGGCATACATTGTTGGAAAACAATAGCTAGTGGGCATAAAAAGAAGAAATCAAGTTTCATCTTTTATGTAAAGGGTCATCAGAAGGGCAGATGGAAAATTATTTAATGCAAAAAAGAAATAGAAAACCCCAGTGTGGCTAGGATGCATAGAAGTTATTCAAGTAAAAAAAAAATAAATCTGAGCTTTGCTAATGCTTATGTTGAAGAATTTCAGTGTTTTCTGTGCATACATTCTTCTTGTTATCTATTCCCTGGATGACATTCCATCATGAAGGGAGAGGTCTAGTTTAGATTAGAGCTTGAGCATTGTGCAAACTTCTCATGAGACAGAGCAGTTCTTCTCCTCTTCTGAACTGGTTCTGTTTTTCATCTCTTTATTTCTTGCCAACAGTGGTGAAGATCTTTATTTGTGCTAGACAACACCAATAAAGCAGTGGCTATCCAGCTAGTGTTGCCAAGGTATTAAGAATGGCTTACAGGCAAAGAGAAATCAATTAGATTGGCTATCAGTGAGTTCCAACTCATGATTTCATTATAAATCAAGCTGAGTTTATGTTTAAATAAAAAAAAAAGTACATCCTTTTCCTGGAAGGAGAGGAGAATTGGAATCATTGCCAAGGACACTCTGACAACCCAGTGATACTAGCAAGAGATGGAAGCAAGGCCTTGTGCATGAGATGCTTTTCTTTCAAAGTTTGCCTTAAGAGTTATGCTGCTGAAAGCCATGCAGAGCAGAAGCCACGTCCTTCAGAAGCGTGACACACCAGTTTCTTCTAAAAAGACCAAATTTATACTATATATAATGTTATATATAATGTTAAGTATTGACAGCAGTGGAGAACCACAATACAGTTATACAGACGGTTGTTTTCCCAGTAGCTATTACCTAGTATTTTCCCTTAATTTCACAGGAAATTTTGGTCTGTGGTCATTCGTTGGAGGTGAATGTGACAACAAATCTGGACTTCTTCCTCAGTGTGGCTCAAGTACAGCTTCTTCAGCAGCTGGTACAAGCCAATATGGTTGGACTGGAACCTTCCAGCAGTGCTACTGAGGTAAGTTTTTCCCTGGTTTGCAACTGGATTTTTAAAAAAATCTATCTGCCAAGTACTGTAGCTCTGAGCAGGTGTTTGTACCATCTAGAAAAAATTATGTAGGTAAAAGAAATAAATGTTTTTTGTTGTTTGTGTGGTTAGTTTCAAAATGCATTCTGACATTGATTTAAGAATAGAAGGAGTTATTTGAACAATAATATTATTCATTAAATGCTATTATTTGTTATAGTGGTTCCACAACAGCTTATGCACAAGGAGATTTATGTAAATGATGAAGGAAACACATTTTTGAAAAGTAGTTTTTTGAGATTATTTGGTGTTGAACTTTTATCGACTCTATGGTGTTTTCTTGCGAGTTCACATGCTACACTGTCCTTCACTAAAGCAAGTAAACTATAAAATTTTCTCTGTACTCACATTAATTGTCTTTACTCCAGTCCCTAAGATTCAATTCACCTCTGAATATTTTCATACTTCTTTAGCAAGAATGTTGAGGTGTACATCACGGGGCATCCTTCATCTGAACAGTTAATCTCTCCTTTTTGTCTGGAATATTAGTGATCAGCAGCCGTCTCTTGAATTTTGTCATTCTTTATTACTGGAATTTGTTACCTCAGTTTGTATTGAAAGCCAATCACTATGACAGACTGCTAGGTTTAACTTTCGCACTTCTGGGCTGACACAAAAAAAAAGGAAAGAGAAAGGACAGGGAAAACTTTTGCCCTCAGAAAAAATATGTATTTCTTATCTTCAAAACCTGGAATCTAGTCAGGCTGACAGCATCTTTAAGATAGTAGGAGTTAATACATGACAAATTCCACTGGAATGGCTGTTGGACATACTGAGGTACCTCCACAAATAAGAACATGGGTTAGGGAAAGAGTTACCAAGCAAGACACAGTCAACTGTTCCAAGAATCTGGCTAATGGGAGACCTGGAGAAGATTTTCTCCTTCCTTTTCTGAATCTCACAGTTTCAGCATTGCACATGAGTCTGGGTAGAAGCGAGGAATGCTCTACAATAGCCAAACTATTTACATATCTCTCTCTTCACCCTATCAAAACCCCAGAAGTTGTTTATTTGTGTTGATCTAGGCATCACATCACCCCCAACTCCTTTATCCCTTCCCAATGACAGAGAGAAATAAAGGGCATTGTTTCATTAACATTTGGAAGCATGAAAGATGACAAAAACAAATCCAGTGTATTTTTCTTTTCCTTGGATACTTTGCAGACTCAGGGCCTCTTTTGGAGATGAATATTGTAAATTATATATAGTAATATCTTCAATAAATTATTTGTAGGGTAATGTTTTCCCATTGTCAGTGGAATGGACAGAATCAGAAGATTTGAATAGATGTCAAGAATTTAAATTTTTGATTTGACTTTGTGCCAAAGGGCTGCATGACTTACTTGGACTGTACAAACTTAAAAGGAATTTGCTACAAAATTTCAGAAAGCCTTTTGTTGACTACATCCTGAGATACTTATTTGTTCTTTATTCATAACTCCCTTGCATCACTGAAGTCTCCTATAATGAATAATGGGAATGTTTCTGGCTCCAAGTGTTTGCCCTCTCTTTAGGAAGTCATAGAACTACATCTGCATTTACTGTACTGGAAATGTAAGTCCATTGGTTGGTTCCTCTTTTTCCAGTTCTTCTTCAATATTGTGTAACTCTATTTGCCTGAATGAAGCCACCCCACCCTCTAATATATGCACATTTATTATTATTCTCATGGTTCTTCTTTAGTCAACCAAAAGAAACGTAACACACTGATTGTATGCTGCTTTTTTTATCTTAGTGAATGAAATCAGGAGTCTGCACACAGCTTTCCATACTTCACAGCTCCATGTTATTTATTGCAGGAATCAAAATGTAATTTAGGTTGAAGACACTTCTTGAAACCATTCCTTTGCTCAAAAGAAGACCTATGTGTCAGCTAAACTAGGCTTTTCAACATATTGTTCAATCAGATCTTTCTTTACCTCAGAGGAATGACCATCTGGATAATTGTCCTATGCTTAATTATGCTTGCTTTGGCATATTTTTGTCTTTATAGCTATTCAGAATTTTGCTTGATAAAACTTTCAGTCATTGCCCCTTAACATTTCACAATACCTTTTCAAGAACAGTCTGACTTAATCTTTTTCATAGCCCTGCTTTAGGTAACTGGAAACAGTAATTTGATGGCCCACCATCATCCTTATCCTTCTCTTTTTCTGTCTGAAAAAACCCAGCCCTCTCACCCTCTCCTTATAAATTCTCTGCTTTAACATTTTAATCCTCTTGATGATCCCCTACCCATTCAGGTTTGTCAGTCTTTTTCTTCTGCTGTTGGAGAAGACCTCTGAGATCATCGAGTCCAGACTTTGATCATCACCTTGTCAGCTAGACCATGGCAAGTGCCACATCCAGGTCCAGGACTCTGTGTTTACCTTTGTCCTTCATGAGGTTTATGTTAAACAATTTTTCCATTTTGTCAGTGCCCCTCTGAATGGCATCCCTACCCCTCAGTGTATCAACAGCTCCTCCCAGTTTAGTGTCATCTTTCTTTGGATATGTTTTGTGTCATTGCTGAGGTCTTTATTAAAGACATTAAACACGATCTAACCTTGAGGAATGTCTGTCAGTAACTGGAGTTTAGCTGTACTTTGGAACACTGACCATTACTTTCTGATTTTAGTGCTCCAGTGTTGTAGTGCGGGGAAGGCACCTCCACACTCCAGTGTGGTTTTTACCCACCTCATAGTCCATCCATTCAGTTCACACTTAAGTTTTGGAAAAAAAGTCAGCTGTGGAAGACTGCTTAAGCTTAGCCAACTTTGCTAATGGCAAAGCATACATTGTCTAGTATTCTGTCCTCAGAATCTATCATCTCATTATAGGAGGCAGTCAGATTGGGGTAAGGCGTGACAGTCATCAAAGTAGCAACCCCTATTTAAACTTTAGAGGTGTGATTTCCAAATGGACTGTATTTGGTAGTATACAGGGCAATGCCGTAAAGATTAGTGTAGACAGAGAAGAAGGAAGTGATGATTTATGGGTAAATCTCTTTTTTCTTCAAGTGTTTTAATATTCTGTAAAAATTTTCATGCCAGGTCTCCAGTGCTGTGTTTTTACTTATTATAAGCCGTAGCTTTATACTGTTTTATAAATCTTTGATGTACAGTGGACCTATTGTACTGATTCTTCATAAGGTATAGTCTGTTATTGCAAAGAATATTGCTTTGATCTACTTGACAGCTTTAGCGTAAGGACACATATGTGGTGTTTGATAGATTACCTGAGGGGCAAAGAATGTTGCTGCCTTTCTGTAATTATTCACTTTTTCAAAATTAATATATGCCAAATTCTTAGAAAAAGAACATGTAATACCTACACATGGAGAACAGAAACAGAAGTGCTAGGAAATTAAATACAAGAGTGAAGTGCAGTTAATGTTCTGATTTTTTTCATTGATACATCTAATATTATAGGTAAAATATTAATAAAACGACCATATTTCCTTCTTCTTGGAAGAGTTTTTAATATTCTGGTAAAAGTATTTGCAGTATAAACGATAACTCTTTTTACTGATGGTCAGTGCTAAAACAGGTGAATTTTCAAGGAGTTCATTTCTTCATCTGGCAAATCTATTTCCTAGTGTCCATCACTTACCACCTGGAGATTTTTGGCAAGACTTATTTGTCATATTATCATTTAGAAGCAGAAAACACAAGAACTCCTCTTTGAAAAAAAATTAAACACAAACCAACACACATCTTGGTCTGCTGCTGACCGTGTAGGAATGCATGGATAACATATCTTACTGCAAGTCAGTGAATGTTACACTACTGAGCACATTACCAACTTCTGCTTCCCAATAAGCTTGAGATTAAGGCTAGACTTTCGAAAAAAAGATTGATTTATAAACAAATAATTTGTTTAAATTTGTCCTAAAGAATGTTCCTGTCTAATAACTAACTACGCTGAAGACATTGAAGGAAAAGAACAGTTACTTTGTATCTTCCTTGAAAAACATAAAAGGTACTTTGAAACACTTTTTCTTCACAATATCTCTGTGGGGATTATGGCTCTAGATGAAGAGGATTGCTTTTAAACTTTAAGGCAACTTGAAACATCTGAAATACTTTCCAGAGGACGTCCATCAAAAGTGTTCAGTCACTTTCTGTTTCCTATGGTATATTTCTCCTTATCCCCTCCATCACAGAATCAGTCACAGAATGGATAAGGTTGGAAGGGACCACAGTGGATTCTCTGGTCCAACCTCCCTGCTCAATCAGGTCCTCCACAGCACATGGCACAGGATTGTGTTCAGATGGTTCTTGACTATCTACAGATCCCATACCCTCTCTGGGCAGCCTGTTCCAGTGAACCTGCACAGTAAAGAAGTTCTTCCTCATGTTCAGGTGGAATTTCCTGTGCATCACTCTGCCCACTGCCTTTCATCCTATTGCTCAGCAGCATCAGGAAAAGCCTGGCTCTATTAACTTAACACTCTCCCTTTAGATACTGATAGGCACTGATAAGGTCTCCTATCAGTTGTCTCTTCTCTAAGTCATTCTGAAACAGACCCAGCTCCTCAGCCTTTCCTCATAATTGAGGTCCCCCTCATCATCTTCATAGCATTCCATTGGACTCTTCCCAGAAGCTCCACATCTCTCATGTACTGAGCAGCCAAGAACTGAACACAGCACATCAAGTCAGGCCTCACCAGAGCTGAATAGAGGGGCCCACTGGTCAGCCCTCACTGGTGCCTGGGGTTATTCCTCCCCAGGTGCAGGACCTGCATTTGCCTTTGTCGAGTTTCAGATGGTTCTTCTTTGCCCATCTCTCCAACCGGTCAAGGTCCTTCTGAAGGGCTGCACAGCTCTCTGGGGTACTGGCTGCTCCTCCTGGCTTTGTGCTATCAGTGAACTTGCTGAGGAGGCATCTGGCCCTTCACCCAAGCCATTGAGGGTTAAGTTAAATAAGACTGGATCCAGTATCAACCCTTGGGAGACACCACTAGTTAAGGGCCTCCAACTAGACCCTGTGCCACTGGACAACCATCTGAGACCTGCCATTCAGCGAGTGCTCATTTCACCTCATCCCTATTTCTCAGGTTATGTAGTCTTGTTTGTTTATTTTCTGTTAGCCCAAATACATTTCCATAGGCTACAAGTCCATAGCTATCCTATGCAGTCTGAAATTCAGATAGGTAGCAAATATACTAATTAAAAAAGCATAAACTCTTTCTTGAAAGAATAATAGCCAAACTCATCATCTTTTCCTTCAATCATGGTTATTCTCAAGTTTTTTAACTGCAGTGAGGAATGCAGCACTCAATCAGCTTTTGAAAATATGGAAATATTTTCTCACAATTTAAATAGAAATGAAAAAATTGTCCCTTTGGATCCCTCTCAGACCTCCCTTGCCTCTGGCTGGCACTCTTTTTTTCCTGCCATAGCAATGAACAAACCTTCCAAAGTTCTACTTGCTATTATTGTATTTATGTGTTGCTAGCCATTAGACTACAATAGGTCCTGAACAAATTTGATGATAAAGAAGTTACTTTCCCCCACAAAATACATGAGAAAAACTTCTTAAAGTGCAGGAGCAACTGTGATTAACAGTTGAGTTGATGAAGTATGGACTCACATGTGCTGGAAGAACAGTCCCACGAAGAATGATCTGAGACTTGAAGTGTCTGACTGGAATTTTTCTTCATAGCTGATGCATATTTCAAGCATAATTTGCAGTCGGAGCAAATAGGCAGTGGGCACAAGCTGTCATTCACCTGGGGCAAGTGTTGAGCAAAACAGGGGAAACTTGGTGTGGGCAGATCTTTGTTTTCTTTCAGAAATTCTAGACATGACCTGCTGGCTAATGTTTTCTGCTTTATTAAAGCCTGCTTTTAGGTATTTGACCTTTGAGCACTCTGCCTAGGCTGCACAAGTACTGGCTGCAGCAGTGTTTGTCAGCTTGGCAGGTGATACTCTGCTTCTAGACCTGGCTCATGGCCAATCCCTGAGTAAACCCCACCAGCAGGTTTGACATGGTCCGTAGGGCAAACCCCTGCACTCTGATAAATTGCAGCAACAACCCAGCAGCTTCCTGAATAAATGATACTACTGCTAGGGGGGAGCAAAAGTTGTTTCAACTTTTGCATTTTGTTATTTTACCACAAAAATTACATTTGGAGTCTAACTAATATAAATATTGGATATTTGAAAGTGAAAAAGCATGTTACTTGTATTCATCCAAATAATGGAAAAGCTTGGGGGAAGTACAGCTCCTATATGCTTAGATACCCAAACAAGTTAAGTAAATGCTTGATTGAGTAATAAACAATATACCATTAGAGTGAAGTAATTAATAGCTGAGAAGCATCCAAAAGGGAGAAGGCATATAAAACTCATCTATAGCAGCTGATTCCTCCCTAGCCTGGCTGAATCTGACTGTATGCCAATTTGTGACATTAGACATACTGCAGTAATATTTGCAGAAGGTGTCATTCTCTGTTGCTGCAGAGAAGGCTTTAAAAAGCTTTTGTGATAAGTTTTAAAGCCCTATAATATGTTGGGTGAGGAGGTCTGGAAGAGTATGCTGAAGAAGCATTTCTCTGTGCTTTCTTTAATTACATTGTTGGGGTTTTTTTCTCTCAAAGCATCCACTAATATCTGCTTTTAGAGAACAGGAGTCTAAAAAGATCTTTGTTCTAATTTAGTAGGACTGTTATGTTCTCTTGTTATTTATTTCTGTTTATGACAATCTCACACACCTTCTGTTGTTGCTGTAACTTCACTGTAAGATAAAGAACATGGTCAGCAGGCTATATGTATAAAGTTGCCATTACAATTGCATCACACATAAAATTTGAAGGAATGATAGCTAATGGACTTAATAGCATTTTTTCTGACTGATGATACTTTAGCAGAGCAGACTCTTGAGTGATGAGCAATTTAATTACACTTTAGTCAAGGCTATTAATTACTTGTGTGCAGAATGAAAAAATTTGGTTTTGTTGAAAAGAAACAGAAATTTGTTTTCCATTTGTATTTTGCTTAGAGAAAAATCGCAGTCAGAAAACTGGTAAAACAAGTTCCAGATAATACTACTTAAGAAGCCAGACAGTCAAAGTGTGAAATGGCAGATGCACATGTTGCACAGATGTTGTGTTGACTGGTTAGTATTCTTATGGAAAGCTTGTGTAATTGGAAGTATTTTTAGTAAGTTGAAACTTTGAGAAGCTGGCATTCCCATTTGCAAGTTTCAAAAGAAAAAGCTGTTTATCTTTTGTCTTTTAATTACTGAAATCTAAGGTAATCAGTGTTAAAGAGCCAAAGCAGTCTTGGTTTTTGTTTTTTAAATAAATCAGTTGAATTTAGGTATGTCTTGATATCCTAAAATGTGTTGGCACATTAAGAAAGCTAATGCTGTGTAAAGATAACTTCCTGAGGGTTTAAAAACTTTTTTCAATTTGCATTTGGTATTTGTTATAATGAGTGAAAACAAAGCAAACTTAGTCTGTGATATTAGTAATGCCTCAGAAACAGTAGGTATTGAAGTGCAAACTGATAAAATATTTCTCAGATAATTTGGAGGGTTTTGTAGCTTGCACAATTACTTGTGCAAGATCATGTGTACCTGCTCAGTTCTGCTTGTTTTAGAGTTTTGAATTTTCATTCCAGGGAATAGCAGGCCACATAGCATAGAGTACCATAACTTTGATATCCTGAGCTATGAGATGCTTTCCAGTGGATCTTCACCACTGTAATTGAAGAATTGCAAATTTATTGCAGCTGGAATTAAGAAGTTCCTTTTATTGATAAAATTGTTAGCAACAGTCTCATGACCTGGGATGTGTGGACTGCATTTTTGCATGAATAATCAGTAAATGTAGCTTCCTTTTTTTAATGATTGTACATTTCAAAGAGTAAGCTTTTATAAAAATTCTAATTAGGTTCAAAATGCAAAGTTTCAGATACCAGAAATGAAGAAACAAAGTAAAGAGAAAGTAATAAAATTTGGATTATTTAGATTTGAAACACTTAGATTCTCAAGCAACTTGACAAGGGTTAGTTTAAATTTAGGCTTGGTTATTCTCACTATGTTTGTTTTGTGGATTTGGAAACAACGGAATATATCCAGAGAAGCATTTTCACAGATGAGAAGGATTGAAGAAAGCCATAGTTTCTAAGCACACACCACAGCTAGTCCCCAGAGCAGCTGTAATTTGTGTCACTGGAGTTAGGAAATGTCTTATGCTTTCATTCCTGCAGTGAGGCCACTTCTGTGTGCTTCAAGTCGAGACTGTGCCTTGTACATCCCAGAAGAATTTGTAAAGGACAACAACTTCCACTACCTAAAAGCTCACAAAGTTTTGATAAGGAAGAATTGCATTTCATGTCAAACTTTGTAATGTCCTTAGAATGTGAAAAGGGAAAATTAAGAAGTAGGAGACAAAGGAAAATCTGTTTTGCTGTAAAGATGTGACCTTTAGTTTCTCGCCTAATATTACAAGGAAAAAAAAGAATGTTTCAAACTGATTGTTGCAATAAAAATGTTTTTTGAAGAGATCTTCATGCTTAGATTCTGAAAATACAAAATTAAAGGGGAAAAAAGTGTTTATAGTCTCTCTTTGACATACATAGGAAAATTTTTATCTTACAATGAAGTGTCTCTTCAATAAGTGTTTGGACTTATGTAGCTGAGAAAGATAACAAACATGTTAAATAAAATAGATACTAAACTGACAAGGTAAAGAATTCTTAGTATAGTAAAACCAGACTTGATTCAAAGTGTACTTCCTTTTTGCTAGGAAGACACTGGGTTTTCCTGCTGTTTTTTGATGCCCACAAGCACAGAAACTATTTGGGGAAAAACATGGAAAGCTGTATCTATAGCCATGTAAGCACTTCATGATGCAACACCAGTTTCTAAGGACATTTTCCTTAATGCATTATGTGACCACTTAAGGTGATAAGATGTTCATGCGTATCAAGATTTCACATAAAATATGGCTGGGGAGGAATTTACCCAATACAATAATCTGCAAAGAAGTTCATAAATAGTATTCTTCCAAATATCCCTTGTTTCAAGACAAAAGGGTATTTTGTATTGTTAATGAAAGGAAATGTATTTCAGTAGAATACTGTGAAGCTTCATATCAATAGTGTTGAAAGACTTCCGAGCTGGAACAAATCTAATGGGAAAACTTTTAACAGGGATTGTTGTTATTTTCTGGAAAAAATAAATTATAACAGCAAAATAAAAAGTTACAGTGAGACAGAAAAAAAGCTAACAGAACCCTTGAAGTGTTGGTTTTCTTCTGTGTTCTCATCAATATTAATTAAAGACTCAAAGTTCAGGGGTTTTTTTCTCTTCTCTTTTGGTGTTTTTCCAAGTGTTTTAAGATAGACCATAATGAGACAGAACAATTTTTACATGAGTTTTAAGTGCAGGTTGGGGTTCAGTCCACCTTTTTTTCTTTTTTAGCCTACAGTGCTTGATTATGTGATTCACACCTTCTTGTGTCTGCTCAATGAATTGCATTTATTCTGTCTCATACTGTCTCATACTGTGAAATAGTCTAAAAGACATAAACATTCTGTCCAATCTCTGTATTCAATACCCTGCCTAGCAATATTTTGAAGGTAACCTGTGAATTATTTTTATTATCATTACCTTGAATATCATTGTACTTTTTTATCCAAGTAAAACAATAACTGAATGGTATGTAAAGTTAATTTCAAACTTCACAGTTTCTGGTCATTTAATGTATTGACCAAAATCATCTGAAGTATTCATTACAGAGATAATAAAAATAATGCTATTAAAAAGGTCCAAAATTCAAACTGTTCTTTAGATTAAAATACATGCAAGAAATCATACTGGTTCGTTTGGCGGGGGGGGGGGGGGGAGTTAAAAAACAATAATCTGAGTAGGAATTATTATAGATTTGCCACAAATAGCAAGTATAGTTGGTTGTTGACATACATGCAGGACAAAATCACTGAAGGCAAGACAGTGGCTTAAACTCACCCTAAAGAGAAATGTGAGAGAACACATGCTTGGACTTTCTCACAGTGTGGACATTGGATGTGTCACAGTGATAATGTGGTAAATGTCTGACAAGGAGACGAAAGTTCCAGTGTTAGGTCACACGATGTGAGACTGAGGGCTCTGCATTCTTTGATCTTGACTAATCTTCTCCTTTGAGTCATCTAATGCTTGTGTACAGAGGAGTTTGATGCTGTGGCAACATTACCTTTAGACAGCACCAGTGACAGTTTCTTCCCTGCATGGAACATCACCTGCTAGGTAGTGTGGAAAACTTGATTCTTGACAACAATTATAAATACATGGATTCTGTAATTTCCTTCATTTTAAAGCAAAATAAGATTTTTTTTTCCCTAAAGAGAAAGACGAGAAATATAAAGGGAAAGGATAGCTGAAGCCAGTAAAGAATTAATTGAAGGTACAGTGAGTGAGCAGTGAGCAATTTAGATTTGAACTTCCCTGTTTTCTTTGTGAGAAGAATCCTCCCTTATTTTCCCCTGGCGTTCTCTCAAAAGGAACAGTTTTTTCATGGATTTTAGCCTGTTTTTAGAATTAAGTAAAGCTAATATACTCACTCTTTATGTCAGTCTTCTTCAAACAGTATGTAATATTTTGTGTTCTCAGACAAATTAGAAAGTAGAATAGAAGTCTCAATATTAATTAATTTTTTTATGTTTTGTAAAAATAAGGAAATGTGTGGTGACAAACCAAAACAAGTATTGCCACTTAGGGAGAGCCATTTTCAGCAGCAGGCAGTAGTCACTGTTCAGTCACTTGTGTGGCTTTTGATGGGCTGGCTGATCACCTAGGGATAAATATGCTGCCTAGTTTCATATTGATTTTCTTTAGGACAGAATTCCACTTTAGTACTATCCTGTTTATTAAGTAATGAGGTATAATTTTCAGAGATACTGCTGGTGATTATATGGCTGCCATCCTCATTTTTCAATTTTTCTGGCCATTTGTAATCTATTTTCAGATTCGGGTAATGTATCATCTGAGACTGTCTAGTAGAATGATACATCCTGTTATTCATGCCTGAAATTTTGTCAGGATACAAATATAGCTATTTTTTCACAATTCATTTGTCTGTTCTATCAGAAATTCATGAGTTTTTCATACTGTTTGAAGAGTGACAATAACTGTGTGAATAAATTTTCTTTTAATTAGTAGTGAGTTTAAACATAAAAAAACATAACCTTTTATGTATATAAGATCAAATGGATCAAAGTTGTCCAGGGGTCCAAGTTCTCTTATTGGATAGAGTTAAGTCGTTCCTGTTTCCTTTGAAATTAATTTGCATGAGCCTAAACTTCAGCGGTATCCTTGTACCATTTACAAGCAGTTTTATGCTGAGCAGGATTAGTTATATTTTATAGTTTAGTAACTTCATAATGTTTGAAACAAAGAAAAAAGCCAATCTATAAGCAGTTTTCATTCATTATCCCTTAGTGAAAGAATGGCATCTGAATCAGTTTCATCTAAATCTGAAAATCTGTGTTCTGTAGCAGCTTTGTAAGATTCTGAATGTTAAATTTTAAAGTGGCATACATTTTCTTTTTCTGGTAGTGTTAAAGGCCTGAAACGTTGACATGTCCAAGGAAGCTGTACAAATTAATTTTTGTGGTTTTTTCAAATATTTAGTAACATGAAGACGTGTAAAAAAAGTCAGCACATTTAAGACATACATGTGCATAGAGTTAATGGAGAAAATTTGCACCATGCATAACTTCATTTTCTTAGTAAAAATTGTTCCACAGATTAATCTAACCAACTTAGTCAGTAGGCTTGCTAGATTTAATTGCTTTATTAAGTTGTTAAAATTTGTAGAATGGCTAAATCTTTTGAAATGTATATGACATTAAAAGTGTTCTGGTAATATTTACCATTGAACTATTCTTATGTTTTAAACATAATCTTGTAGCTCAGTAGTGTCAGGGAGAGTGCCAAAAGTGTAACTTTTTGAGAATGCCAATAAAAACTCTTAGCTGGAATGGCTGAATAATACTTGCATCATTTTCCTGGTAGCTTTACCAGTACTTGGGTTCCCACATAGCCACTTGTCGGATGTTTTCCTGAAAATAACAGATCCTTTGGTTAGTTCAAGGACACTATCATAATAAAGTCCTTGCCAGTATCTTGAGTCACTGCCATACCCTGTTTCCGTTCTTAGGAAGCTTTGTCTCATCATTTGATTTTGTTGCCAAAACCAGTGAGGAGGTATCTTTTTGAAGGACTGTGCAGTACTTCTTGATACTTCATATGAGCAAACATACTCATTCCAATGGAAACCTAGATACTGTTCTTACATTGGGAAAATGGATGTTGTTTTACTAAGAATCTTCAAAGCAGAAATCTTGCTTTTCAATTAAAAAAAAAAAAAAGACATTTAGGGATGAAGTAAATCCACACGAAAGGAGGAAGCTGTAAGAGGAAGGGTCCATTTTGCAGACATGAAGGCAGAACACGTGAGGATTACTCAAAGGGACATAAGCATGTGTGTGGATGTGCACATGTGCACAGAGGTTTCACACAGCAAAAACCTCTCATGACAAAAGATCCGAGTTCTGTGTTTGCCTGGAATTTTTAGAAATGCACAATTTAGTTTTACATTCAAATCTTAGCAGGTGGTGTTTTTTAACATTTTGAATTGCTTTGCAGTTTCTTTCATCCCCTTGCAATGCTTCACAAGCTGCATCCACAGTCATGCTATGAGGATTTTGAGATACCTGAATTAAAACTAGATATTTTGAATGGAAGAGTATCATTTGAACTTTACCCTTCAGTTGAGCATTCCACAGGTAGACAATAGTTTCTGAAAATTAATATCCTTCCCCTGATCATCAGCAATTATTTCTGGGATTATGTGGGCTTCTCTGAGTCCAAACAATTCAGTTTGTTCTGTGTCTTGCTTGTAGGAAGGTTCACTTGTGTCAGTAATAATAATTTTCCACTTGTCTTGAACATTTGAATATTTCACTGAATTTTGGTTGAGTGGGGCAGAGAAAGTAGTAGTGTTTCTTCATGGACACACAGTGTTCAAAGTTGAGGGATAATAAAGAGCCTAGTTGTATTTAATTTCTTTCTAATATGTTCAATATATTCTGCCACCTATCACATAAAACAATCTAGTAAAATTACAGTGAGCTAATTTTTAGTGCAGTGTCATGCTTTGGTGACAGGGCTACAAAGTACATGCATAGGGTCTGTAGCTTTGATAAGTATGATACAATCTGGTACTGTTTGTATTCCATTTAGATAAAAGAGGTAGTTGTCACGCTGACATTGTAGAGGGTTTCTCATGAGTATGGAGGAGATTAAAGAGCAGGACAATACTTTCATTTTTACAGCTAGCTTCACTCTGATTGAGTTACTGGTTGCTATATCTAACGTTGAAATCATAGATTATGATTGTGATAAAAGATTGGTATGAGTCATGCATATGATGCTAGCATGTACTGAATCAAATTCAGGTTTGCCACCATTTCAAATTTTTCTGAACTTATCCCTGCAGATAATTGGCTGCCACTACCTTTTTAGAGAGAAGACATTTTAAAGTTCTCAGTTGTTTATAGATAGTATGCAGCTTCAGTGTTTCTGCTGTGCTTAATGGCTTTGCTTAATAATCTTGCGTATTAGCACTTTTTTTCCTCAGTGCGTGCTCCTAGGCAATATTTCCAGCTCTTCATTTCACTGAGACTGTACCTTCCCCCCAGATTACCTGTGACTCATTGTATGAATCAAGACTGGAAGCTTCATTCTTGACTCATCCTAAGTAAAGGTTTCCACTAATATTAACTTTCTCCAAAACACTAGAGGAATAATGACTTAGTAAAGTATTCTCAGAAATTATCAGTGACAATTATTTCAGATTATTGGAGAGTTGTTCGAGTTAGAGGATCCCTAAAACTGAAAATATGTTAGCTTTACTGAGTAGGGATCCTATCTACAAGTTAAAACTGGAATTTGTCTGAAGAACAGTGATTTAAGACATTATTTTAGAAAGTCAGGCATTTTTTTCTTCACAGAGCTGCAGGGACAATTAGATAATTAGGTTTGTGTGTTTGCATTAGTTCACCTGTTTTATTGCAGTAGTTTGTATGTCTTTTTTTGCTTTTCTGCTGGTGTATGCTGTCTGGTCTCTACACATCGTCCTTTTCTGCTGATTCTTTTCCTTCCAAAACAGGAACAGAAGAGGGTAGGAGAGATTCAGAATAACAAATAAGTTATCTGCCAAACTATCATTTTTTTCAGTGGGAGATGGGCACCTAACTGATCTACATGCTCTTCATAAAGTTCATTTTAAAGGCAGTAGTGCCTTCTCCACACAAGTGTTCATTACTTGTTGAATATCTGAAAGTTTTACCTATTATATTTCCATTGAATCATTGTGGTACAACGTAATTTCTGAGTAGACTAGTCTTAGTTGAGTGGTTCATTGGGTCATTTTCCAGGTATGTCTGGGAGCAAGCCCACCAGAGCAAATGAATTTATGTGCAGTTAAAGACATTATGCTTAGAATAATGCTTAGGAAAGTATTTTAATAATACTCAACAACTAAGAAAAACAAACAAAAACCAGCAGCAGTTGTCAGTGAACTATCAGGAACTTCATGGCCCAAAATTGGAAAAAGATTGTTATGGAAAAACAGTATATGTAAATAATATTCAATAATGTCTGCAGTCTTTTTGCATCTTTATTATAGTACATCATAGTAATACCATATAGAAGCATGTAAAAGTTCAGAAGTGTTTTTCTTTAAGAAGTAAACTTTGTAAACTGTTTTTACCTGGGCCCACTAATGGAATTCAGTGTTGTTACCAGCCCACTATTTGAATGGCTCCAATGGAATTGGAGCACTGCAGATAAAAGCTTTGAAAATGTCAGGCTGCTGCGGAATGTGTTTCACAACAGTTCTCCACTGATTTTCCAGTAAGGTATAAAGTCCAATCTCAGTGATGCCTTCTGGGACTACCTAAAAATAGAGGCTAAGCAAAATTAAGAGAATAAAAAGTGTTTTTATTTATTGAAGGGCTTTCAAGTACATTAGGGTAGACGAAGCCCACCCAGGGGCTACACCCAAAAATGGATGACAGGGTCATGGGTATTCATACTTTTATAAGTTTGGTCAATTTGCATATTGGGGGTTAATCCTTCAATTGCAACTTCAGGTGATAAAGTCATTTACCCCAAGTTTGCTCCCCTCCAACTCCCTATTGTTTACATTTCTCGGGGCCTGAGACAGTAAGGTGTCCTTGAGTTTCAGGCCTAGGGAGGAATTGGATTTTTCTGACCAAAATGGGAGAGCAGTAGCTAACAGACTAAATGGAGTTTAGAGTTACACACCAAAGAATTGCAGAACTACAAATATACGAAAAATATAAAAGCTAAAATCCTAAGGCCTCATTAGCATGATTTGAGTGCTGGGTGCTTTGAAGCAGCCTCTCACCACCAAGAGACTGAGGGGGCTGGAAAATGATCAGTCAGAGAAGTCTGAAGGTGCAGCTCCGTGTGTCACCCCTCCTGAGGAGAGCTTGCAGAGGTCCTCTTTTGGGCCTTTCTTTCCTGCTCCAGTGCCATGATTCTTTTCTCTAATTGTTTTAAACAAGTTCAGTGGGCAATATTTAGGATGCAATTGTGAGGTTTCAGTTAATCCAAGGTGAGGTGCCACAGTCTGTACTTTTGCTTCACTGCTTTGTATTTTACAATGAACCAGTGAAGGATACAGAGCAGGTGAAAAAAACAAGTACATTTTTTCTCAGGTTTTAGTTGATTGGCTTGTTGCTTTTATTTCCTGGGATTTTTTTTTTTTTTTTTTTTTTTTTTGATGTTTCAAGACCCTTAACTGGCTGTTTTACTGTCATATAAGACACAAATGAGAAGACACAAATTCTTTCTGGCATGGAATTATACACCAAGGCTAAAACAAACAGCTCGCTACAAATGGGGATATTTTGTCATGGCTTTGTTACCAAAAAACATACTCAGGAATTCCTAATTTTGTAGGTTTTAATTCACATGCCATTTTATGTACTTACTTTACTTTCTCAGGTAGTCTTTAAAGTGTTCTCAACAAATTGAAACATTATTTAGTCAAAGATCAGTTTAATTACAAGTTGATACAGGAGAGATGTAGTAACCTAGAAAAAAAAAAGAAGGCAGTAAGGTACAGAAAGATAATTTTGTAGACATCTGAGGCACTCAAGATCCCAGCACATGTTTCAGTGAGTAGTATTTTGCCAGCATTTGGATATTTCTCACTGGAGACTCCTGCACTGTGGATTTTTCTGTTTGTGGCATGTAGTCTGACTCAGTCTGACTTATATTACTGGAAATCATGTAGAATGAAATTTGTTTAGTTGGGCAGCATCTGTACATGAAATCTTTTAATCTGCTGTGGATTTAGTTATTTTAATTGCCTTTAAAATGCTCAAAATTGATAAAGTGTCTAATATATAATAAGAAAAACTGTACCATTTGATTCTGGGAATAGTTCATTTAACTATACAGTTACTCATTTAAGGGACTGAAGGTAGACTGTATTATGAAGGTCAAGTACCAAGTTACTTCACCACATTACAATAATGACTTTTTATTGTTCATAAACAATATTCATCCTCTCTTAGAAAACGATGCCTAAATTTCTCTTTTGAGACTTACTTGAATTCCACTTTGAATTATTGCCAGGGTATTTGGCATTTTCCTTCTGCTTCTTTTAATTTATTTTACAGAATGCTCAATATTAGTCAATCAGAGAATATTCCAATTTACTCCAATAAGAGTAAATAACTTTGTTAAATTTCTCATGTTCGGAAGTCATAACAGTGAATGATATTTCTGATATTTCCATATTTAATATTGTTAAATTATTTAAACTGCATGGAAATGTGACCCAAAACTGAGACTGGTAAAATTAGTCTGATACTGAAATTTTGACACTGAAATGCTGGACAATGTCCTAGAATCATAGAATCAATAAGGTACGAAAAGACTTTTAAGTCATTGAGTCCAACCTTTAACCAAACACCACCATGCCAACTAAACCACAGTGCTAAGTGCCCCATGTAGTTGTTTGTTGAACACCTTCAGGGATGGTGACTGCCATTTCCCTGGACAGCCCATTCCAATGCTTAAGCACAGTTTCAGTGCAGAAATTCTTCCTGATGTCCAAACCAAGCCTCCTCTGGCAGAGCTTGAGACTGTGTTCTCTTGCACTTGGACTATTTGCCTGGGAGAAGAGGCTGACCTCCACCTTGCTGCAATCCCTGCAGACATTTGTAGAGGGCAATAAGGTCTCCCCTGAGCCCCCACTTCTCCAGACTAAACAAACCCACCTCCTTCAGCCACTCCCTGTAGAATTTACTGTCTAGACCCTTCACCAGCTCTGTTGCCCTTCTCTGGACACCCTCCATCACCTCAATGTCTTCTTGCAGAAGTCCAGGTAGACTACATCAACAGCCTTCACTAGGCAGGTCACCTGGTCATAAAAGGAGGTCAGCTTGATCAGGCAGGACCTGCCTTTCCTAAACTTCTGCTGATTTGGTCTGATCCTGCAGTTGTCCTGTATGTGCCATATGTACATGTGCAAAATCAAGGTGAAGTTTCAACTATTGCTTTTGAAAATGTTCAAATGAATTGTGCAAGCAGACTCCCATGGGAAAATGCTGGTTCTTGGCTTTAACTAGAACAAAAGAAACCCCACACAAAACAAAAACAAACTAAAAAAAACACAAAAAAAAATCAGAAAAGACCATACAAAATTTAGCAAACCCTCACCATGTCTAAAATAAATGTGCATGTGTGTTTTAAGGCAATATTTTTTGTATAAAAGCAAAGATATGAACTTAAAATTTTAATTTAAAGTTGAAAAATAACACCAAAAAGGCTAGTGCTTATAGTAAAAGTATTAATGAAAAAATACTGTGGAAAAAAGAACTCTGCCAGATCTCATCCTGGTCTTTGTAAATTGAAAGCCCTTACTGGTAAAGAAAAAAAATTGAACACAAGTTTCTTACTGGCCTTCATAGGGTAGCAAAATAAACATATTGTTTGCATTAAGATGAAAAAAATTAATTTTGTTGGCATTAGAAAGGATTTAGCACTTGCATATCCATATTAAAATTGGAACATGTAACACAGCTTTGATTTATGAATACTTGCATCAGTGTTTAACAGAATGTGGCCTCTTTACTTTTGAAGAGCTGGGAAAACATTGCACAAAGAAACTGAGTTTGTATTGCTTCTTGCCATCACAACTTGCACGTAATTCCTGCAGCATTGTGAAAACTACAATTCCCATCTGAAGCAATTCTGTACATCCACAAGCTCAAATACACAGTTATACTTCAAATTGGCATCATTTTTTTTGCAACAAATTCTGCTTAAAAAGAAAACTCCTTAGAGGAAAAAAAACCATTTGACTTTTATGAAATAAACTACTTCAGACATCTCTGCTATTTTTGTTGCCTCGTTTTGGCTTGATTTAATAGCTCCCTTTTGGAGGACAGCTTTAGATTCATATTATAAAGGACTCCTTCTTCAGTTGGATTGATACAAGAAAAAGCAATCTGTCTAGATTTATTAGTAGGACTGAAGTTTTAATTTGGAACTTTATTAGACTGGAGGACATAATTTAGCAGTCAAATATGTTTGTATGTGTATCTTGCATTATATTTTCCATGTGAAATTAATGTCAATTTGTAAAATAATTTGGTAATGGTCAGAATTAAATTCAATCATACAACTCGTATCCAAAACATAATAAAACTGTTTTAGTTGCAGTGTTCAGTAGAGCACTGTAGCAAACAGGTCCTTTAGATAACAGTGATACATTAGCTAAATTTCTAAACTGTTGGAAACTTTTAGATGCACTAGATGAAGTACTTAAAACAAAGGAAGAAATTATCCAGTGTTATCTTTGTAATTCCAGTTTAAGCACAACAGAAAATAAAAATGGAGCATACTCCTTTTCTGTAACTTACTTCATCCAGTAGGCAAGATTTTTATTTCCATGTAAATATTAATACTTTTTTAGCAAAAGAAATAAAACTGGGTCACATGCAACAGTGATGGAGCAGATGTGATTGGCACTTTGATTTTGTGGTTTCACGTTTGTGAGTCTTTCCGTAACTTATGTAATTATCAAGCATGAGCTCATGATTGGCTGAAGGGTTTTTATCAGAGTAAAGAAATGACTGGAAATTTTACTTCAATAGTGTCATTATATAACCATAATTTATATGAGAAGCTGGAAAAAATATGCAAATGTAGATGCTTTTCCTCTAGAGTGGCTGCACTTCTAAAGATTACATTGCTTACAGTTATTCTGTTAACTAAAGAGTTGTTCTGTCAAGTACCAGAAAAAGAACATAAAAATGTTTATAGTGAAATTTGCACATGCTTACATTTGTTATTGTTGAAAATTCTTGAGAGATTAAGAAATATAATGTGGCAATTCTGCCAATTGTTGTAAAATGCTTCTCTTTTATTTGGAAAATGTGTTAATTATTGATCTGAAGTATTAGGTTGTGTGTTTACCTTGATTTTATTTCTGCTCTTTAAGGAGTAAAAACTTTGAAGACACCTCTACCATCTAAATAATGTGATCAAAAATGGAAAAAAAATAAGACTTACGTGGTTAAAATTGCTGTGACCTGAGATGGGACAGGTTGCTAATGTTGAAAAGCAAATCTACTTATTTATCCTTGATTTTATGATGTACTTATGTGTGTGTGTTCTACAGGACATGCCATTTCCATGCCCTTTCTCTTGATAGATATATGTGCCATATGCCCTAGTGAACTCAAGAGGTTAAGCTAGTCAAGTTACCTATCTCAACACATGAAAAGGAAGAATTAACCACAGTTCCCCAGCTACTAGTGCAGCTTTCAACACCTTTTCTATGGTGTGTAGCATTGATAGGATATATAACTGTGAAAGGACAAGAAAATGCACTGAAGTGATCTAAGAAATAAACTATCATCTTGATGTGTTTTCTCTAGCTATTGAAAACCTTTCCATATTGCAACTCATTCTGTCAGTGAAACTGTAGAATACCTCTGATTTAAGTTACCATCTGGTTATGCTCAAAGCTTTAAAGCTATTATCTCAGCTTAAAATTTCAGCGTCCTATACTTTTTTCTTCACCAAACTATCCATTTTTAAACCACAAATATTTTTCCAGTCCTTTCCGATTTTATCTAAAAGTATATTTTAACAGTATTTAAATAGTTCTTAAACAATAACAATTTATCTTGATAGATGACATGCTGTGTTTTTTCATTTTATTTTAATTAGCCATTGTGGAACCAAATTCCCTTTTGTTTTATTCCTTTGAATACTGTTTAATTATAGTTATCATGCCAAATATCTTAAAGGTTATTTTACCAATACAGTTTCATTTAACATAAGCCATGTGGAATCAATAGTCCTGTTTCCTAAAGTGAATGCTTGGAAAATCTTACATTCATATGTTAAGAGTACACATCCTTTCCTCATTAGCTGAAAAGTACAGGGATTTTGGCACAGGTTCTGTGTGGAAGCATTGTGCAGCTTTTATATGGATTTTGTTTTTAGCCTTTGATGACACTGTTTAGAATAGGAAGTATCTAATAAGTAAAGCATTTTGTCTAATGTGCTGCCAGTGTGTTTAATATATGCCTGGAGGTCTGAAACACTATCTTCTCCACTATAGTAATATGCATTTAATTCTCTGAAAGCAGAAGGTCGAACTCTTAAAAGGGACTCAAAGTACATTTTCAACTAAAACAATTTAAAACACATGGGATAGGGGACCAGAGTAATGTACGGTTGGTTTTTATGGTTTAATCATGATCATGTTAATGCACACCAGTAGCTAATTAAAGAAAACTTTTATTGTTCATTTTAAATGGGTTATGTAAAGAGTAAGAGAATTGATATAATACAGCCCAATGATAAATGTTACCATTACATTTGCTAACAGCAAGATGATATTGCTGTTCTTGACATCTTAAAGTATTGGCCCATTTATTCCATAATACAGCACAGACTCTTTTAAAAGTTGTTATACTGAGACTCGTTCCCTCTCATCTCCTTATGCCATTAGAGGAGTACCCAAATGGTTCCCAAGTTTATTACTGGGTGTATCTTCAGGTTCACTGTGAAATGTTGTTGGAAGGCTTGGTGCTCTACTGAGCTGAAATTGATGCAAGAAGTTCCAGTGATACTTCTTCACTTTACTTTTGTACTCAGTTGTGTTATATACAGCTGTCTTGCAAATCATTACTTACATGTTTCAACCTTTATAATATATGTGGTAAGACCATACATAAGTCAAAGTTTCATTGTGGAACCGGGTGGCATGGAAAACCGTAATAGGATATGGTGTCTTTCACCTCTTGGGCGCTGGTTCATATTCCATACTGCTTAATACTGAGCAGAGATTGCCTTCTGAGTGCGGTTCAGTGACCTGCATGAATTGATTTGGGGTCTCAGTAAAGTTTCTGTAGCTGAATGTCCACATAACAGGAAACTCAGCAGTTGGGACCAATTAGCACCCTTGCAGTAGTCTGCACAGAGAACCTGTATTCTGACTGGGGATGGAGGCAGAGCTACTTTCTTACCTTACTTGAGGTGCTGTGCATAGACCAGAACATTTCACTTAATTATAAAAAGAGGCAGGGGAAAAGAACTAGTCTTCAATTCAAATCTGTTTAGGTGTGAGAAGAGAGGATCCATTCAGAAACCAGAAGTACTGTGATTTCTCCCTCCACTTGGTCGTACATATGCAATGCTTTTCTCCCTGGAAGGTTGTCACTTAGTGGATGACACCATATTTTCATTTCCTCCGGCCATGTCATGCATAACCTAAATGTCAGGTAGCTGCAGAAATTTATGCTGCGTAGAGGAGAGCAAGAGAATACCATGTAGTAACCATAAGAGTGTCGTTCACCACTGAATCATGCTTTCTGAAAACATTTTTCATCAGACTCAACTAATATCTGTGTAGCAATTAAAAGTTGCTGGGTTTAGCAGCATATGCTCTCAACTTCATTTCGGGCAGCACTTCCATGAAGCGATATGGCAAGATTTTTTCACTGCTCCATCCTTTCTGCCTTCTGCTTGCCCTCAATACATGAGCAAGAAAACTATCTGTACCAGATTTGCATGTACCATCAGTGCAGGATATGGATGAAACACTTTATAGTTTACCAGGCAGAGAGGCTGAGGTGTAAATAGCCTAACTTTGCTAGGATATCAGGAGGAATGAGGATTTCTTGGCTCACAATGTAGTGATTCATTAAAATGGTCTCTAGTTATTTTTACAGAGGCTGCATTAAAAGTGGTATCACATTTACAAGTCAGTGATATGAGTCTGCCCTAGAAAACAGCCGCAAAGAATTTTATTGGTTATTTGAAAAATATGTACATGAGTGAATCTGAAAAGATTGTAACCAGAGCTGGCGAAAACCTTTTCAAAGAAAATCTCAGCTAGTTAATGGTTCTGTTTTAGGATTTCCTCTGTAATACTTTTTCTAGTATGTTCATTCCTTTAAAGAAAAGGAGAGGGGATTGTTCTCTTTGTTCCATAAAGCACAATATAAAGGAAGGTTTAAAAAGCCTGCTTTTCTGTACCTCCCTCACAACCCAATTTCTGCAGTACATATAGAATCTAATAATATTGCTGCATAAAGACCACAGAAATTTGAAGAAATTGAGTAATTCACTGCCCTTCATTCCTATAGTTAAGTTGCTGATTTTTTTTTTTAATTCATTATTCTCTTTTGAAGAGGAAGTTAAGGTGCTGTTTGATGTAGTTCATATTTCACTTTTTGAAGATTCATTAGGGTGCAGAAAATAAGAAGAAATTATTGAAATAGCTCCTGGAATGATGAAATTAAATCGCAGAGTCAATGTGCACTGTCAGCCAAAAAAAACCCAACGAAGTACTGGACATGTGGTTGGATGTGGAGAACAAGACAGAAGGCAGCATTTCACTTTTATAGAGAACTGTAGTGATTCCACTTCTTGGGTGCTTTGTAGAGTAGTCAAGAAGTGCATAGTAGAGTTACAGAGGTAGAGAAGGAAAGCTAAAAAGATGAAAGGTACAGGAACACGTTCTTTGTGAGGAGAGACTAAAAAGGCTGGGATTTCCACAACTGAAGAGGAAAAGGCTGAGGGGAGCTGTGATCACAGTTTACAAAGTCATAACAACACTAATAAAGCTGAAATGTGTACCTGAACAATTCATATACTACAGAAGATTGGGGGAATGCAATGCCACTAGGAAGAGATGGTTTAAAGCCATTTTTTCAAAAAACCCTGAAACTTGTAGCCCCCAAAGGTTGTGGAGAACATAAACTGTCAATGTGTTCAGAAAGGAAGTGGATGAATTCATGGACAAGAAGCCCAGAAATGATCACTGAAATGACCACACAAACATGAACCCCTGGCATCCTGCATGCAACAGCTGTGGATGCCTGGGGAGAAGGAGAGGAACAGATTGCAGGAAGTGGACAGAGTTCATGATATCTCCTAACAGAGTTTCCTCCTGGTGCTTTCAAAAACAGTGTACTGGGCTGGGTGGGTCATGGATCTGACCAAGTTGGGCAGTTCTTATGTTAGCTCCTGTACAGAGCCGTGCAGAAACTCCTCTGCAGCAGCACAGGTGGAAGTGTTAGTTATGCTGTGGAAGCTATACAGGGTGAATGTATGACTCTAGCCTTCATATGAATCTGAGGAATCAGTCATGCATCAATTATTATTGAATCTTTGCAGATTATTTTTTGCCACATATTTTAGTATGTGCTCCCCACATTGTCCTCAAGCTTTTGGTAGGGTTTCTACTTATATCAAGAGTAGTGTTGAAAGTGGTTTTTCCTGAAGTACTTTTTTGTCGTGGGATATCTCTGTCTCTTGAGCTGAGACTATAAGGTCTCTGGACACAGCCTTGCAACTTTTTATTTCACTCTTGCATTTTGTGTGATAGAAGGAACATTCTTTTTGTATGTGTATGTTTTCTTTTTGAAATATTTCTACATGCAATGATTTCTCATTTGGCCGTGAATGTCACAGCCAAAACCCTGTGTGGCCTTGGTAAGTCAAGAACTCATACCCATCACTGAGATAGTCTTTAGATAGTTCTGATGTTTCCTTTAACTTTGGTGTTTTATATAAGGCAGCAGCCATTACCATGACTCTTAAAAATATATTTTTTCTACAAAATACTTTTTATACATTTCAGTTTATAATTTCCATTTAGTCTTTAAATTTGTATAGTGGTTTAATATTACGTTCTATTTCATCTAATCACAGTACAAAATTTTAGTGGCAAAGGTGACTTTTTGAATATCAGTGCTCAAATTGGAAAAGAATTCTAACTAGGATTTTTATTTATAATACATTATTTCAAAGATATATGGTTTATATTAATCCATACATTTCTTATAAATTCTTTAGAGTTTTTTGAATGAAGAGTTTAATTTTTTTAAAATGTTTTTTAAGCCTAGAAATCCTTACTGCTTGCACTTTTTTTTTCTCTTTCACATTTTTTTTGGCTCTTCAGCTATTGTGAGTCATCATTTCATTGGAACAGACACCTGCTGTGTTTTTATGAGTGATTATTGTGTTAGTTAACTTGGCAGATTTTTTTTTTTCATAATTCTCTTTTTTGACCTCATGTTTATGCAGTGATTTTTTTGCTGTGACTGAAATGGAAATATCTGGTATATGGCTATCAGAAGTTAATATAGCACTTTCCTTTGCAGGTTTCCAAACAAGAACAGAAGAAGATGGATGTGGCTGATGGTGGAACTGTTGAGACCTCTTCCCGTTATAGCGGGGCACAGGACAGTGGAATTGGCAGTGACAGTGTTAAGATCAGAATCATTCAGATTGAGCAGCACAGTGGTACCAGCCAGCACCGTATTGCCCGTCCTTCCCGCCAGTCTTCTATCGTGAAGAACCTCAACTTCATTCCCTTTGACATTTTTGTTACAGCGAGTCGAATCTCACTGATGACTTACTCATGCACTGCCTCACTTAAATCAAAATCAGTGCAAGATCAGAAACATGGTGAGAAGATAAGTAAAAGCTCCCTGAACCTTCCAGAAACAGTCTCAGGCAGCAGCCATGATACCAAGAAGCCCAGTCAGCCATGCATCTCCTCTGTCACAGCAGACGATCTTCTGAACAGTAACATTCCCCTGTCTGCTGGGAGAAGAACGGGTCTTTTGTCCCTGGAAAGTCTGCACGCTTCCACGAGATCATCTGCTCGACAAGCCCTGGGTATAACTATTGTGCGGCAGCCTGGGCGCAGGGGAGCTGGGGACATAGAGCTACAGCCATTTCTCTACCTGGTTGTATCACAGCCCTCTGTGCTCCTCAGCTGCCACCACAGAAAGCAAAAAGTAGAAATATCAGTGTTTGATGCTGGCCTTAAAGGAGTTGCCTCAGACTACAAATGTACAGGTAAGAGCATCTAACATTCAGTCCTGGTTATAACTGTGAAAATGATTGCATGTCTCAAAGTTACAGAGGGTGGTGGAAAACAGCTGAGAGAACTTCAGGACGCCTTTAAATATCAGTCACTAAATATAAGTATTTTTAGGATTATATCTTACAGCTGAATCAAGTTAGGTGTGTAAAATGTTTGGTATTAATTAAGATCTAACCTTTTAGCGACCAGTTTCTCCTGTTTTTCAGTATTGTTTTCTCATTACCAGACTGTGACAGGGATTGTTGCATTGCTGTAACTTCTCAAAGTTTTCTAAGGAAGTAAAAGTTGTAAGCCATAGTAACTTCATACAGAACATTTTTTGTGACTGAATGTCACAGTATTTTCCTATACTAGATTACTGATAAAATGTAAAGATAAAAACTGTAGAAGCACCTGGTTTTTGGACATAAACTGTAAAAAAAAAATAGTCTTTCCAACGGCATCAAGTGATGTCATGTATTTTAAGTTTTCATTCAGCTGAGCAATAAGGTTTTGCAGGAAATTCTATCACTTAACAAATGCCTTTTTTTTTAATTCCATATGGAAAGCTTATAATGAGAGATGTCCAAATAGCTGTTCAGTAGAAAATATTCTGAAATACTCTTTTTATGCCTTATCTCTACTGAGGAAGAGAGAAATCAAATTATTGCAATTAGTCTAGCAGTCAGTACTGGGTATAATGATTTCATGAGATATATCATTATGGAGTGTTACCCCAAAAAAAGTGTAAATGAGTATGTAGAGATCCAAGTGAACATACAGCCAGCATGATGTGGGGTTTCAAACTCTTCTCTGAATGAGAGCTGTAGTATTGCTAGTTTTTCCTTGACAGTACTCCCAGCACTGCAGTTGTGAAAATAGTATGCTTTTCTATGCACCATTACCAAATCTTTGCTGAATGAGATTGTATCTTTTGAAAATTAGCATTAAAATAATGTGCTTATGCAAAAGACTAAGAATGCAATCTTAACTGTTCTCAGAAATCTGAATTGTAGTGGAACTTTTAAGAGGAACAGTGAGGAAGATTAGGCAGTGAGTGGAAAAGATGATACTTAAAACAGGGAGATTTGTTCTCTGCTACATTTTTTTAATCCTTCTTCTGTTTTCATCTTTCTCTGATGTTCCTGTTCTGTCCTGCCTTGAACAAAACACATCTGTGTCATGAATTTGATTTACTCCAGATTCTCATGTGTATTTGTTAAATACTATGTAAAATGTGGTCATTGCAGCCATTAATGTGAAGAGAATTCACAAAGCAAAGCTTGAAGGAAGCTTGGAGCAGGTCTAAGATCACATCTTCATTAAGTTAATGCTTTGGAAAGATGCAATTTCTGATGTCTGAGATATTCAAGTGTGTCCTTGGTATAAGCTGCCACGACCAATGAACTGGCCAAAGTTCTGTCCATGCTGCTTCTACAATTAATTCTTGAAGTCTTTCACCATCTTCATGTCTATGGCAGCAAATCCCGAAAACACAAGCTGTAATAAAGTCTTCTTATAAATTGAAAGTGGATCAGAGAGCACAGAAGCATGGCAAGAAGTGTAAATAATAAAGATAGTAGGAATATACAGCCTGAGAGCTCCTCAGTCTCCATGGGTTGTTCAGTTGGAAGACCAAAGATTAGCCATACATGGGTCTTACCCTTTTCTTTGGCTTTATGTCTCCATGCCAGGCAAATGTAAAAAAATGTGGAGGCAGGACTCAGACATGACATGAAAGCAGAATTTCTGGTCTCATCTTGCTGTCTTTGTGGGCAGCAATAAGTACCTTCCTCGTGTATCACACAGAATCTTGTGCTTGCTGCCACAGCAGTAGCGCTCTTTTCAAAAGAGTTTGAGAGATGGGTGCCAAAGTTAGAGTGCCTAAAAATACCATCCTAAATATATTAATAAGTTAATAAAATGAAGCTGCACTTCAGGTTACACACTAATTCACTCAGCGAGATAGATAGTATAATGTTTTTGCTGCCTCTTGTTTAGGAAGACCTGCTGTGCTGGTGATTGCATCATTTAGGATTAATGTTGTCATACCACTGTAGTAATGTGTCAGTTTGGGAAATTTCTATTTTTAGTTTTTAACATGTATTAAAGGGAAAATAGCCATGAACTATATGTGTTACATATGTGTGTGTGTATGTGTGTACATATTACACTCTATATATTGCATATCATACAATACAGAATAAGGAGCTATTTGTGGCAGCCTTTGTGCTGCTGTAGTTGATTTCATCAATCACACCAACTTTTCTTGATATTGTGACTATTTGCTGACAGTTTTGTCTGAAAGAGATGTATCATCCGTGTGAAGAACAATATAAAGTTTATTTAAAAGAACAAGGTTAGATTCTCTCCTTCTGTACAGTACTCATGCACTATATTCCTGTATTTCTCTGTGTATCTCCTCTGTAAGGACTGGAGAGTAGGAAGAAGACACAAATGATGTTTCATTTACAGTGAATGTTGCTAAACCATATTTCCAGTTAGCCTCTCTAGAAGACTGCTCTTGTGTGTATACATATGCATGCAACTGACTCTCTATTATCTAACATAGAATGGGAAGAGAACACAAGCTAAATATAAAAGATATATCTTAACTGGATTTTAAGAACTGAGAGAGCATATTCCCCCTTGAAAACAAAACAAAAAACAACCAACCAAATCATAGACAGAATGGAAATATTGTGTGCTTTCCATCATGTGATGGAGATAGGCAACAGCACAGCAGCAGCTCAAAAATTCAGGCCTATAACATTGCAAATTTTGATTACAACCTACGAGACTTGTCTGAACAGAAGTAAAAATGCATTGTTATAAAGTCTTGTTGGTAATCCTACAAGGGTGTTTTCTCATTGCTTAAACTAATATGGTTAAATTTACATAGTTAAGCTATATGTGAAATATTTACATTACCTTCAAAACATGCTAATAAAATCTCTTCCATTTAAAATCATTCTATGTATTCTATGCATTCTATACCATGTACACTGCATAACAGTATTTTAGAAATGTTTTAAAACATTTGGAAAAATTGCTTGTATCAATTTTGGTGTGAAATTCTGAAAACATGAATACTGTTAGTTCAACAGCTGTAGATTAATCTCTTGTGAAGTACTGTGCCATTTCTTACAGCTTTTCTAAAAGAAAAAATCTACAGTTCTGAAACAACTCTCAGTTTTTTGCAAGGCAGAAACAAATATGAAATTCTGTTGTGAAATTGGAAGGTCTTATTTTTTCGTTGACATTAGTTCCACAAAAAAACTTTAGGGTAAAGAAAACCTGTTAGTAGTCTGGATCTAGCTGTGCTTTTCATCCCTCACTTCCCAATAGTGTACTTCTAAGAAATGTGTTGTTTAGCTGTAAGTCAACAAAGTTTGTCTAGACTCTAGAAATGCTTCTAACAGGTAATTTGATGACAGTCTGTTTTATGAACCTTTTTATAAAATAGGGAAACTATCATTTAAAACTATACCAACATGAATTTTAAAGAGAATAATAGTTAGTCCTGGGCTGGTGACAGAATTAAGGGTTACTGCTTTGTGATGGTTTACTGCTTTGAACATGGTGTAGAAATGAAGATTTTATACTGTTATGAAGCCATATGTATTTTATTTGGGACAAGGGTGTTGTTATTAGTTTTGAATAGAGCATAAAATTCACAATCTTGCACATTAAACTATCACTCCCTTTGTGAGACAGAGCATTGTACAGTGGCCGAAACACCAAATTTCATCCAAAGAACTTGGCTTCTCTGTCACTAGCTGTGTTATTTATTTTTAGCCTAATTTCTGAAACATAAAAGAAATGAGAACTTAAGAATTAGATAGGAGGAAATAGGCTATTTAAAAGTTAAGTATTCTTAGTTTATTAGCTAGCAGTTAGTAGCAGCACATTTCCATCAAACCAGTGTCTGTCTGTGGGAGCATTTGCCTGCCAGGGTGCTAAAGACCGAGTGGTTGTGCTTCCTCAGTCTTCTCTACAACCAAGTCCACTGGCAAGTCAGTTGGTAGAAGCAGGAGACTTAAGAGGTTGTTGAAGTGTTAGGTTAGTGTTATTATGGTTGTGCTAAACTGCTTAATTTGTGTTTTGTAATTGTGCAGCTTGATTGCAATTACGCTACTGCAAGGTACAAGAACTTGAAATCAAAGTAAATAAATTAATGGAATACTTTTAAAATCCTTTGTAAGTGGCACTAGAAAGGCTAGTTGCTCTTTGAGTTTGCTTGGGAGATTCTGTAAAAATAGATTGAAAGATACTGTAAAATGACCCTTTTTTATTAAGTGCTCATCCTATGTTTAACAAAAAGGCATCTGGTAGCTGTTAGTTTTTGCAAACAGAGTTTTGGCCATTTTTACTTAAATAAAAGTGGGTGCAATTGTTTTTAATGTAATCTTATAAGCTGCTTTTATAAATATTTTTTTTAAATCTTTATTTGCTTTGTTTCAGGTAATGTAATCCAGATACAAAATTGCCTCATTTCCTGACCACTGTGCTCTGGGCATTCTTGAAAAATCTTTTTTCTATTTGTTTGTTTGTTTACTTTCAAAGAGGAGGCTGTGGTGCTTCGTTGTTTCAAGGGAGAGAAATTTCTCAGTAAATATCTGTTATGCATGGAATTTCTTCAACTTCCGCCAAGCACTCATTTGCAGAAAACAGTCACTGTGAGGCCATCCAGAATTATTTTTGATTTTTATTTTATTTTGTTTTATTTGACACCCACGCCTTTGATGGCAGGGGGTCCATGAAGAGCAGATGCAGTAGCTAAGACCACATGTAACCTCTGATCTAATGGAAAGCCTTTTCCAGCTTTTGCCTGAAGAGCAGCACAGGCTGGCTCTGGCGGGAAGTCTGATTCACTGCCTCTCTGTCAGCCTGTGCTTCCTACATGGCAGAGAGAGGATTTAAGACTGTTTCCTAGCATAGCATTGAGGGAGTTCTGCTGGAGTGTCACCTGTTCCACTCTGAGTATATTTATTGTCCAGTACATCTGCAGCCAGGGATGAGGGGGAAACGGTGCAGCCCCCCCCCCCCCATAAAGCCAAATTGGCCTGCAAATGCACATTCCTCAGGTTACTGTAAGTGCTCATTTTTGAACTTCCTGACACAGCACTTGTGAGTACGCTAGCAGAAATGTTTTTCCACTTGTGTTCTTTAAATTCCAGTGGAAACCGTTTTGAAAACAAGACCAAACGTTCCACTTCTGAGTTTCAAATGCAGACATGATTGCAGCATCATACTGGCTTTTCAAATTGACTGCAGACCAAAATATGATTCATCCATTGAAATAAAAGTACATTGCAGTGCTTGTTTGGGCTGGGTAGTGTTCCAGCAGAGCAGGCCAAGCTGCTGTCCTGCACACACACTCGGTAGCCCTGTCCCCTGCCTGGGGCTGTCAGGGGTTCTGGGTCCCTGAGCTCCCTCCCATTAAAGCCTCCCACAGGCTATGCCCTCTGAGCTGGCCTAGCTGTCAGCTACAAAGAGGAACAAAGATACATTTTGGAGACTGAAAATCTTCAAGACACAAAATTTCTCCTGCCTTCCTTGTTTCCTTTCCTCTTACTCCCTGTTTTCTGTTGGGGTCGTTTTCCTCAGAAGTTTGGAGTTTGCTGTCTTCTGTTAACAGAAGACCAAGGAGGATAGCAGTGAAATCAAAAGCTTGCAAATTCAAATCAAGTTTAGGAAGATATCTCATAAACTGAAGTTTGGAGCTTAGGTCTGGATCTCAGCAAGGCTGAAAGTGGATTTGGATGTTTGTGTGAATTCAAAAATAGCCAGAGATTTTAATATTTTTTTTAGAAGGGAGGGAGGATGGTAAATGTGGATCTATGGAAGGCTTCAGCTTCTCAGTCTTACAGATTTTTAATTACAGTCATGTAATTTAAAGTCTTGTAGATCTGTGATAGTTGTCTCACTTTTTTTCTTTTGCTGCCACAGACCAATTTTTCACATGGTGTAGAGGATAAAATTTCTGGCTGTCTTCACTGCTCCTCGCTTCTCAATCCTTTCTTTTCTCTCTCTTGGCTTGCTGTGGAGTAATTCTAGCCTCTCATTTTACTTATATATGCATCCCCTGGGTTTTCTCCAGCATTTTCTTTATACAAATAACTGCAAATTTAAGTGTTGATTTTTGGGAGAATCATAGAAAATGGAAATGGAAATGACCTATTATAATACATTATTCAGACCAGTTCCCTGCTGATGCATAATTGTTCCCAATTGTATATTTTATAGTGTTCTGTCAAGTGTATTTTTAAACATTCTGAATGCTTCCATCATTTCCTTGAGAGCCTTGTCCTTTTTCTAGTAGCTCTCCTCATCATGAATTCCTCACTTTTCATTCTAAAATTCCTTTTTTTCATTCAATCGCTTCTCTGTTTACTGTGTTTTTGGCATAGGGATTGATTGACTGATATTGGTTTATTCCTTTTCTGATTCCTGATCCTATGAAAATGTATGTGCTATTTTCTACCTTCAAATATATTTTAATAGGGATACACATCTTTTGGTTGTTTGACCTTTGATGTATATATATTTGTCTTACCCTCATACATTTTATTTGGAACTCCCCTCAAGATTTTGATATACACAAGCATAGTCAATTTTGAAACCTCTGGACTTTAGCTTTCTTATCATTACATAAAAACTTATAACTAACATTTTTGGCTGGACAGCCAAGTCTGTTATGCAAGTTCCAGATTAACTTTATGCCATGGGCTTGGAAGCTCTCAAGCTGGCTCTTTGCACAGCCCTTTGATATTATTACCTCTGGTGCAAAATTGTCAATGCAATACCCCTGCTTCCAGAAATAGCTCAATTTCACTTGAACTTAAAAAATGCTTGAACTCAGTAAGACCAGTGCTGGATTAAAAATTAATATATTTTGTTGGACTTGGGCTAATTTTGTGCATTGAGGTTTCTTTGTATTGTGTTCCTAATATGTAAATGTTGGAGTCCTTATCATTGTTCACATATCCCAGTCCTGCAGTGCCCCAGGGGATGAAGAGATGACAATGCTGCACTCCTTGGAGGCATGACAGAGCAAAACGATCTCTTGAGAGTCCCATGGTTGCTTCATTTTTTTGGTTCTGTGTTTAAGTGCTGCAGTTCCCAGTGACCTGAGGGCAGTTTGTATAGTTAATGTAATATGTCATGCAGGGATTTTCTGCTATGGAAATTCTTTTCATCAGAGATATTTTCAGCTTGAAAGAGCTACAACTTTGAAATAATTATTAGGTATTTTATAACATAAACACATCCTAGGATAATAAGATTCCTTTTAAGTATATTTTACAACAGAAATGTTCGACTAAATTTAGTGGGTTTTCTCAGAAGCTGGTGGAAGATACAGGTTGCTATATACAGTATGTGATGAAATCTTCCAGAAATGAGACAAAATAATGGCATATTGCAATGTTTTGTGCCATATTGGTGCACCTAAATGTTTATATTGATACTTACAGAGGAACAGTAATCTAGAGATTAATTTAATAAATTCAGTGATATTCATTGAGCAATATTCAGTAATTTTTACAATGCTTTGCAGTAGATATTCTGAACAACATTAGAATGTTAATTGTTTATGATGATCTACCAGCACAAAACAAGATATTATTTTATAGATCCAGGACAGAGATAACATCCTTGTTCAGAACAGCTATAAATCTGTGTTTTGGAAAAAATAGCTACCTTGGTGGTAAAGAGGATGATGATGATGATTAGCAACAGTAGTAGTAGTATTTTCAGTATACTAGACAAATGCCAGATGCAACAAGATATTCCCTAAAACAGTTACTATAGAAAAGGAGTGTGCCACACCACTCTGGTTATTGTAATTAAAAGAAAAAAAATCATAAAAATATAGAAATTCTCATGGAAAATATACAAATCTATTGTATGCAGTGACAGCTCTAAAATAACTGTTGAGAGCTGACTTTATAAATGTATAGCAGGAACAGAGGAAAGAAAAGGCTGTAATGTATATGCCATACAGTACAAATACTGTTATAAAGTCATTGCCTGAAAATTGATCAAATAAAAACAAAAGAATGTGCTAACTTTTGATCTTTTCCATATAGATCTAAAGTCATGATCAATTGGTTTCAGTAGGTTCTTTGAAATCACATAAGGGTTCATATGTGCCAAGTTTTATATGAATCACATGATAAGGTCAAGAAACACAAATTCCAAAGCTGACTTTATATACCCAGTCCACATATGACTGTGATACCACAATACCATATGTTGGCTATAACAGTGAGTATGTAAATCCTATTCCTGAAAGGAATTAATTCAGTAAAACTCGAAGAGATTATAGCAGTTTTTAATTGACTGAAAAGGGGAGAATAGCTTAAAGAAAATCTGCTTAAGTTGTTGAGGATGAGAAAGACATTCAATAATTAACATAGCAGACTTGATAGATTGATTATTTATAATTTAAGACCGTAAGGCCAGAATTGAGAATGCTCATAATGAAGGTCATAAGTCCCTAAAGGTTAAAAAGCCTTTTACACTGCTGTTTTTGCTGTGTGATACATGGAAAATGAAGACAAGAATAGCGCTTGGATGGACTTAATTTTAATGTACTGTTGTAGTACTACAGAGGGATCAAAGGAACACAATTAAGGTGGTACCCAAGAAGAGCTACTGATTAGCCACTGAGTGAAGGTCCAAAGGGAATGATACAGCTGCACTGCTGTCCTGCTCTGTTCCTGAGCTCTCATAGCATTCTAGTCCTTTTTTTTGCCTTTATAATTTACCTTTCTATTATTATTTTCTCTACCGAACAATGACAATACAATCTAGTAGCAGGTTTTGAGCCCAGATTCTCTTGTGAGTCCTTAAGTATCATTACTTAATCCTTAATTAAAGCTACAATTGTGTGCTATTTATGGTTATTTTATTGATGTATTTTATGTATATTTTACTTGATATTTTTGCATGTTTTCTAAATTTTGTATAATTAGAGCTTTCCCCTCTTGCCCATGTGTGCATGCATTATTCTACACATGCATCTGTCTGTAGGCACAAATGCTATGTAAACCAGTCATATTAGCTATATTATTTACCATATTACATTTAAAACTTTTTAATTTTGTCTAGTCAATTTTGTATATAGCATTTTGTTGTGTATCATATTCCTGGAATATAATTAATGACTATGATGATTATCATCTGTAGATCCTGGGAAGACTCTACCAGAAGCTCTGGATTATTGCACGATTTGGTTGCAGACAGTAGCAGGAGAGGTAGATGCTAAAAGTGGTATTCCACCTCCTCTTATTACTGTGCAAATTAAAGACTTCCTTAATGGAGCAGGTAAGTGCTGCACTTTAATCTTCCTTTTCTCATGTAATCTGCAGATATGCACACTTAGACACAGGATGGGGCCTTGAGCAACCGAATCTAGTGACAGGTGTCCCTGCCCATGGCAGGGGAGTTTGAAGGAGATCAGTGCTAAGGTCCCTTTCAACCCTAATTATTCTATGACTCAGTGATATTAGATAATCAGAATTGTGTTTTATTCCTAGCTCGTGAATGTGAAATTTTCCTCCAGCAATTACTCTGAATGAAAGTGAAAATTGAGGAATGGGCAGTCCTGGACCAGTCATTGTTTTAAGGTCTAATTATTAATTTTCTTCCCACAGTAAATTTAGAAAGGCTGAATTTGTCAAGATTCCAGCTTACTGAAGCCTACCTGCCTCTTGTCCTAGAAAACTGAAATGTTATTGCAGTTGTGTTTAGAAAAGATTACTTTTATAATGTTTCTGAAGATTTTTCTAAGCCATCTTCTTGCGTTCTTTGAAATCTGGATACCTGGCACTGGAAATTTCAATCATCCAAAGTGTTGATACTGTAAAATTTAAAAATTAGTGATATTGTGTTTCTTTAGTTAATGTAAGTGGTGATTTGTTAGCATTTACGTAACATGACTTGAAATTCCACTCCTAGAGCATCAGAAACTCCTGAAAATTGCATTCTGTATTTTGTGAAGTATGTATTTATAGCTACATTACAATGTAGAATAGTTGAGATAATAGTGAAAGTTAGAAAATGCATTATATAACTATATATGTGTTTTCTCATATGCATATTTGATATAATTTGTTGAATTGTTTAACTTAGTTTTTTATCCTACTTCATGCAGCACAGAGTGAGCTGTTATCAGTCATTTAGTGAGCAGCTCTTCAGTACTGGATTTTCCTGTTCATAGTTGCCTATTCATAAAGTTTTACAGCACACAATCTAATGCTGTATCTACAGCAGAATTACCTTTGCATTCCTTACAGCTGTAGCATGTGAGCACTACAGAAATACTAATTTGCCTGCACAACATGGAGAGTGGAATTCTAATGTCCTTGCCATTTCACAGAAGACAACTGAGACACAGGGATATTAAAGGTTTTCTCATTATATTAAGGTCATCAATTTAAAACACACAATTTAGTTTTCCAAAGTACTTAAAAATATAGCATTTGATGTTGGAAACACAGCTCACACTGTCTTTGGGTGAAGCAACAATCACTTCTGAATATCAGAGCCTAGGACATCAAATTGAGTAACTAGTGAATGAGACACTAATTTGGCCCCTGACTATAAATACTATGGTTAAGTAGCTTGAAAAAACGTATTTTGCACACAGGCAGAAGCCTCAAGTAAACAATAAAGTGTGTGAACAATCTCATCATTGCCCTTTTTTTTTTGGTTTTCTGTGCTGTCTAAAGACATAATTTTAGGGAAGACTTTTAAAACCACTTGATAATGCAGAGCTTTTGTTATATTGATGTATATTTAGGTACATTATTAGGCTTGTGAATCTTCAGACCTACTGCATGTTTTGCTGCCATTTGAGAAAAAAAAAAAGATTAATTGGTAGAAACGATGGCTTTTCATTTGAATCAGGAACAGCACAAGAGTGGTAAAGTTACCTACTATCAGGGACATTTTATCACTGCTGCCAGGATGGTTTTCTTTATCCTTCTGCCCCTAGTTACGTCCTGTGTCCCCACATTTGTCAGATTTCCATATTCCCAGACCCTTCATTCGTGCCTTCCACTTTTCTCAAGGTGTTCTCACTGTAGTTTCCTGGCACAGCCTTTAATTTATTATACACCTGAAGATGTTTTCCTGATGCTGTCCTGTCAGTAGGACAGATTCCTAACTAAACTAGCAAACATGGAAGTTGGTACCAGCTCGCAAAGTATATATTCACTAGTAGTGTAAGTGTCCGCCCCAATCTCACCAGTTCAGTCATATCTTGCATTAGTGTTAAATCTCTCTCCTCTGTAGTGTTTGCCTGAATAGGGAACTGGAAAACCATAAATTAATGCATCATAATCTTCAATCTATTTATTCTTGCAAAGCATTTAAAACTTCAGAGATTTCTTCCAGGATCTATTCTTAGCCAAAAGGCATTTTTTCATTATCTTTTTGCTGCTAATTGGAACAATCATTACACATGACTCAATGGTAATTTCTCTGAATTTTAATGACATGTTTGCCAGCATAGTGTAACAAAACAGCTCCACCCTCCCTTGCAGATTTTAACCTCAGCTGTTACCACTATGAGATCCTCTTCAAATAAACTAACCTTTACCAGGAAGCCTTCCTTGGGGGATGGAAGTTTCATTGGATGAGTAATGGAAGGCTCATTCTGCTTGTGATTGCATCAGAACAGCACATGCAAAGAGTTACAGGAGTTTGACAGCTCCTCAGCAGGCTACTGGAAAATGAGTTACTAACTCCCCTGCGGGACAAGAAGTCCCCTAACCACAGCTTCTTCCAGGGTGAGGTAGCTTGGCCGTCAGCAGGCCTGGAGAAAGTGTTACAGCACCAGATCCTAACTCAGCTGGCAGTTGTTCTTTGAGGACAAGAACCTCAGCAAAACTCCCAAGAGCTCTTGCAAGGTCAACAAACAGTATGTGTGATGGGAGACAGCTTAGCTAATAAATGGAATAAATAAAGGCACCACTGGAGTAGAGTTATGTTGCAAGCCTTGAAGGCTACTCTTTTTTGTTGAATATCTGGCAAAGAATGCTGCTACAAAGTGACCTATTTTCTAATGACATAGTGTGTTTTCATACTCGTTTATGTATATATGGTTTATAACTGTAGTAAGTAAATTGCTGAAATGCATTATATGTACGAGTAGGTGCTGCCTCTTGGTTACAGTTGATCAACTCTGAAAAGTCAGCACATTTTTGAAAGCTGTGCCTATGCAGACAAAAATCTGGTGTAGTAGTTGGGAAAACTACACAGTTTTTTATGTAGATTTTAAGTGTTGAGAGTTCAGTGGTTTAATTGTAATGCCTTTTTTTCTTTGAAAATACGTTGTTGGTGTGCTGAAGTTAAATTTCAAATATAAGAATCAAACATGCCTATGTTTTATAATGCAAAATACTATCAAGCATTTAACAGGAAAAATTCTTCAAATGATTCCCAGTGTTTGCTGTGTTAGATAAAACCAGTCCTCCTTGCAAATAAATTGCAAGCTGAAGTAGATAAGTAGATGGTGTTCCACAGAAAAATCATATGGTTTCACCACACAGGAAACCAGGTTGTCAGCCTGTATTAGCTCAGAGATCAAAAAACTACAGCAAGTAGCTAAACTTGGAAACCACTAATTAAATGAGAATAACAGGATACATTAATGCACTTCTTGCCACATGAGTTGATTATTTTGTACATTTTTGGCAAATAAAGAAAAACCATATTTCTTCCAGATTTAAGGTAATAGGATCCTAGGAGAAATAAGCATTCATCATCAGGCCTGTGGGAACAGACCTCAACTTTAACCCCACAACATATTAAAGGACTATTCTTTCTCTTTCTACAGAAACTAATTATTTAAAATTTTTAAAATTCCATTTACATCCCTTTACATGACCCTCTATCTTTTATATTCAGTCTGTTACTGGACTATACGTCTAATTCTTGTCTAATACATAGAAGTGAACTATTTATTGCTTCAGAATTAGATTTAAATCATTAGGTGAGGAAGAAATATGACTATCTTGTTTTAATAGCTTTTGAAAAATTACTCTCTTTACCTCTCTTTACCAGTCCTCCTTTGAATTTTTTTTAAAATCACCTTTCTTAGCTATAAAAGCTGTCTTTTTGATGAAGTCTTTCTGGATGCAAATGATACAAAGCATGTTTATGAAGTACAGCTTCTTACAAATTGCCTTAAAATACTTATACATGCCAATTATAGATGCTTTATACTGAAGTCCTCTTTCCCCAGTAGTTTCTTAGGAAGGCATTGGGTTAGATCTGAATTAATGGAGGTCCTTCATAATTCATCTTTATAAATAATTTCTGCAGAAGACAATATCCAAATAAACTAAGAAATGCATCCCACTGAAACATAAAGTGAGAACTGGGGACCTGATGAGTTCCTCTTCCATGCCAGTCCCTCCATATACGATTTGGGCACCCCAAGGGACACAGCAGGGGATCTAGGCTTAGGCATAAAAAACAATAATCAGAACTGCACCGTGGCACTTTGTCCAGCCTTTTTTTCCCCACTGTTTGCAGAGGCAACAATTGTATCCATTACCAAGGTCAGTGGTTTGGAGAAACCTGGAAAATAGCAGCTACCAGAAACCAACTAGAATAATATCTCCAGCAGGTGATAGATTAGTTGGAACAAATTGGAACCATCGCACTTAAGCAATCCTGGTTTCTTTCAAGCTGTTTTAAAAATGTCGTCATTTTAATACACAATATCAGCCCTGCAGAACAGTCCACAGCAGGTTAATTTGAATCATATGATGTATCACTGCCCTCAGCTGACATGAGCTCCGTTCCATGTGTGAAGCCATAATAAATCCATTCCCAACCGAGGCAAATTCCCTGTGAGAAGGTGAACTAATCCAGGCCTCACACTGGCATGTTAGCCCTCCATAATTGAAAGCAGGGCCACCTGTTCCCAGCACAGTTAGCCTATAGAGAGAAAATTAGCATTAGATCAGATACTTAATATATTGAAAAATCATTCATACTACTTGCAAGTTCAGCTGTGTGCTGCTTAGCATGACATCATATATAAACCTAGGAATGTGCCCACTTGATCCCAGTTTAACAGTTTTGTTAACCATGGTGTTTGTTAACTTTGAAAGGAGAATTTTTTGATTTAATGAGAGCTGACACGTGAGAAGGGGAACTAGCCAGGGTGCAGACTTTTCTAATTAACTCTGGGTCATTTGCAAAACTTTTGAGCTTTCTAGTAGGTTTTTTTTTCCCTTTGCTCTTTTACAAACAAGTTTTTAAAGCACTGACACTGTAGCCATGAAATTATATTTATTTGATTAAGAGGGCAAAGAGAAATATTCCAAACAGGTGTACCAGCCTGTAGGTATTGCTTTGGATTTGACACATCTATTGTCTGTAATATCAGTGTAATAATGAGTAAAATTATCAAAGTACCTTTCTAAAAGCAGTGTCTACAACACTTACTTTAAAGTTAGTTTCTTATATGCTTAAATACTGAAAACTGCACAGTGAAGCCACATGGATAAGTTGGTAAATACTTTCTTAAAAATTTTTAACACTTATTTCAGACATTTGCTCCATTTTCTGAAACCTTCTTTTCTTCTTTTTTTCCATGTGTGTCTTAATATAGATGTATTATTCAGCAGCTAAGCAGAAAATAGAGAGTTAGTATTTATGGGTTCTTTTCTTCTTCACAATTGTGCTCCATGACCTGGAACAATTTATTTCATCTCACTGTATTGTGCTTCATCTTTCCTGACTCTCTGTTGAGAAAGTTAATGTTTCCCTTAGCCAGGCTTATCCTTTCATGATAGTGCCTCCCAATGCCCCCTTTATAGTTTTTGGCCTCACTACCCAGCCCTTGACACCCTTCTGAGCTGTATTTGGTAGCTGCACAGTTGCTTAATTTCAATCAGCATCTACTGACTAGCAGTAACCCTCCATTGTTTATTAATGGTATCTTTGGTCTTCTTGACCTACAACAATTTATCCTGGTTTACTTGTGACAGTTTTAAAAAATTAATAGAGTTGCATCTGAGCCTTGCACAAGATCTCAAAGCTGAGCACTGGCTAGCTAGAGCTGTTAATGTCTAAGTGTCACCTTCATGTAATGTCAATGACATACTATGTCATGGAAGTAGGTGTTGCTCCCTGTGGGGAGCACCTGGCATGGCTCAGGGTGATTAAGCTCCCTGAAGGCTGTAATTTGCCATTCTGGCCTTGAAGAGCTGTTTCTGTGGGGCTGCAGCACACAGACACCAGCAGGGAGAAATACTGAGCAGTGACTACCAATCTCTTCTAGACTAACTGGCATCTGTCCCACAGAAGCAGAATACAAGATGGACTGCAGATGGCCTCTGAAGCCTTGTCTCAAGTTTCTTCCTCGTTTTCCCTTGATCCAAATTGGGAATGATGAATTAGAGGATAAAAACAATTCATTAGGATTCTTCTTGCTTTTCAATTTCTCTTAATTTGTGTCTCTTTTGATGCCTGACCAGAGACAATTGAGAACAGTACAACTAGTCTTCTCTTTACATGTCTCTTTCCTATTTTTATAAATTTAATTTTTGCAATTCAGCCATTACCCTGTTGCTGAAGGGCCACCCTGACTCCAAATCAGGATCAGGGCTCAAGATTACCTTTACCTTCCTCAGATTTCCTCCGTTTAAAGTCCCTACGTCAGGATGAGTGGCTGTGCGAGAAAGAATATCAGTGTTGGTAAAATGTTTCATGCCATCGTCTGCTCCTCTGCTGTTTAGGACTAGGAAATTAAATCATCTTAAGAGTTTAGGATAAATAGTAGTTTCTTCTGTAGAAGTACTGTACATTAAGAAGCTTAATATTTTACAGTCTTCTTTTTTACAGCCTTCTTGGCGTTGGGGGGAGTGAGATCCATGTCCAGTCTCAAGGAGAAAGACCTGGCTTTTTCTGTATTAGCTGAGAAAAGTAAAAGATCCACTGCTGAATGAGAGTTATGGAAAATGAACAAATTCTTAGAAAATGGCATATTTTTCTCTCTCACACTTCAGCATTCCTCAGTCTTCAAAAAGATCCCAGTCTTATAAATGATAGAGTCATTAAGGTTGGCAAACACCTCCAAGATCATTAAGTCCAACCTTTGACCTAACACCACCATGGCAACTAAACCATAGCACTAAGTGCTATGTCCAGTCATGTCTTCAACACTTCAAGGAATGGTGACTCCACCACCTCTCTGGACATCCCATTCCAATGCCTGACCACCCTTTCAGTGAAAAAGTTCTTCCTGATGTCCAACCTGCATTGCCCATGTCACAGTTTGAGGCCATTTCCTCTTGTCCTGTCGCTGGCTGTGTGGTAGAAGAGGCCACTCCTCACCTGGCTCCAGTCTCCTTTCAGGAAGTTGTGGAGAGCCTCTTTTGTTCCAGGCTAAACAACCCCAGCTCCCTCAGCGTCTGTTCATAAGATTTGCTCTCCACACCCTTCACCAGCTCTGTTGCCCTTCTCTGGACAAGCCCCAGCACCTCAACGTCCTTTTTCTAGTGAGGGGCCCAGAATTGGATGCAGCACTCGAGGTGCAGCCTCACCAATGCCCAGTACAGGGGACAGTTGCTGCACTGGTCCTGCTGGCCACACTATTGCTGATACTGGCCAGGATGCCACTCGCCTTCTTGGCCACCTGGGCACACACTGGCTCATCCTCAGCTCCTGTCAACCAGCACCCCCAAGTCCTTTTCCAAGAAGCAGCCTTCCAGACACCCTTCCTTCAGCCTGTAGCACTGTATGGGATTGTTGCAACACAAGTGCAGGACTCATATTTTGCTTTATTGAACCTCATAGACTTGGCCCATTGATCCATCCTGTCCATAGTCAGCTTATGACTAATTTTCATGGCATTTACTTTCTAGTATTTAAGATTAAGAAAATGCTATGGTGGCTTATTAGTCACAGAAGTAGTAACATTGCGTACATTAACTTATGTCACATATATTAGAATAAACCCACTGACTTCAGTAAGAGCTGGAATTTATCTGGAGCAACATGCTAGGAGCTTTTGTTATTTTTGTGTTGCTTATTCATCCTTAGCCCTCTGAATAAAAAGTCCTTTTGAGTAATATCATTATCCCAAGTTCACAGATGAAAATTATATCTTCCCAGTACAAATTTGAATGTTATGGAGAACAAGGGTAAAATACTCATAACCCTGATTTTTTTTTCTGAAGCTCTAAGTAATAAAATGACAAAGAAAGAAATTGTTTCAGACAGAAATTTCAGAATGCTGCTCATAGGTTTTCTTTTATAGTTGTTATGATTTAGTTCAAACAGGCCATATTGAATCCATTGGGTTTTTTGTAATAGATTTCAAAATACATAATAAATGTAAGTAATATGATGACTAATGGGTCAAGTGAAGTTGGAACTTTTAAAATGAGAAAATAGCTGGAAACGGTTTTCAGGAAACTATTCCAGTTGATTTTTGGTCCCCCACAAGGTGTACATTAACATAAAACTCCGTAGAACCACCTCTGGGACCTGAATTCCCTCTCTGATTTCATTATTCCAAAGTGTTTCTTTTTCATTCACTGTTAAGTCATCTCCTGGTGTGGTAGGAGCGTATAATAAGTGTAATTTATTTATATTTATCTAATCTCCTTTTAACTCACTAGTTGTTTTGTCATTCTGTTTCCTAGTAGCTGTTCAGAAGTTGTAAAGGCTAATTAGAAACTAATAATTGAAATACATGGATTTACTGGGTAATCTAAAGAGAAGTAGTGAAGAAATTGAGGAAGAGAACGAGCAGTTCCAAGTCTACACTCAAATGCTATACTGTAATAAAAAAATTGCTTTGATACCATGTAGTTCAGTTTTATTTAAACATAACAGAAATAACTCACTTGATGCAATCTATTTGCAAGCACAGTAATTTTTTCACTTTTTTTCCGCTGAAAATAGGTAACAGCTGGAAAAATAAGTGATTGCTAATATGACTTAAATCTAAATAATGCATTGGGTTATAATTTTGGTAACCAGTCGCTAGTAGGCAAAGGAGAAGCTGATGTAATTGAGGAGTTAAAGGCAGCTTTGAGCTACCTTTTGCACTGTCTTAATTCTGATGTAATTTTTGATAATTCAAAGAGTTAGTTCATTTACAGGATGACTGTGTTTTCCTACAGGTACAGAATCTGCACAGTGTTATGTGCTGTTCTTCCCTAGGTGTTTAAATTAATCTAAAAAAACTTTTACACTTGAATTTTGCACCACAAATATTTTATTCCAGTTGAATTTGGGTGACTCAAATTTTAAATCTCTTTTTAGCCTATTCTGACTCTCTGGTGAAGCTGCTGAACATCTATCTTAATCAACTCCTATAAATAGCTTTTCGTATTTCAACAGTTTGCATTGTTCTGTCCGTCACTTAAATATATTTTCCTTAGCAGGAATGTTAAAGTTTCTTTTACATTGCTAAGGATGAAGTGTAAAAGAGGTCGAAGACTAAAGATTGCTCAGTTGTGGGGTGGTTTTGTTTTTCTTTTTAAATGTTTTACTTAAAATGCCTAAGAATCTCGTTACATAATCTTTAGCCAGTTGTAAAAATAACTTATATCATTATGAGATAGTTAAAATATTTGCAGTAAAGATTCCAAAGTTGCATTTTCTGCAGTTATGCTTCTGGCTGCCACCACATTCTGTCAGGGCTGATTTAGGAGATTATAATAACTTCATACAAAACTTTGTCAAGTTATCAGTCATGACAAGATTTTTCTGTGTGACATGCACAGTTTCCAAGCAGAAAAGAGGGAAGTCATTTGCATTTCTCTGGTGTCCTGGTGGTCCTTATTTTATTGCCATCTTGGCCAAGAGCAGTGATAAAGCACAGACCCAGGTGCCAAGTATGTTCCAGCACTGGCTGCACCAGCACCCTGTGTCTTCTCTGCCCTGGCCCAAGAAATCTCCAAGAAGAGCTTCTGCCTTTGTATTTATCTCCTTTTCAGTCTTTCACACTCAGTTTGCTCTTTGGGTTAAGCCCTTGACACCTCTCATGACAATTTATGTCTAAGAAAATTTGGGGTGTCAGGGAATTCTGTTGGTGTTTTTCCCTCTTCTGGGCTATATTACCATAGTAAAGTGTTGGCAATTGTACGTGCATGGGATAAAGCAGTTAGATGTGAAAGTTGCCATACCAAGGAGTAAGGGTCCTCCTTTACTAACTTAGAAACTTAATTATTTAGCAAAAGCAATAAATAATAACGTCTATTCTATTTTACTCTTTTTTTTACTACATTACAAAAGGAGAAAATTAAGTTGATAAGGCAGTTGTTTGGTTTGTTTTTTAAGCATTTCATTTTAAAAAGAGTCCTTTTCATTTGAGTATTGGAGATAAATTAATGTCATAGTGTCACATCGGTCTCTACTTCATTCCTAACTCCTTTCTCTATCCAGAGGAAGGAGAGGCCCAATCATGTCTGCATAGAAGGCAGGCAAATCCTGGGATATTCAAAGTTCCAGGAAGGATGGAGAGTTTTTCCAAAGTGTAATGACATTTTTCCTCTCATGATTTTGATTAAAAATGTCAGTATATAAGGATTTTGAAAAATCTTCCAAGTTGTTCTTGTGTGGTTTTGGATGCCTGAAAATCTTCACAGAATCATTGAGTCTGGAAGAGACCTCTGAGATCATCAAGTCCAATCTTTGACTGATCAGTACCGTGATAACTAGACCCTGGCACTAAGTGCCACGTCCAGTTGCTTCTTGAACACCTCCAGAGGTGGTGACTCCACCACATTCCTGGGCAGCCCATTCCAGTGTTTAACAGCCCTTTCCACTCCTGCTTTCTTCTAATGCCCAGCTTCCTAGCTTTGGTACTTGCCTTTTTACTAGGCTCACATGTTAGCTAGTGTTTTGCCAGTTCTAGGTCAGTGTGGAAGGCTTTCAGTGCAAGAGAAAGCATTTTCAGAAAACCAGTAATTAAAATTAAAAGTTACTGTTAAAATAGTTTTTCAATCTTAAATTTCAGTTAGCTGTAGCTTGTGGAGTATTGCAGAAATTTTTCTAACATTGTTTTGGGTTTTTTAATTCAGCTATGACAGACCTTACACAACCATTTATAAATTTCTCTTATCTTTGTAGAAAATGTGCCAGATATATTTGGGGGGATGGGATCAGAAAAGTACTTTTTCATGTGCCTGTGAGTCTCTGAAGTCATTATAAACCTGTGCTTAAAAGCAGCTCTGAAACTCTGCCCCCGCAACCCTTTACTGTTGGTCTAAAAATTTACCTGAAGAATGAGAGAATCAAGCTCATTAGTTTGCATCAATGTTAAGAGTAAGATGGGATACTGGACAGCTTGAAACTTCGATGAAATATTCATTAATCTGTAAAACCTTCAACAGACCTTTCCTGTATATATTTATAATGAAACTTGAAACTAAGTAGTGCTGTTTGAACATTTGATCTAGTTTAGATAGATGCAGAGAATTTTAATTACTTTTTCATTTATGGGGTGGGAGCAGTGGCAATCAAACAGCAAAGGGAAAAGCACTTTTCCCTTTAACAAGAATAGCTGTCTCATTACTGGTTAAAAACTGAATTTGAAATGAAAAATCCTAAAAACTTAGTTAAAAGCTGGATTTCTGTAAGGAATTGTTATGTACTGATACTGCAGCACTGAAATAAGTTTCAGCCTTCATAAAATCCTGCTTCCTGTCTGTGAAATAATTTTGGTAATTCCTAAATCTCAGCTACTAAGATATCACTATTAACAATGTTGTTTATATTAATTGTGATTCCTAAAAATTCTGTGAGTCTTTTAGTAGTCTGAGAAATACTAAAATCCTTTTTAGTAAGGAGACAAAAAACATTTTTAAAGTAATAATGATTTTTTAAAAAATTAAAACCAATAAATTATTGCAATCTCCCTGGAAAATGAAGAAATCTAAACATACCTCAGTTTTTGTATTTGTTTTTATTTCACATTTCATCTTGAAAATGCACTGAAGAGTGCTGCATATGAGCTGTGTAGGGAACAACAAAAGGCATGTTATTCACTCATTTAGATGTGTTGAAAATGTTCACTATTGGCTTTGGAGTTTAGTCAAATAGCTCTTCTGGATGTAAGACTCAAGAGAATGTAAAGTATATTTTTATTCTGACACAAATGAACTAATGTATCTACCCTCCTACACACTCAAATAAAGTATGTGTCTTTTGGATAGCTGTGGTGATCCCTGGGAAGAAACAAGGAGATGAAGATCCACATTGTGCCACGTTTCTTCCTTTAAAACTGTACATAGTGAAAGTTGCTTATAGTATTTTTCATTATATTTTGATTTAGATTTATTGCTAAAAATATTGTTTTGTTATGTTTTAACATTGATTCAGTCCTTTTAATGAAACACGGTGGAAATATTATGAAAAAGTTATTTACACTCAATGCCTAATATGTGCACACATCTTGAATAATTGCACTACAGCTTATCATATTTCTTTCTCCAATTCTCCCCTACAGCTGACATAAATGTGGACATATCAAAACCTTTGAAAGCAAATCTCAGTTTTGCCAGACTTGACCAAATAAACCAGTTCTTGAAGAAAATCATAACCACAAATGACGATGCACCCAGGAAGGAGGCTGCTCCTTCAGCCAGCATTATTCCAGATGAGGATGTCACTTTGATATCCAGACACCCCAGTCCAAAGGACTTTCTACCTGCAGCACACACCAATGCTGTGCAAAAGGCTTCAGTGCAAGAAAACTTGTGGCAAGCCCTTTCCTGCTTCCAGAAAATTTCCATTCACACCGTTCAAATGGTTGTTTTGATGGAAACCATCCCACATCCCAGCAAACCTTGTTTGTTAGTCTCTTTCTCAAACCTCAGTGGAAGCCTGAATATTAAAAGTGGACATAAAACTGCAGGTAAGAGGCTTTTTTTAAAGTTGTAAGTGCTACTGGTTTGTCTAAGTGGTGGTCTAATGACCATTTCAAAGTGTGGGGCGTTGCAGGGAAGTGCTCTAGCCAACATCATAAATCCACAATAGAAAATAGCAAATCCCTGATAGACTCTATTACCTGAGTTTTCCTTTCAGTGAGGCAGCAACCAAGAATGATTTAATTTCATCATTTCTATCCCCCAGCTTGTAATTACTAATTTATTGATGGAATTCTGGCTGAAATAGTGGTTATGAGAAACTCTCCTCTGGTATTTCGATAATTTAGCACATAATTCAAAGGGCAACATTTTGACAGTTTTCACTCTGTAACTAGATTTTCTTGTTTGGACCTTTGTTTCTGTCTTTAAAAAATGTAAAAATAATTGTTCAGAGCCCTGACAGGTGCTACTATGTAAATATTGGGTCATACTGTTATTCTCCTCCAGATTTATGAAGTTTTCAATTTTTACATGTTTCCTCTGGACACCTGAGAGTCACAAAGGGAAAACAGGCTCTCTGGCCTCGTTAATGAAGCACTGCAAGGAAACTTTACACCTCAAGTACAATTAACCAGATACCAGAGACTCATTTAAAATGAAGATATTTTGAGTGTCATTGCAAATAGTTTTATTAGTATTTCAATAAAATTAATAAGATGATATATTTCCACAGTGTGGAGAAGAGCCAGATGTAGGTAGTTTGCAGAGTAGGTTGTGAGGTAAAATGGTCTGTAGCTGAGAGGAACAAGTTGTTGGCCAGTTGAGGTGGTGATTTATTTCTTTTTCAGCAGAAATATTTTTCCTCAGGCCAGCAAGTTTCAGTTCTTCTTTATTGTTTTAAAAATTAAAAATTTAAGGTTCATAGGACATGAAAACCCGTGAAGGTGCCAGGGCCTGAAGCTTTTGATTTATCCATTAATAAACAGTAGTGCAGGCAGGAACAGTGCCTGTGTTCCCACGCTTTTCCAGTCGGATCACAACTCCAGCATAGAAGGCACTGCAACTGAGTAAAAGCCTTTATAATGTGCTTTAAACAGTTCTAGTTTTGTTTCTGTGTAATAATCCTCTTCCCTTCCATCGTTTCCCCTATATCATTTATGCATTATCTGTCCCATGGTACATTATGGTGTCCACATCATGCTTCGATACATCAAAGCCGGGCTACTCCGTCACTGTTCTGTAAAGCAATTTGGCAAACACACAGTGTGTTTCACTTACCCTGGAGTTTTCATCCTCCCAGAAGGAGGACTTACCTTGCCTTGCATGTTGAGCCTCAGAAACATTTTCAGCTACAAGTTCTGTTTCTTGATTTTTCTGGCAGTCTGAGGAAATCAATCTTTATTTTACGTGCTGTAAGCCATACATGAATCTTCAGTATGGTCATAGTCTGGCAGGCGTTGTGAAGTAAAGCAATACTGATGTCAAATCTAATGAAAATGGACATTAGTTATTCTATATAAAGAATTTTCATAACCAGACAATTAATAGACATCAACAGACACTTTTCACATTTTTCCAGTTAAAAATGCTTTATCTCTACTTTATAAAAAGAAAAATACATCTGCATGAGGTTTTGCATACTGTTGTGATGGTGCAATAAATTACGTTTTAATAAGAGCAAAAGACATGCTTCCACAAAACTGATTGAAATTGTCAAAAAACCTTTTAAGAAATTGCTTGATTTTTTTTTACAGTTTTTAATCTGAATTTGAAGTTCCAATAGAAGCCAAAGTGGAAATTAGAACTTCAGGAGAGAACATAAAATACTTAACGTGGGGGAAATGGTATCTTGTGTTAAAATCCTTTAGAAGAATACCACAGTTGCTAACTAGAGTTGTTTTATTATTACAGTGTAATTATGCAAGCTAACTCAATTTTGAAAACTCTGTAGCTGCATCTTGAGAGGAAGGGGCATTTAAATATCTCAGTTCTTCACTACTATTCTTTTTATAAAAGGTTTTATGGATACACCTTTTGAGCTGAATGGGGTTAATGTCAGAGGTTTTTTTAATAGAATGAAACTAGTATGTGAATACTTCACTGTGTCTTTGATTTTACAGTCAAATAACTATTGTGACCATCTGCAGCAGCTGCATTTTACGAATTATTTGCTGAACCAAGCTAAGCGCAATGACAAAAGTAGTCATCTCAGATGTACTGTTAAAACGGAGGAAGAAAAAGGAGCACTGCTTGCCTTTTGTACAGTATGGCCATCTGCTGTACAGATGTTATTATATAGAATGACTTCAGATACAATAATTGTAGAAAATTTTCATTAAAACCTCAACAATTTGCACTTGTTTACTTGAATCTGCATAACTCCCCAGTGAGACAACACAATACGCTTGGGGTTTCTTTGGTTCTCACTAGCTTGCTCTTTGATCCTTTTTGATGTGCTGACTCTAATAAACATAGTTAAAAACACTGTTCAAAAACATCATGGAAAAAAACTACAAAGGAACAATTATAGCGGTAGAAACTACTCTAATCCCTTACTTACGCAAGCTATTTTTAGTGAAATATGTTTTTTTACACGTTTTATGTGGCAGTGTTTTATAAACAGTGTAAACGGCCCCTTTTCCAGATGAGTTTTAATGCAGGAGATGAAGTTGTTTTGTAAGGAATCTTATTTGCTAGGAATTACTGAGCAAAAAAAACCTTGCAAGAATATATATTGTCGGCATTTTTCCTCCCTTATAGGGGGAAAATAAAAGTGCATGACCTTGTGTATTGCTTTCATTTCTTTTCAGCTGAAATTAAGAAAAGAGCTTACTATCCAACTTCGTTTTTAATTATCAGTTTTCCCTCTAGACTTCACTGGTTTAATCATGCAAACTAAAGGCATTCTGGTTTCTTTTTCCTTCTTAATTTCTTACAAAACTAGAAAGTTTCAGCTTCTGAAAAACAGAGGGGCTAATTATTTGAATGATTTCACTTCTAACAAAATAAATTGTGAGTGTTGAACGCTCACATTGCAGTTGGATCAAACTAAAACAACTCTATCTCTATATATCCTGCTGCGCTGTTGTTCTGCCTCAAACCTTTAGTGTGTCAAGGGACTTCATTTTTTGGACATTTTTCAGGTTTAAGTGCAACAGTTACTTGTAACAACATGGTTACTATTTCTGTTAGAATACTTAGGTTCCTCTCTATAATCATGGTTAAGTGCTGAGTATTTTGCTTTCAGTAAAGTAATACCTTTGTAGACTGTGTTGCTATGTACTGGCACAAAAAGAAAAAATAATAACACAAAACCCCTTTTCAAAAAAAAAAAAAAAAAACTTTTTTACTTTAAAAGGGGGTACAATTATAGTTTTCCTGATGCCCTTAAGGGTAGGACTTTGTCATCCTGATGTTCAATAAAACAATTATCTCTAGTCATTTTATATTTTGTGGCTTGGAGTTACAAGTTAAAACTTGTACCCATTTTATACAAGTAAATACCAAACATTTAATTTGTCAGCTTATTTGTACTGTTGATGAAAACCCCAACTCCAAGAACTGTTGTTATACTGGTTCAGTGACTTCTGTGCTCTGAAGTGTGTGGTATCTTCTACAAAATGCTTAGAGCTCGAGTCCCATGTACCCAGTCAGATCTGAGATCACTTGGTACCGTGCTCGAGGTGTGTGACTTCTTAACTCTCACATGGCATTAGAACTGAAGTAAGTTTTAGCAAGGAATACTAGAAAATAGAATGCAATTCTAAACATATGGCTTTCAGTTAGTTTAGGTTTGTTGTTGAAGTTAGCACTACGTACCTGCCAAAAGAGCAGATAAAGTAAGAGAAGTTGAGGACCATTCTTTCCCCAAAGTGAAAGACAGCAAGAAGCCTGTAGCCTCTCAGTGGAGCCTTATTTTACTCTGGCTGAACATGGGAGGGAAGTCTTGCTGTTCTGTGTCTGAACTGAGAGAGTTACAGACATAAAATATTCCAAAGATCATACACAGAATTCCCCAATCCTTTGTCCCATATGCAGAGATGACTACTTTAGCATATAAATAAGGGGAAAAAAATAAACACTAGTTGAGCCTATGAAAATTGCAAGTATTTTTACTAAACCTGAAAATAATTACATACTTGAGATACTTTACACAACTATTAGAAATTAAATGCAGATATGAATTGGTATAGAGCAAAGACCAAACTTCATTTTGGAGTTAACTAACTCCCTCGAGAAAACTCTGCTAAGGCGTTGTCATAGCCTTTGGATGCTGCAGATATGCAAGCTAGCCCATGGAGAAATAAAACTTTAAATTAGATATGACTACCTAAAATAATATGCAGCAATAACAAGCCATTTACAACACCCAGAAGGCATTTGTTACTTTTAGAAAGAAATATAAACTCTTTCCAACGCTTGAACAATAGGAAATTAATTCTCTGTCAGTAAAAGCCAGAGGACAAACTAAATATTTAAATGGCCACTGAGGACTGAGGTGGAAGTGCAGCTTGTAGGCAGCTATACAAATCACTAACAAACCTTAATGAATATTGGGTGTGGGCATCGGGGTCCTGTCAGATTTGACACCATGTCCCAAGTAGCTTAAACCCAACACTCAAGGAAAGGTGGAGACCTCATCAGGTCTCTAACATCTGGGATTTTATTTGTCATTTTGGCATATCCTGCAAGCGCAAAAGAAAGAGTAAAAGGGGATTATCCTGACAATGAAATGAGTTACTGAATCTTGTGATAATGAAAAGCAGAAGAATTCTAATTCCTTTCTATAGTCCCTGAGGTGGAGGTGCGTTTATAGTTCTGCAGGAATATAATGTAGTAGGGAAGAACAGATGGCCTAAAATCCATGAAACAAGACACCATCTAATCCCAGGACTGAGTACTACTATTAATCCTGGTCAGATTCCCTACTGATACTTTGTAATAGGGTTCAGAATTGCTACTGATGAACTAGCATGTTAACTGTAGAGAGTGGAGTAAAAAAAAAGAATAAAAAGTTCCTTGTAGGTTGTTTATTCAAGACAGTGTGCACTAATTCTGTAGAACTGCATCTGCAGTTTGAGTAAGTCAGCTTTAAAAGTATTTCAGATGAAATTTGATTCAGAACAAATACAGTAGGGTTTTTAATCTCTTCAGTTTTTACTGTGAAATTAATGACCTATTTTTTGAGAATGAAATTTCTTTTGATAATGGGATCCCAGTGCTGTATGCGGCAGTAGTAGGTGATACAGTATTTACATGGAAGTCAATTTTATAGACTGTTTAAATTCATGAGAAAATATATATAACAGTTAAAGCTGGATGTTTTCTTTATACATTTTATGTTTTCTGTGATGTTCTTCCAGTTCAGTCTTCATTTTTCAGTGTGAGATGCAGAACACAGAGGTTAGACATCATTTCCAGTCTTAGGGACCAGTCCCTTAAGCTATTTAAGTTGTTGATATACTGACGTGTTTCTTCTTTTTCTGTGTCAAGAATATTTTTTGGGACTAGCCTGCTGCCCAGAAAAAAGGTGCAGTTTCATAGAAAATTCAGGTTACACTAGCACACATTTCCACACACTGCCTTGTGCTAGCTCATTTACTCGGGGGGGGGCTGATCACTGGGTTGAGTGAGGGCACTCACTTCTCTGGAAACTAACCCAACAATAAAGAAAAGTTTGCAACAAGATGGACTCCTTCAGCTGGCTCACTGGACACATACACTTTAATGACCATGCTGGCACAAATGAAAATACAGAGAATTATAAAAAGAAGGAAGAATGGAAGGGAGAAAACTGGAATAAGCCTGGACTTGGACTGTCCTTGATCCTCAGGAGCCACATCCCAACAGTAGAGGGAAATCTTTTTGGCTTGTGTGGCCCAGGTTTGTCTGTAAAGCCTTGGACTTCCACAAGCAAAATTGGCTGGGTTATAGAGGCCCAAGAAGTGCTCAACTGCTGCCAGGCACTATCTTCAGTATGGTTTATTTATAAAGAAAAGTTACCCTCTAGTTCATGGACGTTTTATTTTACTAAAGCAGTTGAAATCCACTGGATCAAGTGTAGAGCCAGAGGAGCAAGACATCGAAGCTGTAACTCTAAATCAACTTTGTGGTAATTATATTGGGCTACATTTTCAGTGGCATCCACTATTTTGTTCATTTGCTGTGCAGCCATTCAGTGTCTGATTTTTCAGTTGTGCTGCGTATATACAATTTCAAAGATCAGTGAGATTTGTAGGTACCAGCTATCTCCTGAAAATAAACCAAAGTTTTCAACCAGCCACCTAAAATTAAGATATGGAAATACATAGATCTTTTTCTAAATTGAAGAACATCTCCATGCCCATCTGTAGAACTTGATTTAGAATATTTAACTGCTTTTCTGAAACCTACTGATATCTAAAAATAAAATGTTTATGATAAAAGAACCAAGTACTACTCATATCAATATAGCACTCACATTTGAAAGCTGGACTCACAGATGCAAAATGAACACTATTTTTGTTGGTTTATATTATGCATTTTTCTCCACTTAATTGGAATAACATAAGGCAATATAGAGCTTTACAAATATATTCTAAATTATTGTACTCCAAAGACAGCCTGGACCAGTAATTAAAATCCTTTTGGATCTAAACTTCAATATGCCCTCTCTGATCAGGCATCACAAAATCCAAAATTACTAAATCACCAAATGAATTGAGTTTTTTCATTTATTTAGTATGCAGTAGTGTAATGAACATGATGTACCTGCCCAGTTATTCTTTAAGGGAGATGAGCTCATTTCAAATAGATAACCATCTTTGACTTCTCTTCTGATTCATCACTGACCTGAACTCCATTTGAACCTTGTTAGACACAAAACAAGCAGGATTCCTGGCCTGAGCTATAAAATATAATTAAGCCCTTTTGAAATGATGTGTAAAAGAACATAGCTTTACCCCCACTATAACTACTACCACCACCACAACCAATAAAGTTAAATCAAGCACTGCCTGTAATGGATTAAAATAATAAATGTTCCTGGATTTTAGTGTTTGAAGTACTTGAAGAAAACAGGCTCCCAGCAGCCAGTACCGCTGAATGCATGGGGACATTTATTAGTGATGAATTCAAGGGTTTGGCCTGTTTAAGATCATTACTTTCTGTTTACCGTGTGTTACACATCTCATTTTTTTACAGAGCCCATATGCGTCCCAATGTAATGCTGAAAAACTCTCTTTCACTAAAGAATAGCTAATTGGTAACGTGTAAGTATTGTTCTCATGGGGAGAATGAACCATCATAAGATTCAGCTCAATATTAATGAGAAATCCAGTGCGGTCAGTGGATTGTTAACTAAATCTCTCCTGGAAAATTGTTCTTAAAATTTTTCTTTACTATGCTTCACCATTTGTTTTCTACTGCTTTTTCCAGACTTGAGTAAATTGGCTGGCTCTTAAATTAACTTCAGTGTTTCCCCTGGAATTATTTTCATAGCTTTGTTACCCTTTCTTCTCAGAAGATGGTTTGTCAAGGGTACTTGTCAACAGAGCACTAATCTAAGTGTAGTATAACTACTCAGTATGTGATGTATCTACAATTTTCTTAAAAGGAAAAAATTACGTAGATAGTTGTATCAATATATTAGATGTAATGACAGCTTTTTCATAGCTGTCTTAATGTCACTGACAATCTGAAAATAGCTACTGACGTTACAAATGTGAAGAGTGAATGTTTGCGAGCAAGCATCAGAGATTATCATTTTAGTAGAAGGCACTAAAGAAAACCACTTGCTAATTAACCTTCAGCAGCTAGACTGTATCTCTGCACACCCCGGCATGGAGGACCCATGGGAGAGCCTGGACTTCTTCCTTCAGAGGGAACCACAATCCCTTGGGTAGGAATACAGTTGACAGGCTGCTGCTGTCAGTGAGAATGCATTGCTCATATGCCTCTGAGCCAGTATGGCTGGATCTGTTCTCTGGGACACACTCCTGCTTCTGAGCTGCCCCACATGCAGAAAAGCAAATGTCTTCTGGCTTAGAGCCAGTTGAGTGCCATTTGCTACCTTTATTAAAATACGTTTGTTTTCTTTTTCTTAATTCTCTTGTCCCCTATTGAAGCTTGCCAATTAAAATCGTGCTCTACGTTGCATTAGGTGGCAGTGCAATGAACCAAACAGCATTTGCAGCTAAGGAAGAGCAAATGCACAGAGCATAATAGGAGGAAAAAAGCTCCTTCTGCATTTCTAATAATTTCATTTGGGGTTGATTGAAATATCATCATTGAAATGTTTTTGAAAACAGAAAGTCCAAAGTTTCTGCCACAACATTGTCTGTCGCTTTGTTAACCAGGAAAAATAAACAGAGCTCTTTCTTAACACCTGTATTGCTTAAACCGTAAGTGGTCATTATTGTAAGGCAAAGATTGTTTCCATATATTTACTGCATATATTAAAATGGCCCAGCTCTTTTTCTATTCACATGCATGGATTTGTGCACACACAGCAGTTTTACAAGAATGGAGCCTCCTATTTTGACAAAGGCTAATGCAACTCTACTATAATTATATATAAGCCCTAATCTAACTATATGTAAAACTGTATTAAGGTACTCAGATTCTGTGAGATGTCTTTGTAAATCTTAGCATAAATCAAGTAGGTACTGACTAAAAAAAGATGTTAGAATCAAGTAAATATCTTTTAAGTAAAATTTTTTCACTGTTCTATTGTAATGAACTCCACCTTTAATATTGGAGCAAGCTAATTTCTTGAACATGACAAGCAACTGCTAGCTATTTTTCAATCCCTCCGACGTTATTTCCAACCATATCAAAACACCTAGATATTCTTTTTGAGCATACGTCATCATAAAGGTAGTCCTTCCAATAGCACACAGAAGCCTGGTCTAACTTCTCTTTTACTCCATTAGTGTAGATGCATTTTGTGGTGCTTTTGTGTTTCTGGCTGGAGTCTGACAGGGGAGGGCTGGCAGCAATTTTTAAACACTGTCCAAAGCAACTGCTTCATATTTATTAGTCTCTTGGAGGAGTATTTTAAAAGTCATGAAACTATTTGTTCCTAAAAGTAAATTATTGCACGTACTGAAAAGTGCATTGGTGTCCATGAGCCATAATCCAAACAGCACAAGTTTAATTCTACATGTCACAGCAATCATTTATGAAGATATATTGCTTCTGTGTGCTGCTGTCTCAAGTTCACTTCAAATGGAGACTTCGATTTGATCTGTTTAAACTGAAGGTAGGCTTCTACAACAGAGATTTGTGAGAGATACATTGAAGGACTGACTGAAAATAGTGTGTGGGAAGGCAAAAACAAGAAAATTATTTTGCATCTTTGCTTTTCTGAGGTGATTGTTTTAGTCATGGGAAAGCACTTCACTGACTGGACATACGCTTTTATGATTTCCGTAGAAATAGTACCCTATTGAAACTCCCCTCAGACACAGACATCTCTTTATTTACTATTGTTTTTAAGGTTTGCGCATACTTGTTCTTCATTTGTTTTCTTTAAGCTTCCTCAAAACATCACTTCATGCAAGTTTGTCTAAATACTCTCTGCATTCTGTTTTTTGGACAGTGAACAGTGGTTTTTATACTGAATCACTTCATCCCTGAAAGGACATGTAGATACAACTGCTGGAAGGGACAAGGGTGTGATTCTTGTCTACACAAGAGCAATCTGGGTCACAGCAACAAAATAAAAATCTCATACTGAGTTCCTGAGCTTTTCCTGGTATTTGTAGGACACAATCCATGGATGTGTCTTGTAATATTTCATGTATTTAGAACTAACCAACACTTCCTTATTCTTAATTGTTTCTTCATTTCTCATTGTTTGCTTAGCATTTGAGAAAGGCACTGCTGATTTTGAACCAGCCGTATTATGTGCTGAATGTTCAATTCTGCTTCTAAGCTGTTGGATACTGTGTTTTCTTTGTATTTTGTGGGGCTGAGATGACAACACAAAGAGTCTGCAACGCATAATCCTTCCAAGTGTAATCCCAGTGAAAGAAAACATAAATAAAACCACTTGCATTCTGGCATTCCTGTTCCCCTTTTGTTATTTCAGCAACTTGGCACATATTTCAATAAAACTATAGGAAGAACATTGCTGTATATTGAGGCATTGTGCAACAGTTACCAAGAATTTCTTCTCTGTCAAATCAAAATTCCATATAGAATATGAAAAAAAATTAATTTCCAAATATTGTAGTGCCTCTTAACTAACCATAGCAGGGTGTCAGTGTGTGTTGATGCTAGTTTTCTTGATTGTCACTGAAATGCAGTGACAAAACCCACCTTGACCAGTTTCTGTGTCATACGCCTGTTACCCATGAGAGCAGATGCAGGATTTCAGAAGCCAGCCTAAATAAAAAACCCCAAAGCTAGAACTCCTTTCCCAGTCAGTGACAACAGTCCTGTTGATTGGCATGGAACAATGGTTTGTTCAAGCCCTTGATCATTCTTGCTAAACTCCAGCTGCTCAAGGGAGGGATGGTTTAGGTTTGTGGTTCCTACTCAGGCTGCACACAATTCAATGTCATTATTACTATGGGGACTGCTGGACCACCTTCCTAGTGGTTACTGGTTTAAAAAAAAATCCAAGAATTTCCTTCCATTACAAAAAAATAGTTTTTAGTATTATGAATTCGTAACCCCCAGGATGCAGACAGACTTCTTCCTTGGCTACTAGGAGAGGTTCATAGGAGAAGTTTTACTGCATGTATTCAAAACAGTGAGTTGTATTTTGGGGGGATTTTTCAACCGGTAAAGTTATAAAAATATTAAATGAAACTTGAAAGACCTGTGTCTAAGCCATAGGTGTTTTTTTTAATTTTTTTTGTGTTATGTAAATGTCTAGCTTTTGTAAATGTCTATTTTTCATTAGAAAAATAAGCTGTGAGCATTATAAAGTATGGTGACATCCAATATTCTGGGTGCTGAGTCCAAGTATTAGCAGCAAAGGAGATAAAAGTTAAGCCGACCTCAGATGTAGTACTTTCCCTGTAAATATACTAAAGAAATAGAGATATTAGGTATGGTTTATTTTATTAAACAGTGATTTGCAGTAAGTTAAATTAACAAGAGCTTGGATATTTCTAGATTATGTTTCTGTCCTCAAAATGTTTGTGTCTTTGAGAGTATGTAAGTTCTGTCATAAATGTTATCTGCCATTATCATTTTTTAGGTTTTATGAAGCTATGTAAAGTACAAAAGGTTATGATATGAAAACTTTAAACACTTTTCTTAGGAAATGTATATTATGTATTTTGAGATAAACATTTGTTTTGAATTATTTGAGTTGAAACAGTACCCTGCTTCTTCTGCTAAGCACTCCTAAGTCTAGCAAGGTGCTGTGTTATAGTAATTAACCTGGACAAAAGCAGAGAGAACTGTTCAAAATAGCTATTTCCTATCAGTTTGAGATATAATCAAGTAAAGCAGCTGCTCTTGTTCTTAACAGACTTTCTTGAAAAAAAAAAATCATAGTTTAATGAAAAACGTCTCTTCTTATAAACCTTAAAATACAATGCAAAAAGTCATAGTGTTTTGGCAAGTATTTCTTTGTAAGGAATGTGGATGAGACATACCTGCTCTGTAACTGCAACATGGTATAAAGCCTGGTTGATAGTGTGGGAAGAGCAAGCTAAGTAAAAAACAGGAATTTTTTTTAAATTACAAATCTTGCTGACCAACTGTGATGCCCTTGCTTGGAGAGGAGAGCAATTGTCCACACAAGTATTTCCATGAAAGTCACTGTGACTACTTGTGTGAGTAATGGCTTGTGGGCAGGGATTCCCAGTGTCATGGTAAAGTGAATTCAGGAAATAAGCACATAAAATGTTGGGAGAATAACTGCCAATGGAATTAAATTTCTCTCTCCTTTTTTAGGAATCCATGGATCATCTTTAGTCCTTGACATAAAAGATTTCTTACTTAAAACGAGTCTCAAAGAAAGAGCCAAATCTCTGATAGGCCCTTTTTGCTGCTCTGTTAATGTGGAAGCCAAGTGGTGTAAGCACAGTGGTGATCCTGGCCCGGAGCAATCTATTCCAAAAATCTACATTGATTTGAAAGGAGGACTGCTGCAGGTCTGTATAAGATGGTTATGGTTGTGCTGTTGAGCTGGACTGGCTTTGGATGATTGAGTTTTCATAAATAAATTGCATGAAAGCCTGTAAAGCTTTGCATCCTGCAACTGATCGTTAGGTTGGGGTTTTTTGCATGTTTGATTTGGGTGGTTTTTATTTTACCTTATAAAATAAATATCTACTCTTCCACGTGAACTGTTGATTGAAAAATTGTGTACAGTGTTTTGGGTTTGATATTTTATTTTTTTTTTTAATACTGCTTAAGGTCTGTGTTGTAGCTGTATGTGTGTGTTCCTTAAAACTACTGGATCATATTACTAACACTTAATGTCTAGGGCCCTGTTCTGATGGGTGTGTGTTTGTCTGTCCATGACCTATGTGTCTGTAATGCCTAGGGGTAGCCTTAAGAAGTACATATCCTTTCTTTTTAAACTTACACAAATTTCTCAGGGGAGTAATTGCAAACTGTTGTTTGTAGCAATTAATACTCAGTTTTCCGTGCTATCCTCTCCTTTTTAGAAGTGCCCACAACTTGAAATCAGTCCAGGAAACATGGGAGTTCTTGAATGAAAAATAGATTCTGTGGGGCTTAAGCAAGTAGGCTTTAAGATATATCTTGTTTTAATTATTTTTATTATAGTATCTATACACACCAAATGTTTTTAAATAAATACATAAATCAAGTATATAAAACATGAAAAGGAAATTTTGACGTTTAATTGTGTCATTAAGTTTTTTCCCAGAACTGGCATCAGAAGTTCTTAGAACCACAGCACTGGGAATAGGGTTAATCAGATAATACAAATTTAGAAAAAATATATCTTAATGAAAAAATAAAGTCAGTTCATTTCTTTTCTGCTTTTTTTATTTGTTTTTCACAGGTACTTGGCTGAGTACCTCTATGTGTTAGTAATAAAATGCTTATTTTATTTCTTTTCCAAAAATTTTGGATTTTGACAAGTACTGAAAAAAGAAATCTATAAATCTCAGAAAGCCGTTTATTATTAGAGTATAATTAGAGACAATTAGCTTTTGTAGAAGATAATTAAATGTTTGGTCTAGCAGAATAGATTTGAGAACGCTCGCAAAATCATTAGCAGTTCTGTTTCAAATTAATTTATTTATTGCTAATGATTTTACCAGCTCTAAAAATGACTTCATCTATTACTGTTAATTTGTAATGCAGCAGAACCTTGAGGCCTTCTGTAAAATCAGTGCCTCATTGCTGAATGTTGTAGTAGGAGTTCCATGCCCTGGAGTTCCCAGCTGCCTACAAATGAAATGAATAAAAGTTTGAGGGAAAAAATTGTTCATCCCTTCTCTATCTGTAGGGAACTAGGGCCTCTGAGATTGGCTTAAGGTGACAGAAAGCTCCTTTGAGGAGATGCTAGAGTAAGTGTGGGACCCCAAGACCAGAGGTACTTTAGAAACCATAGCAGACATGCACTAAATTCAGGGGAATGACTTGCTTAGCCTGGGAATGTTTAGCTCAGGACTGGCTGTGGCCCTGTTTCAAGAGGGTCTTGGTTTATTCTGTGGGCTTACTTGTAGATGCAGGGCAAGGAAAACCTGCCTTCTTGACAGCTCTACTACACTCCCTTTAGACATCCTTTGGTTTTTTTCACATTTGAAAATTGATATTCCCCATGGAAAAATTTGCACTACTCTTTATGTGCACACCTGACTTGTTTACTTTACTCACACCCTTACCATGTTAAGTTACTGTCTGGGGACTTTGATTTCATTCCACACTGGTTCTAGGTCTAATTTCTGTACTAATTGCTAGTTGCTTACTTGTCTTCCATGTTGTTTCAAGGCCTGCTTTTGCACATGAAGTCTAAAGGACTTGTCCCCATTACTAGGATTCTCTCAAACAGGAGCTTGATTTGAAAAAAGCAGCAAAACTTGTCAAAGCTGGGAGAAATGGATGTCTTCTTGCCTTTTATTTTGCTCCAAAGTGTGTGAATCTTCTGGACTTTGCATGCTTGATTTTATTAGATATTTTTCTGTATTTCTGTTTTAAACTTCAAAAAACTTTGAACTTTTTAACCTCACTTGGAGGACTTACAGAACACCCAATTCACATGCTTCAATTTTGTGCTTAAGGTGATCTTTCATATTTCTTTCAAGTCAAATTCTTTGTTGTGTCACTTAGTTTTAAATGTATTCCAGAATTCCAGTTTTGGAGCAACAAGCTCTTTGAAGAGTTTAAACTTTGTATCTGTAAGGGGTTTTTGTCATCTTAAACAGAGAAGAGCTGTGACCAGTCCTAGCATTATGTACTGTTCTTGAATATAACTTTTAAGATCTGTGGTCTTCCAGGCAGCATCATAAGTGGTAGGAATTAATGTTTTCCTTCAGATAATGAAAAGAACAGATTTGACACATGGTTTTGTAAAGATTTTTTGTTCCTTCTGTTCTTTATTTTAACCTTAAGAATGCTCGCAAACAATAAAGGTCTAAGTAGAGCAGACTCAAATCTGTATGAAGTTCCTAATGTTTTGGGGAGGTGTTTTTCCTTTCAAAAATGGCTGGATATTTGTATGTAATTTTTTCTTTTTTTTTTACTTTTTTTTTTTTTTTAAAGGTTTTCTGGGGTCAAGAGCATTTGAACTGTTTAGTTCTTCTCCAGGAGCTTCTGTGGCAGTACCTGACTAAAAAGGGCAATATAGGGACATTGATACCTGGACGTACATACCCCACTTGTTTTTCTGCGGAAAGGAATCAGGCCTCAAAAACTGAGCATACCTCAGATGATCTGAGAACAGGCCTGTTCCAGTATATACAAGATGCAGGTAAGAAGGATATAATTTTGGCTCTCTTTTTTATTTTCTTTTTTTTTTCTAAAGTCAAAACAGTAGTAACCTATTAGACATTACTTGCCTTTTACACTGAATAACTTTATATTTTTTGGAAAAGCAGTTGAAAAGACATCTGCTAGAATTTAAAAAAAATACTTTGAAAGACTTTTTTTGATTTCTTTCCATTAAGCTGTAATGTTTTAAGTCAGGGAAATTGCTTTTTTATTTTCTCTCCTTTTGATCCCAAGGGATTTATTTTTAATCACTTTGATTTCATAAACCAGCATGTTTCTTTCTAGAAATTGTATAACAGATTATAGCTTTCTTTCATTTGACAGACGCACAAAAGCTGCCCAGTGCCTATGAAGTTGTGTTTTACAATGAAACTGAGGATAGTCCAGGAATGATGCTGTGGAGATATCCAGAACCCAGAGTGCTCACTCTTGTAAGAATTAACCCTGTTCCTTTTAATACCACTGAAGACCCAGATATTAGCACTGCTGACCTTGGAGATGTTCTTCAGGTGGGTAATGAGTTTTCTGCTTTCAGTAACAAATGAAAACGTTACTGCTGTAAAGTGAAAGGTTTCAAACTGAGATTTATTAAAAACAAGCACAAAACAAATGTCAGGAGCTCTATAAAACCAATATGAGGTACATTCCACAGCTTGAGCACATCTTTAGTTTCAAAACTACTTGTATAAACATTTTAGCCACCTACCTCCAAAGTTTTTATGTTGCATAATACGCTATAGCCAAGTTTATCAGTTCTAGTTTGCGAACATATATTTTTTGTTTTGTCTTTTTATGGTTTCATCCATCAGTCTTTGCTTAAAGATTTCATCTGGTTTGAAACTGAAACATGAGGAAAAACCTGGTCTGAAATTTCCAAGATCTAGTGGAATCATTGAAGTAAAATCTCCAATCTGCCATTCTCTCCTGTTTCTGTGATGGCAGATGGCTTTGCTGCTTCTAGTAAGATCCACAGGGTAGAGGGAAAGAGTCTGTTTTCTCTCATTTTGCTTTGAGAGGGTTGAAGTGGATGATGCAGTTTGACTGTGTGAGATCGTGGATCTTTTCTTTTGAGGAGGGCTGAGTGCTGAAATCTCTGTGCCCCAAAAATAGACCATACCACAAAACTAGTGATCCTTCATGTGCTGGAATTTTTGCTTTCTAAAGTATGTAATCAGGTCATTAGATTTTCTCCTGCCTAGTGTAATTCTATATAAATTCACTTATTCCTTGCATACATATTTTGATTTTAACTCAATTTTAATTCTGGTAATCTCAGTTTCCCTTTTGTATTACAAATCGGACCTGTCATTATTTTTTTTTAATTTCCATATGGTTGTTAATCAGAATAGTGTTGTGAGGCAAGGGAAATAAATATTTCCCAGTTCTTCCTATTTGTTCCAAACTGTTGAATTAGATTTCATTATTGCTATGATGTTAAAAATTGCTTTTAAAACTAAATTATTCACCAATATGCTTTGAGTTATGAATAAGTAGGATAATCTTCCTCAGATAAATGGTATAATGTTATTACCGTGCGCATACTCTTGGTGAGATCATGTAAGTGTCCTGCCAATTTCTTTGCCCTCTAGACAGCCAAATGTCAGCTCCTTTCAGTTATATGAAAATTAAAATTAAATGGAAAAAAATCAGCTTCTCTTGGCATGAGGTTTGAATCAAAGATCAAAATTGTGTTATTGTAGGCTGTCTTGAGGTTGCTATGAAAGCCAGCATTTTGCCTTCTTCCAGGCTGGTATTTTTGGAGCACAGTACACCAAGTTTTTTGTATAATTATATTACACTCCAATTATAGATAACAGACATCATGAACCATTATGTATATGCTTGTGTAATAATATGACCCTGTCCAAGGGGGGATATCGGTTCTTCTTCAACTGGGTATACACAGCTGGACTCTCAGTAGCCCACACATTCTGCTTTGTGCTTCCATACGATGGTCTAGAGAAGAAAAGGTCCAATTCACTATGATTGCCTTGGAGAGTGAGAAGCATTCTGCTACCAGTGATCAGGTTCTGTCAGCTTATATTGGTCTTCAGGTAATTTTTCAGATTGCTACCACATGAGAAAATATAAAGATATCAGCCAAATTAGATGACATCTAGTCAAAAACTCTGCTCTTGGACACATGATATGCAGAAATGCCTGCAAGAAGGTCCACATTTTGGCTGTGGGCCATTAATTATGGCGGTGATTGTTATCTAGCCCAAGGTGATGGTTTATCACATTTTCCAGAAATGGCCATACACCTGATGAACAGCCTTTTTAAACATGGGCAGTGTGCATTTTTTAATTAATCTAACACAGGTATGTGGGTGGAATAAGTAATACAGAGTCAATTTTTAATTTCTTTAGGTAAAGTGCATTTACCAAATACTCATCTCAAACTTCGGATTCTAATTTAAGTTAATCACCTTTCATCAGCTCCACTTTTTCCCCGGTATGAATGTATGTTAATTAATATACTGTGAAATTTAGTGCATATGGAAAATTCATTAAATACCAAGAGAAAAATGATAAAACAACATTTATTTTATTCAATTCTTGAAATGAAATATTAGAGAAACATCTGCAAACCAAAGACTTCAGCTTTTTTGAAAAAAAGGATCTAAATATGAAGACAATAATGATATCAATCTATATTAAAATATATTCTAAAACCTTTCCCAGGATTGTGTATATGTTCAATTGTAAGGAGGACCCATAATGTCACCAGCTGTGTTATCTGTCTCCCTTAATCCTCTACTTCACAATGGTACAGTCAAAGGTGCACTTCTGTAGTTTGTCTTGAATTCAAAGTTTTCCAGTTGCATATTCTTTCTTTCTGAGTAAGTTGCCGTGACAGTTCATCTAGCTTTCTGTCTTTGTTAAACTTTCAGCATAACATTTTAATCGTGGGTTTAAGAAGTCTCTGTTTTTATAGCTGTCATTCAAATTCCTGGAACTTGCAAAAGCTTCACCATAAAGAGAATTTTTCTAAATATTGAAGGTGCGTATTATCTGCTACGGCCAAAGGATAGAAAACAGCTTCAGATTATAAGAGTTTATATGAACTATATTGTTTCTGTTGAACTTTATCTTGCTGCTATTTCCAGATTGCCCCAAGAGCTGTTTTCTTGTGCTTTCGCTTGTGTTGTTGCAAAGGTAAACAGTTTCACTGGTCAAGTTTCTAATACTTTGTTTTTACAGTCCAAACATTGTTGCTTTTATTTGTGGAGGGAATAGGAAGAGCTGATGTCTCTGCCATGGCACAGCATGTGGCGTTTTCTTGGTCAATTTGAAATAGAACTTTTATCTAATTGTTTGAAGGAAGTAAGAATCCTAGATCTGATTGCAAGAAATATGTATTTCTTTGGGGAGATTGGAAGTATCTGAATGTGTTGTACTTCCTGTTTAATAGACATTGCAAACACTTTCTATTTAATTTTTAAGCCCTTATTGTCCCATTTTCACATGCTGCAAATGTCCTTTGGCTATGTGTGATCTACCATTCTTTCAGATAACTAGTATCTGAGGAAACACCTTTCAAAGGTGTAGAATGGTATTGAAATGAGAATAATATTCTCACCTCAGGACTAGAGGGAAGTCCAAACTTGGAAAATACTCACAAATTTTATTCAAAAGGTAAAAAGCAAGATGAAGTAGCAATTCCATTATTTTTAAAATATTGAAGATTGGTATATTGGTAAGTCAAAAAAGGGGTGCTCTCTGTGACTTTCTCAGTCATAACAGATGAAACTTAAATTATTCAATTATACTGCTGGTAAGAGGAAGTCTTGTGGTTAAAGATATGTGGATGAGCAATTTCAAAAGCCTATTTTATTCTGTTCTTAATGAAGGTATGTACACAAAACCAGAGAGAGAAAACCTACTGCAAAAATTTAGTTACTGCTACATTTCGGTCACTGTGCAGGTGTTTATAAAATTTTCTCAGCAAAAAAGTCTGTATCTGAGAAAGGACAAGTCTTCTTCATTTCTGTGATGGTTTTAAAATTCAAAGGACGGAAAGCAGGAAAAGAAAAGCAGAGAAAAAAATCTGTTATTGATTCAGTAGTGATTTTCACATTGTGCAGCTACAATATGAAGCTAGCTACGTTTAGATATTTAACCTCAAAGACAGTTCTGTTGTATATTTGTGCTGTGAGGCTTAGAACTGTACTTGCACTGTGTGTCTAGTTTCCCCAAAGTCTCCAGTCTTAGCTTTGCCTGTGATGTTGTTATATTTTTCTGATGTAATCTGGGTTATATTTTTATATCATTTATCTTTACCAAGAACGAGGTTGACAGGTTTAGGTTGGCAGGGGAGAGAGCAAAGACTGGGAAGGGCTCACCAAGGTAGGAAAACAGTTCATATGCCTTCAGGGAAATAATTCTGCTTTTTTCTCTAGGCAGGTGAACAGGGCACACAAATTATTTCCTGTACAGCAGGAGGCCTATTTTGTCTATTTTTGTGAACCTTTTACAGAGATTCTTCTTTATTGCCATTCCATTGTAGAGTTATCTTTCCAGTGGGGGATGTTGCTGGCATTGCCCCATATCTCAAACAAAAAGCTATGTATTGTCACAGGAGCATTTACCCAAGTGGCATGGATTTTTAAGCAGGAGAAAACCAGATTTGTCTAATCAAGGTAATCATACAATCTATAGTGCTCCAAAGTATGAGTTATCAGATTTATTTAAGGTGCATCACTAACACCAACTTATAATTCTTTCTCCTGGATTGTCAGCCAGTGAGAGATGCAAGCTGTTGAACAAAAAAAAAGATAAACTACAGCATTTGCTGATTTCTCCATATGAGTTAAAATAAATTATCTGCCAAACTATAACCCTGACAGGTTTTTGTATTTGAGGATGTTTCCCTTGTGTACCTGCCAGGATTCCTATTGCATGCAAGTGTAGTCAGCATTATAACAGCTGATGAAAAGATGAATGTGTGATGAGGTCTCCTTTTTTGGCCTTTCTTCTTTATATAGTGTCCTAAGAAACAGAGCACAGTTTAGAAAAGTGATTATTAAATTAAGCAAATATCAAGGTCTACTGGAGAAGATTTTAGGGCAGTGAGTATAGCTCTGAGGTTGCAAGAGCTTAACTGGGATTTAGTAAGGAAAGACTACCTTATTTTCCTTAATAAGGAAAGAAAATCACTGTGGTAAAATTCACACAGAGCATTTCCAAAGGTGGTGAAATCTCTTTTAGGAGAACATAAAATATTTCCAACTTCAAAAGGCAGGGATTAAAAAAATTGTCTGTTGCATTGCCTTACATGCGTGTGCTATTTAAATAAAGCATTTATGAACTTGCTGGTCTGGAATCTGATTTTTTCAACACTGTCAGCCAATAAATAGTAATTTTCTAACACCTTGTGGCTGTTTAAACAGTGGCTTAAGGAAGCATGAGCTTAAGAGTGACCGACATTAGACCTACTGTAAGTCATTATTCCAGGAAGGATTTGACATGACAGTCAACAGGAAAAGAATTATGATCAATGTCAAAGACATTCATTTTTCCTTTTAACAGAGAATACCTCATTTTTGGCTGGCTCTGCTTCCTTTTTATTTTTCATTCCCTGTTGGGGCTACAGTATTCAGCTGGGAATTTGAGTGTCTGGGAAAAGTGCTTTCTGGGAAACCACAAATTTTTGATTTATTTCTTATATTCCCAAAGCAACAACTATTTTGGAAATCCAGATGATTTGTGTGACAGGTTAGTGATTTAAGTTCATGGTGTTACTAGATAATAAGCTGTAAAGTTCAACTGTGCTTCTTGGTAAACCTGTTGGTTTGCATGTTATTGAATCTACTGCCACACAGTTCAGTACTATCTTCAATAACTTCAAAGACTTTTTAGATGGATGGAGAAATAATGGGAATTGTTCAGAAGGCAAATTTGGTGCTTTGACTGCTTTTTAAAGCTTACATTTCTTGTTAATTCTACCTTTGGATGTTATTCAAAATTACTGTAATAGTCACACTACTACTATATAAAGTGGTTTTATTACCTCCGTACTGTGTGAAGAGTTGCAATAAGCTTGAAAAGAAGCAATAGTTGTTGAACATATCTGATCATAGACTAGAAGTGTAACAAATGTCATTTATTCTAATGTAGGGAACCTCTTCCTCAGCAGTAAATGCAGTGTTTCCATTCATGGATAAGACAAAAATGGGTGCAGGTCATCACCTAAACAGCTGGTCTTTGTAAGAGGGCTGTAGGTTTGCTTGTAGCTTGAGCCGCTTACACTCCAGATGATCTGCATGTGAGCACATTTTCTGATCTGAGTTTTGCACGTGTTTTCCAAAGTTATGACTCCGATTATTAGTTATAAGTATTGTCTTCATTTTCTTGCAAGGAAGGAAATAGGGACTAAAGAAGTTGGAGTCTTAAGCAGATGTTGAAACAGAGCCCATTCTCTTTGGGAATTCCAGCTTTAAACATTATTTGTGAACTTCCTTGCCTGAGAGTAGGATTATCTCAGACTTTGCTGTTTTGTTACTGGTTTGTGTGTGTATAATCTTAATTATTTTGCTGTGTGATCTTAGTGTTCCCTTCATCAAGATGAGACTGTATCATTTGTCCTAGAGTTTCTGTGCAGTCTGCAGGGAGTTAAGCGTAACTTGTTGGGAATGTTAATGGAAGTTGTGCATAATTTGCCTGTGCATCACAGTGAAATTTACCCTTAGGCATTACTGAACCAGTGAAAATTCTATCAGGTGCCAGAGGACTGACGAAACCATCAGATTATCTTAATGACAGATTTACACTCTCCTCGTGTTCTGTACTCTTCAGATTTCGTGACTCTGATTTATGAAACTTTGCAAACCCAAGTCCTTCCGGCTGCACACTGACTTTGTGGTACTTCTTGTAGGAGTCAGGCTTTGCTGTGGTGAGAATGTGTGGTCAAAGTAGCTCATATACTGAAAATTGTAAGGTACTTTTTGTATTAATAGACTGCTAACCTCAATCCCAGAGGTGACTACATTTCAGCAGCAGAGTGCTTATATTGTTAATAAATACTGAAGCCTAGAAAAATAAAAACCTTAAATGAAACGTGGTAGTTCCTGTATCTGAAAGAGAGAAAAAAGAGTATTGCAAGAAGTAGATGAGTCCTGAATGTAAGATGTCCAATCTGTATGCTTTTGTTTCTCAATAGTTGCAACAATACATTAAGATCTAATAAATTAGAGAAATATTGTTGCTTTTGCTATTCAAAAGGCAAATGGTCATCACATAAACTCAGTCTCAAGTTGAATGGCAATTATTAGAAAAGTTTGACACTTAGCAGTACATAATTTTCCTGTTTAAAGTCCTGCAGAAATCTCAGTTATAGCCCAGTGCTATTCTATGCTTTCTTAACAAAAGCTGTTAGTGTGTTTAGAGTATTTTTTCCATAATGAAAAAAGCCAGTATCTGTGACAGATTACATTACTCCACACACCTGCATTTGCTCTGAACCTGCTAGCCTGATAAATTGATAAGTTGGTCACATGTTGTTTTAAAAAGGCAAAGAACGTAGTTCCTAATAAAAGAATGCTACATATTTCTTCTAAAAGGTTAAAAAGCATTTCTCAGGGCTCTTAAATTACCATATTCTGATACCAGGGGAAAATAAAACCTGGGCTTAGAGTCTTGTTTGTACTTAGGAGGCTTTCCGGACAGGAAGGCAATCTTGATGCAATTCAGTAAGCCACAATACCAGTGGGGCATTACAGGTGAAAAAATTGCAGCTGTACCCCTTACCACAATGTATTACAACTGTACAGTGGAATATTTCCTGTACAGAAATAGGGCTTGGTTAACTTTGTTTCCCAAGAGTAGATCACATTAAAATGTTATAAAATCATGATTTCCTGCATTTGAATACTTGTGGTTTCTCAACTGGTTCCAATATTACAAAAGGTTTTTTATAGCTTCTATTAGTTGAAGATGTATAGAAGCTTTTTTCCAAAGTCAGCTAAAAGAAAGTTATGTATTTTTAAAGAACAGTTTTTCTCAGAAGACAAGAGTTTTCTTTCACATCTCTTTACTATAACTCTACTTGATATTTATTTTATAAACTGCAGAACAGATGTAAATTTAAATAAAATGAAATAAATGTACTTACAGGACTACCTACTAGTATATGTTAAGTGGAGTTGAAAGAGCCATGGTATATGTTATTACTCAGATAGCAAAATAGTAATTTCATTATTCAGCCAAAGACCTCACTATGGTTAGAGGGAAAATTTAAATTAAGTACATATTGCATATTAAATTTTAAAGTGAGTATTTTTAATTTAAATGTCCTACCTTTAGAACCAAATATATTTTTTAAAAAATTCAAAGAGAATTAAAACAATTTTGTGAAGCATTTATATGGCATAATTTTGAAAAACATCGCCAGCTGGGGCGTCTGATTATTCCACAGTGCTAAAAATTGAGACTCTACCGTAGTGGAATAACTTTCACTGCCTGAAATATACAGGTGTGTAACACTTCAAACTTCTGTCAAAGTACAGAAAATCATAGTGAAAATACAAAGGAGATTGAGGTGAGTAGGGCAGCAAATACTTTGTACAACTAAATGATTTTAATCCAAGTACTACTGCTAATCCTAACACTGCTAACACAAGGCTATATTTTTACCTCACTGTAAGCCGTCACTTTTTTTTCAGTGGTTTGGGTGTTTGGTTTTTTCCTTCATGAAATGGGGATATTGGTGGTCTGTAGCTGTGCCAGGAGCATCTGTTTTCCACACAGATATGATACCATCTTAGCTCTGAGGAAGGTTAAAAAAGAATTTTCTAGCAGTGGTTTGTAGCATGATTTCACAGTGTCAATCACACAAGATAAACAGGAATGTGGATGTTGAAGTATCCTACATTTGTCCCAAAAGTATGTGTTCCACTGGTCATATTGAATTGTGTGTGTTGTGTGAAAAGGCATATTACAAAGTTCTATTCTGTTTAATATTATTTTTCTTTTGGGCATATTTTCTACATATTATATTTTTCTGCAAAATTCTTTTGCTAGTTTTATATAAATAATACTTCAAAATCAAATTTAAAAGTAATGTTCCTGGTAGTTATTGCCAAGCCTTTTTCCCTTATAAAAGTTTGGATAAAACTTTTTATTTCCTGCTACTGCAGCTTCTGTTCACCTAATAAGAGAATTGTATTTTTAAGACAGTTGGCCCTAAACCAGTAAAATAGCTTAATAAAAGAACAGCTTTATTACAGAGCCATCAGTTTTTCATGCTTAGGAAGCTGAAGTCAAAATCTCAGAATGGGTTGGTGTCTGACTCAGAGTGCTTTTAGTTTTTGTTGTGTTCTGCCTCATTCACCGAGGTGGCCCTGCATGGAGAAGATAAAACACACACAAGCTTCCTGTCCTCTGTGTGCATTTTTTTGAACAGTAGTTGTTTCTGGACCAAGAATAGCTTAATTTCCAAGAGGAAGCGCCCACGATCTGGGGGACTGAGATTCAAGAAATGAATATATCTTCTGTAAAAGCTTCTTTCCTAACAAATCCATCAATCAAAAGAAACTGAAAGAAACATTAGGCACATCCTGTAACCCAGCTGTTAATATCTTTCTTTCTCAACTGGACAAGACCTATTTTGCAACCTAAGAAATTTGCATGTGTGTAGTTTAAAAGTTCATTTTTTTATACTGAGTTTTAAAATCATGTGCTTCAGTATTTAAGGCATAATACTTTTTGTACAGCCTTCATTCAACAGCTTCAAAGAAGTAGGCTGGTGGCAGTACCTTTTTCCTAGAGGCAAAAAAGATGTCTGTGGAAAAGATGGGATTAGTTAAGGAATGGAAATGTTTTAATTATTTCTCTCCTAGTTGGAAATTATGTCTATGTCTGAGACCAATTAGCATTCTGACAAAATGTATATTGAATAATATAATAGATACAATCATTAATGGTAACATGACATTGTATAAGTGCACTGGTGTTGGCTCTCTGCTCAGCTATATTTCAATATTGAATTGTACCTGCAGACAGGTAAGTGCTGTGCACCCAGCACTTTTCAACTCCAAATTACCCAAGTAGTCAAAAGCTGGGAGGATAACATCAGCTCTCCGGAAAATATAGAAACATGTTGTGATCTTGAAATTCTTTAAAAGCACTTAAAGGTCAATACTCATTTCTCTAACAATTCTTAGTATTACACATAACCACAAGTGGGAATAAGGAGTATCCATCTGTAAAACACAGTTGAAATTAAGAACAGAGCATTAACAGACTGTGTAACATTTCTTGACCCCTTAGTTTCCAAGTAGGGATTAAATTATTCTGGTACAGATAATGTGTGACACAATGTATGATGAATAAGAAAAAACACAGTCTATCACATGTAATGCTTTAGTGGGAGGATTTCATGTTGGTTACTAATGTAATACTGTCTTGCTGATAGGTTAACAAGTGTGAAGGAAATTAGTTGAAGGATGCAGGGTTTTATGAGGATTTTCAGATTTCTCGTAGTTTGACTTTTTTTTTGAGATGTGTATGTTGGAGGTTTCAGCTCTGCTCAAATCAGAGATGTTTCTCATGTGTGTTAGTGTAATATACATAAAAATTTTTGTCTTAAAATAGAGTGAAATGAGATTCAGAGAAAACAATAATCTGTTCTCTTCTAATTAAAAAGATTTTTGCTACGAGGCAGCTGTCTCCAAACAGTTTGTATCCTGTACATGCAGGGGTCACAACTGGAATTGTCACCTGGAGACAACTGCTTTCCTTCCAGTCAGAATTTGCCAGTACACCATTTTCCTTCTTCTTTCAAACACTGCCATGCAATTTTCAGATCTCCAATGTCTGTAGTTTACAGCAGTAAAGAGAAAAAGGAGCAGCTTTCAATTTCCCTGCTTAGAGTTTAGGTTGTTTCATACAGCTTTTCATTTCTGCTTCTAAAATCTGTTGTTAATGCTGCTGAAAAATAAAGCATTTATCTGTGGCTTTGCTCCCTGTTGCCATAATCATCCTTTTAAATAACTGTGTGTGCCATAGTGTGTGGTTTTCTAGCAAAAAAAGAGCTTGGAGATTCTTGAGCTCACAGTTAAATAATACTTTTATGCACACTTAAGTGACAGGTGCATACAATCGTTGCAATTAAAACTGTCTTTGAGAGCTATGGAAGAAGACAAAGAGCTTCAGCAAAGTGTCTGCTGGAGAGCCAAGCTTGTTGTTTAGCAAAAAAGTTAAATATGCTTTGTTTATGTTTGCTTTTATAGAGGCAGCCCTAGAGATCACATTTTCTAAGAGGTAACAATTATTTGAATTATAGCTTAGATTTTATTCAAATATTTTAAGGTAAAAGCACCATACTTAATTCGACATGTGGAGAATTTTTGTTGCAAATAGTTCACTTATTCCCGCTGCTAATGACTCAGTTCTGGCGTTATAATCCCTTTCCAAGCTTTCACAACTATTGTTTTTGGCAGCTGATATTGCCCAGAGCTACCATCTTTCCCTAAACTTAACCAGATTAGGCATTAGTAATAAACCCCCTAGAACAAATAAAGCTAGATATGTAGAAATCAAAGATTCTAAGTCAGCTAAGTCTTTTGCAAGCTTCAAACTAGAAAGCTTACAGTTTGTATAGTTCCAAAGAATGAGCTGTATTTTGTGCAGGCAATCACATAATGTGTGTCCTTGATTTCTTATCTCTAATGTGCAGATGACACTTTGTACCATATTGTCTCTTACTCTGGTAGATTTCTTGACAAATTACAACATAGTTAGAAAAAACTGTAAACAAAAATAAAGAGGAATAATCTTTTCTACTTGCTGGCCTGTCTGCTTTAACTGTTCAGTGATGTTTTTCCTGGCTACTCGTACTGCTGAGTTCAGCAATCACTCCTGCACCTTTCCAGATTTTTCATAACTCACTTTATAGGTTGTCATGAGGTTTACAGAATCACGGAATGGGTAAGGCTGGAAGGGTCCACAGTGGATCCTCTGGTCCAACCTCCCTGCTCAAGCAGGGTCCTCCCAGAGCACATGGCCCAGGATTGCACCCCAGTGGTTCTTGAGTATGTCCAGTGAGGGGGACTCTACAATCACTCTGAGTCACTCACACAATAAAGAGGTTGTTCCTCATTCTCAGATGAAACTTCCACTGTGTTAGTTTATACCACAGACCACAGCCTTAAGAGGAGTTATGAAGTTATTACTTCTTTATGGCATAATAATTGTTTTCATCATTTTACTTTGCCATCTTTTCCTCAAGAGGAGTTGCATTAGATCTACCACCTACAGAGTGGGTGGAAATACTGATGTGCCTTCTCTCTCTTTTTTTTTTTTTTTTTTTTAAACAGGATATGTAAAATCCAGTTTCGGTTCTTTCAAGTTTTGCTCTGCCTTTATTTTTAATCTTTATTTTCAATCTCTCTATATTATTTTCCTCTATCCTTACTGATAGTTTTATGATTTTTTGTATTGTAGTGTATTGTATTTCTTATGGAAGAAATTCTCTTAATGTACTCTTTAACTTGTTCTTCCAGCTCATTAATCTTCGTGGGAATAGAATTCATCACCTTGCTTAGCCTCCTTTAAAATGTCCATTTATTCTAATCCAATTTTATGAGATTCTTATTAGGGAGATTTGCATACTTTAAAAGAGTTTTGTTTTGAGATGTAATCTAAGATAAACATGCTAAATATGATAGCTTTGTGAGTCTTCTGTTGCACACATGTTACTCAATAACACTGATAAGAAAAGGTAATTCAGATGTTGATAGACATTAGGAAGCACAAGACCAAACTAAGTATTCAAATATATTTAATAGGGTTCCTAAAAGAATGTCAAGGTATTTTAAGGACTGAGATTTAAAAGTGTGCAGAAATAAATACTGCTGTATGTAAACTATATATGCAGCCATGAAAGGATGTAGCCTTCTGTCAGAAATTAAACAGATCCTTTTGTACTTATGTAATTCCAAGACTTGATACTATAGGAAATATGCCAAGTATTGCAATCTTTAAATAAACTCAAATGTTTTATCAATAGTGGAGATTGTGAAGGTTTAAAAAAAGAGGCACAATGTAGTATAAAAGATAGTAGATGATGGAAGCTTCTCTTTATGTGTTCTTAGTTAACATAGGGGAGTTCTTTAGATATATCCATAATTGAAGGATAGGAACATTGCTGTGGTAGTGCAGCAGTCTTGAGTGTTTGTCCACAGGCAATAAACATCCAAATAATTTAACATTGAGAAGTTCTGAAAAAAATCTAAAACTCTAGTGGCACTGAGAGCAAAAAGAATCACTTTAGTGTGACTTTGAAATATGGCCACAGATATAATGTGGTATTTCTAATTGCTGCTGTTGTGCACAGCACTGTTGTAGAGTTAGCAACAGAGAACCAAGAAAGATGTTTTCTGGGTCGTCAAGCCCAGCCTCCTCCCATTGGAGCAATGCTTGTTATTTTCTCCATCTAATTAACAAATCAAAAGCAGCTCTCATGAGCACCAAGGCTGTCCTTGCACATCCCCATCTTTTTCTGTACCATTTCTAACGTTACACTTTATTCATAGGGCAACTCAGTTTTGACACAAAATTTCTATAGCCTGTTCTTCTATTAATTGTTTCTCTCTGGAGGTGTCTGGGTGGATGAATTATGTTCCTATCATTTAATTTCATTTAGTCCTCAACTCTCCACAGCAAGAGTTAATAGAGTTTAAAGATGAAGAATTGGAAACACGGCATACTCCTGATGAGTCTCCACTGAAGTCTTATAGAAATGAATTAATATTTGCCCCTCACTTTTGGAAATATCTCACCTGATGTCTCTCAAGATGGTATTTGCTTTTTCCAGGCGTCATCATACTGCCTCACAATTTCCAACTGACATTTGCAGATCTCACCCTTTCCAATTGAATATGTAGCTTGTAAACAAATGTGTTGTTAGCTTTACACATATGACATGTGGTTTTGATGTCAAATCAATCCCTTTTTCTCACACTCTAGTCTTCAAAATTAAATCAGCTCTCCTGATTGATACTGCTGTGGTACTCTGTGTTATATACATTACTGGCATCAGAGGTTTACTGACAGTTACCAGATTTTTTTTTTGTCCTATATCTTAAACTAAAAAAATTTTAGTAACTGTGGTTGCTTTTTTCAGTCTTCACATATCATTGTGACTTGACAGATGTAGTAAAAATCCACCTTTCAGGCTCTGCAGTTCCACATGTTAATTCCTCCAGAATTCTTTGGTGATTATTTATGTTCCTCTGCCCTCCCCAGCTTGAACCATTGAGCTCCCTGAATTTTCCTTCTTAACCTTCATTCCTGTTAATTAATCAGCTTGCTGTCACCTCCATCTGCATTATAATCCTTACTGAATAACAAGAATATTTACAAAACTTTTTCTAAATTTACTTGCACATACTTACTTTTTTTCCTGGTTATTTATGTATGCAGTCTAGGCACAGGTACACAGGGATAAAACAGCTAATAGGACATACATATGCAATTTTTTCTTACTATTTGCTTTATGTCAGCTTGACTTTTAGAAATTCACCTAAATATGGCAGTGTAAAACTGCTATAACTGTGGATTTTTGTACCTTAATCCTAAAATCTTCATCACTGAATGAGTTTGCATTTGTTTCAAATTCATATTCCCATTTCTTGCTCTTACCAAAAAGAAAAAAAAAAAAGAAGAAAAAGACACCTAGGATACAACCCTTTAAGATCTATACTTTTATTAAAATTGCTTTTCTATTGCCTATAAAAATGTCTGTATTAACATTCTCTCTAGTTCAGTGATACATCTAGAAATAATACAAGTGGATTATTTACAGACTTAAATTTAGGGATGTAATTAAACAGAAGCTACTATGTATTTATTTGGTTTCATTTGCATTTATTTGTCTAAATACTCCTTGAAAGAAAAGGTCATGTGCTTACAAGTACTTCATTGTTTCACTCAGGATTTTTAGCAGTGTTTTGGCCCACCACAAAGTGTTGTGTTGTCTATTACAATTACTTCTCTGCATCATTGATTATTTTAATAAACTTATATTTTGTTATGTAATAAAAATAAAACAGTGACTTCAAGAAAAGAAAAACAATGGTGACTAGAATGTCTTTGATACCATGATGTGTAGACATCTGATGGATTTTTTTGGCTGCATAATACAAATTCTAGTTAGATTAATTGTCTTTGTTATTCATAGTTTGCTGTGGAATAAGAAGCTATTTTTGTACAGAGGAAGAGAAAGTTGAAAGTATTAGTCTGCAATGATGTTCTGAAAACATTTTCATTGAAGTCAAGACAGCACAAGATCTCAGTAATGGTTACAGTTATGATTTTTTATATGACCACTTACTTTTATTTAATTAGTTTTACACTTTTAGTGTGTAGATGAAAATACATTATATTTGCAGTCAAGCATAAAGTAATTAAGCCTTTTCCCTTTTATCACAGGTTCCTTGCAGCTTGGAATACTGGGATGAGCTTCAGAAATCATTTATTGCATTCCGGGAATTCAGTCTCTCAGAAAGCAAAGTCTGTGAACTCCAGCTGCCCAGCATCAGCCTTGTGAACGATCAGAGAGAGCTCATAGCCTCTGACCTGTGGAGGATTGTCCTCAACAGCAGCCAGAATGTGGCTGATGACCAGAGGTAATTTTAAAGGAGGGAAAAGACATTTAATGCTACACTCCTGAAAAAACTGTTTCAAGAGACTTAAAAATTAAGATGCTGTTTTCATATGCAATAAGAGTAGTTAGTTCTGCGTGAGCTTCAGACTGTGGTTCACCTTCACACAAGGGCATGGAGTGTGCACAAAAAGAGCTTTCCTTTGGGTTCATAGGCAGCCTGGCAGCATCGTAACCATCCATTTTATGAATACAAGGCTTACTGAAAAGTGGAGACAAACAGGTCCTGAAACTTGTTAGCTGCACGAGGCAGTAAAATCAGCTAATTAACAAAAGAAGGCTTAAATGCAATCCATTCTATACTGTAGTAGTAAATATTCTTCTTCTGTTCAGTACTTACACATCACCTTGATTCTCTCCTCAGTGCAAGTCAATGACTATTTTAAATATATTGAACAAAATTTTATTGTTTCAATAATATTGCATTATTATTCACTCAGATTGCTTACTATGCTAACAGTAAAAAACAATTAATCAGTGTTTTGAAACACTGGAGATCCATCTTTCATTATGTTTACAGCTAGAAACAGTGTGCAGTGACAGGTATTCACTCTGTTTTGCATTCATTCAGTTTTGGTTAATATGTAAAGTAAAAGAAATGAGTACAAGTTCCATCCAGAAACAACAGTGGAATTGCTTTCAAAGACCTGCTTAACATTTATATTTAGAGCAGAAAACCCAAAATTACTCTCTTGCATCAATGATGTTTGCTGATTCTTACTGCTTGTTTATGAACCTAAGCTTCAGTATGTGTATGTAGCATCCACATATGTGTTGAACGGAGCTACAGAATTCAGAGAAATCAGGGAACATGAGCATGGCCAACAAAATCAATGAAGAAAATTAAACATCTGGTTTCCATTAATAGTATCAGGTTGAAAATGATTTCTTGATGTTAATTGTGAAAGAATGCATTTTCATCATTGAGAAGTTAAGTGTTTTAGACAAGGTTAATTCCTCTGAATGTGGGACCCTGGCAGAATTGCCTTCCTGGTCAGCTTAACACCACAGAAATGTGAACTCGGTGGGAACTGGAAATGATGTAGTGAAATTTAGTAGATTTTTTTTCATCAAGGCATTTAGCACTGTAGTCATGTGTATTGTTTTCTGCTCAAATAGGGTTTATCACTATATGCAGTGTTTCATTCAGGGAGCTCTGATAAGCTAATGAGCTATAATTGTTCAGAAACAACAGGAATTAAACTGAAGCATTTGCAGTCCACTGTAGAAGGATAGCAGGAGAGGAAAGAAGGCAGCAAAAAAATATTCACCACACTACTGAAGCCTTTGAAGGTAAATAAACAGAAGAGAAAGAGGAAAGTCAAAGGAAAGTGCCTTGAACTGACACCTACCTGTCCAGAGGCTTCACAGTCACTAGTCCTGATACTTCTGTTGGCCTGGGAAATTCAATAATGGCTTTAAGAAGTATGGTTTATTCCACAATCCACTAACAGTAGACTGGAAATTTAAAGATTTGTATAGGTCGAGGTGAACTCCCAAAGCCAGAAACCTGTGGGGTATACAAGGAAACCCTCTGATTTCAATCAGAGGAAAGAAAAAGTTATATTCCCTGCTTCAGCAGTGTTTTTAGTTTGGAGGCATGGGTTTGCTTTTATGAGACCACACCTGGAGTACTGTGTCCAGTTCTTGGGGCCCCAAACTTAAGAAGGACATGGACTTGCTAGAGTGATTCCAGAGAAGAGCTACAAAGATGATCAGAGGGCTGGAGCACCTCTCCTGTGAAGATGGGCTGAGAGACTTGGTTTTTTTCAGTCTGAGGTAAAGATGGCTCTGAGGAGACCTTAGAGCAGCCTTCGAGAGCCTGAAGAAAGCTGGAGACTTTCTGCTAGGACATGTGGTGATAAAGGGGGATGTGTTTAAGCTGAAAGACAGCAGGTTTAGATTAGATATTAGGAAGTTCTTCACTGTGAGGGTGGTGAGGCACTGGAATAGGTTGTCCAAAGAAGCTGTGGAAGTCCCACCCCTGGAAGTGTTCAAGGCCAGGCTGGGTGGGACTTTGACCAACCCGATCTAGTTTAAGTTATATTCCAACACCTTGGCAGGGGTGTTGGAATTATGATCTTTAAGGTTCGTTCCAACCCAACCTATTCTGTGGTTCTATGATAGAAATTCAAACTGATCTAACTTCAAACAAAGCTTTTGTAAGGATGACTGCAGAAAGGACTGGTGTGGAGGAAGTAGTGCTGACCAGTCGGCAGCGATCCTTCTCAGAAAAACTTCATGGGTCAAAACAAGAGCAGCTGTTCCTCAGATATGAGGCTTTGATCTACAGTGTTTGAGGCACAGTGGCTTTTTCTTGGAGACAGAACAAGCATGCCAGTCATATGTCACTGACCTGAAGATTTAGAGACAGTGCACCAGCACTGAAATGTGTATGGTTACAGCTACAGAACAAATTGAAGGTAGTGGTTAAGCCCTAAGGGATCATGTTTTGTTAAAGGGAAGCCTTGTGTAGGAGGTGGTGACAGAAACTGTGGACCTGCAGAGATGGAGAACCTTTCTAGATATGTAGTGGCTTATAGGAAGTCCATATTGGCAGTAACTTTGCTGAAACTTTGGCTTCATCAAACATACTGCTACTGGTATGGATAATTTCTTGCCACCAAGCACTCTGAAATGTGTTCTCGATTCTACTTAATCAAGAAATGCCAAACTTTCTTGGTTTTGAGAGAGAGACAGTGCCCATGTTGTGGTAAATTTCAAAGTCTTGTTACTAAAGCAAGCATTTAACACGGAATTTGGAAGATTTGTGGGAAGAGCTTTAAAGCTTAATGCTAGTGCTGAGTGTTAAACCGGGGAATTCTAACACTGAGGGATCTGTGAGAGCAAGAAGCAAAGGCTGTATAAAAGTTGAACCTCAGTTTTCCTTTAGACTCATGATGATTTGACATAATCACATGCTGTAACTGTATGATTGATTAGCGATTATAATACACTATTAATTGTAAAGTATAAAAATGCTTAGTCTTGTTGAAGTTTATCTTCTTAGTTTGATGTTATATTTTGGGTCAGACTCTAACCCTTGCCATATGCATGCAGCTGCTGCTCAACCATAATACTTTTCCTTAAAATTCTGCAGGGTTGGGGGGTTTTTTGGGTTGTCTTTTTTTTTTTTTGTGGTAACCTCTGATATGCTAATTATTAATAGCAGAGAGCTGATCGCTTGTGGTTTTAGTGCTTTATTACTAATTCCTAACATCGGTTGTAAGGTATGAAATTTAAGTGTCTCATGTGATATGAAAACAACAAGGTTTGTGAGATGATTCAGCTGATATGATGAGCAGTAGCTGTTGGGGTGAAATCTATCAACCAGTAATAAATATGGGAATATGCAAAGATGTCATGATTCAAATCCTGTGGTATGCAAGTGCTTCTGAGATCTATGAGGAACTAACTGGAAGTATAGAAATCAAGGAGCTGTCTGGTGAAGGGCATAATAAATACATGTATGTTGTTTATTTTTGAGAATTTTCTATCCCATTCATTATTTCTATGTATGTATAAGGTTTGCATGAACATTTATGAAAGTTTATTCAATGAATGGACAGATTTGAACTCCTAAGTGAAATAATTTAGCATCTCTTTGGGGATGTAGTACAGTGTTTATGAAAGAAATCATACCTGGCATAAATGACTGTTTATGGAAGATCTTGAAACAGGATTACAAGGAAATTATCACAGTATAAATTATTTTTATATGTTGCATTTGTCTGTTGCAGGACTAACAAATCATAATTGTAATTACTTTTTAAGCTCTGTTTGGTTTATGAGACACTAAAGCCCCTTTCTGGTTTGGTTGGGAATGATTTATAATTTTTTGTTTAAATGGGTTACATTACAAGATGTTTTATATATTTGTGCATCTTCTGTGGAATTTAAACAGTATTTTTATAATTACTGGCATACTAATGTAAAATAGTAATTGAAAGTGCCTTAAGATACAAACCATGAAACAAGTACAAAAACTTTTAAATAAGCCTTAAATTACTACTTTTAAAAAATTCAAGTGAAGAATCATGTTCATGTTTCTTGCTAATTGTTTCAGCTTTTATTCAAAGTAAATGATGTACCGGATTTTGACTTCTAACAATTTGGGTTCAGACCAGCATTTGAGTCATAAATTAAAGGAGTTAAGTGGTCTCTTTCTTCTTCCCAGTGGATATTTTCCCATGTTGTATTTTCATCACAAATGGCAGTTTTGGTTTAAATATTCCCCTCTTAAAATAACAAAAATAATGCAGGTCACTGCTAAGTCATTGTTCTCGGTTGCCGTATATTTAACTTGCACTGCTTTGCATGATGTGAAATATCATCATTTATATGACTTCAAATATAGGTATTTTCCATTTTAAATATTCTGGTATTTCCCAGCACTTAAAGAAAAGAGAAAGAAAAAAATAAATTTAAAAGGAAGCAAAAAAACTCTGGTATTAAAGTCAGTTCAGTTTTATTTTGAATTTCCTCTGATTTTGCCACATCCATCCTGCAACATGTTGTACCAAACAAAAGCAGTAGAATTTGGTTCTTCCTCTTCTTTCGCAGCTGAAAAATTGTGGGCAGTCCACACTGCATTTTGTAGCTCCAAGGTAGCCAAGCAATGTGGGGGTGTTTTTGTATTGTATGCCCTTGATGAACAAATTTGGATTTCACAATCGCATCTACTTCTGATATTAATGCTCCTACTGTTGTTCACCAAGACTTAATAGAAATTTTCCTATATTTTCAGTTATCACTGCTTTATTTGCTGTTTAAGCACAGCATGTGGTAAAGGTCTGTGGTTTTTATTTCTGTGCTCTCTGCAAGGTCAAAGAAGAGTGTGGCAGTGCTACAGGTCTGATGAAATTCTACCTAAGCAAAAAGTTTAAATGGGATTTAATTTAAAGTCACAGGGTCATGGTAGTGACTAGAGTTCCTCTTTAAAAACTGTTCATTTGTATTACGAGTTTTTGTTACAGTTGGGTTTTTTAAAGGAAATACTACATTCGTTTCATTGCTGCTTTTGTACTGTAGCTGGTTTATACTGTCACTGTATTCTTATTTTCATTACATGGGGGCTGTAATTCTGGATATGATTTCTGGTTGTGTGAAAACCAAATGAACCCCCTCACAGATAAAACAAGTATTCAAAAAAAGTCTGAGCAAACAGTGATGAAAGATCCTTGTTGCGTTTCTTGTCAGATGGTTCCTAGAAAGCTGTTTCCTCTCTGTAGAGACTTTACCTTCTAAACTGCGGTTTGGGAGGCACTGTCCTGCTCCTCTCAGTGCAGCACTGACAGCGCTTGTCCCTCCCAGGCAGAAGAGAGGATGCAAGGCCAGTTCTTTCCCATGGAGCAACATTGTCCCATCCCCATTTGCTGTTTTTCTCTGTTTTTCAGCATGTGGTTGGACTCTGAATATTGCAGGGAATTGTTTCAGTGGTGGGCCTTTTTGGTTTCTAAGATGACTCCATCAGGAAACAAAAAGCAGCTTTGAATCTTTTTGTTCCCAGCATTTTAACTTGCAGAGTATTACCTCTGTGTGGTCAGTTGCTTGTGGAGCAGAAAAATTGGAGAAAAATATGGCTAAACGCTTTACATTATCTCCCTGGTATGAAACTCCTGCCACACTTCCTTCTGCATCAAGCATGTCCTGTTGCTCTGTCATCATGGTGTTTATGAGTGAGAAATTAGAAAAATTCCACCACAGTAAAATGCTCAATGAATAAAAAGCACATGTATAAAATTTGACTAAATAAGTAATTGGAAGGGTTTTTTTGGTTTTTATTCTATGAAAATATGCATCTCCAAAACATACCAGAAGAAATAAAAATGCTTAGTCACTGATAGATGAGTCAAGAAATAGATTTCTGAGGAACAGAAATAGATATTTTAAGAATAAACATCAAATATAAGAAATAAATATCAGAAATAAATGTCTTTCCTCTTCACTGCAATCAGCATTGCAGCTGTTGATGCTATTTAAGTGTTAATTCAGACTATCAAAGTGCAATTAGTTTTTTTTAAAAAATTCTTCATCATTTTTTTGCGCTAATCTACCCTTTTTCTGTTTTCATTTCATATGTTCCTGAATTTCTGTTTCTAATCAAAATGCAATGAGCAAACAATCTTAAAATATTAATAGGTACTATGAGAGAACTAACTAGTTTCACAGATTCAAAAGTTGTCTAAATCAGCATATGAATTTTTGTCCTTTTGGATTTACTTCCTTGCTTTGTTCCAGCAATCTAAGAAATATCCATGGTAGAGCAAAGTAAAGCATACCATTTCTCTGACTGTGGTCCAGTCCCACAGATATTTTATCATGTGCACACAAAGAATAATTTTATTTCCAAAGATGCCAGTTCTCAAAAGGCCTACAACACTGGTTTTGAAAGGTAAACAAGCAATTTAAACACGTAAAGAAGCACAGGAAAGTAGCTAAAATTCTAATTAAGTCATTTATGTTTCATACTCTAGTGACCTAATCCATTCTTAATACCTTGTCATGACTCTTTGATAATTAGCTAATCTTAGTTGGGTTTTACTGCTGCATAGTATTTTATGTCCATAAGTCTTAAGATAGAGCTGTATTTAAGCTCTGTAAATAAATACTATACTAGATAGTTACTGCAACCCAAAATAATACTGATAAATTTACCTATGCCTGGAATTCCCTGTATTTGCAGCTGAATATTTTGAGTATATTTGTGCATAATTTTGAAGTAAAACACATTGCATGTTGAAAAATGTGGTCCTAAATGCATAAAGTATGTTGCTTGGAAAGCCATTGTTCAAATTTAAACTTACATTTGAATTTAAAATATCTTTAAAATGCCAGAGGAAGTGTAGTTGTGGTGCTTGATAAAAACTAATTAATGACGTTCTGACAAAAATATTAACTTAACCTTTGTCCATCTTTCATTCAATTTAATTTTAAAAATAAAAACAGTATTTGACTGATATAGTCGTAATTCTCTTGAATGAAATCTAAACTTTTAAACTAAAACTCTTCAGAGCTGAACTTCAAAGGGGGTGCAAATAAGGAACTTTAAGGATAGTTTTGGCTTAAATTAGAAAGTTTATTTGTACTTCTCTGATGTCTTAGCAGCCTATAGAATTGTGATGTTGTGCTAGTTTCTCTCAAGAGACTGAAAGATAATGCTTGGAAATGCATGGTGTTAGGAGCACAGCTGTGAAAAAAAAATCAGTGGGATAACACTTTAAATGTATAGTTAATATATTGTAATAGATGCTAGAAAAGGGCTCCAGGCTGAGCTTATAACACTTGGAGATTCTTTTTGAATTCTGATTGTAGAATGAGATGGGCAAAGGAAGTAATGCTTACATAGGCTAGGGGTTCGTACATAGAAGTAGTTTGATGGTTGCAAATTGGTTTCCTTAAAATCAAGTGAGCAAAAGAATTATTCTCTTGGCCAGATAAACTTTCTGCTCATTCTTACAGCTTTAATAATGATAAAGTACTCTGTTTAGCTATTTCAGCAATTAAAGATACCTGGCATAATTTGGTTTTATTTCCTGCAAATAGGCTTTGGGTTTGTGGTTCAAATATTTGTAAATTTAAAGTGTAGTTTGATAAAGGCACGGAAGGATTGCAATCTCATCTGTTATGTTCTGCTATGGAAGAAGTGCAGACACTGACAGCAATTAAAATAAAACCATTATATTTTCTCAACAATTGTCTGTGTCAGAAAATGCATGTAGAACATCGTCAATTCCTCCTGTAAGGTGGTAAAATCCTGGAAGTGCTGAAGTACTACTTTGTTATCTTCCTTCTGCAGCTCAGAAAGTGAATCTGGCTCCCAAAGCGCGTGTGATCAGCTTGTGACCCCCACAGCATTAGCAGCTTGTACCAGGGTTGACTCCTGTTTTACTCCTTGGTTTGTGCCATCACTAAGTGTGTTGATCCAGTTTACTTGTTTGGAAGTCCACCTATGCCATCATCTTGATCAACTCGGCACAGGTATGTACTGCTTTATGTAGGATAATAAAAACATATAGTTCATTGATGCTGGTTAACCACTCCTTTGCCCTTTGTGGTCCCCATTTCCTCATTCAAAGAGGCATTCTTGAAATAAGCTATCACAGAGAGTCCCCACTAGCACAGGCTTCAGAGTGTGATGACTTGTGTGCGCTGAGCCAGTCCCCACGGCCAGCAGTGAGGCTGGATGAGCAGCCCCTTCCTGCCACCAGAATGGGTAACTGTAGAAGCTGTCTGTTTTTCATAGTCTGATTAGGGACAGCAGGTGCCACTTCACTTTTGAGCCATCTTGGTGAATGAATTTGATCTTTTACATTTTCCAGCATATTAACAGTACTATTAAAATACTTGAAGATTTTGCAACCCCCTTCATAAGAATTCCTTGGAAGAGCTCTGAGAACGGCAGATTTAAGTTATTTCAGTTATGATCACTTTTGGAGCTACATCTGGTTTTGTTCAGTGCTCTCTGTCATTGCATTAATGCCAAATGCATTCCAAGAGATCCTCAGATTATTGTCTGATTTTCAAATGCCAGGAATATTTTCTGTGGAAGATGGACAAACTTCTTGGATAATTTTGATAGGGCCAGCTTTCTTTGGGAGTTTTTGTGTTTCTGCAAGTATTATAATATATTCATCATCAAAGTATACTAAGACTGACATTCAATGACTAACAAATAATTTCTTCTCAATCAGCTACCTCTATTAGTACAAAATCTTCCTCACTATTACAGTCCAATTCCAGATGCTCAGTCTTTAAAATTACATATTCTGAAAAAGGCAAAAATCAGATTAAAATCAAACACAGCTGGTTTATTTCTCAACAATGACTGAATTTATGCTGTTTTTACTGTTGTTACAGCATCTCAAGGCCTTAAGTTTCGGGGCTCCTTTGTGCTATGTTATACACAAAGGGAGCACAAAACTTGTTGTATCCATTACACTTCTGTAGAATAACAGGGCTTGATACTGGATAGGGATGAGTGTTTTGGTTCCAAATCTGTAGAGCACTGGAGCATATGCTAATTTTAAGCATGTGAGTAGTTCCAGCAACATAAATAATAACATCAATGGAAATATTCACATGCTTAATACTGCACAAGGGGTGTACGTGCTTGCAGTGTCTGCTGCCTCAGTGCTCAGCACAGCTAAAACTTCAGCGAACACGATAAGATCTTTTTTGTGATACATTTCTCATGCTTTAGTGTCAGGATATTGTTTTTTTTTCATTTCTAGTATTATGGGGTAGTATGTCACATTTCCGTGGGTTTGTGATCTTGAACTGTCCGTAATTGCAGCAATGACAGCTTCCTGTGTGGAGCCTGTTGGCCTGCACAGTCACATGTCAGAGAATACTATATTGCTAATTTTATTGTGTTTGTAATGTGCTATGGGTGGAATATCATATACACCTACTACAGCAAAAATTCTCACAGAAATATGGTCTCTCCAAATAGGTGGCAATCTGAAGCATTGAGCAGTGTGCAGATAAAGGAGTTTCGCTGGCTGGTCCATTTAGCATGAAAAGATTTTGGTTTGCAGATACTTTTTGTCTGCAGCTGCTATTAATTACGATACTGTTTAATGTCTGACAAACAGTGTGAACAGAATTCATTTCAGATTTCAGAAATGCCAACTCTTTAATGAATTTACTTGTTTTCATCCTACGTACAAGCAGTAAAAACACAATTTACAAAAACATACAGAATGCAGCAATGATGATGTTCTAGTCTTGTTTGTTCTTCTACTTTTCAGCACCACCAAAGTTTCTGCAGCCATTTTTATCTGATAAGAACATGCCATCTGAACTAGAATACATGATAGTTTCCTTTGAAGAGCCTCATGTTTATCTTCGTCAGTGGAACGATGAGTCAGTGTTCCAGGAGATCCAGTTTTCAACTCGAGCTGACTGTAAACTTCTGGAGTGTCGAAATGTGACCATGCAGAGTGTTGTGAAACCTTTCAAAATCTGGGGGCAGATTGCTATTTCCAGCAGCACAGCAGGAAGGCTGTTGGACTGCATGATAATGGTTGACCCTATTTTCATCAGCTTTGGCCAATATGCACTTCATTCTCTAAATACAGCAATTCAAGCTTGGCAACAGGTATGCAAATAATGAAAAAATATATAGCTATTGTGATTAATTTAATAGCAAATTAAAGTATCAACTGCTTTCATTAAAAATATTCCAAGATGTAAAAGCTCTAACTTACACTGAAAGTGTTTTTTCCTAATAAACATTAATTCTGTGATAGCTGTGAAAATTAGGAAAAAAAATATGTAAAGCTAAATGTGGCCAGAACTGCCTGAGTTTCAATGAAACTACATGGATTTATATCAGAATAATCAAAGACCTGGTCTTGAAATGCAAAATATTCCATTGATTTATGAAAAGGTGAGTGCCACTTGATACATCAGCTCAGCTCAGTCTGAGCAACAGAGCATATTGTTTCCAGCTACTACTTCCATCCTTATTGAAGTTCAACACTAGTTTCACATTACATTCTGTGCAAGCAGCATTAATGGCTGAAGCCAGTCCCAGTATAAGAAACTTGCTTCTGCAATGACCCCTCAAAGGCCTGTAATTCCCTTACTCCACTATAGCCTTGAAATCAAATCATTCTCTTCATCTGCCTGAAGACCTATGTGGAGCCTGGGAATTAATTACCTATCATGGCACTACAATAACAAAGCCCCCAAAAAAGGATAAAACATCTGTTTTATATCAAAAAATTCTTTTTTAAGGGCATTCCATGGTTTTCTTGTTGCAAAAGGACATTCATAAAACAAGATCTAGTGTGATTTAAATCTTTACAGCTGGCTCAAATATCAATGTGAACAAAAATCTTTGTAGCTCCAATTTCTGTTTTTTGTCATATTTTGAACAATGCTTTTAATAAAAAACAAACATAGAAAGTATAAGAGTCCTTGGTAGGCTGTTTAAACCCAAAATATTTCTGACTTAGTACTAGTCCCTCATCTAAGACATGTGTGGCAACTACTGCAAAATGGCCTTCAGAAAGGTCAGTTTCCTCTTAGGATGGAGTAAAAAACAGATCTCTCAGACATAGCTATACATATAAATAAAATATGGTGCATAAATATTTAAATGTTTTAAACCACATCACAGTGTGAATGACTGACTGACTACTCTGTGCCTTGAAGGAATATTCTGAGTTGAAAAAAATTGAATTGTATATTTGATTAAGTAGAGCCATATGTCGCATAGTATATTGCTGACAGGTACATTCTATGAATAGTTGGTACTGATTTATACATGGATTTGGCAATGTTAACATGAGCCACAGGAGGATATACTTCTGTAATTGTTGCTGTAATTTTCTCGTTTCCTCTCATGTCAGGGGTACTTGCCACCATGTTCAGATGTGGTGGGTATCTAGCCCAGAGTATTTGAGATTAAAAACTTTCATCACTTTGAAATTAGGGAACAGTTAGCACGCAAGTGGGTTCAAAATGGCTTATTAAATTAATTGTTGCCAAGATGTTTTTTATGTGACTTTACCTCCAGTTTGAGGGGGTTGTCATGCACTGCATGAGGAGGGAATAAATTTCCCAGTAATAAGCATTGTTTGATTTTTGCTGTTCACACAAAATGCAAGATAAATGCTACAACTAGAAGCATGAATTTAATAACTGGGAAAGGCTATTTGAATTCTCCACATATTTTTTACTGGATTAAAATCTGCAGCAAGTGATGTTGGAGTCAATAGACAGACAGATGAAGCATGAAACAATTTGGCCATGCACCTTTAGGTCAGGAGTTCAGAATTAGCAGAAGCCTCTGTCAGTGTCTTTGTTTCCTAGATATGGACTGTGTTTTGGTGGTGGTGTTTTTTTCATTTTTTTTTTTCTTTTTTAATTAAGTATTGGTGAACGTTTTAAAAGTAGATTAAACCTAAAAAATACCAGGCTTTATACTTCTAAGTCACATGCTGAAAATCTGAGACGATTAGCACTTTTTAAAAACAACTTCCCCTTTTGACATATTTCACTGTCTAATCTGAAATTCCTATTTAACTACAAGCAGTAACTGGCTAATGCACATGTAAATGCAAAGCTACAGTAATGGGTTTAATAATTAAAGACCTGACCAAGGAGCTTCAACATTGTTATTAATTTAGTTTTATTATTTAATAATAACACACAGACTATCAAGTGAGGTAGAAAAGGCATGTGTTCTGTGAATATACATGTGGTGGAGAGTGTGTTGCTTTTTTTCCTTTATTTGGGCATTTAAGCCTTTATGAATTGTTTTAAAGCTTTCGTGCTTTGAGATATCTAGAGACAGAGGGTCAGCTGAGAAAGTAACTCCCCAGGTATGGTATGAAGTGTTATTCCTGGGAAAAAGCTTTTCCTTTGTGGTCTCGCATTGCAACTGTTTTCCTAAACTCCTCAGAAGTTAGAAAAGCTCCTATTTTAAACCTGTTTTAGACCACTAGAACTTCTTTTCCTCAAGGTCTGCACGGTGCTTAACCTTTCTGTTAGTAGTTGCATAAGTTTTCTTAATAAGCTGGGATCAGTCAAAATTATATCTGTGATCACAGTCATTTCCCCATCTTTCTACCATAAGCACAAAGAACAAAGGGAAAAGGTTTCTAGCTGATAATGTCAGGACATTGTTATGAGAGTGAAGTTTAAAGAATCCTAAAGAAAATGTTCTTTTCTCTTGGAGGGGTTTCAAGGGAGATAAGAAATTGCTAAAGACTTTCTGTCAGAAAAACATTACTAGGTGATAGAGTGTATGTGTGTGTGTGTGTGTATGAGAGAGAGAGAGAGAGAGAGAAAGCTTGCACTGGTCTTCAGTAGCTTGTGAAGCACAAAGAAAATAACTTTGTGCATATAAAGAAGCCTAGGCTTTTATGTTGTGGGTTTTTTCCAGATCCAGAAATCCTTTGAAATAGCTGTGAGCTAAGACACGAGCAGAAAGTCCTGAGACAGGAAAAGCCTGGTGACAAGTATTATGTGGGATGTTTTTCCCTCTCTCTGAATAGAATTCACAAAATATTTGAAAGACCAATAAAGGAGAGACAGTTTCCAGGCCTCTCTGAGAGAAAAGAACAGCTGAAAAATGATCTAAAGAGGGACAGAAAATTGTCCCCCAGGAACTGACCCTAATCTGTATCTGGTTCAGACTGTTAATCTTTTGCTGATTCTTTTGATTTGCTGTTTTAATTTAGAGAGGGATTTTTTTTTCCTAATCCACACTTAGGTGTTTTCAGTTCTTGGGGTCATCATTCAGCCCTTCAGCATCATTGCCACACAAATGTCCAGTTCTATTTTGTTTTATTATGCATGGTTTTTCTAGACATTGTTTTATCAGTCAAGATTTCTTCACTCCATCCTTTTACTGACTTTATTTTCTTTTTTCCTTCTTTTCTGCTTACTCTAGAAGCTTCTACTATCAGACTTCATCAGCAATGTGGGATCCAGTTCCCTGTGATTGGTGCAGGGTGCTGCTGCAGATCCCCAAGGACAAAGACACATGGGTTTCCAGTGCAGAGTAGCTACACTGAGCTAAAGCATCCTCAAGCTTCCTTGATGTTCCTTTACTCATTTGCTGTTATCAAGACTGGAGGCATCAGTAGCTTTCTCTTAAGCCTGGCAGCACAGAGCAATGCCTTGTTATGCAAATCTTGGTGTTCCTTGGTTAAAACTTTGGAACTGTTATAAAATGGAACCTAAAATACTTCTTTCACTTAACTTTGAGAAGTGTTGCTGTTAAAAGCATTGAATTGTAGAAGCAAATCTAGCTTTCAAGAGTAATGATTAATGGCAGTCATTCATCAGCACCAAAATGTGTGCAAGTCTATTAATAATTCCTGATAGGATAACATTCCCTGAGCAGAATTTAGAAGTTACATGCATGCCAAAAACTTGCTGGACTCCCTTTTCCCTCTGGAAAATGCAAAAACCTACAGTTTGTGTTTACTTACTTGAAACTAAATAAGCTAGTAAGCCAAAAAGAAGGAAGTTCTTCATCTTATGGCATTGTTCTTTCAATCTCTGTGTAATTAGCAAGAAAATGTATTGGAGTGAAAAGAAAAAGCTTTTCTTAAATTCCCCTGGGATTTTGTATAGGTTTGACTCAACAACATGCTGAGCTTTGTGGATAGTAAATCCTCCCTTTTAAAAAGAACATTTTGCAAAGCTGTAACAGGAAAATATATATATTTGTGGTAGACTTATGGGTATGTGGGTATGGCAGCTTGACAGTAAAAAGTCATAGATCCTCCACTAGAAAATGCCAAAATAAACTCTGCACTCTGAAAGGGCACTGTAAATGTCAGCCTTTAGCACACCCAGATCTGCTACTGAATGTGATACAAGCATACTGCTCTGTAATGAGTTTTGCTGCTTGGAAGAAGTGCAGTTTTGGTTGTGCTCACCTGGCTCCTGTTTCACAAAAGATTCCTGATCTTATGCAGAAAAGGTAATGAGATTTGGGAAGAAGTTTTAATCTAAATATTCTCATGCTAAATCCCAGGTAATCATTCTGATATTTAGTTACAAAAGGAATTACAACCTGCCTTGATTAAAGACAAGAGGGAACGGACACAAACTGAAGCAGAGGAAGTTCCATCTGAACATCATGAAAAACATCTTTACTGTAAGGGTTACCAATCACTGGATCAGATTGCCCAGAGAGGTTGTGGAGTCTCCTTCTTTGGAGATACTCAAAAGTTGCCTGGATGGGATCCTGTGCAGCTTGTTCCAGGTGAACCTGCTTTAGCAGGGGTGTTGGACTAGGTGACCTCCAGAGGTCCCTTCTAGCCCCAGATATCCTGTGACTCTGCCTGTAGATGCACCTTAGGTTGTTCTGGAGTAACCAGTAGTGAGCATGCACTCAAGGATGCTAAATTTGACATACTTTGCACAATTCTCAGGAAAACTTGCATGTAGTTATGATCCAGTTTTAAGGTTTTTAGAAATTCCTCTGCCCGAATTAAGGTGCAAACGAGACCATATGCCAGTGACAATAAGTAAAGGTTTTATTTGATAGTAAATATGAGCGAGGGAGAATGAAAGAAAGGAAGAAAGAAGCAGGAGATAGGTGGGGGGACAGAAGGAGTGACAGGGACAGAATAAGGGAAATATGACCCATGGATCCCGAGCTGTTTGTTGATCCTCTCCAGCTGGTCTCCATGGTGGTGAAGGTCCCCCCAAAAGCACAGAGTCCAATGGGTATATATGCTCAGGCTAGGTAGGAATGTCCCCCTGGAGGTGGGGATGCAGTCTCTCACAGCAGACTCTGGGTCTGTTGCATCCCGTGCAGTCCTGTGGGGCCAAGCCTCTCATGGGAATGTCCCGTGGATGTCCCCTGTGGGGTTGGAGGCTCCACAGCTGGGCCAGTCTGTGTAATCAGAGGATGGATGTTTATTGCCTCTCACCAGAGGTTGCACCATGCACCCAAAACCTCCTCCTTCTCCCCCGGCTGGGGGGAGCCTGTGTAATCCTGGCTTCTGTGAGCCGTGCTCTCCTCCCACCCCAAACTCAGCCAGGGATAGTTGCAGCTGGTGGCTTTGGCCTTTTGTGGATGCATGCATACCTATCCCTCAGCCTGAGGTGACTGAACAATAGGTTTCCCTTTATGTGCAACAGTTTGACTTCGAGTTTGAAGTCCCAGTCTTCAGGGAGGCTTGTTTGGTTGTAGCTTCTTTACAGTGAGCAAAACTTACATCAATGTTTGAGGCATGAACTGTTTTCAGTCTCTGACACGTGCATCGCCAAGTAATGTGCTACAAGCAGTGTACCAGACTGGTTTTCATGGATAACTGTGGCTGCATTGGGATCTATGAGGAAATACTTTTCTCCCTCTTATTTGATCTCTGAATTTCTTCAGGCTTCCAGGCACATTGTTATCAAGAACTTAGGGACCCATATGATTAGAGGCAGGGAAAGTGCTGGCTTTGTTGTAGCTATTTAAAAGGTCCACTGAGAGAGCAAGGAGGGGAAGCAGAATCAGCTCTCAAAAAACATGGAGGTTTTATAAGTTAGAGACAATGTCATGGGAAGAAAGGATGAGAAACAAGTAGCTGAGCTATGTTGTGAAAAGGGAAGTCAACCAACAGAAAAATATTGTCATAAAAGTGTGCTAGGAAAGATGGGTCAGTTAAGAGGTAACAAAAACCACAAGAAGATGAATACTTCTGGTGTTAAAACCATTAAATTGTATAAAGACTATGCAAATGTTGGGTTTCTTCAAGTAATTTTTGTCATTGCTATGTAGTTGCTCATCAGTGGAAAGTGCCAGCCCACTAGTGACTAGGGCAGAAATATATGAGAGATGATCTCCAAATCAAATTGTCAGTCACACTTTGACCTCTCCCATACAGGGGATTATAGTTTGTGCCTTCAGGGGTAGAAGACCTGTAGCTGTGGCAATTTTTATGACTATCGTATAGTCTCATTGTGTCAACAGAGTGACAAGCTGCCAGACAAAAAGCAGGAGGAGATGGATGGAAAAGTTGCTGGAGAAAAAAATACTGTAAAATGTAAAATACTTTTAAAACCCATGACTTTTTAAATAATTTTTGCCTATTAAATGCCATGATACATTTTCAAACTGGCCTCATGAAGCTGTGAAAATACTCTCCTCGTGTTTCCTTTTTTTTTTCTTTAATTGTCTTTTCAAGTGTTGTGGTATCAGGAAAGAAGGAGTCTTCTGCTGATCCACAGCAATATTTAAAGGTAGAAGCAGAAGTTGGGGAAGAGGAACTCAGTTGTCAAGCACTGAGAAACCTCTTCATGCCTCTCTGCTCAGCCTGTTGCACCCTGTCTGCCCTCTGTAACCTGTCATTTCCCACAGAATCTAATGTTGTTGGTGTTTTTTACCCAAATTAGAAAATTCCATTTTTATTGTAGTTTTAAATCTTTTAAGAGTTGCATTACAGAAACATAAAGTAAAATATTTTAAGTCTTAGGATATTTTTTTCAACCCAAAACCTAGATTTTACAGAGTACTATGAGGCCAAAGCTAAGGGAAGAGATCTTGAATTTCTGTGTTGTAATACTCGCCACTGGGCAGGCAGCTGCCAAATGTCCTGCAACTGACATTGCATCTCACTGGCTTTCATATCCCTTTGCTTTCAGAACCGGTGCCCTGAGGCAGAGGAGTTTGTCTTCAGCCATTTCGTGATCTGTAATGACACCCAAGAGACGCTGCGGTTTGGCCAGGTGGACACTGATGAGAACATTTTGCTGGCTACTCTCCACAGCCACCAGTACAGCTGGCGCTCTCACAAGTCCCCACAGGTATGTCAGAAACAGCCCTTCCAGGGCAGCATTTGCTAAAGCTGATGGTGGCTTTAGGCACTGATTCTTTGGTTTTCTCTGTGGCCTCAACTGTCTCTAAAGCTCCAGTTCCTTCAGCAGTCACATGCTGGGGCTGCAACACAGAGAAAAGGTAAACAAAATGTGAGGAAAGCCAGAAGTCTTTAGAAGTTACTCAAGGGTAGAACTGGATGTGCACTTTTTGTAAAACCAGGCAGTTGTGTGAAGCTTCTGAAAAAAGGAAAGACAGCTTGCCAGGTTTCTATAACTAAGCAATCAGTGTTTTCAAGATGTACATTAGAGATTTGGGGAATTTTTTTAATTAATTGTTTTTACCAGAAGCATCTGTTCACTGAAATTGTTTGCAGAACAGGGTCAAACTGGACAAAGTTCTCAACTTAGTGCTTGCCTTAGAAAATACTTGAAATTGTCAGAAACACCCCACTTATATAGTTTAAATAATACAGTTTCTGGGTTACTGGATTTATTTTTTTTTTAGGATAAACACTGAAACTGAAATAAAATCTTTTTAAACTATCAACAGGAAGTATTTCAATGAAACTATAGAATCATTTCAGTTGGAAAAACCTTTAAAATCACTGAGTCCAACCCAGTACTGCTAAGTCCACCACTAAACCATGTCCCTAAGTGCCACATCCACACATGCCTTAAAGACTTTCAGGGATGGTGATTCAGCCATTCCCTGGATAGCCTGTTCCAGTGCCTGACAACCCTTACCATGAAGCAACTTTTCCTAATTCCAATCTAAACCTTCCTGGCACAACTTGAGGCCATTTCTTCTTGTCCTATTACTTGTTACTTGGGAGAGGAGAGCAACACTTGTGTGATGGAGAAAAATACTTCTCATCTTAATTCAAGACAAGGCAAGAAATTAAATTGAATAAAGTGTTTATGAAACAGCAAACCCATTTCTTCTCTTTTTTTAGCATATACTCAGGTCCTGCTGAGTAAGAAACTACAGACCTGTGCCACCCCATTTGCTGAGCAGTAGTCCTGCCTTGAAAAGTAACTAAAATTTTTACAGATCCTAGGAGGAAGGTAGTGAGTTCCTAAGTCCTCTAGAGCTCTAAGAAGGTGAACTTTGAATGGTAATTCTAAACGGGAGCTGTGCCCACTTTAACTGCTGTCAAGTTTCAAGTTACACTGGGAGGCAGAGATGGCAAATTTGCTGTGGTTTTCATTCATATGTCAGCTGATGGATATGCAAAACTACTGAATTTTACATGAATGTGGTAATCTGTGCAGAGAAAATTCTGCCAGAGTAAACAGTTGCAGTTGACACTGAAGTCAAGGTGTAAGTTAAAAGGAAGCCAAGCTAATAAAGAACAATCTTAGCCCAGCAACAGAGGAGCTGTTACAAAAAGTTATGTGCTGGTGTAATAGTGACAGAGAGAGGCCTTTAGAGACTGAGAGACCCTGGAGCACCATATGTTCCTTTCCATGTTTTGAAAAAAGACATTTTCTCACACACACAAAATTCCTGTGATGCTCCATCCCACAGGTGAGCAAACCAAATGGGGACTGTGTTCTGGGCAGCTGGACATGTGTCAGAGTGTGAGACAGGATCTCCACTCATCAGGTGACACAGGATTACAGCTGTTGTAATTCCCTTTGGTTGTGTGAGGGAGAAAGAAAGCTGGCTAAGTGTGACCTTTATTTCACAACCAATTATCATTTTCATTTGAGGCAACCACCCAAAATTACATTTAAACCTTTTTATAAATACACGGAAGAAGAAGGAAATATTTAAAGCAATGTAAATAAAGCCAGAACTAAGTAAGGCTTTCTTCTTAAAATTTTGTTACATACATTTTCTGGTTATTTACATAAAATTATTCAGTTGTGAGAATCCTCATTTTAGATAGATCTACTAAAGATGTAGTTCTGATTATGGTGTATATTCAATAATGTTGCAAACTGGTAAGAGTTTTGAAAATGAAGATTATCTCAAGCAAGTGAAAAGTGGAAGAGTTAAAATGACAGCTCATTACTGATACTTTCTCTTAGTTGCAATTGAACTGCTAAAAACCACCAGCAGAATATATGGCATTAGACATCTAACACCTGGAAAACTTAAGCAGTGCTTTCAGTCACAGACTTGAGTGGTGCAAAGCATTCCATTTTCATGGCTGCTATGTAAGTTTCTTATTAAATGAAAAAAATAAAAGTGGAGGGTGAAAAGTGGAAAAGTCCATCAGAATGAACCAAAACACACATAAGGGAGTGGGTGAGGTGACAGTAGGAATTCAGATTCATTTTTCAGATATTCATTCTTCAACTAACAGTTGATGATGTCAAAGGGTTTCCCCATTCTTTTTTGCTCTGATCACATTTAGATTCAATGAAGAATTGGGCTGATAAAAAGTCAGGAGTGTCATGATGGATTCCCATGTCCCAGGAGATGGCAAAGCTAACAACTCACTCCTGACTCAGCCACACTGCTGCCAGCAGGCTCTTCTAGTAGGGAGGTTATACCTCCCTTGTCCCAACCGTTGAAATAATTTCAAGACGATTTCTGCTCTCTTAACATTTTTAAACAGACGTGTCTTGCTGGGAAATTTAGAGACTGAAAAACAGAACTGAGGTAGTTTTACTGAAACTATATGGAAGCACAGGCTTTCTACACACTGTTGAGATAGAAACAATTTTTCTTTACAAAGCTCTTGTAAAGAGAGAACCTTGGCATTCCCTTTGTAAGCTTATTAATTTAGTTATTGCCAATATGAGTCACTGTAAATACAGCATGGTTCAGAATGGCACTTCATCTAAACAGTACAATCCTTTGTCATTTTAAGTCATACAAAACAAATTTGTTTAAATATTATTACAAATGTTGTCATGTACATTTTTTTAATGATTAATACAAATCCTTGAAATGAAAACGACAACTCAATCAAGACATCAGGTTGTCCCTGTTACACTGTGGCACTTTTCTAATTGTTTCCATGCAAAACTATCTAGCAGCTTGTTATCCAAAGGTCAGAATTATGCCCAAGCAAAGACAAACCCTCTGAGTGTCATATTCATGGAATGCTAGATGACTTCATAGTTATGAAATTATTTCATTTCTCATGATAATTCCTGACCTGCCAAGTTAGTGAATTTTAAGAACTCTGAGAGCAGATTGTAAGATAAATGTGAAATAATCCATACTTCTGGAGTCAGGGACTTCCCTTCAGGCATTAGTTCATACTTGACTTACTTGACTTACTCTTGGGGATAAAATGAGTTAGGACAAGGTCTTAGATACCACATTCTCTTACTGGGAAAGAAAACCAACTTGCACAACTTTGGCTGGCTCATGTTTCTTGTTACACAGGCACTAAGAAGCAGCGGTTGCCATGAAATACTTTATTTAACCTCTGCAAAATGTTTTTTTAGTATGGCAAGGCAGTTCAGTTAAATGAAAATAAATAGTTTTAAAAGGATTGTATTTCTTTTACATTCACATCAATAAAATTCACCATTTTTCTTTTGCTAATTAAGCATAGAGATGCAGTAATTGCCCATTTAAATTATTTAACACAATTAAATATATATACACGTAAAATATTTTTAACAGATAGTTTTATAATGCTTTATTTACATTTAGAATTAATTTTATTAATGAAACTATAGGCTATAATTTTAAAAATTTTAACTTTTTTATGTTATGAAAGCAGCTTTAGCACACCAAGGGTTTGAATCTATCAGCTCTTGATGGTGTCCCTCCAACTGTTTGGCTTAACTTAAAGCTCCTTGCTTCCTTCATTTTTTTCCCTGCCCAGATCCTTTACATTTCAGGGAACCTAACCTTTCCCTTTTAAGTTTCACTCTGATTCCTGCATGTCTCACTAGTTTGGCTAGTATTTCAGTAATAAGTCTGAGCTCCGATGCTCAGTCTTCTACACCACCCCATCCCCCACATTTTCCTCAGATTTCATGAAGTTTTGGCCCCCCTTAGGGGTATGACACCCCCAACTATATAGTCCCTTTCAGAGTTGGGGTAGGTCCAAAACTGATGATATTTGAGGCTTTAAGCAATTCTATCTAAAGCTGCCAGATCCTGTGAGTTCCTTTTGCAGATTTTAATGAAAGTTAGGGGTCTGTAAGATATCATTAAAAGGGAAGAGAAGATACATCATTCTTGTGCTCTACAGACAACACTGGCTCCTACATTATTATTGGATCCAGTCTCCACTCCTTATCTTGATCTTCACATTGTTTTGTGGGATGGGCCCCAGTTACATCAAAAGTCATGTTTGTCTCCAGGACAGCTGTGCTTTTTAGATGAACTGGAGCATATGATACATAGGGTGAAACTGTGAAGTTAGAAGAGATCAGATCTTCCTAGTAATTTACTCAGAGTTTAGGAATTCTGTCTTGAAAGACAGTAGGCAATTGGAGGATCCCACTGGGGATCACAGCAAGTGTAAAAACCAGATACTCATGTAAGAGTCCCCTGAATGTATTCTGGAGAGATTGTTTGCTTAGGAACAGACAGCAGAAATTGTCTATAACATGCTAGTTATAACTAGTTGTTTTCCCCACACTCAAACTTCAGCAAAGTCCTCTGAGGCAGCACAGAGTGATGGATTTAAGTTCATTTGTTTGCTTTCTATGCAAAACATAGAGTTGCATAGGAGAAGTTTTTCAAAGTAGCAGCTCTCATACTTTTCTACAGTCTCCTTCCAGGGTTACAGTAACAGTTACTCATTTTCACTTTTTGTTGTTTTTAACTTGAAGCAGCAGGTATAATGGGGAAAAATCAGTTCCTGTGTTGAATTGGGCAATGACATCAATGAGAATGTGGTTATAAATAAAATATATTTCTTATCAAAGTTAGTAAATATACCTAAAAATCTGTCATTTTATTGCTACTTGTATGGAATTTGAAGGAAAATCTATCACTTTTCTGATCATACACTTGCAAAATCCTGAGTAGATATTAGTATTGGTTAGTACATTATTAATACTTTCACTGGAATACATTTAAAATTTTTCTTATTTTAAATAGTGTGTCTGTGAACACTATGTCTAAACTTTATAAGCATACTTTTTAAAGGCTACTGTAGTTTTACAAATAGCGAATTTGCTATTTAAGAACCTCCTTCTCATTCTCCTACAAAAAGTGACTGAAGCCAAATTCTGATTCGTGTTGCACGTCCAGCAGGATCACAATTCATTGTTATTTATTTCCAAGTTGCAGTTTTTTCAAATTTTGGGTTATATATAGTGTGTAAAATCATATGCAGTACTCTGTGGGTTCAAACTTAAAAACTGTAACTTGTATATAAGTTGTTATTGGGATATTTTCCCATTTTACTGTTTAGATGTGTTACAGGTTCTCTGAACAATCTCCTGTACTTTACATAATCCTCGCCAGGTCATTTAGAGAACATCAAGCAAAAAAAGTTGTATGTTATTTTATACTGTTCAAGTAGTGAGAAGAGTTCTGTTGCTTTTTTGGGGAGTCCTGAATTCGAATGCTTATACAACATTACGTGTAATTGAATTTCTAGATAATATCTGGGGCAGATAAGGATTAATGTTATCCATGAACCCTCATAATTTGGTTACTGTTCCTTAACCAAAAGACTCTTCTTCAGTGTGTAGAGTGAGTTTGTATCTGTGAGGTTGAGGTCTGCTTTGCAGGTTATGTTGAGGTTCACAACATCTCCAGGAGCCTTCAGGGTCGGACTTTGTCTGTTAAGTGTGACCTTTTTTCTAGTAGTCAGCATGGGGGTAATGGAAATAGCCTTTTCCCATGCTCTGTACTGGCTTTCTGTCTTACAAGAGCAGATGGCATAGAACTGGCCATATCTCCCAGGTCACATGAGAAAATGAAGCCAAAGTGAAATTCAAGCTGTTTTGGTGGCCACTGCAACTGATAATGTACAGAATAAATATTTCATTCACTGCTTTTCCAAATACTAGTTTATTTTATTTTATTGTTATAAATCTTAATCCTAGTCAAGAGCCACCTTGTATTGTGAAAACACAGTAAAAAATACAAATCAAGCTTCTCCTTTAATTTTTCAATTAAAAATTTCTTTGACTTCCAAGTCTTAGAATTCATCTCCCATCTCCAGAGCTACATTTCCTCCATGCTGCTGATTTATCACAGCTTTTGTTTTACTGTCTTGTCTTTTAAAATGACAATTGCTTCTACTCCATTAACCAGGTCCTCACTTGATTCTTCCCAAACTCTCAAGAGTTCACAGCAATTACACTTGTTGCCCCTAAAAAAGACCATTTTTTACTTTTACTTATAAGACAAATACACTCCAAAGAGCCCTTGTGAAACCAAGTTAAATCTGATGAATCTACAAGCAAAGTGGAAATCAAATTTGCATCACTAAGCATTTTGAGGGCTCAAGCTTTAAATTACTTATACAGCTGGAAATTGATGCCTTTTCTGGACAGGCTCCCTTCTTAGTCTCACTTTTAATCCCCCATTTTAGTCCTCATGCCTTGTCATATGAGACTCAGCTTTATTTACTCAGATTATATCCTTCACTCACACATCTAACTGAAAACCTAAGTAAATTTTGAGGAGCACATAGAAACATTCTGTGAAGAGGCATGGTAAAGATATTCTTTATTTTAAAGATAAAGCTTTTCTAGCCACTTGCTCCAGTAGGAGCAGCTTCATATTAGTCTGCCACCCTTGAAGTAATTTCTGTTCCTCTCAAAACAGAAATCCATAATGGCTAAGAATTACAAATCCAAACCCCAGCCAAGTCTAGTCAAAACAAAACTCTCTGGGTTATCTGCTGGTATATTTCCCTGACAGAAAATGCAGAAATCAAATATTTACATGAATGAGTGCCTATCTTCACGTATACAATAGATAGTCTGTTTAAATTCTTTCTAAGCTACAAATTTTCACTTATCACTGGATTGTATTTGTTAGAATGCTTTGAAGTCCATTTTTTTGTACCTTTATGCAATGACTTCTCTTTTCTCCTAATATATGTCCCATACCTCACTATAGTTGTTGAACTTTTTTTGAACAGAGTGTCTAGTAAATACTTAGAATTAGCGTAAAGCTTGATAAGTGAAAGGGAGTTAATGGCAATTATTACAAATCTGTAGTATCAGGTCCATTTGATACCTGTTTGGTCAGAGCAAGGTGCTAATAACATCAAGGTTGTGGGTTCAATCCCTGTATGGGCCATTCACTTAAGAGCAGGACTTCATGATCCTTGTGAGTCCCTTCCAATTTAGAAAATTTTGTGAATCTGTAAATCTGTTCTCTTCCAAAATAATGCTAATGTCTGATTAATTTGTTTTCTAAAATCACTTCCATTTTTATTTCCTGACATATATCTCTGCATCACTTGCTGATTATTTCTAGCCATTGTTTCCAGAAATCTCACATTTAAATAAATTAATCATCCAGAGATCCTTTTTTGTTTTCATAGAATCCATGTTTCTTGGCTCAAAAGTAAACTTATACAGTACCCAGTTCTTATTCTCTTAGGTCATTAATACAAATATATTAGATATCTTTAAAATAAATTTTGAAGGCTGTATCGTTCACGTTTACTGGTATGCAAATTGTATGATTGTAACATAAAAAAATGCCAATATATGAATATAGCTTTTCTTTATTTTTCTTTCTGAACCTTGAAGTTAAATGCAGACTAACAATTGTGCTACAAAGAAAATTAGCAAGGCAGCATTTGGGAGCTAATGACTGCTCAGGGAAAGCTGACAGCATGTTCCTTGGGAACATTCAACTCACGAGCAAAGCTATTTATACAGGGTGGGAGACATCCTAATGTTGTAGCTACATGCAATTACTAATCGTCAATTATGGCATTTACATGACATCTATCTTTGGAGCACACAGTATTTTGTGGGCTTGCTAGCTGAGACTGACCACTTAAGTACCTTTTCTCATTATTTGGCTGTCATTTCCAGCTACTATTCTCTCCAAAGTAAACAGTTTTCTTGTTTCTCCCAATTTTCATGTGATGAGATTTATTCCCAGCTGCCTCTGTAAGAAACTGAACATATTCCAGCCACTGTGCTTGGATTTTTTTGTTGTTTTCTTTTTCCTTTTCTGTAACTAATACTTCAGAACCAAAGTGACATGTTTTGTTTATGAGTTTGACTATCCTAGTGTATAGCTTCCCTCAGCATAACCTTGAATATAAAGCTGTGCCCACACGTTTGCACATCCAGATGCCTGTCCTCGAACACATGGGCACGTATCAGCCTTTGTGCTTCCAGCAAAGAACTCATTTGAATCTGAATACAACAGTCATCACCCCTGCAAATTCAAAAGCCACCCACTGAATGGATGTTACTGTTCTGTGTGTAACTTGTGCTGAGGATACCACAAATTGCAAACAGGCTACTGAGTTGTAATATCTTTGAAAGTTATTGCTGTGGTTGTTTCTTAAAACAATGAAGGAAACCCCAACATCCAGCCCTTCACTAAGTCAGACTGACCAGACCCATGGTGAATGCTATCTAGTTCTGGAAACAAATCATGGAAGAACACAGTATTTACAAGTTTCAGTTTTTTCCAGTGTAAATAATCAATCTTTGGGCCTGATCCTGTTCTCAATTACTTAAATTAATTAATGACAGATGTCCAAAATCAGAGTGAAATTCAATCCCCAAGAGAGAATTCCCACAAGGCCTTCATATGACTGTTTTAAAGAACTTAAGTGATGCTTAGGCTCTGTGCTGGCCCTCTGCAAAGAATAAATTTTACCCAGAATGCTCATTGCTTTGATCCCTTATATAAAACTCACATCCTTAAGTTTGCACAGCCACAAAAGATCTGTACAGAGCTAAATAGCCAGATCTTCAGCTGGTGTAAATTTATGTAACTTCATTGACCTACATGGAACAGTACCAGTTTTCACTACTCTGGCTTAAGGAATCTCCATGGGACAGAGGTAAGTGCGTAGGGTGGGTAAATGGATGAAAGGCTCTTCAAATGATGAAAGACTATATTGCTCTGGAAGTGATTTAAGTTAAACTGGAAAAAAGCCACTCCTTTTCCGGAATAAATCACATAGGGAGTATAATTATGCAGTTAAATTTCTTCTCATGCAGTCAAGCTTGAACTTGCCACCACATTTGTGTAAGAAATGAAATGTTTGCCATGTCTCAGCAATATACTGCATTCTGCATTTAACACACACATACATGCAAGCTATACAAGTCCTTCTTTATTTTGAAGGGAAGAGTGTTTGTAATTTTCTGTCTTATTCTGAAGGCAAAAAATCTGGCATGGACCCGTGTTCCATACCACCTTGCTGGTAATAGAGTGGGTTTCTAGAATAATTTCAAAAGCAGTGAAGAAAATCTCTTATTTCCTGTTTTATGCTCTCTAGTCTACTTACCTCTTTTTTTTCTGAACAGTTGTGTGCCTGGATGTTAAATATACTGTTAAAGCAGGTAATTTATAGAAATGCATGATTCTAAGTCATTTTATGGTATTGTTTCTTCTTCTGATTGTGTCCTAAATCACAGAATTACAGACTGAATGGACCATTCAGACAACTGGTGTGCTTAGCATTGCTGAGATTTCAAACCAAGACTATTTTTCTGTCATGGGAATTTATATCCTACTGCAAGGCACTTTTTTTTCCTGGTTATGTATTGAAGTAGTAACTTCTTTCTTTCCAGCTGTTACACATCTGTATTGAAGGCTGGGGAAACTGGCGGTGGTCTGAGCCATTCAGTGTGGACAATACAGGGACCTTTATTCGCACCATTCAGTACAAGGGCCGGACAGCATCACTTATTATCAAGGTTCAGCAGCTCAGTGGAGTGCAGAAGCAAGTAAGGATTTGATCCAGTTAGGAAAAAATAACATGAGTAATTTAAACTGTTGCCTATTCATGAATCAGTCACTTTGTTATTTATTCTCTCTTACTGGGATCTGCATAAAACAAGTATAGCGGTCTTTGGGAACTATTTTAGGGAATTTTTACAACTTTTTTCTTCACCTTGGTGTCGATCTTAGCATTTAAAAGCTCAGTAACCAACACGTATTTTGTATGCTCCTATAAACATCCCTTTGCATGGTTCATAAGTTCTGACAATGCTAAGTTACACGATCTTTTACATGCTTTAAGCTTTTGAGAAAGAGATTTTTTTCTTAATTTTTTTTTTTAAGAAACTGTTCATAATCTGGGTTGTAATTCAGGACTACATATTTTTTAAAGAGAAAGAATTACCAAATTAACATCTGAAAATGAGCTGTTGTGCAATAATAACTTTCAATTTACTGTCTTTGTAAAGAAATGTGTAATAGCACTGCAGCCATTCTTCCTGCACTGGCAGAGGCCATGGCTGTGGTGGACAGAACATCTTCAGCTCGTGGATGTGGCAGAGTACCTTGTGCTGCACAGCAAAACAAGAGTAGAGCTGACCAGACAGGAGCAGTGCCTGGTGTCACTGAAAGCCCTGCTGAGATTTCGCTTGGTGGACTGTATCTGTGGTGTGTGCCCTCATTCATGAAAAAAGAAATTATGGTTGTACAGGGAATGCTGTTCCCTGGTATAGCTTAGAAAAAGTCAGATATGTGTCTACAATAAACAATTCATGCATGATGGACAGCAATAATGCCAAGTCTAATTTGGTCATTTTCTAGATGGGTGCACTTAAATACAGAAACAAGTTACAGTCATTTAATGAAATTATAAGCTTTTAAACAGCAGACATACTGTGAAAGGTCTGGATCATTGGATTGTGATGGGAATGTGAGGTATCAGTAGAAACCTTTCTGAAGTACATCCTTGTCTGACATTCAGAGACCAGCACAGAACTCTTAAAATCCAAACCAGAACTGTCAGCCGTGGGCAGTACTGCCGAGTTCAGTGGGAAGGAAAGTGGATACGTTACATGTTTCTTTTCAAGCCTGGATACTGCCTTAACAATATTTCAAGCATTTTAGTGCCTAGATTTCTATGAAATTGCACATACATTTGGCCAATAAAAATAATGTTTTACCAGTCACTGCCTTCAGCAGTGCTTCGGAAAACCCAAAATAGGGAGATTATTCTTCCACAGGTCTCTTAATTCAATTTTGACCTTTTTTTTTTCACAGTTGCTTACATATCAGCTATATTTTTTGTGTGTTTTAGATCCTAATCTGTGGAAGACAGACAGTCTGTAGTTACCTTTCTGAAAGTATTGAACTGAAAGTGGTCCAGCATTACATTAGTCAAGATGGACAGGCTGTTGTTAAAGAACACATCAACTGCCTTGCAGCCAAGCAGAAATTGCCTTCATATATCCTAGAAAACAATGAGCTCACTGAGTTGAGCGTGAAATCTACAGGAGATGAAGACTGGTCCCAAGATGTATGTCTAAGTTCTAAACACACAGAACACAGCACTGTCATTCAGGTATGACTAGAAATGGGTATATGGAACACAGCATTAAAAATATCTGAGAGAACTGAGTACTTCTCATTTAGACCTCTATTTGATATAATGAAATAGTGCATGTTATCATCCTGAAATAATGTTAGTGTAATGCTGATCTTTCTGCAAACAGGTACCATCTTCAAAGAGTTCAATTACATATGTGTGGTGCACAGTTTTGATTTTAGAGCCCAATTCACATGTGCAACAGCGATTGGTAAGTACATTTAATGTCTCTAAAATCTAAATGTTTATGCCTTACATGTCATATAATAAATTAATGTCAGAATGACCCACTGTAAAAATTTATCAGTAGTTTGTTTTGAATGTTGTAGTACTGAAATAAAATTGGCTTTAAATTGGTGTATTCTTTTCTTTTTATAGATTGTTTTCAGCCCTCTTTTCATTGTAAGGAGCCATCTTCCAGACCCTATTATCATACATATAGAGAAAAGAAGTCTGGGACTGAATGAAACACAAGTGATTCCAGGGAAAGGACAAGAGAAAGCACTGCAAAATATAGAACCGGATCTTACACACCACCTGACTTTTCAAGCCAGGTAAAATACTCATTTTCCTTGAAAATGGTTCATTTGTGTGGAAAAGTATGGATAATTTGCACTTCAACAACTTCTGCATTTTTTCCCTAAAGTATCCTGTGTGCAGAGGGGATATGACAGAACAAGTGTATGTAGCCTGAAATGATATCATAGGAAATAATAAATTTGGTATAACTGTCCAAACCACACTGGCATTTGTTTGATTAAGCAATCCACATTCTTGTGTTTTAAAAAATAAGTTCCTGAAAGATCTTGAAATGGTTTTTTTGAGAATACTTAAGAGTTTTTAGGGTCATTACGGTGTCATGACAAATGCATGCATGCCAGTAAATTCTCAGGAACTTGCTGGACTTCATAACTTGATTCATCCACAATTACTTTGAGAGTGTTCTTGCTGCAGAGTACACTTGGGAAGCCTCATTAGGGAAAGTGTTAATGCTAATGCTTGATCTTGTTGTGTAAGTGACTGAGTCTGTTTTCAATGACAGGGAGGAAGATGATCCATCAGAGTGTGCAGTCCCTATCTCAACTACTCTGATTAAACACATAGCAACTAAATCCCATCCAGGTGGCAACGTCAGCCAAGTGCTCTCCGAGTTCTATGGCACTGCTAGTCCTCCCCAGCCAGCATGGCCTTACAATAGGAAGGATTCAGAGAGGTAATTAATTCCTTGCTAAACCTTCTTCGTGACTGTTGCATTGCATTTCCAAATAAACTGAAGTCACATTCTGGAAGACTATATGTGATGAACATTGAGTATATTTTCAGCAATTACATGATTCCTGCGTGTAAACGGCAGAATCTGTGGCAGGTGGGGGAAATAATGAGGTCAGCCTTGGGGCTGCCCTTGTTTACACTGAGAAGATTGCATCAGTACAGATTTTTAAAAAATGGAACACTTTTTTTTGTGAATGCACTTTCTTTACTGCAGCTCTAGAGGCTGTTATTTATTCAGCTGCTGTTTGTTTCAGTACAGAAACATGGAGTTGCTGTAGAAGTAGTTGTTGGGAAAAAAAGAAAATGTGATTTGATGGCTACAAAAGTCACAGGTTTAGTTCTGAAGGACAGTGGTTATTCTATTAAAGCATTTATTAATTGACTAAATTTAGATTGAGCTTGTGCAGTTAAAAATATGCCTTTATAGCCTACCCATATCTAGATCTTTCTGACAGCACCTCAGTGTGTTCCAGAATGATAAGGTAAAAGAGAAGTTTTTCTATTTCACAACCAAGAAAGCCTTGCAAATTTCTGAAAATAACGCCTTATCATTTGTCATCTTGAATTCATTATTCCTTTGACTTTATGTTTTTGCTTATTTGTTTTTGACAGCAATGAACAGCTCTCCCAATGGGATAGTCCAATGAGGGTAAAGCTGTCAGTGTGGAAACCATGTGTTAAAACTCTGCTGATTGAACTCCTGCCCTGGGCATTGCTTATCAATCAGTCCAAGTGGGACCTCTGGCTGTTTGAAGGAGAGAAGATTGTTCTTCAAGTACCTAGTGGGAAAGTAATTATACCTCCCAACTTCGAGGTAAGCTTGCCATTCACATTAGCAGGCACAGTTGTGCTAAATACACTGATTATGAAGAATGGTTATTACTCTAGATGATTCCCACTTTCCAGTCACTGTGTCTGTTTTTCTGTTAGTCATATGATGAGGAGTAGCAATAACAATATGAATTTACCACACTGACTGAGTCACTGAGTGGGTAGTACAACATACTTGCTAGCAATGTTTGAAAGACAACATCCTAAAGATGCATAGTTAAAAAGTGACTGCAAGACACTGTAGGAAGAAGACCTTCATTTCATCAGCAGCCTTCTGCCTTTCCTCTCAGTTCAGCCAAAGAATCTGCAACAAGGATGTAATGTAGCAGCCCATGAAAATTGCTGTAAAGGCAAAGTAAAGACTTTGGCCCCTGCTGTGCCAGCATGTCACTTGGGAAATTGTGGACTACAGTAGCAAAGTTGACAGCCTGAAAGGAATGTTTGGTTTGAGAATGTTGTATGTTGTTTTATTTCATAGCTTTTAATGTTACCAAGAAAAGTTGATAGTGACATAGGATGAATAACAATATAAGAAGATTTTTTAGAATACCTGCCTTCCTTAATTCAGAGGTTTGTTCCCTCGTATCTTTGGCCATGCACATTTTTTTTATTATAACTCTTATATTCTTTAATATTGAAATAATTAAAATTATTTGACAGAGCAGCTTGTCAATTCCAATTGTACAATCTGATACTTACTGTTCATTTTGTCATCTCTTTTCCCCCCATGTCTGTCTGTTGAAAAACAGAAGATCTGCCTGGTAACACATCTCAGCGTAGACTATGGCCTTGATCCCCCATGAGGGCCACTTCCTTATCCACCTTGTGATTTCATCTGTCCTTGTACCACACAGAAAAGATCAGAGGGAGAAAGGCAGGAAATTATATTCACTGCCCACTGGAAACTGCATTTAGAAGTGTAGTAGAAGTGTATCAAATTGTCAACAACTGATAATCAGTCATTTTTTCACTTACAGGAAGCTTTTCAGGTTGGAATATACTGGGCAAACACTAATACTGTGCACAAATCAGTGGCAATTAAACTGGTTCATAACGTGACCTCCCCAAAATGGAAGGATGCCGATAATGGGGAAGTAGTAACATTGGATGAAGAAGGTTTTGTTGAAGCTGAAATAAAACTTGGTGCTTTTCCAGGTCATCAAAAGGTTAGAAGAAAATTATAACGATTTGTAACTTTATCATGTAAAAACAAAGTCATATAGCAGATAAAACAATCAAATGTATGCAGTGTGAAAGCTTCTCCCTAATTATGTTAATATATGTTCAACATAAAGGGAATATAAACAATGTATGAAATATAATTTAAAGAATTAGATTGCCAGAAACATACTGTGCAACCCATAAAGATAATACAGTATCTCCTGGAAAAAGAATTAATGAATTCTCAATCTTGTTTGAATAACATTGACAGATGCAACTTCAAAAGTACGTGATGTGGCTCCAATTACGAAGTGCATGAATATAGAGAGAATTTCTGTGATTAGAAAGAAAACAGCAGTTCTATTGCTACATTTCACAACCTTTTGTGTGACCATCACAATTTTCATTGTCTTTCAGTTGTGTGAATTCTGCATTTCTTCCATGGTTCGACAAGGTATACAAATTCTACAGATAGAAGATAAGACAACAATAATCAATGATACATCATATCAAATCTATTATAAACCACAGCTTTTTATTTCCAAGCCCCACTCAGGAGAAGAGGTAAAGCACTGTAGATACTCTTTTTGTTTGTTATCTGTGGAAAATGGTTGTTGTGATACATCTGTATCTTTATTTAGATGAGCTGCATATAACAAAGCTTGGAAGAGAAATCTTTAGACATAGTAATGATAAAATAATTTATATCATTTAGAACACTGAATCCAGGGTAAATTCAACTCCAGTAATTAACTGTGATCAGAAATCTGTGCAAGCAGCAAATTCTTGCGCATTGCAGAATTAGTTCTGCCTGTTCTCCATCTGTTCAGGCACTAATGGCCATTTCTGTAAAATACGCGGCATAATCCGTAGTAGCTGTTGAAAATGTTCTCAGAATTTTTACTGAGTTTGCATGTAAAAGAGGTATATTGGCCTGGCAAGCTGAAAACATTTTGTTATCCTTTTGGGAAGATTCCAGTTATCTGAACAAAGCTGCATAACTAGAGACGTGCCCAAAGTTTATGTATTTCATAAACTGCATCAAATTGTGAATATCAGTTTTCTAATAATCTCACAGAATATTTAAGGACTAGCTTGCAGGAACCAAAATGTATGCATGGTCAATATATTTTAATCAACCATTTATACTTACTTATTGAAGATTACATTTGTAGTAAAATATGTGGAAAGTATTCTCAGGGTCAAACTTACTAGAAGAGTTGGCAGATCAACAAATTTTTAAAGTTCCTCTTTCTGTGTTGTTTTCCTTCTGCTTTAGTTTTCTTTACCTCAGTATCTACAGTTGTGCATCACACATTTTGTGGCAGTCTTACAGGATGGGGAGTTGAGATAATGTTGAGGTTAAAATCCATTCTTAGTTTTGTAACTATAAATGGATTTTGTTCACACAGGTGTGGTACAGCAATGTAACTTGATTTTGGTAGAGCTGTGCTATACTACTCAGAGCTGACTGTAGATCACAGAATTACAAAGGCTTAGGTTGAAAGAGACCTTAAAGATCATCTAGTTCCAAACCCCTCAGCATGGACAGGGACATCTTCCACTGGACCCTGTTGCTCAGGACCCCCAGATAGCTGTGCTGCAAACCTATACCTGAAGACAGAATTTGGCCGAATAGCCTTTAATGCAATGTACTTACTGCAACCTTAGTTAGTTAGTTGTGGTCATTGGCTACTTGAGAGTGTTCTGTGCAAAATCAACGTGGATAAACTCCCTTTTAGGAGGCAGCATGCCATGCTACCACCACCTTTTTTTTGGTTTCCAGGACTTCCACTCACCTGACAGTACGGTGTTCAGCATCGGCGCAGCTGGGGCAGGCTCCAGAGAGGCTCTGAGCACCGTGCCCTGCTGGGACCTGATGTCGGAGCTGGGTCCCTTGGCGGCGGGGGCGTCTCTCGGGGACAGGCGTGTGGTGCTGAGCTTCAGTGCTGGGAGCCGCGAGCTGTGGAGCCTCCCGGCCGTCGTCAGCGCCGAGTTCGCGCGGCAGAGCGTGGCGGTGCCCACGGGCACGTGTGCTGGAAGTGGGTTTTGTACCAGGTACTGTGCACTGAGCACTCACCAGCAGTGAACTTGGCTTGTGCTAGAGAGCCTCAGCTAGTCAGAAACCATGAGAGATTAATGCAAAAGTCCAAGTAACACATGCCCCCCATATGTAAAGGCGAGCCTTACTTTAATTTAAAAATTGTTGTCGTCTGATAGTTTTGATGCTTTTATTGTAAATGGTTTAGTGATATGACCATGTACAAATTGTACACTTTTTATAGTATATGGCCTGCTATTTTTTTATGTGCATGCAAATAAGAGCATGAAAAGTTTATATTGGGGAATTAAGGTGTTTTTTTAACTTGTGAACAACAATTTAAGTGTTCAAGGAAAGTGTGTAATAATACAACACAAAAATTTAAGCTTTTTTTTCAAGGTAGACATATATTCTTTAAAGCATAATAAGAGGATAAACAAGACAAAAGGGGTGAAACTATTTTGAGATTACAGCAAGGAAAGATTTCAAGTTTTAAAGCTTGAACTGTGCAGCTGTGCATTCTACTTACAAACTTATGGATCCAGCTAGTTAAAAACAACAGTGACTTGTCCAATGACCAGCTTCATTTCTTGAACCTGATATCTGAATCTATTCATGCTTATACTGGTACAAACAAGAAACAACCTGCTGAAATTAGAGAAACTACATCAGTATAGGTTACCAGTGATGTGGTCTTTCTCTTGCCTGAAGTGCTTGATATCATTCAAACCCTCATACAGTTCCTCTGCAGATTGCAAGAGGTGTCATTGTGGATACTAAAGATTCTCGTACAGACTTCAGATTTTAAAAAAATTTAATGGAAAGAGTAAGGAAGGGATTCCTTATCATTTTACCACAGAGAGAATGGCATAGACACTCTCATGTTCCTAATAATTTTCAGACTTGGGAGTTTTTAAAAGTCACCATGAGGTTAAGTTTTTTTAGGAATAGCCAATAAATTTGTACAAGAGGAAGGAAAGAATTTATGTTTATGCATTAAGATATTTTATGTAGCTAATGAGTAGAACTAAATTCGTTTAATCTCATTTTGGAAATTAGTGTAGAGATGATCCATAACACTAACATTTAAGAGCCATAGCATTGTGGATCATTCCAGAGGAGCAGTTAGAGTTACATATTTATTGAAATATCTTTCATGTGTATCAGAGAAGTATCCATGCAGATTCTTCTGGAAAATTTTAAAGATTTATGTTGAAAATTTGGGCCTACAGTCTCATGTTTTTAATTTAATATAAATCTCTGCTGGCTAGGGCTCTCATCTTGTAGACACACATGTTCAGTTTAATTCATGAGTACTCTCCATGAAGCAATTTCTTCTCTCATGCTTTTAAGGCTATTTCCACGTGTTCTTCTGTGGAAGTAGAGATATGTACTTGCCTAACTGTAGATAAATATCTATGGACTTGGAACTTGATCTTAAAGAATCTCACAGATACTAGTTTTGAATTTTTTTAATTGTTCAGGATAATATGTAAAGATTTCATCCAAAACATGCAAAATCCAATATATTTTCTTCTGGTTTAGGGCTATAGCACTGACTTACCAAGAGCATCTTGGCGTGACGTACCTAACACTTACAGAAGATCCTAGTCCCCGTATAATTATCCACAATAGGTGCTCCGTTCCATTGCTTGTAAAAGAGAATTTCAAAGGTAGGTACTATGCAATAATTAGAAACAGTGCACTGTTGTAGTATATCTTGTTTTACTGTTTCTCCAGTCCAGAATTGAGTTCAGTGTGTGTTTTGCTTATAGCAAGAACTTGATGCCCTTGTAAAAATCTCTCTCAAAGTCGGAGACTCTGGAAGCTATTGGAGCTAATTGTGAGGTCAGGAGTATGAACTTAAATGTCTCCAGGCTTTTTGGGTCTCCCTGGTTCCAGCTGTCAAGGTGGCTTGGCTCAGTAGGAAATTCATAGGTAGTGGAGTTTTGTTGACATCAATTCAATCCCATGGGACATTTACATTTACTCAGATTTGCAAATGTAACACAAAACAAATTGTCAAAATTCTGGTTACAGTAAGTTAATTTAATGATCAGTGGAACGTTACTTGTGTAAAACTTAATGAAATAGAAAGAGAAAAGGAAAAAACTCAAATATACAATATTCCAACCAATAGAAAAGCAATGTTTTTATTTATTAGTAATATTTCAGCCAGAAACATTCTCATTTGTGCAAGCATAGATGAGTTTTGATTTCATATAGGTTTTAGGAAGCTCTGATCTTGTATATTTCATGAAATTTCAGATACACCAAAGTTTGAAGTTTACTGTAGAAAGATTCCAGCTGAATGTTCGGTTCATCATGAACTTTACCATCAAGTCTCCAGCTATCCAGATTGCAAAACAAGAGATTTATTGCCCAGTATTCTCCTGAAAGTGATGTCATCTGATGAATTAGTAAATGAATGGAGTGATTTTGTGGACATCAACAACCAAGGAACACAAGTAAATCATTATAAACCCCTTCCTAGTTCACACCATAAATGTTTGTCTTCCTGACCTGCACATGTGGTACATTGATCCTCTGCAATAAGTGTATCCTTTCTGTTGGTTTAAGGGGGTTTTAACTCCTGGGAACTCCCCTGCCTAAGACCCTTCCTGTGGAAGTGTTAGAACATAGACCATCTTCTTTACTGTCTTTTTTTAGAAATAACTAGATTGGAAAGAGAGTCTTTATAACACTGATTTTTTTCACTTCTTTTGAATCAACCTGCTTTTGCCTGGCAAAATCAGTCTTGAAAATTTCTGGGCTCTGTAAGCAAAAAATGCCACAGGATCCAGGAAAATTTGATGACTTAATTATCATGGGATTTTTATCTTTATATCTTGTAGGAATCATCACTGTCATTATCCTTCTGTGTCGTTACAGAAGCTACTCATGTCTCTCTAAAACAAAGTAGCCCCTCCCTTTTCTTTCCTTCTGTTATTTTTCTCTGGTTCTTGAGGTAAATGAAAGCTTCCTTGACTGGAGTAATTGTTTTTGATGAGAATTTTTTCCATCTTTGAAGTCATTAGTTTACATGGAATCAACATAAACTGCTTGGCTCTTTGAAAGAAATACTAGTTTCAGATGTTTTCCCTGGGCACCAATCACAAAATGCTCTTGATTATTGAGTGTTATGTTATATAGCAAGTAGTTCAGTTCCATTCAGCAAGCCAGTCAAGCAATGCAAGGTTTCAAATTTCAGTCATTAATGTTCTGCCAGACTAGGGTTCTTTTTAAGTATCTGGCTCCTAGAAGGAATTAGATGCTAAGACAACATTTGGGGATCGTTGTCTGCTTGAAGAGCTCTCCAGAAAAAGTGTCACCTTCTGTTATCGAAGTTTTAGGATGTACATGTTGAAAATTTTCCCAGGATTTCTTAGTCTGTCTTTCTCTTAAAAAACTATGAATAAAAGTGAATAAGGAATATACTGATAGTGTCGCATACAATTCTGTTCAGGTTGTAAAATAACTGGGATTTGGAGGATCTTAGGTAATGTGTATTTCTTCTATGTAGTCACAGATAGGTACTTATTTTTCTGTTTGAAAGTAACTTAAAAACTACTTAAAACCAATACCTTAATAAATATTGAAGTGTTTATCATCAGAATCATCTGAAATTGGAATTAAAATTACCAATCTTTAAGATCAGTGGAGGTTTATTTAGAATAATTAGAGTTTGGAAAATTCTTTAAATGTACTTTTTTCACCAGTTCCATGTCAGATTGTGAATCTCTTCCAGACAAGCAAAGGATTAAAATTGACATATCAAAATTAGAAATTTTCTTATATATAATTCTCAGAAGCATAAGAAGTTTGATTAATGAAATTGAGTTATCTGTACAAAGTTATTATGACTAGTCTAACAAGAATCAGTTTAAGTGCTGATCCTACTAAACTTCCAATTGTTTTTGCTTCTGGTGACTTCGTAACAGCGGTCAAGATTCTTCAAGACAAACAGCTGTTTATTTTACCTGTGCTAGCCCACTATCTTGGTGTTACTTCTTGAGTTTGCATTCCTTTACATTATAGCTTCTATCATTGCAATCTAGTAAACAATTGTGTTGATAGTAGCCTTACAAGAAAAGAGAAGCCAGCTGGCTCTAGCAAGGGCTGCTATGAATTTTCCAAACCTTTAAAAGACCTTAGTTTTTCATATTCTGGAGAAACACAAAACTTGCATGGACATCTTACAAAATTAAGCCCCAAAAGCAATACATCACTTTCTTTAAGTAGGATATTCCTAAAGACAACTTGTCCAGAATGACAGTTTGTACACCTGTAAGCAAGACACAAAGCTGTTGTCAAATTCCCATTTTTCCTGCCTTTTTAGATGTTTTATGCTTTCCAATAGTTTTTTGCCATTTCCTTGTGGCGGCATGTTGCCTGTGAAGGTGTTCTCACAAACCAGTGTAAATGGCTTGAAAATGTGTTCAGTGTTCAGTTGTTATGCAAGTCTTCATGGATCCAAAATGTTACTTTTCAGTCTTCATGTGTTTTCCATCATGCTATCAGCAATTCATCTACCCAGCTCTGAGCTAGGGAATAGCAACATAATGTAATTTTAGGGTTTGTTTTCTGGAGGAGAAAGTGGGATTTTGCAGAGCTTCAGGAATATGCCTTCTTACTCCAAAATCACAATTTAAAATTTCCTATTTATTCCTTCTCATATAAACTCTACCATCCCCAGCATATCTTGCTTATTTCTGGAGAAGTTTCTTACCAAAATGTATTCAGTTATTCAGTTGAAGGATGAGGTACAAATTGCATCTCCTTGTATAACTGAAATACTTAAAGTATCAGAGCAGTTACTTTCTGAATCATTGAAATCTGACTTTCTTCCTGAACAGTATCCTGATTTGAGTAAAAGATCTCAACCAGAAGGTATTGATAGTATTAACTTAATGTATGACATTGAAAACAGTAATTTTGATTGCATTCCATTTGTTTCTAACCCTCTCCTCTAGATTGTGTTCTTAACTGGTTTCGGCTGTGTTTATGTGGACATCACCCATCACTGTGGAACAATAGTCATAACCTTGGCCCCAGAAGGAAGAGCAGGACCCATTGATATCAACCTCAACAGGTACATAAAGTGCATAAAAGATTATAAAAAGCATTGCCAAACAGTGCTGTGAGGTCAGTGAGCTTTCTAAATGTTAAGTGACTTAGAAATTTTGTCTTAACTGTTTGTTTTGTTTAATACTGCTGCATGCTCTGTAGCATGTGTTTAGACCATATGGCTTTGTATACAACAGTTAAAAGGGACAATCTGACATCAAAAGTCATGTCACTTTAGGGTAAACACTAGATGACTAGTACAAAAAGAGGACCTGAGTTGTTCATTAAATAAAAGAAGACATTTTCCATAATAATTAATTTTGAGTGTATTTGTTAGTTTGAAATGTATTTAGCTAGGTCCTGTCATCTGTAATCTTACAAGCTCCCAAGGAAACTTACTATGCAAGAGCTGTAGAAATAGTCTTACAGTTAGTAATTAATTGTACTTGATTATAACACCCTTTTTTAGAAGATTTCCCCACTTCATAATACACCACAATCTGATCCTCAGCCTCATTCAAGTGCAATTGTAATACTAATTTTTTAGCTGCAGAATGCTTGGCTTCCTCCTGTTACAATTAGAATGGAATTTGTTGTACTGTTTTTATTTGCATTGTAATTAAGTATTAATCCCCAAGAAACTGGTCATCAGCATTACCTAATGGTCCATTTTCTAGTTAAACATGGCAATGGGCAGTTTACATTGCAGGAGTAAGGCCCTCAATTCCATCAGTATAAAAATACTGCTATGGCTTCTCTGGAGGGCACTCACTGCATGTGGTGTGAAGTGATTATCCATAATAGTAACCTTCAGTGAAACATCTGAGGCTGTACATGAATTATCAGAAAATTGTATTTGTTATGTGTTTTAATATTCACCTCTGTAGCGAACATAATAGGGAATTACTGTGTAGGTAGAGATGTTCTGTCCAAGCTACACTGTTGTTTGATAAAAAAGACAGACAACCCTGGTGTAGATGCATACTGTCCCATTTCTTAGAAAACCTCCTGGGTGGTACCCACTGTGGTGATTCAGATTGCCAAATCCCAGTAACAGATTGCCAAATCCCAGTAACATTAGCAGGACTTGGCACAATGAATTTCCTGTGTGTTACAGAGAATGTCTCTCTTGATAGCTCTTTGAGCAAGCAAGATGCCAGGTGAACTCAAAAGGCAAGAAATAATAAAACTTATTTTCCCTCCTGTCTAGAAGTCAAGACCAGACCCTGTCCCTGAAAATGTTCATCAGTCAGTTATGTCTTGCTGCATTTGATGATATTACAAACCACAAAGTGTCATCTGAACTCCTACGTCTCACAGCAGACAATGTTTTCCTCCACATGGCCCCAGCCACCAGCTCCCTGTCACAGGAGTTCCAGCAGGACTCTGTGGAAGGCCTCCCACAATTTTGTAGTCTCCAAGTGTATTGTGAAGACTTGCAACTGGACAATCAGTTGTACAGCAAATCCAATTTCCATTTTGCTGTCCTGCTGTGCCAAGAAGAGAAAAATGAAACCGTGCAGTGGTCGAGAACGAACAATTTCATTGTTTGTAACAAAGATTTGGAAAGCTATAAGGAAAACTGCTTTATAAAACTTTGTATTGCTTTTTCCGAGGAAGAGAATTTCATGTTTCACATGAATGACCTCAGCTTTGAGCTCAAACCAGCCAGGCTATATGTGGAAGACACCTTTGTTTACTACATTAAGACTTTGTTTGATACTTATCTTCCAGAAAACAAAATTGCTTGTAAATCCACAAATGCTTCAGATACTACCCCAATCGTGCCTGAACAAGTGAGAGAACATGCAAGAGCTTTAGTCAAGCCAGTGAAGCTAAGAAAATTAAAAATACAACCCGTTAATCTCCTTGTCAGTATTCATGCTTCGTTGAAACTGTATATAGCCTCAGATCACACCCCTCTCTCCTTCTCTGTGTTTGAGCGAGGACCCATCTTCACCACTGCCAGGCAACTTGTCCATGCCTTGGCCATGCATTACGCTGCTGGAGCACTTTTCAGAGCAGGTCAGTATTTTTCCTTAACACACATTTTCATTGGGTACCAGGATTCTATGAGTGTCCCTCAAGATGAGTAACCTGAATTTTTGTTTTCCTCAAAGACTGATTGATAACAATACTTTCAGACACCTTTCAAGTCCTGTCATACAGCAGAAGGGAAATAAAATCACTGAGCAGACACCAGTGAAGATTTGCAATGTTGTGCTCAAGCCGCCTGAAGGCTTTAGCCACTTTAACCCTGAACACAGCATAAAAATGTGTTCTAGCTGGCTTAGGTTTTGTCATTTTATATTATAGCAGTAGTCAGGATCAACCCACACTCCTTACATAAACTCCCCAAAACAGTTTAATCAAATTATTCAGCATGTTGTTCTGCGTTCAGAAGTAAATTATAGACCTGAATGATGTTTTGTTGTTAAAACTCCTTTTGGCTGCATAATTAGAAATCTGTCTTTCTTTATACAGCCTTCAATCTAAACTGGCACACAGATGTTTGTTGTCCTTTGATCCAAGAACTATGAAGTTTGCTATTAGTAACTTTTTCCCATATGTGATCAATAGCAAGCAATCAGTATTTTTATATTATCAGGTACATTTTGTCTTCCATAAATACTAATGTAGAAATAATGAAATCTGGTCTCTGATATGTCTTGGTGAAGCACAGAATTTGTTCCTGAGACAGAAGGAAGCTCCTCTGTGATCACACACAAGTAACATATTCCATACTGGAACGTGGGATTTATTTCCCTGCAATACTAATGGTCAGATTTTCTGAGATCCTAATGCTTCCACTTGGACTGGAAGCATATCTGCAACCTGATTTCTGTGCACACTTTCCAAAACTGTGCACATGTATTTCAGCTATTTATAGATGCCGACCTTGTCTTTCACTGTGTGCATACCTGACTCACACTGCTGATTGTGACAACAGTATACACAATTGCATACCAGAACAGTGTACCAATTCATAAATTTCTTGCAATATTATACTTGCAAAATGTGCAGGCTTTTCTTTCTGCTACTGGTTTGGATTTGTTTTGCAGTTAAATCTCATTGTACAGAAGGGTAGATCTAGTTTCTTGGTAATTAAGAGTGAAACTGTAGCCAAATATGGTCTGTGGTGTGAATGCTTCTCCCCCATGACTGGCTCTTTCCTTCTGCTACCCTTGCAGTGTGCAGCAGTGCAAAGGCCATCACTTCCTGTGGGATCAGTGATGTACCTGAAATCAAGCAGATTTAAGTATTAAGAAATGATGTTTGCTTTGGTGGAATTTCTCTTCAGGAAAATACATATGCATATATACTTAACTCCCACTAAAAGCACCAAAACTAAAATGTGTTGTTTGAAAGGTGTAACCATGATTGAAATGGCAAATTGTACTGATTAATGTTTGCTTTAGCGAAGAGGATGGTTTATGCTGAAGACTTTGGGACACTTGTCAGAAAAGATGACTGTGTCAACAAAGTAAAAAAAGAAGAAAAAAATCAAGCAAAAAGCTTTATATGATCTGCAAACCCTGAGTTTTCTTCTCACCATTAGCACAGTCAGTCTCTTATGGAAGATGACCTCGTGCTTCTGCATTTTAACTACATTAATCTGGAATATGGGTTGTCTGACCCCCTTCTGCTCACCACTGTCTCATGCATAAATCATTGTTAGCATCTGCACAGACAGCATTCCCATACAGCTGTACCTCATACTCGGGGATATACACTCTCTTGCCCTTAGTGTGTGCAGGACCACTGCTGACTTGTGGAAGGGGGCAGGATTTGCCCCAAAACTTGCTGAAGGGGATGCATCAGGCTGCCCCATGTGTTGCAAAGGAGTGGACAGAATCCATGAAAGCCATGAATGGAGCTGGAGAACTCTGTTCAAATATGCTGATTAGCACTGCTTGTCTCAAATCAGCCAAACTTGCAACAGAAATCTCCCATTCTTTTCTAGTAAATATAAAAGCTATAGTAGCTATCTAAAAGCTAAAAAAATTCTTTTCAAAAATATCACTGGTACCAGATCTGACCCTATAGTTACCTATAAAGAAAATTCAGTGGCTCTCTGCTAATATAGTCATATTTATTTCATGTCAGTGGATATAATTACTAAGTGTTAAGCGGGAAATGGTAACCTCACATGATACTGTATTACTGCAATGTAAAATGCCACACAGAGCTTGTGAACTGAGGGATTATTCCTGGTCCCTCATTCTCCTGTTCCTGACTTACTCCCACACCTTCTTCCTTGGGATGGATGGTCCAAGCTGGCAGTGAGGAGCCATTGGGTTTGCTGTGAGTATTGGCCAAGGAGGGTCACCCACGCTGCAGGTTGCACATTATTCCCGTGTGCTCTCCAAGGGTGAGCACGATCCATCCAGAGCTTCTCAAACCTGACAGGCAGGGACAGATTACAACGAACCATCCCTGGCATACTGGGCAACCCATCAGTTTTGTGTTTAACTGTTTTCATTCCTGGTTTTTATCTGTTTTGCAACCCTGAATATGCTGGCTGGCTCAGCGGGTGAGTGGAGTTGGAGTCCCCCATGTCCCAGCCTGGTGGTGCCTGCTGGGGATGTGTCAGGGCACCAAGGCACTAAGCTGCAGTGTCCTGTAGCCACTTTCCATCACACCACCACGTAGTACAAGGAATGTTAAGAGTATTTAGAGAGGAAAAAAAGGCTCTAAGGAATTAATGCAATTATATTGATCAGAAAAAGCAGAGAAAACATCTCTCCCATCTCCCAAAAATATCTCAACACCTCCCCACCCCTCCAGCTTTTCAGCACTTCACACAGTGGCAAAGATAATTTATTAAAAGTCCTACAGCAAGGGAATTGCAGGCTCAGCCTGGAGCTCTGCCTTCCCCTGGCCCTGTCAGGAAAGGCCTGCCAGGGGATGCTCCTTTCCAGGACAGCAGGGCTACACTATGTGTTACTGCTCTGTTCATTGTGTTGCCAGTAGCACTTGGGTTTTGTTTTCCTAGTCCATCACACCCTCACTCTTAGGTCCACTCTGGTTCCCGCTTTTTATATTACAAGTACTGGAGTTCTCAACCTGCCAGAACTGAAATGTGGGACAGATTCAACAAGAATAATAGATTTTCCAGGAGCTTAGAATGATAGTATGAGATTAATTCATTTCATATGAGTAACATTTTTTCTTCTGTTCAGTTTCATGATTCAGCCATCCACAGGAATGACTGGGAGGGGTTAAAAGAAAACAAGAAAAGCATCTGGATAGCAGGAGTTTTCAATGAAGAGATGGGAATGAGGTGGGCAGAGCGCAGATCAAGGGCCCTCATGGGAGAGCAGGAGGCCAGTCTGTCCATCCTTCAGTCTCCTGGCCCTGTCACACCTTGTGCCACTCTGACAGTGCCAGCTGAAATTCATGGTACAAGGGCTTGAAGACCAAACAGTTCCTGTTTCACATTTATTGCCATTTCTGAATTGCTCTCTTTGGGCTGCCAAAAAAAAGAGTTATGCAGCACTGTTTCCCTAATAAATCTGCTGCCTACCAGCCTGAGAAAGACAAGACCTGCAAATAGCTTTCCAGCAACAGACTGCTGCGTGCTCAGCCATCCAGCAAGCTGCTGGCAACCCTGCGTTTATATAGGAAACCAGATCTGCAGATACTTCTCCTGGGATATGCATAAGGAATACTCCCCTATGAGTAACCTAATCAGCATGTAGATGTCATTGCTGTTTACACAACTGTACTGAGCAGAAGACATTTGTCTGGCTTTCACTGCACTCTGAAAGAAAATGATCAGCTTAGAAGGGTTGGGGTGGATTTAAAATAACTTCTTAAGCACTTGTCAAAAATCTGCATCCTTTTTCCTAACACTCCATCAAGCAATTGACCTGCACACTCCTGTAAAGCAGTACATTGTATCAGTGTAAACTCCCTGTCACAATTCTATCACATAAGGATGTGAAATCACAACGCTGCCTTATAGTGTCTAAAACCAACCCAACCATCAGAGCTTGCAGTCCCGTTCCTCTGTAGCTGTGAGGCTCTTGCATCCGCCTCCCCTCACACACTTTTAGCAGAAATACGGGAAGCTCCTGGAAGGAAGTAATTCTAAAGCTATTTGTGAGTTTGCCAAAAGGATTTCTTTGATTTACGAAGTATGAAAGATTGCCATTTCTGAATTCATAGTGGATGAGTTATTTCCTGTGTTTTGCTCAAAGGAAGTTCATAATGCAATGAATTCTAGTGTGAAAAAGATAATTAAGGAATAACCTTTTCACAACTGCTGCTTCTGCAGTTTTTGCAGCTGTAACATGTGTCTTGTTTCTCTACACAGGCTGGGTTGTTGGATCGTTGGAAATTCTTGGAAGCCCGGCTAGTCTGGTGAGAAGCATAGGGAATGGCATAGCTGATTTCTTTAGGCTCCCCTATGAAGGGCTGACCAGAGGCCCTGGAGCATTTGTCAGTGGAGTTTCCAGAGGAACAACATCATTTGTAAAACACATTTCCAAAGGTAGAGCCTTCACTTTATTACTCCAACTACTGCTTTGTTGTCATGCATTGTTAAAGTTTTAAGCAATAAAGTCTGTCCATCCTTCAGTCTCCTGGCCCTGCCATACCTTGTGCTGCTCTGACAGTGCCAGTTGAAATTCCTGGTACCAGGGCTCAAAGACCAAACAGTTCCTGTTTAACTAAGCTAGGAGGGTAACAAGCTCACATGTAATGTCTCATGTATTAAACAGATCACCACTTTACTGCAGTGCATGAGAATGTTTCAGAAACTTCGGAATTTTAAACCTCCCAGTGGGAAATAGATATTCACTCAGCAAGTATTTCATGTGATAACTGCAGAAGTATTAAAGGTGTTCTGCACTTCTGCTAGCCATCAGAAATTCTACACTCAGTCGCCTCATCATATTTATTATTTAAAGAAAAAAAGTAGATACAGTTGTCATAACTATGTGCGTCCCTGGATAGGATTTGACAGTGGGGCTGTTCTGCCATGGGAACAGGAGGAGCTTTTCCTTTGCAAAGCTGTACAAACAGTGCCATCGCGTGGCTCCAGCCGCTGTAGAGACGCAGTGGCTGCCCCGGCACTGGCTGCTGCTCCAAGCCTCTGCTGCAGCCTCCCGCAGGACACGGCCTCACGACTCCTTCTGTAAATATTTGTTTACCTTTCCATCACCCCCCTCTCCATTTAGATTAGCCTCACACAAGTCAGAGAACTGGAGAAGGTTGTTCAGATGAGCTTCTGTTCCCACCGGCCAGGCAAACCTGGAGCAGGCTAATGTAAAAGGCGTGACATGGACCGTAGCAGCAGCGTGGTGATGCTTAACAAATAGTAAAGCATGTTACACATGGGTGGCTGTTCACTTGACTTGCTGTTCTGCTCATAAGCTCAGTATTGCAGTGAGGCATACAACGTCTCCGTGGTTTAAATTAAAGCATTTTGATCAAGACCCAAATGTATATCTCCATGCATTTAGGTACACTGACGTCAATTACCAATTTGGCAACAAGTCTTGCTCGGAATATGGATAGGCTGTCACTGGATGAGGAGCATTACAACAGACAAGAAGAATGGAGAAGGCAGCTTCCAGAGAGCCTGGGAGAAGGACTGAGACAGGGGCTCTCTCGTTTAGGCATTAGCCTTCTAGGTAATGTACTATTAAATATCAAGTTAAGTGATAATACTGTTTTCTAATCTGCTCACTAGCCTTTTCTAACTGTGAGTTGTAATTCCAAATTCGGGGAGGGAGGTGCGGTTGGTGTCTTCTTGTGAAAAAGCCTCTAGTATGTATATTAGGTACTATTTATCAAGATTTAGTGACTTTTGTATATGATTTTTGCTGATAAAATAATTGCAGATATAGAATGGGTTTGCATTTTCTTTGTGAAATAATATTTTCACTGATACATGATGTAGATCTGAGGGGGAAAAAAAGAATAATTTTGCATCGGGCAGCGTGACTTGTAACTAATTCAACACGAAGACGTCATCATGCTGATGTTTACTTTCCAATGAATTATTGGAATGCCTTCTGAACCTGCTTGTTTTTGCAGTACTGTAGATATCAGGGATTCTTGGGTTTGTTTGAAAACCACTTCAACTTAGTGCAGATGTTAAGTAAGCTTTGATGAGGAATTCTGCATTTACAAAGAGACCCAGATCATCGTGATTCAGTGTACTTTTATTCATCAAGCAGCCAAGTGGTTTGGTTAGAAGTGAAGATTACTCTATCAATTTCAAAATAGTACCTAAAAATTTGAAAACTAACCCGCAGTGGAAAAAGTCTCTGTGAGAAGTTTTGCAGTCAGGACTGGATTTTCTAGGTTACTTCGACTTGTCACACAGCAAAGGAATGCAGAACTGTATTGTTTGGCAGAGTTCCTCAGTATGTATTAAACAGTATGAGTCTCTTAGAGATCAAAGTGACCAAAAGCAGTCCAGTGCAGAAGGTTAGAAGAGTTGAAGCTTGAAAGGATTTGTCCTGTTTCCTAATCTTCAGTAGTGTACACAGCTCCTAAATTTGCAACCGCAACCCTGAAAGCCCCAAAGAGGAAGTGGTAAAAATGTTACAAGTTTGGGCTAAGTTGCTGGAAATTGTTTTAAGCAATAGCATTAGATGATGTGAAGCATTGTCATTTGATAATGCCTGTAAACCGGCAAGCAAGTGTCCTGGGAGAAATGTGCATATAGGAGAAATTCCATGTATTAGCAGCCACTGTCCCAATAGTAAGCTGTTACTGGTGTTGCAAATCAAAGGCAGTTTGGAGGAGGTTTTACTTTTCCCTTTTGTTTTGTTGGGCTAAGGACAGTCAGGTTGAGTTGCTGGATGAAAGATTATACTTTTAGAAGCACTGTGTCAGCCTGGAGTGTATGTGCTGGTGAAATGGTTTGGTCATGTTGGCTCAGTTATTAATAAAACATCGAGGTAACATGCTGTCTGTATCCCCTTCACTGACGCACCAGAGCCCTTCAGAGCTAAAAACATCAGCTGTACAGCCTGAAGTAAAGAGCAAAACTTTGTATCTTTGGCTGTAGCAAGGCAAAGTTTCTGCTGTTCAGGAAAGGTGGGCACTCAACACATACATGCACAAATACACCATTGCTGCACCTCCCCGCGCACACGGATTCCGTGGTTCGCGGGAGTACACCCGAGCTGAAAGGAAAGCAAAAAATAGAGCTAGAATTTCAGTGTCCCCGATTTCCCAAGAAATCAGACTTCATGTTAGAAACTTAGAGCTTCATATTAGCATTTAAACAGTGCTCCTCCACGAGCTAGGGTCTTGTTCTTATTCCCACTGTTACTATTTAGGGATTGCTCACTGCTAAATACTTCTTTTCTTAGCAGTGGAGGCAGTGAAGCACCCAGATAAATAGCTACAGTTACTGTATAGCTGGACATGACAAGTATGGAACTCTCACTAAGGGAGAGATCCGAAATATTCCACTTACTTTGTATCACTTTTTTATTTACAGTTGATTTTAAAAAGCATGTTTGTATCAGTTTTATATTTACAGTTGATTTTTAAAAAGCATGTTTCCTCTGAATAGGCAGAAGCATTCATATAAATTGTGTCAAGACCTAAATTATGAATAGACCTATGTTTCAGTTTTTACAAACATGTCAGAAAAGTGCTTCTGTCCTGACCATTTAGTTTAAAAAGTATTGTGGCTTCCCTCAAAAAAACAAGTCATAGTTGAAGGGACAGTATCACTGCTGCTTTTTTCCACCAGCATGTTCAGAATAAACATGAACATGCTTACTCTAAAAGCACTTCAGGTTCTTCATACATAACAAAGCAAGGAGAAGCTGCAGTTATTTTCCCTCATAAGGATAAATTTTTTTCTGAGCACAGAAATGCAGAAAGCACAACTATTTGAAGCCATAATTTCTATTATGTTCTAATTGTAAAATTGGAAAGTGTGAAGGAGATTTCTATGATAGTCACACTACTCTCATGTTCGTAAAAGCCATCTGACCCATGCAGGCAGCTAAGACAATTGCAAATGTGGATTTTGTGCCTAGGTGAAGTCACGTAAGAGCCTTCAGTTCACCAATACATTGCGGTATCTACCCAGAACATAGAGTTGCCTTTCTGATTTTTTGTGAAAATCTGGCTCATGGTGGCCCTGATTCAGCAGAGCACTTAAGCATGTGCTTAAGAGCTTTGCTGAATCAGGGCCAAAATCATGTACTCTCATCTCCTCCTCAGTGCAAGTTGTTCCCTGTGGTACATTCTTAAGTGCTTTGTCCTGTCTCATTTTAAATGACTCAAGCACTGTCAGGGTGTTGTTTGATTTGATTGTTATCTTTGGCCAGCTGTTGTCTTCTTTTCTAGTTTGGGAGAGGTTTCTGGGTTGTTTTAATAACACTTGTGTGTGAAGAGAAGCAACAGCTTATGATAGGTGTGTTTTTGTCTTTTATATGTTTAGACAAAAATGCAGTGAAATTGTTTGTAAAATATTTAGATGACCGACTCCCCACTGAGGAACTATCTTATGCATTTTGCATGACAAAATTTTGAGTCCAACTTAAAATAATAATTTATAGGCATGTAAAAGAGAAACTATAGGCTGTATTTTCAACCACTGGTCCTAGTCAAAAATATTATATTGAAGTGGCTGCCTTTAGGAAGTATAGCATATCTGAATATTCAAAAAGCAGTTATTTACAGTGGCAGAAGTGCTCAACATTTCAGTTACTCCTTCCTACTTTTGGGGAAGTGGATTGAGTCATGTTGACTGACAGTGTAACTGTCCTGGTAGAAAAGGCAAAGCCTGGGTCTCAGAAGCTCAAATTTTTGTTATTATGGGTGGTGGTGGCTGTTCTTGCTGTGCACTATCACTGAGTCAGGGCCACTCTTTGTTTGCCTACCTACAAAACAAGATACCACAAGCCAGTGCCAATTCTGAAATTGTGTGCTATTACACACACTAATTGTGCAAATACATTAATGCATGGCAACAGGTGCTCTTTTCTTCGAGCTGTATTTCTATGTGATGTTTGCTGTGATGAGATTACCATTCAGCCATTTTTGGTGTGAAACACTTGTGGCACAAGTGAAGGACGACAGAGAAGAGGAAGCAAAATGGCCTCAGCTTGGCCAGCTTCCAGTCTCATGGCAAAGCATAGCCAGTTTCTCTTAGTGGGGGATTTTTTCCAATTACGCCTTGTTCTGAAAGAGTTTGTCACGAGCAAGCCGAGCTTTTCCAAAGTCTGTAAGCTGTGCTACATTCATCAAACTTTGTCAGTCTGCACACGAACCAGTTGATGCCCATAATCAAATACTTCTTGAAGTAATCCAGTGATCTATTCTGAACTATCTGAATTTTGTAACTATCAAAGTAACTTTTTTATTGTTACTGAGCAACATGTATTAACCAGAGTGCACCCCATCTGATGTTTAGCAGATGTTATGTTGTTGCTGGAACCTTTTTGGTCCAGTAATGGAAGAATATGTTTTTGTTTTGTCGCTTTGGTGTTTAATTTTATTGAGGTTTTCTTTATACATGCATAATCTGTGTGTACATATGTGGACATGCATATAAAATCAAATGCCTAGGGTAAGGAAAAAAAGAAAAATGGAGAATGTTTTCATTTAATAAAAAAAATACTGGTCAAGGGACATTGCAGGGAAAGGACAAGGACAGCAGTAGGACACCATGTGAGAGTATGAGAAAGAGAGTGGGAAGGGAGGAACCACTACGTGTGTTTCCTGAAACCCTACTGAAATCTGACAGGGAGAGACTTTCTGTGGGAAGTCCATCCCTCACAGTGCTCTTGCCAAGAACGATTAGAATGTAAGAAGCCACACGGGCACAGGGAAGATGTGCTTTGCACAGTTTCTGGTGTGAGGAGTGCCCTGAACCTCACGTGTGTGCCACCACTCTCTCCTTGTTGCTGGGTTTTGAGGTTGCTCAGGCCTTTGCCCACACGTGATGCACACAGGAAAAGAGCTGCACAGATCTGGATTCCCCATGCAAGGGTGGTAGGACGAGACACTCCTCAATGAAAGGAGTAAGGTTATAGTTTATTTTGTGATTTGTGGGCATAGCCACAGCACATAAATGAGTTATGGCAGTGAGTTGCAATTCAAGATAAGGAATTACTGAGGAAGAGAAGATCATTGGTTGTATTTTTTCAGGTAGAACAAGACTTGCAAAAAGGATTTGAGGTACAGAGGGGCAATGTCTTCACAGACAAGTTCAGAGCATGCATAAAATGCCAGTGGTATCACTAAAAACTGGCTAAACAAGCTATATATTATTTGGGGCACTATATATATGATCTTCTATAACACAGCCACAGCGGTTTCCATTCTGTTTCCTTGTCCTCTGAGCCTAATTCCAGCTGAGCAGTGCCTGGAGCATGCCACCGGTCCTTTGGAGTAGGCTCTTATTTATTATTACCTTATAACTTTGCTCAAGTGTATTGCAGTAAATAATTTACTAGTGCTAGGACTTAGGTGGATTACATTTTATAAGGCAATAACTTCTGTTCTGAAAGTGCAGTTGTTGTGGATGACCTCAACAGATAGGGTGAAGGAGGTCACAGGGTAGTATAATATTGTAAGTTAGCAAAACACCAAGTATTGTTTTATGCCTTCAAATGCATCACAATTTCACTAAAGAAAAGACTGGACAAACAATCCCAATTGTGTCATGTGGTGTTGGGATATTATTTTAGTCAAGCAGCAGGAGCAGCTGTAAGTACTAATGAATTGAAAACTGTATTGTTTCAATGGCATGGCATTAAGGAAAAAGTTTCATGGCCTTTATGGTACAAAAGGTGAATGTTCAGCTGCACACTCAGCTTCAGTGAGTGACCTCAGTTAAAACCAAGCATCACTTCAAAGATAGACCAGCATTTTCTGTGGAAATACTATAAGTTTGTCATACAGAAGTTGGAAGAAGTCTCTCTAAGAGGAGAGGAAGGCATTTATGGGGGATGCAAGTTTCTTGAATTGCTGATAGATAGTATCCCAGGGACAAGGATCTGGGGAAATGTGTGCTGCTTCTCATCCTAGTCTTTTCTTTGGACAGAAAACTGCACAAGTACAGTATTAGTTCTTGTTGTTCAAAGTCAGCAATTTCTTCATTTATCCAATGACAGTAACTAAAACCATCTGAAAACCAGTTAGCAGCTCACTGCCTAGTGCATGTCACGCTGGTAAACACATGGGGCCAAATACCTCGGTTGCGATTGTCCAAGTCTGTGGAATTATGCCTGGATTTCCTTCCACACAAAGCAGAACCTTCAAAGATGTCTAGGTTGCAGTGAAAATGCCTGGTAACCAGGATGACACTCAGTCCTGCTCCTTAAATAATCGTTTAATCTTGATATTTGCAGCTGCAGGTGCAAACTGAGAGCTGACTGAGGAGCCTGCAAACTTGCTTTTTACTGAGCAAAGCACCTCGGATCAAGCAGACTGGTGTTGCTTTGTCCAATCCTCGTACCCTTAGTGATTTCCAAATAGCTTATCTATCAAAATTACAACAACTAGAGACATGTCTGTGGTTAAGTGGCTAGTGTAAACTCAAGATCAAAGAAATGTCCCACCTCACATACCTGTTTACATTTAGGAAGATTTAAGTTGAAGTTCTCTGTTGATACTAAAAGCTGGGAAGGTCACTGTGTCACTTGTAAAAGTTTGACCCATGTACATTAAAATAAAATATGATGGTTTTCACAAAAAAAAGTAACAAAATGTCTCAAAGTCTAATTCTGGTAATCTTAGTAATATATCAAAAGTTGCATTAGCTTATGAACATTTCTGGCAGTGGAAGAGGATATAAAAATGATCTATTGAATACAAGCAGTTTTTATTCTCATGAAGTCAATCTCACACTTATGTGAAAATCTCATTTCCATAGCAGCTCAAGTCGTCTAAAACTGGAGGATTTTATTCCTTGCTCGGCATTCTCAGAATTGTGATGCAGAATGAGCCAAATTAAGTTAACTCAGCAAAAGCATTTAGCATAAGTAGTTGAAAGAGGGAAACATACTGTAAAGTTAGGTGATCTAAATGTTTAGAAAAAAAAGGTTAAGATCTAACTAAACTGAAGCTAAGGCAGTGTTTAGCTAATTGGTCACATGCTAAATAGGTGTACAAGAATAGGGTACGGTCTCTAATCCAAACAATATTCAGTTCCAGTAGTAAGATTTCCTCTTATTCTGGAATATTAATCTTCACTACTTACTGAAGACTCTTGTTTTTTCAGGTGCAATTGCTGGGATTGTGGATCAGCCGATGCAGAATTTTCAGCGAGTGTCTGAGGCCCAAGCTTCAGCTGGGCATAAAGCCAGAGGGGTCATCTCGGGTGTGGGGAAGGGGATCATGGGCGTCTTCACAAAGCCCATTGGAGGGGCAGCTGAGCTCGTCTCCCAGACAGGTTACGGTGAGTTTCATATTTCCAACATCTCCATTTCAATTTTAAAATGCACTTCATTTACAACCTGCTGTATCTTACTTATCCAGCTTAGTATTGTGTGACTTAGAGAAAGGTTCAGAAATGCCACCACTAAATACTTACAAATGCTGTGCTGCTTTTCTGAAGCGCCATCGTGTTGTGCTTCTTGCTTGTGTTACTGATCAGCGATGTACAGCCACAGAAACACAGAATGCAGAAAGCATGAAGTAATTCTTGGAATACAGTAGAATTAGTTACAGAAACATATGTGCTTGCAAAATAGTTTTTGACATAAAAGGATTAGAGCAACACTATGTCCAATTAGAGCGTTAGTTTGAGATTGCTTTGTTATGGCAGGGAAAGAGTTGTGCTATCTCTACACAAAGAGTGAGTTACACTGCTGGGAGAAAGAAGTGAGTCATAGTAAGAGCATCCCCTTTAAACTGGAGCTTCTCAAGAAGACAGTCCTGTGTTCAGATACAAGGGTAACCTTTTAGCAACCAGAGGTGGGGTTTCCAACTAGACTTGGCACTTAATGGCAGTGGTGCTAAATCCTTTCAAATTGATGGGAACAATTCTGGACAAACAAAAAGTGTAAAAGATAAAAAATAAAATACAAAAATAGACTAATTTCTTTGCTTCCAGTATCAATAAATCAAAGCTTCCAATTTGAATATTTAAGAAGAAATGGTGGTTGGAGGGAGTCAGGGAAGAGAAGCAGGAAGACCCATTGATAAAAGGACAATGTGTCAATAATTTCATCTCACTAATTATACCAGACAAACCTTGAATATTTAAGACATTAATCGCTAGCAATATTTATGCTTGTGATGTGTTGATTAGAATATGAGTAGTTCTCATAGGGCTTAAGTTTAGGGTGCTTCCCACAAGATTCACAGCTCATTCCATCTTGTTAGAGAATAATGAAACAATTACTAGAATTCTTTCAAATTAACTTTATCTTGTTTGTATAAGCATAAATAATAACTGTTGTCCTGAATTATACATCCCATATCTGTAAAATCTGTATCAGCAAAATTAGAAGGCTTTTTCAGTTGTCAGCTGTCTGCGTTGGCTTTGCTTCCCATTTGGGCATTATTATTTCTATATTTAATTGTGCTGCTGCCTTTATCAAGAAATTCGTACTAATAGAGGGACACTTTTCATTGCAGATATGGTATATAAGACAGCATGTTTTCCATGACCATGTGACAAAAAGAGTTAGCCAGGAAAAAACATAAAAACGATATCAATAATAGCTGACAGTGCGTGAGAGGAAAATACACAAGAGTTCAAGTAACTCTTACCCACAACTGAATTGGAAGTGGGACTGTGCCTCTTGGGGGGGACCAAAGGGTGTGGGACCACACAGAAATAAACACATGTTCTCTCTGTCTCCATCTGTAAATAACATTTTCACTCACATAATGCTGAGAACCTCGGTAAGCCAACTCTTACAACTGGGATGCTGCTTTTAAGTATTACCATCAACATGTGTGCTAAAAATTAAAAGGTTTTTTTTCATTGCTGATGTTTCATTTAAATTATTATCCATTGTGTAAGACGGAATCTAAGTTTTTGACACCCTTATGCAAAAATGCCTTTGGAATCTCTTTGTTTATTTGTAAAGAAGTATATTTGTAAAAGAGTAACTTTGCACCAAACCATATAGCACTAGTGCTTGCTGCATAACCTACTTTGCATCTGTCATGTAAAAATTTTTAAAACTACTTAATTTGGGAATTTTTTTGCAACCCACTCATTCTTTCTAGTGACCATACCTCATCATTGAAAGTTTACAGGCCATCTGAAATCATACGTACTGTATCATCTTCAGCTTTGGAGAGTCTCTTTAGAAACCTGCTTAACTGCTGCTTGTAGTCTCCATTCTGTGCTGGCACTAAGAAGAATTCACAACAAACCATATGCCCCAGGAGATCTCATAAATGTATATGAATCTGTGTTTAACAGCTGGATTAAGTAACTGAACATTTAAATACAGTATGTAGGCAAACTTGCCTTCTAATTTGTACCAATCGTGACACGTATATGCAAGTATTTTAATATTAAACAAGAAAGTTAACAATGGTCTTGATTTTTTCTACATAAATCCTAAGTGATGTGTCCAATCCTGCTCTGAAGTGATGGCTCTCAGGAGTGTTATGTTTCTCTTGATTGCAAGAGTGTAGCTGGTTCATAGAACGTGCAGTGGGGGTTTTTTTGTTTCTTGCTAATGCAAGATCACAGGGGTTAAGTGCACATCTCTTGCATTGTAATATTTAATGAATTATCTTGACTACAGCTTCCAGAGATGTGACATCATTTTGGGTCTGCACTATTTTATGAACTGCTTTAAACAGATGACATCACTGCAACACGTAACTGCTTTGTAGACAACAGCTACTAAAAAACCTGAATTCTCTTACCACAGGTATTTTGCATGGAGCTGGACTTTCTCAGCTTCCCAAGCAGCGCTCTCAGCCCAATGATCAACATGTTGAGCAGGCTCCAAACAGCCACGTCAAATACGTCTGGTAACATTATTTAGACAATTGCTCATTTTTACATCCACATTGTTTATTAATAGGTTCTGGCCTCTGGTCAAGTTAACAGGCTGCTTCCCTAGGAAAGGCTGAGTTATGGCAGTTTGTTTAGGAACATTAACACAAAGGTAGTGCATAGAAACCCAATCTGCAAATGATGGGCTGCTGATCTGCATCCAGCTTTGAAACTACGGAGCTGATCTTTATTTAATGGTATTCAGTGAGTTCTTACTTATTTGTCATTGCACCAAGCCCAAGAAAAATACTGCACATCTCCAGAAACAGCTGTTAGTGAAGATAGCTTTATTTTCTGCACTGAATTTCTAAGCCACTTCCCAGAGTAATTTTTCTATTATCAAGGAAATAGGATGGGAAATAGGCTAACCTAGCACAGATATTAGGCCCCTTTTGTGGTGAGTGATTAAGGGATTTTGAAAAGTAGTAATTTCACATTCATTCTTTATATCTGAAGTACTACATCTTTCAGTAATGGAGTTTTGAAGTTCACTCCCTGGCTTATTTTACATCTCTAGGTGATAGCTAAAGGACTAAGTAAAAATGAAATTATCAAAATAAGCCCTGGAGGATCCAATGCACAACACTGACTAGTTTTTTTTGTCTTTATTTTTCTTTTTTTAACCTGATAATGCAGGAAAATGCTGCAATCTTTGGGAAGGCCGGAGGTTCATATGGCCCTAGATGTCATGATTGTGAGTGGATCAGGCCAGCAGCATGAGGGCTGCTTGCTGCTCACCTCAGAGGTGCTCTTTGTCGTGAGCATCAGTGAAGACACGCAGCAGCAGGCATTCCCCGTGACTGAAATCGACTGTTTGGAAGATGATCAGCAAAAAGAACTGCTGAAGGTGCAGCTAAAACAACAGAGAGTACCTTCTGACTTGGAGGTAAAGACCCAAGTATGTTTTTCATTCAAAGAGGAGGATACACTAATGCTGGTGCTTTTGGCAGTGGGGACACTCACCTTTGGGATGGGAGGCCAGAGGTCGAAGTGCCAAACCAGGAGACCTGCACCTCAAAGCTGGCTGTGTTGCCCCTCCGATGAAAGGAATGTGTCTCATCCCTTATATCCTCTTATCAATTGTGATATACCATATCTATGACAGAAATTTTCTGAGGGAAAAAGTAGAGGAAGTCTGGGTTCTTGGTGCTTACCTCTTTTCTGAAAAGGTTCTCATGGCTACATATCTATTAGGTGTTTATTGTTTGGCAAGTCAGCATTGGGCCCTGTGCCTACAAAGTCCCAGCAAAAGCAGTTCTTTTATTCTTTTGGGAATTCCCTTAACAGTTCAGTGGTGCTGATACTCCTTTCAGCATGTTTTTAGTTTGTCTCTTCTAGAATAGTGGTCTTGCTTGGCTGTATTTACTTCCTTAGATCTTCCTTCTTCTGCAAATGCTAGCTTTAAACTGGATTAGTTCGTCTCTCAGATTAGATGCACCAAGTGTTTGCCAGTAAGAGCATAAACCCTTCATCTTCATGTTGAAAGATGTCTAAGCCATTTGAATACTGAGATTTTTGGATTAATTATCTTCTTTTAATGGCAGAAGAATGTTATATTTTTACACTTTCGGGAAACAATGTTCATTGTATTAAATTCTCAAGTAGAATCATATGAGAGAGCATTTCAAAAATGAACATGCATGTCCCAGTTTTATGAAAGTGTGCCAGGTAGTTCATAGACTGCTATACCAGAAATTTCTGATTCAAATATAACAAAAGAATATGTAAAAGCCCATGAAGTATGAGGTGTGACAAAAAGCACCTTCACTCAAATCCTAACTTTGCTGAAGTCACGGAAGAGTTTTGCCATCAATTTCAGCAAGGACTTCATCTGTGTTGTGACAGCACTTGAATATTTTTTGAAAGCTTTCTTTAGTGATGAATTCTCTATTTATATTTATTGTCTTTCCACTAACCTCAGTCTCACAGAGAACTGTTGACTGAAGTTGCCTTCTCTCACCACAAAGCTGCATGAGGGATTACTTAAATTGGGAAGCAAGTGGGCAAAGCTCAGCTTTTTTTGTCCCTGAGTGCTGAGTGGTTGGTGGAGGCATACATCAGACTATCAGAGTCCACACTGTCCTGCTCAGTCCAGAGCAACTGTCCTGGAGAGAAGAAAAATTGTTCTCACTAAGGCACCTAACCCTAACTTTAGCACCAGCCCAGATCTTTTTCTTATTGGATTGGAGTGTGATGGTTTTTGTCTTTGCATCTGGTTTTCCAAGAGGTGAGGAGTAGGTTGCTGCTGTGGAGGAAGGGCAGGTTGCCCAAAGGGTGCTGCAAGTGGGTGATGGAGGGTGCAGAGGGTCTGCCTGTTTGGAAGAAGGGAAGGTGAGGGACAGGGAGCCTAATTCCAGTCCCCACAGCTGCTACAGTTGGGAATGTGTAGGATTTATGGCAAGTGGGTCCCCTGAATGCACAGAGCAACCTACATGGCATGTGCAGAGTCCAGTGTTCCCACACACACCCTCCTTTGGAGGTACTACACCAAATACATCTTTTTTTACTGACATTCTGGATGGAAATATGGGAGTCCTACTCAAGGGGTGCAGCAATGCAGCTCTAGGATTGAGCCCCCCAGCCTAAATAGAGCATCTCTTTAGCTGACACAGGCTCTTGAGAATGCAGTGAAAATGTATGGCATGGGAAAAACTGGGAAAAGTGCTTGTGTCCCAGGTGGAGCCAAGTCAGGGATGGCAAGACAGCAAATGTTGAGTGATGCTGTACAAAACATACCTGGCAAAATATTCCTTCAGAATGCAGACACTGATACTGAAATTCTTGTAAAAAATTAAAGAAATGTGCTGTAAGGAGGAGCAGTTGAAAGAAACAGAGAATAAAAAAGTTTGAATTTTTTTTGTGTTAAGGCAGCTAAGGCAGCTACACAACAAAAGATTCCAAAAAGCTTCATATGCAGTTTTAGTAATTACTTAGAGTCTTTTTTAATTAATATTTACTATGGTTTTTTAGTGGATTGGGAAATCTCATGCTTGGTGATTCCCTTTCTGCAGCTAAATCTGTGGTCCTTGAGGTGTCATGTGCAGCACTGGTGCTGATGGAAGCCAGAGCTTCCCTTCAGCTCCTTGACAAGAGCTTCTACAAACTCTTCAGATGTGATTAGGAAAAGGAACCTTAGGAGGAACAAGTTGTGACTTGCAGATGAGCAGCCTCTGAGCTGCATAGTGATGCCTAAATAGGCACAACCCCTCAGTATTAATAGTAGGCCATTGTGTTGCACTGAAGGTGTCCTCAGCTGAAGGGCAGACATGTCTGTGCATGATGACATTTGCAAAGATGGCATCAATTTTTAGCTGGAAAATGCCCAGTCAGGTCAACCAAAATGTTATCATGAGTTTCACAAAGCAGAGCTAATGTTACCAAATGTAAGTTATCTCTATTTTTCAGATTAATTTAGTCAAAGGTACTAGAAATAATACAAAAAATTGAAACATTTCATTTCAAGGCTATAAAAATCCACTTTTTTGCATTACTGCTCACAAAAACAATTGCCAAAAGTTTTGTTTCAGCTCTGCCCAAAACAGTTTCTCCCATTCCCTCTCCTCAGCTTCTTGGAACAGTTAAGAAACAAAACATGAGTTATTCTACAGCTGTAATCACCAGAGATGTTATAGAGCACATTTTGACTCCTTCAGCAATAGGTTTGCCTGATGCCTTGTTCGCCTCCACAATATATAACTCAATCCATCTGGATAGGAATAGCCTGGATGGATTCTTAAAAACTCTGGCACTGACAAGTTTGTTATTGAAAGGGAAGCATTAATTGTATTTGGATTACCTTCCAAAGTAATTGAGACACTGCTTGTTTCCAGACAGCTGTCAAACTCAAAAGGCCTGCTCTTCCAGCTGCTCTTGGTATAGCTCATAACATCAAGAAGACAACAAAAAATTAAAGGGCCCTGGAATTTCAGATATTCCAGATTTTTTTTTTTGTGATGATCTGCAACAGGATGTTCATAACAGTCCTACGTGTTACTGTCTTTGGAGCTGAAAACCAATCTTTGGACTTCTCAAAGCAGTGGAAAAAAATCCTGAAGAGCTGGATCTCCTTAGTCAGTGTGCACAGAGGAGCCCATCAGTGGACTGCATAGCACAGGTGTTACAGCTGCTGTGGAATTTCTGAAGACTTATTCTTTATAAACCATAATGGGACAAATTTTAGAAAAAAAAATGGAGTTCTTAACCCAAAAGTATGGTCTTCTAGTATGAAGGGACATGATATCTGTAATATTCCTCTAGGAGGTGTGTTAAGCAAGCCTTGATCAAGTTTTGAGTCCTTCAACGATCTGGATACTGACACAGTAATTGTTCAAAGCAGTGGACACTTAGTCACAATCTTAGATCCCATTTAGGAAAAAATGTAGAATAGCATCAGTTCCAATGTTTCGTCTTGACAATATAAACCAAGCTGAAACTGGCTGCAGAAGCAGACAGATACAGATGAAGTCATCTAGAAGCAAGCAGGGTCCCAGTTACTTTGGAAGACCATATAACAATAGTTAATATTTCCTCATGAATAATTATGCTTTATCTGTGGAAAATAGCCTGGGGCTGAATGAAGAACGGGTTCACAAGAGTAGGTGAGTGGGATAGTAGGTGAGTGGGATGTCAGCACCATTTTCATCTCCTTTGGTAAGCAGGATCTCTGGTCAACGTGGAGGCAGAACCCAGCTGCCCCTGGGCTTACCTCCCTAGGAGAAATCAGGAAAAAATGCGAAGCCACCTACGTGCAAGATGTACCCTGTAACTTAAAACCCAGTTTACATAGGTGGCACTTCAGCATATTTCTCTCCTTTCAACTGCTGAAACAGACTGACTGCTGAGATACTTTCACTGAGCCACCAGACCAAAGACGTGGTTCAGACACCGTTGCCACTGTTAGCTGTGAGTCTGCTGCAGCAGTCTGCCTTCTGATTTTTCCCTCCCTTAAGGTCGTTCATGGAAATAACTCTTTCCTCTGCCCATTTCATCATTTCCGCTGTTTCTAGGCATAGGCTTCAACCTTAAACTTCTGAGCTTGTTCACGAGCCTGCTTCCTTTAGCATCATTAGTGATGATGATTGAAAACAGCAGTGTTTTTACTTGCTGAGCAGCAAATCCATCTCCAAAGGCATAGTAAGAAAACCAGAGGGGGCTGTTTTCATGTGCATGTGATACCTGTCACTATCTATCAATCATGTTAATTCTTTCTTCAAATAAGCAACAGAGTATTTAGATGAGTCTTGTAGTCCAAAGACATGACAAGATACTGATTGTGGATGTTAAATTGAATCTAATGGCACTGTTTGAAAATATCATCCTATCTAACAAGACCTGTAAAACTCCCTGAAAGACAGGCAGAAGATAGTCTTTAAATCCTCTGCATGATGTACAACAAGGAAATCTTAAATCCTACAAAAATTAAACTGGTCGGCAATTCTCCAAGTGTAAAATAAGGAAGCATCAAAGCCTAGCCCTGTTATAGCTGCTGCCTTTTTTCTTCATTATTATATTTTGGAAATAACATCTATTCTGAATGACTTAGCTTGTCATACTACTGTAGCATCCACGGTGGTATTTCTGAAATACAGGGTTTTTTTGAAACCACGCAACCAGCTTGATGCCTGCTTGCTTGCCTTCCCTTCTCAAGTTAGTTGTAGTCATCTTCTTCAAAACTAAGGGCATAGCAGATTGATCTTCCAAAGCCACGTTTGCCCATAGCTTTTCTGGGTAATACTTTATCTGGTTGGAACCATATGAAAGATTATTTGATTCACTGTATTTTTTTTCCTCTAGGGTAGGTTGCTTGCATCCCTCTTGCTAGGACCTTAAACCTCTAGCTATTTCAGCCTGCAAAACACAGATCCCTTAATGTCTTCTCCAGAAACAAAATGCCCAAATCATCTTCAGTAAAACTCTTTTGTTTAGAAAAATGTCTTTGTGTGAATGGCGGTTTTGTTACCAGAAGCAGATGGATATATCCTGCCACAGAACATTCACCTGGCAGATAGCTTCTAGTCTTCATTTTGAATCAAGTAAGTTAAAGGCCTAAAATATTTTAGCTAAATAGAATTTCTGTATGATAAGCCTTGCCAAGAGCTACTGACATTTTTCTAAAAGGAGTTTCAATGCCTTTGCTGTGTACATGGAGTTGATCTGTCATAAAGTTCTACTCTTGACCAATTCTCAATAGATACTGCTTAAATTTTCGATGGCAGAGTTAGAGCTTCTCAGAAGTCCAAAACAGCAGAGGAAAGGACTAATTCGCCAAGGACTCAACTATGGGAGAACATTCATGATTTAAAAAATCCATTAAAGTATTGTAATATTTCAAGCAGGAAGATTTTTATCAGAGTAATGTGGAAGTTACTGTCTGTACTACTCAGTTCAGTTATTGTTAAATACTCAGTAACTATTTTATCTTATCTGATTTCAGGCCGAGGGAGCCAGAGAGAGGCTGTCAGAACAGCAGTACAACCGCCTCGTGGAGTACATCACAAAGACATCTTATCACCTCCCTCCCAGCACGGCCACAGCACCAGCTCTGCAGACCGTGGCTACTGAACAGCCCCCAACTATAACAAAAACCTATCAGTATGTAGTTGATCCAAATTTTGCCCAAGTATTCATTAGCAAATTCACCATGGTGAAAAATAAAGCCTTGAGGAAAGGATTTAATTAATAGTTATTTCTGGTGAGTATAGTAATACCATACCAGTTTGAAAGCAGTGCTTTCTCTGCACTAACCTACATCAAGTAGAGATGCTTATAATTTTTGAGGAGGTAGAAACTGATAACAAAGCCCAATAGCTTTTCTAATCTTGACAACATTCCTGCTCCCTAGCCAAAATACTAGTGCTGGAAGGAAAGTGTTCTGGCAAATGAATAAAGTGAGAAGGAACAGCCTTGGACTATAGCTCAATCAAAATCCTTTTTCTTTTTGATACCCTAAAATTAGAGAATAGGGAAAAATTGCGTGCATACGGACGTTTTTACCACACACAGAAATGTGTATCAATACCTCTATATCATATTTTAGGGTCTGCCAGTTTCTGTTATAAACCAGGTTTATAACTCAGCTGTAAAAACTTGCTCAAGGCTGAGCCTTTCCCCCCACACCCACACTCCCCCAACATGTGCGTCCTGAGGCAAAACATTTTCCCCCACTAAATCTGAAAAACCCAATGTGGCTGTTTTAAGTTACTAGTGACAGCTGGGTTTTAGCACCACTTTAACCTTAAAATAGCTTCCTTTATTTGACTGAAGTTTTGCAGGACATTAGTCCATAATGTAAACTAGTGCCTTTGTGTGGTTTGGAGAACAAAACATCAACTACAACATGACTTTATTTTAAAAACTGTCTGTTTACAGAAACTTTATTTTATCCACCATCAAATTTTCAGAAGTACTTTCAATGTATGTATGACTGTGCATTGTCTGTTCATTAGCTGGAAGCCAGTAACATGCAGTTCAAAAATTTAAGAAACAGAGCTGTCTCCTTAAAATCTCTAAGCTCAATGTAACCCAGATGTGCAGGTGCTAAGTACAGCCTTGTGGGGTCTTGCTTATTTCTGACCTGCCACCACTACACTGTATGTGCTCCCTTCAGCCCTAATTCATTATATGCTTATCATCTTTGAAGTGATAAAAACAGGAATATTTAGAAACATGACCTTTCAAATACGGACTAAGCAAAGTGAGATTTTTTTAAAGCTGATTGAAAACTATGGACCCACAGGTACCAAGTACATTAATGATGCCATCACAATACACTTATGAATATATGCTAAACACCTGTATTTCTTGTTGTAGACAAGAAATCAGTCTGTGGGCACAGATGACTTTATAAACCAAATCTGGCTATGGCAGTTTTATTTTAAAACCAAAAGCTTACTTGGTTTCCAACTATGCATGTTAACTTTTCTCCCCTTTTCTATATGCTAACCAAAATTAATTTTGTCTGGAGATTCCTGAACATGGCTGGAATTGGAGTCAAAAACTGGAGTCAAAATCTCATCACCATTTGGAGCATATGCTTTATAGTTAATAACTTCTATGCATACTTGCTATGACCAAATGCACAGTAAACAAGAATGTAGTAACTGTAATGTTTTTCTCTTGAGTTCTGTTTTGTTAAAAGGTATTTCCAAAAGCTGTCTCTCATCTGCTGAGAATAAAGGAGGCTTGGGTCTGCAGTCTCCTTTTCTGACTGTGAAATAAGCCCATTCATTATCAACATTTCATACAATGATTTTAAAACTTAGTCATTGTTTAAGTAACACTGTTTAAAAAATGTGTATGTATATACACATATGCGCTTTATTCATGAATATTTTATGGAAGTTGTTTAATACTTCTAATTTTGCGTATTGATGGATAAATTGTAATATAATTAAATTGTTTAAAGATAATAAAGCTATTCCTGTAATACTTGGGGGGTTTTGAGCTGTTTATTCATTCAGTTATGAGGTGTAGAACAATGACAAGACTGATGTACAAGCTTCACGAGGGCCCCATTAGATCCCAGTTGGTCACTGGACTTTGTAGTGTACCAGAAAATGCAATAGATCATGACAATACTTTGGAAGTAAAAGCCGGTGACTAGCTTGCCAAAAATGTGTGCTGAAAAGTTTTATGCTTTTGTGACTAACTGAATCAAAACAGCACTGTAGTCACCGTTTCAGTTAGACTAATCTGTTCCTTATTTATGGAGTACACAGACAAGCCAAGGGGATGCAAACACACCTGTAAAAAATGAGGAACAGCAGTTTCATTTCTAAAAGTTTGTAGATTTCAGCTATTGTTTAAGATACATTTGTGTTTTTCCTGAATTACATTCTCCTGGAATAAACACTTGCTTAAATTACACTTTTCTTCAGTGAATTGAGCTGCATCTTTACTACATTAGGCAGGTTCTTTCTCCCCCTTCTGACCACATGTATGGAAACGAGTGGAGACTGCACATAAATCAACTTCTCCTACATATGAGCTGTGTGAACAATGAAAACAAAGTTGTCCAAAGAGCAGCTGCCTGTACTTAGCTGCTAAAGCAGTGCAATGTGTACTCTTAAAACATGCCTACTCTCATAACGCTCTTTAGACCTGGAGAGCTCACAACTTCAAATCTATCTTTTTAGTTTGCTTCCAGAATAATCAATCACTCCTCAAACACTTGAGAATAAAGCAAGCTAGCCAAAAAATTTTAAGGCATAGTCAGGCAAGACCTTTCCCAAAGTAGTTCAGGTCAAATAATTCCTTTTTATATATCATTTCATACATAAATATAGCAAAAACCTTCAGACACTTGAGATAGTCTCAGAAAGCAGCCAAGGGTGTTTTTCAGCTCTGCATCTCCTAGAAATAGCCAGACCCTGTAACAAGCAACTGATTAGGGCTAACTCACAGGTCTTGTACTATGCTATGTTCCACTCCAATTCTTTGTATGATAGAATTAGTCGAACTCTTGCTGGCAAAGGGGAAAAAAAAAAACCCAACCAAAAAAAAAAAAAAAAACACCAAAAAACCCCACCCCAAACAAACAAAACCTGGTGGGCTGGTGTTGATTTCAGAAAAGCAGGTTGCTTAGGTACCCAGCTTTGCACTCCCTTCCTACTCCAGAGGAAAGCAATCTGTGGTTTGGTTGGCATTGCCTCTTGATGGAAGTACTTGCCTTGCATCCAGTGTGAAATCAGAATGCATCCAGAAAGCAACAACTGCAGCCTGCAGACTCAAAGCACAGTCACAGAAGTTAGAACTCAAATTTCTTTGTTAAATACATTTAGGCAGAGACATCTCTGAGCTCTGCTGTATCTGTGGAAAACTGCCTTCAGCCACAAAACTCTCATTTCTTTAAATCACATGTGCTGGTAGCTGAAGGAACACAGACTACAATAACTGCTGCTGGCTACAACAGTTTAGAAGAAACGAAGAATTTAACAGTAAATTAATTCATGGCAACTGCAAAGAATATAGGGCCTAGAACAACAAGGGAAGTCACATCTATTAGCCTGCACACCTGGCAGTAGCAAGTTTCTTTGCCTCTGAAACTGTCAGTAAGACTAAAGACCCCTGGCTATTTAAACCTGCAGACAGGCCTGAGAAAATGTTAGTCAGTACTTAATGGCGTACACTGTTTATACTGTACACTGGGAAGATAAATGGGTATAATTTGCTATTGTTAAGCTCTGGTTTACATTTATAGGAACTGGGGTATTTTGATTACTAGATGGTTTCCCCTGCATCACTAATGTCAAATGCTTTCTTTGCTTAAAGGAAGCATTGCCTGCATGGGAAGTTTAAAGAAAATCCCATGTTGATCTATAAAATGTTCTGGATCATATACATTACTTATGTGCTTTCATTAGTCCAAATGTTGTTCAAGGATACCTATTAAGTGTTAAGTAGTTAATGATCCATGTAAAATAATAAGAGTTACTCCAAACAGGATTTGAACCAAAGACCTTCAAATACAACACAGATGGCCTAATTTGTCATGCTGCTTCATACAAAGACTTGCTTCCTTTCATGCAGTCAGCTCTTGCCTGCTCTCCTGGTACCCACATTCAGCAAACAAAAGGTGCAGTCCTAGTACCTTCTTCATGCTGAGCAGCAGGCAATGTCAGCCTGTTCTCACAGACAGGTATCATGGCACAAGACACAGCATCATGTCTTAGACTGCACAGAATATAGCACAGATCCAAACTGTGCTTAGCTGACTACGTCCAGCTATTAAAAAGATGTCTAAAAGCAGCATGCCAAGATTTTTATTACCATAATATCCTAAAATATTTACTTTGTCTGCCTGTAGCCCTTTTTCTCTTGTACACCAAATACACATGAACATACCTGCAGTTTAGAGTCATTTTCCAATCAGAGTAACTAATATAGCTTGTATGAAAACGAGAATTTGCACAGTCTGTAAGTCTTGCTGTCACAGTCTGCTGCTGTAAGGAAGGCAATGCAGTGATGACAGCAGAAAAAGAAAGGTTGGCTGGTATATTTCCAGAATTTCTATCCAAATTCTTTCCTCTCAAGGTCAGCTCATCAGAAGTAACACAGACCCCTCCAGAAATCCATCTTGTCCCCTCCTGCAACATCTGTCCTCTTGCACATTCCCATAAGCAGCTGGGACAAACTAGCTGTCACTGCTTAGGGATATACTGTGCTATCAAATAGGAATTTGGACAAAACAGAGATGCAAATTATCCCTGGAAGAAAGACAGACTTAGTCACCTTGATCAAGTTCTGAAGACTTTCCACCACTCTACCCAGCACCTGAGCCTTTAAGTATTTCTACATTAATGAAGACAATTAAATGTCACTGACACATGTATTTTATTTATTGAGTTGCATTAGAGCGTGCCATGCACTGAAGTGCACTGCACTTAACAATTCAGTGAACAAAGAAGATTCAGTCATCAAGTCTCCTGGAACTGAAGGGAATCTGCAAGATAAAAGAAAAAAATTATGATGGACAAACTTCATGCTCGAAGTAAACATATTAGTATGTATGACTGCAAAGCAGCAGAGAGAAATGTTTATGTGGTAGTTTAGTCTAGAGGAATTCCCCATTATTTCCTGATGCTTGAAGATTCACACACCCTTCATGTGGCACACAGAAGTGAAACATGGAACAAATCAAGAGCTGGAACAACACTGCACAGCACATCAGATTCACTATATATGCTGCACTGGTAACTGAATCAATCTTGCTGAGGGCCTGCAGGAGAAAGGAATGCAGCTTTCAGATAGGAGCCAGAGAGGAAACAAGTGGTGCAGGCAGCCTACCAAGGAAGGAAGAAAACCAAATTCAAATTGCTTCTCCCCATTATACTGAACACAAATCCAAGACCAGCTGTGCTCCATGACAAGAGTCATGAAAGTGGTTAGCACAAACTCTGAGCTTCCCCCTTTATTTCATGGCTGAGCACACAGCAGACATCAGATACTCCTCTCATTTATACTTGCACTTAATTTCCACAGTCAGTATCACCACCACAGTCCACACCACGTAGATGAACAGTGTGAATTCACAGGGAGGTGCCAAGGTGCCTCCATCCCCAGCAGGAATGAACTTGGTGTAGAGTGCCATGCTAATGAACAAATGAACTCTCCTTCTTGCCAGGTTCTGGGGCTAAGTACTGATTCCACAGAGAGTATTCTGTGAGGTTAAACCACTCTATTTACTGCCATAGACAAGACATGAACAGTAACATGGGAGATGTAGAGTATGCATGATCACTGTACAAACACTGGTACAAAAAAAGAGGGTTCACATTCAAAATAGCTAAGATTTAAACATCTGAGGCAAACAAAAATGTCTGTTCTGGGTACTTGTCCTTTTTTAATAACCTTTACAGAACATTTGAAACACTGGCGTTGTTTTCCCCTTCTACTTTTGTATTCATGTGCAGACACAACAAAAAACAACCTCTTCCTACTATGGAGTGAAAAAATATCTGTTCTTAGATGAATAGGCTAAGGAATAAGAACCATTAGCAATTCAAACAAAATCATGTAAGACAATTTGTCTTCCATTTTCTTTTGAGCCAGTACAACTAAGAAATTGAAGAATTGTCTAGGAAACATTTAATTTTAACAGGTGCACACAATGTGCAATTTTTTTCTTAAGCTGCCAATGGGAACACAGGCTAAGAGTGGAGAGTGGAGCTCTATCTGCACTGAAATAAATCCTACTCATGATTTCAATTAAATATTGAACATGCTGCCTTGTTGACAGTGTTTGTTTCAAATGATTTTACCACCAGATGGCCCTTCAGAATACACTGATGAAGGCCACCTGACTAAAGAATGCAATTCCAGTGTCTAAAGATGTTTAAAAGTAACTATATATTTGCAATAGGACTGAACCAGAGGCAGAATTACCAATATTTAAACCAGGTAAATTTATAATTTTATCATTTATCTTTGCTACAGTCATAGCTAAAGAACAGCAGTATCCCACTCTCACAAAACAAAACAAAACAAAACAACACTACCAAAAGGTGGAACCGACACAAGGATTTTTTTTCCTTTTTTCTAATTTTTAGAAGAGATGGAGCTCCGAGTTTTTTACATAATTGTGTTATGCAGAAACCAGACAGTTGCAGATTGTCATAAAACAGAATTTAGTATGCAGAGTGTTAAGTACAAATCTTATTCAATCTTGCTGCTTCATGCAAACAGACTGAGAAAATCCAGCTGGCCAGGATAATTAAAGCCACAGATTATCACATAATGATCACAAAATGAAAACATTCCAAAAGAATGAAAAACTATCATTCTAGATTAGTCTGAAGTCATTTTAGGAGAAGCAGAGAACTCAAAGTAAAAAATTTGCAGCAAGAAAGGGGGAGGAACTCGATTGAGTTGTCACATCAGCTTGTGCAGTTTAGTGAGTGTAGTTATTAGTAACTACAACATGGTTGAAACCAGGACTTTTTTTCTGATTTTACTAGTAAGAGAGAACAAAGTTGGGTAGTTTTTTCTAGAAAAGGCAGTGTCAAGTGCTAAAAAAATAGTATTGTGAACAAAGTTCTATTCAAGCTTCATACAATATAGCAAAAATGTGATTATTAGTACACACAGTTGTATGCCACTGTGATTTTTCAATATATGTATGTGTGTATATAGATGTATTTCCCCTCATGACTAGTCATCTTCCCCCTCTCACCAACTTCAAAATACAAAACTGTGTGCAGAAGCTGTCTCTGTTTCTTACATTAAGATGCATGCCATGAGAGAGAAACAGCCTCTCCATTTTCTCACTCACTGTACCACCACAAGTATGTAAGCAGAAGATACAGACAGCCCCAAGTTAAGCAGTTCAAGATGTGACAGCATCAACATGGCTGTGGAATCAGGCAAGCCTTGGAGTTTGTTACAGCTTTGTCTCCTCTCTGTGGTTACATGAGGAGGGCAAAGGCCTGGCATCACCACTCTGTCTCCTTTATCACACAAGTTAAACAAATCCTGCAAAAGGTATTCAGGAGCTTCTACTCCTCCCCTTACTCCCAGGTCCCCACTTCTCCTGTTTCCTCACAATTTTATTACCCAGAGGTCTCTTGAGTGCAATTTGTATCCTTTCTCCTTGGAAACCCCTTTTGATTTGAAAAAAAAAAAAAAGGAACCCCCCCCCCCAAGAAAAAGCACATCATCTCACTGAAATCATCTCACTCCTGTTCTAATGCAGAGCAGTTCACTACCTGCAGATGCAGCTTACCATCATTTGGGTGGTGCAGACTCAAGCACACCAGCTGCCTTCATGGCTTGAAAGTCCTTCATGGGATCATAGCTTTTATAGAACTCTGCATAAGCTCGTTTTCTGGGTTCAGCAACTCCAAACTGGAAAGTAACACACAGAAAATTAAACTTTGCAAAGCTTTATAAACAGATTTTTTTTCTGTTAGTTCTATAATTTCTATCAGTGGCTGTTAGTCCAAAAGACCTTTAGCTCAAATTATTGAACATTCCTTTGTTTCTGTTAAAACCCACAGGTTGGGCTACCCGATCATTGGTCAGGAGAACAAGTAAAACCTTAAAATCTGTTACAAGGTAGCACACCACACTTTCAAGATCCAAAACCACTCCATCTACGCTGATACTCAAGTGTCCAACACCCTCCCTGCTCATAGTTTTATACAAAAAACATGTCATTATGGCGAGTTTTGTGCCTGTGGACAGCTGCAAAACTCTAACTCCAGATAGAACAGAATCCTACACTCAAGGACTACATATAAGCTACGTTGTAAGTCAACTACATCTGGTAAAATTTTACAAGGCTGCCAAGCCACTCTTACAGCTCACCAACATAAAAAGACACAATCCTCATTCCTTGGATACCCACTCACCTGAAGCACAGGGATATACTCAAAAAACTCTCAAAAATGTGAAAAAAAATCCAAGGTGGGTTTGTGCAACAGCATCTAACATGCAACAAAGTAAATCGCTACTGAGATCCATGCTACCTGTTCTAAATCTGGTTTGCTACCTTACCAGGGTATTAACACGGAAGTGCCAAATAAGGTACAGACACAGAGACTATTAAAAAAATTATATTCTAAGTCTGACCACAAACAAGCTTGTCTACCTCTTAACAGATGTGTTAAGTACATGTGTGAGCTTATCGTTTCTGACAGACATTTGTGGCTCTGAGAAGTTGTGAAAAACCTGAAATTAACTTCTTTTCTAGTCACTTTTATCAGCAGCTTCCTGAGCACTCTAATGCTGCCAATAGTACATGCACAAGTTCAATGGGAAAAGCAAGATCTAGTTCTTCCACTAGAATTCATGCTGGGTTGTTTGCCTCGTGTATGAGATCCCAGAAGTGTTTAGTAAGAGCACTCAAGAACAACTACTGCTCTTATCTTTATCAGAAGTCAAACCTATAAGGGTGTTTTTCTAGAAACCTAATGCTCCATTTCCACATGATGCTTCAAAAGCAAGGACAAAAGACCACATTAGGTTTTCTCAAACTTATGTCTTCAGTGTGAAGGATAAGTTTTCCAAATTGCTTAAGAGCAAGTGTCCTGAAATCAGTCAGGAGATAAAGTAAAACTTGGACAACCCTCTCAAGTCTCAGAAACTGTGGCAGACCAAAACACAAACTTATCTAGAGTTAATGTGCATCAATTGTGAATGGTCAAGAGCAGTCTGGGACTAGGAGAATCAAGGTCAAGTTGTCACGAATTGTGTGATCTTGAACACACTTCATAAAGCATCAGATTATTCATATCATTCCTTCAAATGAAGATTAGGAAGATTTATTAGGGCTTTGGAAACATGCTTACAAAAATACATTACTAAACCTTTCTGTTGAACAGCTCAGCCCAATCTCAACAGAAAAATATTATGAGTTCTTTAAATACTCTAATGAGCCCAGTTTATAACTAAATGACTACACGGCCCACCTTGTATAAAGTCGCAGATCCTACAGATACCAAAAACGCCCCAAGGAGGTGAAACTTCATCCGCCGGGCCAAAAGGCGCCGCATTTGTGGCTTTGGCAACAGTGCAGCCGACATGGTGACTGTATTTCCTAAAAGAAAAAATCAAATAAGAGAATTGTGGGAGAAGCTTTACTTAAAATCGTTTTCTGTACTACAAAAAGATCACCTTTTTTATTGTGGAATAATCGTCTTCACGATATAAGCAACATTGCTCCTGTATGTTTGACGTTCCAATGAGAATATTTAAGGGACAAAATTCAAAGACAACGTATTTATGATAAAAAAAACCCCTAGTTTAAGTTCTTACACTTCTTACACTCAGTATTTATGGAATCAAGACTGGTCTTTGTTTTTCACACTAAATCCTGAGCTTCCCGCAGGGTCTCCCCTCCCAGGCCTGCTGTCCTATGTTTACGTCAGAAGACATTCTAAGCAGTACCGGGGATAGGATGGGACCAGTCCCGCGCCGCTCCCCGCACCGAGGGCGCCCCAGCCCCGCGCTGCCGCCGCCGGGCTTGGCTTGGCTCCGCCACCCTCAGGGACGCGCAGAGGTCACGGGGCTGTCGCGGGGCCGCGGCCGAGCGGGGAGCAGCGGCTGGCGGCCCTGGCGATGGGGATGATAAGGGAAGGAAGAGGGAATGAGGGGAGGAAGAGGGAACAGCGGGAGCCGCGGCGGCAGCGGGGAGCGGCCTCACCTCAGCGCCCACCAAGGTGCTTCCGCGCCGCCGGCCGCGCTCCCGCTGCGGCCCCGCTATTCCGCATGCGCGGGGGGGCGGGCGGCCTACGGCGGGCGGCGCGGGTCAAACCCAGCCGGGCGGGCGCGAACCACAGGATCGATTAGGTTGGAAAAGCGCTCTGAGATCATCGAGTCCAACCCGGAACCGAACAGCACTGTGTCAAAGAGACCCTGGCACTGAGTGCCAAGTGCAGTCTTTCCTTAAACAGCCTCAGGGACGACAACTTCACCACCTCCCTGGGCATCACATTCCAATGTTTGTGTCTTTGCTGAGAAGAAATTCCTCCTAATGTCCAACCCCAACTACCCCGGAGCAGCTTGAGGCGATGTCTTCTTTTCCTGTCACTTGTTACCTGGGAGAAGAGCCCGACCCCCACCTGGCCACAGCCTCATTTCAGGGAGTTAGAGAGAGCAATAAAGTCACCCCTGCGCCTCCTTTGCTCCAGGCTAAACACCCCCAGCTCCCTCAGCTGCTCCTCACAGGACTCACGTTCCAGACCCTTCACCAGCTCCATTGCCTTTCTCTGGACATGCTCCAGAACCTCAATGTCTTTCCTGAATTGAGGGGCCCAGAACTGGACACAGCACTCGAGGTTGGCCTCACCAGTGCCCAGTACAGGGGTACAATCACTGCCCTGGTCCTGTTGGTCACACCATTGCTGATGCAGGGCAGGATGCCACTTGTCTTCTTGGTCACCTGGGCACACACTGGCTCATATTCAGGTCCCTTCTTCTGTCTTTAAGGTCCCTTCCAGTCCAAACCATTTTGTGATTCTATTAAGAGCCATGGGAGAAAACCAAGTCGCCCAGTTGAAGGATGCCCTGGATGACACTGTTGTGCAGAGGGCCTCAGCCTTTATATATAGAGTTTGCCAGGAATTATTGGCCAAGCCTAGAAAGGAATTAAGCCATTTGTAATTGTTTCTAGATGTCCCTTGGCCAGTTTTTGTACCTTTCCTGGAAGTGAGGGATATGTGCTTTGCCCATGATTTCCACTTAATCACCACCTGCACGTGGAATTGTCATTTTTATTCCTGGGGAGTCTCCGTGGGATTTACACTGAATGCTATAAATTCCTGCCTTGAAAAAACAAGTCCCTCCTGTGCAGTGAGGTATTCATTCAAGTCTTTTGCTCCCTTGCCAAAGCCAGCAGATCCTGACATCGAATGACAGAGATGGACTCTTAAAATTGCAGAGGAGTTGCTTTTCCTATGATGGAATTAAGAAGAGGTAAGTGTCAGTAGAAAATGTCAGAGGGAAATCATGCAGCTGTGGCTACAAGCTGGGAGAATGGTCTTGCAACAGCGGTTTGAATAGAAGCAGTTTTGTTGCAGTGGACCCCCCCGGGCCCCCCCGGCCGGGTCCCTGCCATGTGACTGAGTCGGGTCTATCTCATGTTCCAGCAGCCCGGGCTCTGATCTGGTTGGTTGTTTATCCCATCTCCGCCCCTGGTATCCCCTTTCCCCCCCTTCTGTGACAAAACCAACAGGATGGAAAGCCCCGCCCTCTTACCTCACCGACTCTGCCCAGGTCGGGTGTTCTGTCCTTCCTCCGGGACAGAGGAAATAAATGACTTAACATCCTAAGAGGTTTGAGCTATATTTCTCTTCTCAGCTTCTGCTTCTGGTGAGTAGCTGTCGACTAACACTGGCTTAAAGTGGCGCTGCACAGTCGAGGGATATTTAGGCTGTTTGTAAATGGTCTAAAGATATTCCAAGACATAAAGAGGCAAGCTCACCACAAAATTAAGCAGTGGACAAGCTAATCCATCACCAGACAGTTTGGACCACATTCCCTCAAACTGAAGAAAAGTTTGTTACAATAGTTACAAAGAGACCAAAATGAAGAATGTCTGTCCAAGAGTTTTTCCCATGTGGATTAATAGAAAATCCCCAAATGTTAGTGATGTCATGCAGAAAGAATGGCAAGATACATCACCAAGGGAAAATCATGCCTGACAAATTTGGTGGCCTCCTATAAGAGAGTCACAGCATTGGTAGATGAGGGTTGAGCGACTGACGTCATCTAGTTGGACTTGTGCAAAGCATTTGACACAGTCCTGCATGACATCCATATCTCTAAACTAGAGAGATATGGATTTGATGGATGAACCACTTCATAAATGGCTGGATGATTGCACTAAAGGAGTTGTGGTCAAGAGCTCAATGTTCAAGTGTAGACCAGTGGCGAGTGGTGTTCCTCAGGGGTCAGTATTGGGATCAGCATTGTTTAATGTCTTTGTTGGTGCCATGGACAGTGGGATCAAGTGCGCCCTCAGCACTGTCCACCCCAAGGTGCATGGTGTGGTCAGCACACTGGAGTGAAGGGATGCCATCCAGAGGGAACCGGACAGGCTTGAGAGGTGGGGCTGTGCAAACCTCATGAAGTTCAGCAAGGCTAAGTGCCGGATCCCTGAGGCAATCCCAAACACTAATACAGGCTGGGTGGGGAGTAAGAAGGGACACTTGGAGATGTTGGTGGACAAGAAGCTCCCATGAGCCAGCAAATGTGTGCTCACAGCCCAGAAAACCCACGACATCCTGGGCTGCATCAGAAGCAGAATGGCCAGCAGGTCAAGGAAGATGATTTTGCCGCTCTGCTCCACTCTGGGGACAGCACCTGGAGTGCTGTGTCCAGCTCTGGAGCACTGCATCCAGCTCTGGAGCCCCAGTACAAGAAAGATATGGACCTGTTGGAGTGAGCCCAGAGGAGGGCCACAAAGATGATTAGAGGGCTGGAACACCTCCTGTCTCCTGTGGACAGAAGTTGGGGTTGTTTGACCTAGAGAAGTGGAGGCTCCGAGAAGACCTTAAAGCAACCTTCCAGTGCCTAAAGGGTGCTTACAAGAAATCTGGAGAGGGACTTTTTATATGGGACATATAGTGACAGGATGGGGTAATGGCTTTAAACTGAAAGATGGCAGGTTTAGATCAGATATAAGAAAGAAATTCTTTACTGAACTTGCCCTCATGAAATATTATACAAAAGTAATTGGAATAAAAGTATGTCAGGTTTCATGGCTACTGTCAACATAGATAAGATATGAGTAATTTTCCTACAAACATCAGTCTTGTGGAGACAGAATATTTTGGTGGATGGAACTAGGTTTGTAAATAAAAAAATCTTGATTGCTGTTTTCAATAGCTTCCTTCATGGCTGGCCAGGTCATTAAATTCTTTTCTGTGTGGCCAGTTTCCCCACGTGCCTGAGATACTGCTGGCTAGGCATCTTTGTGTTATAGTTAAGATGCTAAATGAAGTGCTAATTGTTATCATCCTTTGATGTCATTAGTGTGGAATATACAGCCAACTCCTTATTGTTCTGTGTAAAGGGCAGTTCAGGACTGTGCAAATAAGATTAAAAAAAGCATGGAGAATACATTAGAGGAAGAGCTGTTGAAAGAGAGCAGAGACAGTCAGTGCACTGAGTGGCTTCCTGTCACACCAGTTTCTGAATGGATTATAGGGCTAAGTGCAGTTTGGACCTGAGTGGACCCTGTGCATCCAAATGCACAAAAGTAAATAAACCTTCTGAAAACAAGAAGGCATGTACAGAGATACAGAGACAACAGCAGTTGTTTCCTTCCCAGTCCTCCCATTCCCTGGGGGTTCTGACACCTATTCCTGTTGCTTTAGGACACAAATGTTAGGATTTTGTCACTCAAAAGGTGTCACAGCTATCAAAGTAGGATCTTTAGTCCTTTTTTTCCTCTCCAAAATGCTGTAGAGCCAGCAACAGTTTACACTTCCCCACTGTGTCCTTGAAAGGGATCACCTTTTGAAGAGTGAAGGAAGGCATTAATGCGAAATCATTTCTTGCTTGTGCTCCACCGGAATTGAGAGTAAAATTTAGTTCTGACTTTAGTGAGAGGAAATTTAGTCAGCGAATCCTTGTCTTTTTCCACAAAGTACCAGCTCTGATACTTAGGACTGTACTTTCTGTGGTGTGGACTGATGCCAACTAAGAACAGGACTGTGACAATCAAGTGATTTTGCATACGCCACAAATAGTCTTTAGATAATCATAATCTGGATCAAATTAGAACAAAAAATCTACTGGAAAAAGATCACATGGGACATCAGCAATCTCCTGAGCCAGATGTACTCCCATATAGTTTAATATAAAATCTACCTATTACAAAAGAAACAGAAGTTAAACAATGCTCTGTGCCACATACAAAAATGCATACATTTGGGTTCATCCTTCCCTTTCTGTGCCAGAAATTAACTGATCAAATACTCTCTTGCCATAGCTGTGCCTACATCAACTAATGGTGCTACAGAACAAAGACATGGTGGCACAAGAAGTTTTTTTACAGAATTGGAATGGCAGCTGTACAAAAAAACGAGGGTGAATCAGTGATTCCTAAATAGAAAAAGTCAAAATTAGTAGGGGGAAGAAAATATTTTTGTACTTCCAAAAGAGCAGTATAAACAAAGGAGAAAATAGAAAAGTTCAAATCACAATAAGTGGAGCAGACAGGGATTTCACAAGCCTTTGTTGATCTTACAAGTTTCTGAAGCAAGTTTCTGAAATAGAAAAATCTCAAAAAATTATTTCTTAAGTTTTATTCCACTAGTAAAGAGACAGATTTTGGTATATTGAATACACATGAAATAGTGAAAGAATTATGCAAATGATCCTGTGTTTGGTACCATCATGAGTTACACTGTTAAAAAAAGAGCTATTTCCCAAGTTCCCAACTTGCAGTCAAGACATGGCTAATATGTGTATTCCAGCCCAAGAACCAGAAAACACACCAGGTTTCAGAGCTGTGACATTCACATTCATGTGACACTTTGTTTTCTGGAGTACGATTCTGCATCAATTGTTCTCACTCTGAAGTCTCCTGGATTCCCAGATTCGGGGGATTTATCTGAAACCAATACACTGTTTATTTTACCAACAGGAGACCCTTGGTTAGATAAATTGGGCTTTTAAACAAGTAGAACTCTATATGTGTCATTCTTACCTAGAAGCTTAACTTAGACAAGTGTTACTTTGTTATTCATTGCCATTATGTTCTACATTATCATCTGATTTCTTAGAAAAAAACAAAACCACACCCACAAGAAACACCTCCTTCCAATCCCAGTTCCTTGCTCAAAGCTCTTTAAACGATGCCAAGATTCTTCTGTCTTTTGTGGTTTTAAATGTTATGCAGCTTGTCTGCAATGGAAATAAAGTCATCAAAGAAACATTTTTAGTCTGTTCCTTTACTCCTCTGGATTTGAATAGAGGTGCCTTACTCTGAGAAAGTTTTTTCATTTCTCATCCTTGTTTTTCCAGGAACATGTGGAATCACCTTTACAGAGAAATATTCCAATCTAAAATTTACCCAGTCAACACATAAAATTGTTACACGTAATTTGGTCTCTATGGTCTCTACAGGCCCGTCTCAGCAAGTGACAGCCCACCCAATGTAGGCCACCAATATTCCTAGTCTGCATTCAGCTCCAGAAAGTGTCCAGGGTAAGAACAGCACAGGAGCAGAGTTACTCCCTTGAAAAATGAAAGCAGGGACCACAACAAAAGGCCAAGTTTTCCATTCCTGTTCAAAGCACAGTTTGACTGATGTGCTGTGACATGGTTTAGTTTCACATAAGAGAAAATTCTCTAGCTCCAAATATCATCTACCATACAGAAACTATTGTATGGCAGACAGTGCTTGCATGACATGCCCAGCAATCCTGATGAGTCCCTACATGTACCTGATACATTTGCAGTACTCCCCTCCTTGATTATGGATGTGTTACTGTAAGTCTGAGCAGAAGATTCTCATGGGTACCCTTCAGTAGTCCAAAACCATTGAAACAAGGAGTGTTCTTCATACATTAACAGAGTTTAGGCCAGACCCTTTGTTAGCTTCTATTTTTCCTAGATGTGACCAGTGATGATCAGACCTCCAGGAAATAGAAAGTGGCCAACTGCTGCTGTTGACACAGCTGTAATTTTGCTCAGGGAATTATTTCTCACAGAAAATGACTGACCAGCTTCCCTGTGGGTGTAAAACAGTGGCTGTGAAGTGGGAAAGCCTCCTTCAAATACAGAATCAGACTCACTCTCCATAAGGCATTATATTTGCATCTTCCTTGGTTAGGGTCAAGGTACTTGCTCTGGACAGCTCTTGGCTCAGCGTGCTCCTCTTGGAGGAGTGAGCTGCATAGAGAGGAGAAGGGGCCTTGCTCAGGTTGGGGACACCCCTGCGAGGGTGACATCTAAAAATTTGCAGCGGTAGGATTTAACCTAGGGGTATCTGCTGTTTATTCAATTTACCTGGTACAATACAGAGCTCATTGTGACAGAAGGAGATTGGCCCTGGTTATATATAAAGATCACTTTGCAACTGGTTGCTGTGGCAATTTTTAGACATTTTCTCACAGATTTCTGAATATCTCATTTTAGTCTGTTTTAATTCACACTGAGGTGATGACATGGTAAGTGTTACGAGATGTTGGCAAATTTTCATTTCTGTGCCTGAAATCAGAGTCTAGAAGTAGTGAAGGGTGTCTCAGATTTGTTGTGACTTGTATCATCATAGTGCAGTCACATCAATCAAATCATCTCCACTTATGAAAAGAGAGTTCATGAATACAATTAAAAACCAAAAATAAAATAAGAAGTACCCCAGAGATGACGTATTTCTTGACCTCTTTATGATCCAGTGAATTAATTGTGAGCCTGAAATCTTATTCATTGTTTCCAATTACATTACCTGGTCTAGTAAAATACTCTTCCTAGAAAAATGCCATTGCTTTTGCTTATTTTGGTATTGGAAGAATCTACCAATTTAGGGTTGCTATGTTTTGCAAAGGCTCCATAATTTCTATTTGATATTTGATGGTACTGCAAATATAACATATTTTCTTTGTAATCATAACCTTGGGAACATTTTAAGTCCCCAGATTCAGGGAGTCTCTGACTACAAAATCCCCAGACAAGCTAAAATCCATCTCAGACTGGGGGCCCAGGTTTGAAAGGTGAGGCACATTCAGACATGTGAGGCTTCTAGAAAGTAATCAAATCATCTATTCATGCTTTTTTAACAAACTTGTTATTGGCATAAACTTCTAAAAATATCTGCACTTAAACCAGCCTGTTTTAACTTTACTGTTTTGTTTGAAATAATCTAATCAGGAAATTACGGGTCTTGATTTTCTACTGCATTGAAACTTCTGAACTTCATGATTAACAAAACTGGCAATAGATAACAGTATAAGCAACCTTAAGTATATTTTGGTTAAATACGTTCAGGATACATTTTCCTGAAACAAATTTGGCCATGTTCAATTCAGCATTACATGTAAACGTCTGGAAAAATTGCAGTGTTTTTCCAAGCAGGAGGCATGAGATTACTATAATCCATAGCCCCCACCACGGTATTAATTAGCGTGGCTCACTAACCAGGGACATAATATTTGTAAATGAAACTCTAGAAGGGCATCAGTAAGGAACAGGATGTTGAAGCCAAATGGAAAACATGAACCAATAAAAAGGCTGAACTAGCTAGAAGTGCAAGCTCAGCCTTTGAAGTTAGTTCAAGTACTGCATGCTTTAATTTTGGTGTAATCTTATGATGGAGGTACAAACAAGAACTCAGAAACAGATTTTGTAACATTTGGCCCAATTGTAGATGAATCAGTTTGTTGATGGTTACCAACAATTGCACAGCCAGAGAAGCTGTGGTCTTTGTTAAATTAGATTGAATAATTGGCTTCAGTGGGAGTTTCGGGTGCAGAGCAAATGAAGTGTCATGGCCCTTGACTCTCGTAAGATTCCTTAGCAGAGGCTAAGCTTTTGCGTTCAGAACAACCTGAATATGGATTCAGAGAAAATATGTCCCTCAAGGGTTCATCTACTCATTCCCCTGCCCCAGCATGGGTCTGAACATACTTATTCATTCCTGGCAGATGTGCATACCTTATCTGTTTTAGAGCCCCTCTGATGACAATAAGGATACCAAAAGCTCCCTGGGCAGTTTGTTTCCAATGCTTAACTATTGTCTCAGAATACAATCTTTGATTAGTACTACGTTACCTTGGCAAGCCCAACTAAGCCTATGTATTTCTGTGTTTTGATTTTGTTTTGCTTTGTTATTTTTTAATATCCTTTCAAGTGGAACTGCAGTGACAAAGCTGTGCTTTTCTGGTGTTTCACTCCAAAAAAAATTCACTGTTTTTGTCCTTTGGACAGCTTTCTGAAAGCCTATCATTGCCAGGTGCTGAGCATCTCTGGAGACGTGAATTAAGAGAATGAGTTTCAACAGATTCAGCAAATTAAAGGATCAGGCAGCCTGGAGTTAAGATGATCTTTGAACTGGAAGGTCATAACTAGAAAATTAACATAAGCATACACACTGTCCTTTTTTTAGATCAAGCATTCATTCCATTAGCTTGAAAATAGTAAATAATTTATTGTAGTCTTTAGTGAATAGCGCCACACATGCTGTTAATTACTTCTTCATTTGTGAGAAAAAACACAGCAAAAGTTAATTTTTTTTCTGCATATGCTTTCTAGAAGAAAAAGAACTCCCCCAAAATGCATTTATTTCTCTTTTCAGCAGCCATGCAGACCTCTGGAAGGGGCCATATTCCTCAATAAAGCAAGTGTAATGGCTCTGTTTCTCACATGCAAGTGAGTACAAAACCCAAACATTGCAATGAAACAAAGACTTTAATTTCAAAAAAACAACACAGAGGAAAATGGTTGAAATATTGTATGAAGAAAACAATTATATACACAAAACCTAAGCCATATGTGATTATGACAGTAAAACAGTTTACCAAAGAAGGCAACTTTATGCATATGTTGGATCATGTGTGTGTGTATATATATATATACATATATATGTACGTATACTTGCCTGTAAATGCATATACAAAATGCACATACAAAACTGTAAAGGTATAAATTATTCTAGAGATGTGATAGATGCAATTCCCAAAGAACAATTTTCAGGAATGAGTGGTATCCAAGCCGATCAGAATTTACAAACTCAGCGCTGATCACTTGGGTCTTGCAGCTGGCATGAAATCCATTGAGTTGCCTACTGGTGAAGACTACTAAGAATGCTTTAAACTTGTTGACTGCATTTACTGCTATAGTCACCATGGCCTATTGCAGTGAATAATTCCAAGGAAATATCTGTATTTACTGACTTAGTCAGATGGGGAATATTGCATAAACTATTGTGTGCCTGTGCATTCCTTGAGTGTGATGCTGTGGTCTTTTTCTTGCTTGCCTTGTCACTTGTTTCATTTAACTTTCTCATTAATGGCACAATTGCTTTGCTTTGTTCAAAAATTCTATTCTGAGAAGCAAGTATTACTTTCTTCTTTAACTTCTTGCCAACAAAAGATTTTCAAATGCATGTGGTACAGAGGAATCATACAAGATTGCTTGAGAGCAAAAAGAAATATCTAAAATTAAAAGCACAAATCCACTTACTACATTCCCATTTTTCCTTTGACATGAAATGACATCTTAACATGAGAAATGCACACAGTTCATCAGCATACTCTGAGCAAATACATAATTAACATGTGGAATAAGCAAAGCTGTTGTCAACGCTTTCACATATGTTACCACAAAACTAAAATATTTTAATTAGTAGAGAAATAGAGGAAAATCCAAGTAAATACAGCCTGTGCTTGACATAAAAATTAGCTTGACTCTATGAGTATTAAAAATAAGAGAATCTCATCTCTTCCTTAAGTACTCTTACCATACTAGGACACTTTAGAGGGTCCTGCATAATTCAAATCTGCTCCAGTGCTCTGATGAATAATTACTTGGCAGTGATTACTGTGGCCATTTTGCAAATGCTTTACTAAATCATTGGTAGAGATCAAAATGTGTGAGTTCAAGAGGAGGTAGGTAGAAATTGTGGACTTTGGTGTTTTGTAATAATCCAGTTTTCTGGAGTCACAGAACCTTATTTGAAGGCTACTTCATAAGAGTCAAAAAGAAAACTATATAGCAATACCATGTGGCTTCTGATTTGGGAACTACAGTTTAGCCTATTAGACATGGACCTGTTCCAAAAGTGCACATTCAAACAATCATGCATGAAGGAGTTGGAAACACAGATGTGAATTATAACTCTCTGAAATCCTGGGAATGCTCCAAATTAGGTGGGTTTGAACTGTAAGTACAGATCCAGATCTAAAATTTTTGTTCAAACTTGTCTTTCCCTAATATTTTTACAGCAACTACTGAATGTATTAAAACCAAAAATGTTCCATAAGCTTAAAAAAAAAAAATCGGTTAACCCCATTCTAGCTGTATTCAGAGATGATTCACAATGGCTTGCTAAAAAGATTTTTATAAAAAGGCAGTAACGAAAATCACCAGTTGAATGTAATAGCACAGTTTAAACAGGTCAAATTTAAGGCAGATTACTGCAGCTCCATTGGCCACATAAAGCTTCACAGTGATCACTTTGACCCAGTATATAACATTGGAAGGATAAATAATTTAAGGATTTTCTTTTCTGAGTTTGGTACAGAACTTTGAAACATCTGTACTCTTTTCAGTCCTTTTTACACACATGCTAAAGCTAATGTTTTTGACTAAAACAATGGTGTTGGTTGGGACTGGGGCTGGCCATTTCACAAGCACAGGAGTGATAGAGGATAGAAAATGTACCTGTAACACTGTATAAGGCTCAAGGCACAGAAGGAGCAATGAAGGAATACCTGTCATTTTTCAGTGCTCTCAACAGCAGGAAACTGAGGGTCCCAAATTGATGCAAATAACCAGTTCATTGATGCTCTTATCTGTAGATTTCATTACAGCAGGTTTCTCTTTTTTTTAAGTCAAACATATTTGCAAAGTCAATCACAATGATTCCTCTCATGTAAATGATGTAGGTGTGGCAGAACCAGCATGGCCTTGGCCAGCCCATACTGAATAGTAAGAGAAACTGGGTCTGCTCCATCAGGTCTACTACTGTATCTGCAAAACACCTCTCTCCATTGCCAATCTCAGTAGCTGATTGCTAAAAACTAGATTTTCACACCATGGAGGAGGCAAATGAACCCACAGTTCATGGTCTAAGACAGTTCCCCATTAAAAGGGGATCATGAAGAGTACAGAGGCAATGGCAGAGCAGCATTGCACAGACACAAATGAAAAAGCATTTCTCCCCTTTTAAATGGCCTGGTGATGGCTACTACCAATCTTGTAAACTGATACAAGTGTGCACCTTAGTAATATAATGCAGCACTTTGCAGTTTCAGGAATTCATCTCACAGTCCGATATTTTGTGTCATGCAGCAGCTGAAGTCAAAGCCAAATGCATAAAGCTCCTTCTGAAGAATGTAATCACAGCTTGTGTTGATATCAAAAGTATTTGAATGAGCAATTTCAGGACTGTACTCTCAAAAATTATAAACTGTTTTAAGAAATAGGTCTTATGAGAGTAAAGTGAAACACACAGTAATTGCATCTTAATGTAAATATTTATGAATTTAAATTATGTCTTAAAAAAATCCAAAATAGTCCTACTACTAATATAATCCATTAATAGGGAGTAGACATCAAAAGTAAGGCTGAATGAGTATGACTGGATTGTGTATTTTGACACCACTAAAGCACAAACCTATCCAGAAGAGTTTTCTATGTTCTCAAGTTTCTGAAAAAGAGAATTGGTTCTATTGTCTGTAACAGCAAACTTCACAGAGAACTGTTGTTCTGCTGTAGAGACTTCTGAATGTCCCAAAGTATAAGTACTTAAAAGAAAAAAGGAATAAATTTTAACTGTCTGAAGGGAGAGGTGCTAGGGTTGTTGAGAAAAACTTTTCCAGCTCTTTAAAAATGCTGAGCTTACATAGGTGGTAAATCAGCAACTAATTAGAGAATAGATCTCAAGAACAAGACAAAAAGATAATAGCAGTTCAAGTGTTTTGAAGTTATATAGAATAACCATTCAGAACAATAATATTTAGTTAGTTCTCAGGTTCTCTGCTGGAACTCAGGATGAAACTTAAACCAATATTCCATTTCAGGGGTGTCATCAAATAGCAGTTCTGGGGTATATGCCATTGCATTAGATTAGATCCAGTAACCTAGAAATTTAAGGGTCCCTGTCTCTTAATATATTCCCTGCTCAATTGCCCAATATTTCTTTAAAATTGACACATTAAATGAAAATAATGGTATGACATGTAGTTCTAGCATTACTAATACATGTGGTCCTTCTCAGTTGCATACTGAAGACATGGCCTTTGGCACTATGAAAGTGCATGTCTGTTTACTTACACACATATATCCTTATATATTTCAGCTGTCAGGGAGACAGAACTGCAAACTAGATTGAGTGTAAACTTCAGTTTGCAGCACTGAGTGAATAGGGCCAGTTTGAAAAATTCTATTCACTAATTAAGTACACAAAGTACTTCTTTTTAAGTTTCATAGACGTGTATGGTATTAATGATCATAACTGTCTGGGATAGTAATTTTTGCATGAGGTAAATTTGCTGGTAAATTTTTGTTAACTATTTAGCAAGGCTGGAATATTCACAAGGAGTTTTATCATTTGTGACAAATACCCAGATAATATTTTTAATTTTTTAAATAATCCAAGTGTTAATCATGTCAGAACTACAAGCATAAGATAAGCAATTTCTACATGTTATTTAACTGCCTTAAAGTTCCATGACGGCAAGAATACAGCAAAACATAAACTGCCTGCTGTGCTCCAGCATTTGGTTACATGCACTGTACTGACCACAGCAGTAGGAGGTGGCCTCCATGTGCTTTTTAGGGTGACATACATCACTGCATTTATGGCATTTCATGATTCTTCTTTGCCTTTCATATTAATGAGTGGTAGGCCACACTACCACATATGCTTTGCTCACTACAAGATGCTGCATTCCAACCTCCTCAGATGTATTGAACATTAAAGTTTACTGCACTTGTGAAATTTGGGAAAACATAAAAACCAGGGAAAGTATTTTGTGTTTTACTCCCTTGTAGCTTTCACCAAAAACTTCTTTCTCAGGTAACCCAAACACAAAAGGAGTGCAGACCAGCACGAAGAAAACTCTGAACCATGGGGAAAGCAGGAAATGAACCAATGATCTCCCTTGCTCCTTCTGTGAGAATGCATGAGCAGGGCAACTACATCCATAAAAGAAAGAGTATTTCTTCCCTGCCAGCCTGTCTGAAGCCACTCCTAATGGAAATCCCTTACAATTCTTGGTCACTTTTGTGTCAAGAGTGAAGAAGACTATTAGTTGTCCTTAGCTGCTCCTCTACACTGAGGAGGAAAGCACTCTTGGATGGTCCTTAGCAGCATGAGCTGAGAGCTCCAGCTGAAGAACTTGTACTTCTGACAAAGGAGACAGGGCTACATGGCTCCTTCTGCTTGTCCAAGGGGTTGGGATGAGTAGCAGGAGGCAGTCCCATCCCTAACTCAGGGCCAGTCCTCGGGAACTCAGCTTGCTGGAGCTCGCTGCTCAGCCTTTCTTTTACATGCGTTACACACATGGAGAGAAGAATGGAACCAACAGTTTTGTGGCTGGGGACTGGTTTTTAAAGTGGTCTGAAAAATGTGGAGAGGTCTAGTACCATCCTGTCTCTTGCCTAGCAGTTAATTCTTCCCCATCCCCTCTTAATTCTCCAATTATACCTAGGTCCCTAGTACCCACATCACTGTCCCTCAGGTCTTTTAAAAATTTTTTAGAAGTTGGGAGAGCTACACAAGAGCTATGAGCTCCTGCAACCTTCTGTTGAGTAATGCCTTGTGACTAATGATATTTTATATAAGTTCTCAATCCCATCTGTGTCCTGATACATTTTAAGCCTTTCTTGTGGATCAAAACTCAGAAATTAAACAGAAGGTGAGCTTTGGAACAGGAATCAGACTGAACTGGGAGCAAACAACAAGAGTGTTTGGCTTTATAATAACTCACAGACCTCAGGAGTTATCCTTGATGAACAGAAGTTGTGTGAATTGCATAGTGAGAGCACAGTGTGTCAACAGATACTGCTTCAGGGCTGTCAGTTCAAGGCAGTTTTACTTATTCATTAGATCAGGCACTGAAGATCTGGGTTTGATTATAAGATCTTTAAGATGGAGACCACCTAGTAGTTTGTGCCATGCATACTTCAGTGGAATCTTACTGATTTGAGCCTCAAGGTGTATTATTAAATTATTAACACAAGAGCCAGTGTCACAGTCAGGTTGATACGGAACACATTGGAAGACGTTTATTTTCTACCCTTGATCCCATAGTTCTTAATAATATTCCAAGTCGTCATCTTTGCTCTAGAATTGTAAGAACAAACCTTGCATGCATACTACATTTGTGTCTCCTGGCCACCTCCATTGAATGTCTCTGCATTCCCTTCCTCAGAGGGATTTTAATGTGCCTGAAAAAGTAACAAAATGTCACTGCTGTGTTCAGCCAGTTGAAATAATAAGAACAGTTCTTCAAAAAATGCATCAACTCAAATTGGGGAAATTAATTTATTGCAAATTAGAATAAATCATTACTGATTCAGGTAGTGGGGGAGAGAGGGAAAGAAAATAACATTTACACACTGAGAAAAAACACTTTTCGTCTGCATTTTCCAGGTTTAAGTTCACTCCAAGCACCTCTCCTCCCCTCTTTGTTACCACCACGGGTTGCACTCTGTCCCTTTGGTGAGGCACTGGGAAGCTCCTTCTTCCTTCTCACTATTTTCCTCTGCTGCAGGATCAGTCCTCCACAGGCCACAGGGAATATCTGCTCCACCACAGAGCACCTCCTCATCCTCAACTTCCTCATTAACCTCTTCCTCTTATATGTCCTCCTCTGCCCTTGGTGTTCCCTGTTGTTTACACTTTTTATTCCTTCCTCCGCTCTCTGGCTTTCTTTGCTCTTTCTGAAATGTGTTTCCCCAAGGTGCCACTGTCTTGGCTGAGTGATCAGCCATGTCCTGTGATGGGTCCATTAGAGGCAACTGGGACAGGCTGTGCCCAGCACATGGCAGCCCTGGCCTCTCTCACAAGCCTCCAGCTGCCAGCCTTGCCATTTATCCCAAATAGACAAGGTGTGACCTGCTCTGCTACAAAGTGAAGGGAAGATGCCCCATCAAGAGCACTGATAGTCTTGTGTGGCTATCTCACCCGTCCAGCAGAGTGGTCAGATCACGATAGGATAGCGGCAGGCAAATTTCCAGTGGCATTAGAGAGTGGGCTGCAACTGAAGCTACTGGGAGAGACCTCTCAAATCACTGGGAACCTCAACTTTCTTATTGTGTTAGCCTGTACCACAGCCTGATGCATGGCAGGAATGCAGTTCTCAGGGGTGGAACAGCAGGGCAGGCTAGAGATGGCTGGGCTGGGCTGCAGCAAGGGGTGCAGGTGTGTGATGACTGGGCCCAGCTGGAGGGTTCTCAGCCACAGAGCAGGAGCAGAGTCCCTGTGCCAGGACTCCCCACAACGATCCAGCTCCATGGAGAGCAGAACAGTGGTGCAGAAGGCAAAGATGTATGGAATACAGTCACACCTGCAAGGCACATGAGGCCCCAGTGGCTGGATTACTTTAACTGCAACTACAGGACATGATAAGAGGGCAGAAAGAGAATGTGAGGGAAGGAAGGAATGCTGCAGTTTTCTCTGAAGTAATTTTCAGAAAATGCTGCCACAGGAAGATTATGTTCAGATACTTAAAATTTTAGGAGGACTAGTGAGGGCAGGACATCAAATTGCCTAAAATAGCAGTGCTAAGTACAGAATTAGAAGAGGAAGAAGAAGCAGAGAAGGAAGGCAGCAATATTCCAAGTTCTATTAATTTTTTTAAGTCCCCCTAATTTCAACATAGGCTTAAAAATACCAAAACAAAACCTCCAGAGGATTCTTCCTTCTAGAAATTCAAGCTTTGAATCTTTATCAGATGTTTTTGCTCTCCTACTTCTTCCTCTCAGTCTAATATTTAATTTGTCAGAGGTGATCTGTGCTAGTTCCATGTCAGGTTCTTGACAGCAACTTCATAGGGTCTGAGATTTCTCCAGTCATCTCATGTTCCTATTTAAAATAGCTTAACTGGAAAGCTTAGATAACCTAATTTCAGAGACTGCCATTTTGCAAAAAAATTCCATATGGTCAACATTAGATCTTCTAACCATGGCTGGTGTGAAAAATAATCTTGTTTTCATATGGAGGCTGTACAGCTTCATTAAACGTGATTTGGAGTGGGATAACGTGCTACTAATGAGCATCTGCACTGGCAGCAGGAAAACTAGCTTTTAAGAAATCACATTTTAAAGCACACTTGTTGGCAGTCTGGTACTCACTTCCTGTTTCTTGGGAAGATTCACAGTTTACGCTTTGTGGAAATGGTGGCTTTCACAGATCCTTCAGGCTTCAGAGAGGACATAGAGAAGGAACCTGCATATGAAAAAAAAATTTAAATTTATGTGAAATTGGAGGAACTGAATATTATGTAGTGCTATTGCTAGCCCTACTGCTAAATGGATATTTTTAATAGATAAAAAGGTCATAATATCCTTGGTGAAAACCTACAAGGATGTTCACTGCTGAAACAAGGATGAAGCAATGCCCCTCACATCCTCCAAAAACATACTGACAAACTGCAGGAAAGCGGTTTCAGTATTTGCTTGAATGTAAGATGATGAAGCACAAGAAGCCAGGGAGGTGAAGTGTGTATGTGACTGCCATGTCACTGCAGAATGAAGAAATGGCTTTATTCCTCTCTGCATCAGGATCTGTGCAGTAAACGCAGTGCTGATACCCTGCAACTTTTACTTTACCTTTCTTAGAAAATATATCACTCATGAGAACAGCACAGAGAGCAACTTCCCTACAGACAGCAAAAGAGAGGCAGAGGTTTCTGTACACAACTCAAAAGAAAAGCAAGCAAAGCCCTTGTACAGTGTTGGGGAGGATGAAATAGGGAAACCTTATAAATATGACTGCTTGGCAAAACATTCTGAAAATATGAAACCTGTAAGCGAAATAGAAATGAAAGCTAGCTTTGAGATATAAGATACCAAGCTGTTAGTTACTGTACAACCAAAAAACAATGGGATAGCCAGCTGAAGGAGAATCCCTCTTGATTGAATAATGTCTTTAGCAAAGAAGAGGATGCTTCAGCAAGCAGAGAAGTCCAAGGGTCAGAGAAACCCTGCCAGCATGGCAGGGAAGACAAAAGTCATTTTAGAAAGGAGTTTTTAGGAGTTAAAATATAACACAGTATGGTAATGTAGTAGTTTTGATAGGCTGTATGTAAATTCTATAAGGATTTCTGTCTTCTATGGATTGGATGTTGTACTATTACCATATTCAGTATTAGAAAAGATATAATAGCATGTACCCAGACTTTTAGCTCTCTCTTACTCTCTTGCAATCACTCAATTTCTCTCTTGCAATCTCTCTAGACTTTAACTCTCTACCTCTCTATCTCTTGCTCTACCTCTCTCGCTCTCTCTGGGGCATGCTCTAGGCTGTGGCTGCAGCTTAAGCAGAGCTCCTGCACCCACAGCTCTTGCAAATAAACTGCACGTTTCAGGAGCTGCCTTGAACTGTAGAGATCATCCCGAACCGACTGTGTCCCTCGGAACCTTTTTATTTTCTACAGTACGGTGAGAATTTCACCTAAGCTATAAGTTTGTCCTGCTAAACTACAGAGCTTGGTTAATAACCTGCACGGAATGATGATGAGGCTTTCTCCAGATCTTCTTGCCTTTTAACATTTATTCTTTCCTGCTCCAAGGCTTCTATGTACTTGGAATAGGACCAGGAAGCCTGCAAGAACCATTAAAAGCCATCAGCGTTCAGGTCATATCACTGTAGTTTCTGATCCATTTCAATAGTAACACAAAGAACTTGTTTATGTTATATTCCTATTACTGGATTATTACAGATATTAAGATTTTTTTATTACAATACTGGAATAATGGGGAAAATAGTATTGTTGTAAATAAGTAAATCTCAAAACACCATGATTTAAGCACGTTTGACAGATACAATGTTTATATTTATTCTCCATCCCTGGACTGAGCATTATTCTCTCTCATTTTAAAAAACTTTCCCCTCCCGAAATATAATCTATGCTATCAAGGACTTGATTTTATCTCTGTGCTACACCCTTAGTCCTCCCATAGGACTATGATTACTCTGTTTGACATAAACCCAAAACATCAACTGATTTGGGGGGTGGAGAGGAGATAGGTATAAGAAAAGCTGTTTCTAGAGGATGTCCTTCCACTGAAGGTCTCATTAGCCTTACAGCTCTTTCTGCCTGCCCTCTCCAGCAGAATGTTGCTACCCCCAGAGGCAGATCAACTGAAGATGTCATCCTTTCCTTTTTTAAGGATAAAATACTGCTTTTAAAGGCAACAACCACAGTTCAGATTGCATATAAATAATAGGCTGCTCTTCCAATATGAGAATTGCACTTTTATTTGACCTGTTTTTATCTTACAGCATGAGAAGTTTGGAGCCAATTTGTCATATCATGATTGAATAAGAACTTCTACCACCTTCCTATAGCAGGAAAGGGCCTGCAGAAGAAACTGCCCTTTAAAAGATTATTGTTTGTTCTGCCTCTTCTTGAGGGCTTAAGCATATGCCAGGGATATACTGGCTCGCTCAACTCACTTTTTTTTTTAATAAGTATGAGCAAAAGTAAAAAGGTCCACTCAGGGGTAAGAGTGTAAGCTCATCTATGCAATTCACACTGTGGTTACAGATTTTGGGGGTATTTCCCAGTGCCTTTGTCAATATTCTGCTCTTCACTAACATAATGCCATGGGAAGAGCTCTGTGGAGTACAAGCAGTGGCAAAATTTACAGTGATTTACTCCTGATTCTTGTGACATATCTTGGCTTAAGTGTTTGCACAGGTTCCCCATTATGTTTTGGCAGTGCCAACTCAGCCATGAATGATCCCTTGATATGTCCAACGTAGCATGTCTGTTTTTCCCAATTAAACAACTGGTACCTTAGAATACAGATTTGATGCATAGTCAGAGTTGTAATGGAAGAAGTCCTAAAGTGGTATTTGCTGTCAGGTTTTCAAATACCTAGATTTTCTAAAGGAGTTCAGCTTCAGTTTTTGACATATGACCAGAACAGAACTCTAGCCTAAACCAAATTCTTTCAGGATATGAAACACACAACTAATGAAAAGCTTCTTATTTCACAACTGAACTACCTTTTATTCAATTTATCTTTAAACACAGATTTGTTTTTAATCCATACACCATAGGACCTTAACATTGTTACCTGTTAATACTACTCAGAAACTACATCTTAAAAAAAATGAATAAACAACAAAAAATCACCTGTAAGGTAGGTAAACTTACAACTGGAAAGATAATTGTAGAAGACTGAACAGTGATTGAAGAACCACATGACAGCAATATTCAAAACCAAACTCCCCCTTCCCCTTTTCCAAAGATCATTTTATCTCTTGAATGACATCTGTAAAAACATGTTTTATTTACCTTTCTCCCATATCCATCTACAGGTGCTAAAGATGTTTCTGATCCTCTCTTCATACCAAGCTCATCTACCAAAACACTCCTTGGAAGTTGAGTCAAGGGCTCAAGCTGAGTCAAGGGCTCGGGCTGAGTCAAGGGCTCGGGCTGAGTCAAGGACTTAAGTTGAGTCAGGTTGATGAGTTTTTTTCCCGCTCCTTTACCCTGCCAGTACTAAAAACTCATAATTAGGTGTGAACAATAGTTACAGAGCTGAAGTAAAAAGCAAAGTCTAAGGAACCAAAAAAAATTGTCATTGGAAATGAGATAGTGTCATTTGTAGTATTGTTTTGTAGTTCAGTTTCATAATTCATCATGTTGGGCATATTAAAAAATAGTAGCTGCTTTTTAAAAGCATTTCTTTTTTCTAGTTGTTGTTTCCTGTCCTCTACACTCCTGCAGATCATCTTCCTTTCAGATTCAATACCTGCTCCAAAATATAGCTAGATGACAGAGCAGATCTGCAATACAACATATTTTAAGGACAGAAAGGACATCGTAAGCCTCTAATTTGGCCTCAGGTATAAATGTAGAATGTAGGATTTGTGATTCCTTCCAGCTTGGTGCAGCAGCTGTGTACAAAATACAGTGTACAAGTTAGGAAAACAGGCAATCTACAGTGAAGACCAAGGCACTGTAACCCTTGGCAAACTGCTCTGGTGATTGACTATTTGTCATTTTTACATTGTTTTGTTTTGCCTTTGCACATTCTGTCTGATGATCCCAAAACCCCTTATAAACATCAACTGATGGTGATATTTGACCTCACATAGTTAACCCCACAACATCTGCAAGAGCTGAGTAATATAACCCTCGCATGTTCCAAGTGAGAAAGTGAGGAAAAAAAAAGATCAAATGGTTCCGAAAGTCACTTACTAAGTGACTGAAAAATCTGGATAAAGGATCACACTATCTTGTTTCTTTGCTCCCAAAATGCCTTTTCCTTCCTCATCATTCCCACAGTCCTATGAACCTATTGGCTGTGACTTCTGGGAGCTGCCCAGGCAGTGTGATGCTGTGGAAATAGGCTCAGTAACTTCAGTGACACAGGTTGGTGGAATAGGGATGCCAATGCAAACAGAGAGGCAGCATGAATACTACTGCACTGCAGTTTATGTTTGCTGGCTCTCTCAATGAGAATGGTGAATTAAACAAGGTCTTTAAAAATGACTTATAATAAATCAAGCATTGTTATAGCGAATTTAGATCCCATGCCATTACACCATTTACTAACATATAAGCTTATTGCTAGGAGAAAAGGAAGATAATGCTGATGGCTATCTTTGCTAAGGACATAGGAAGAGTAAGTACAAATCTACAGTGTAAATTAAAGTTAAAAAGTTAAAGCTGTTCTTTGCACTTGAAAGCAAAAACTTCCAAAATTTATTCTGGAGATAAAATGTAATGATGTATACAACCAATTACTAGTACTGGCATCAAGACAGTGTGCAAATAGTGACTAATATATTTGAAAGTACATGGCATGTGCATCCAGCAGCTAACAAAGGAACAAGTCCATTGCCAGGATGCCTTTGATAGAATTTGCCCCTTAAATAACAAATAGGCACACACAGAAAATATTGAGATAGTCAAATAATACCAAGTTATTCATCACTGCTCAGTGAAAAGCTCCTTGTCTGCCCATTTTTTCCACTATACTACATAAAAGTCCAGCTCTTATCTGTTCACTTCCAAAACTGAGGTGAGCGCAGGTCGATTCGGTGCCCAGGGGACACGTGTGTAAAGGAAGAAGAAAGCAAATTCCTCCCCTGCAACTACAATTGCTCAGTTTGACATAAACCCAAAATAGCAACTGATTTGTGGGGAGGAGAGGAGATACATATAAGAAAAGCTGTTTCTAACCCTTGCCAGAGCTTTCCTTTCATTCAATGAGCCTGGTGGGGCAGAGGAACATAGTCCTTGTTTTTCATTGCCAAGAAATCATCACCTTCCACAAGCCAAGAAGTGAACCTGCTATTGCTCATGTTAGATGAACCTTATCAGTATCCTTCAGGAATACTGAATCATTTGAATGGTTATGTTGTCACCAAGAGGACAGAAATCTTAGGCAAGAGAACAGGAAATGGCAAATTCTTTAAACAATAACAGAAAGAGAAAAGGATTTGAAAAATATTGGAAAAATTTATCTGTTGCACCTATTCTTTTAGGAAATTTTAAAAGGCAACTGGTTTATTGGGTTCTTTTTTGCGAGAAGAATAGTCTACAAACTGTTTACTGGGCTGCATTCTCTGCCTGACACTTTCTAAAATTTCTTACTCTCTTTCCCTGCTTAGAAGCGTAATTCACTTCTATTTTTTCTCCATAAAAGCTAGGCTTTTGCCCTCCTGCTCAAGATTTTCTCTTTATTCCTTGATCTTCATCAGAAATCTCATAGACAGGCAACAAGCAGATGGAAAATAAGTCTGCGAAAATGCAAAAGTGCATTACTTTGAAATATTGCGTTCTTGTACTGTAAGTATTGCCAATGGCCTTGGCAGACATATGTATATGGAGACAATGAGCTTTGGAGAAAGGAACATGAGTTCTTGGATTTTAGACTTCCCTTGACACTGGTGTGTGGCCTTGAGTAATGCTTCCCCGGTCCTCAGTTTTCAAGTGCCTAAAAGAGGGTAAGAGTGCATACAGGTTCTTATGGGCCTATGACTCTGCCCAGATACCTGTGTGGTTCTTGTCACGTGTAACATCTCAACACATGTACATGATATTTAAAATATGCAAAGGTCTTTGTAAGGCTACTTATTATAGTTTGCAAGTCCAATAATTTCTCTGCCCTTAAAAGAATGTTCACTCCTCAAAGCTCGCCAAACAATTGTATTTAATAAAAAATAAACTTTTTCAAAGCCTATAATCAATAGAAAAAGAAATCCATTCTATTTTAATTTTAAAAATCCAAGAAAAACAATTTTACAAACAAGCATTCCACTGTAGAGGTCACAGTTCTGTTAATGCACTGGAACTGCCTGGAAACTTGCTATGAACAGTCTAACAAACTTCACTTTCAAAGCTGAGAAATATTCAAGAAAAGGCAAAGATTATGCAAAGCAATTATTATATAAATATTTTTTTAAATAATGTGCAGGATTTTCATATAGTCCTTTTGTAAAATAGATATTAAATCAGTTTTTGGTTTGGGTTTGGTTTGGTTTCAGTTGTGATCCAGAACGTAAATTCTGCTAAACAGATCTGCAGTAGCCCATGTACACATGCATTGTACACAGATTTATTTTTCCTTAATTCAGCCTTCTTTTTTTGCTCTTCTCTTGGCACAAAAGGTGACTAAAATAATTTTTTTTCCTCTGGTTAATGAAAGGAGTATTCCATTGACTCATCTGCTTCAAGTTAAACATACGTATATGCATTGGCAGAGTTGGGAACTAATCACCTTAGGACTGGGTTGCATGTAAAGCTTGAAATCTAACAAGAAGATCTGGTAGCTTTGGATCAGGCTGAGAAAGGGACATTTTAATTTATGTATCTTTGCACATTTATTCAGTTCATCAGCAGTCACCTGAAATTTTATGAGCCTTACCTTTGCTGTTATCCCTTCCTTCTTTTGCATATTTCCTTCCTTTTTTTTCTCCAAGGCAACTAGAATTTTGTCACTGTCCATATTGCTTTGGAACTTACAAAATTCTGGCCAAAATTTAAACAGAAGACCAAAAATACTCATCTGCGCAGGAAGAAAATAAAGTCAATCTTGACCGTATTAAGGAAACAGTTGACTGTAAAATAAAATGCAGAATGAGATAACTATTTTTTTTGAACACACAGCCTTGTTCCTCCCACGTACTCTGTCCTGACATTTCAGCCCAGCTTTGCTCGGCACATGCTTTTCATCAGTGTGTTTATTACTGGTGAGAAATCTTCCTAAAACACAGTTAAAAGGCACTTTCTTTTTTTATATTTCCCTAAACAATTGTTTGCATTAATGAAAACATCCATCATTTTTTACAAGTATTCTTGATAAAATATACACCAGTAGAAATGCTTTTGCACCACTGTTCTGCTCAAGTATTTCAAATATTCAGTTCATTAGGGAGAGGGCTTTTTCTCCCTCCTTAAGAGAAAGGAAATACTTTTTTGCCTCTGGAAAGGCTCTTAAACCACATTACAGATCTATGAGCAAATCTTGGATAATTTTTAAATGATATAATCTCTCACAGGGTCGTTTTTGAACTAGAATAAGAAAAACAATTTTAGAAAAGCAAACAGAGGGGCTCAGTGAATTCTGTTGCTGCACGTACTAAGGCTCACATTTTTCAATTTATTTAGATGTTTAATTTGCATTGAGAAACTTGGCTTCAAAGGAGCCAAGCATGCTCAGCACCTCACTGCTTCTGGCTCAACGGGCTTGAAAGTGACATGTGAGTCACTGTCGGGTTCCAGTCACATCATTTTGCCTAGTTCTTCCTTTGGTTTTGCGCCATATTTCTGGAGTTCACTGGGTTTTACACAGGCTTAAATGAGACTTCTTTCTCTTAGGACCTATATGAACCCCTTTCTCTGACAAATCATTCATCTTTTGTCATCCAAACACTTTATGGACTCACAGTTGATGTCTAAAGGTGTTGGTGGCAATTTTATAGGAAAAGAAAAAGAACTGCTTTTCTTGGACTTAAAAGATAAGGCAGTATCGAGGGATAAGAAAATAGTAAGTCTGTAATAAAGGTCCAAAGATTGCTATTCAACCTGATTAATAGAAAGATCAGAGAGAAAATTGTCTACAGCCATTTAATACACACTTTCTGTATAAAGAAGGGAAAGACATTCGGCAAGTTAAGTTGTCTTTATGCTTTACTAACATCTGCATTTTTCATAAAACATGAAACCCACAGATTTTCTAACTACAAATTACTTCTCTGACATTAACCAAGTGGTAAAGAACTAGCAATTAAGAACATCGACAGAATTAATTTCTAATGCCAGAATTCCTAACACAGAGCTGGATAACACATTTCAAGGATCAGCCAGCTGTCAAAGATTTTCTTTATTGAGCAGTATATATCTGAAGCTTCTCTTTCATCTCCACCAGTCTCATTGAAATACATGACTATAGTTTTCTCCTTCAAGTCCAGGCTTATGTGTGGAGTCCTAACTGTCACACAAGCAATGAAGACTGTTCTTAAAATCAGGCATGCAGTCTCTAGCCAGATGTGTTACACAGGTGGAGATTTGCCTGGCTTCTTACCTGAGCCTCTCTAAAAATGTAAGGTCCCAGCTCCTTCCTGCGCTCCACAATCTTCTTTGCTTGTTCAGGTGGGATATCAATCTGCAAAGCTGGGGGTATGGCAGAATTAATAAAGCAGTCAATAATAGCTGTGATCTTTTTCTGAACTATGGCATCAGCACAATGAGAATGGCACAAGTCCTGAAAGATGAAAAATAGCATTTTCAGTCAATGGAGAGAGACGCACGCAAGAACCTTTACAGGGGGCCAGTGATCAAAGAGCAATAGTCATACAAAAATAATTATACAATAAATTCCTTCAGTATGCAGGGAAAAATTCTTTCAGTAAATGTGCATGGTCAAAACCATACTTAAGATAATGAATGGGGCTTCTGGTTTGCAAATGCAGATACATAGAAACCATTGCTTTTAGGTGACAATCTCTGCCTGCATGTTCTGATGGAACAGCTTAGTTTTTAAGTACATTACTGGCAAATAGGAGACATTTCTGAAAAGAGAAACCCATCTACAAGTGTGAAATGCACAAATTTTCACAATGAGCCTTCTATGACTTGCATAGCTATAGTAAGTAAAAGATAAAGAAATGTTTTAAGTGCTCCAACAAAAGAGGGGAAATATTTAGAGGGTACAAGATATTTTAACCAGTAATGTTGTCACAAGAGGGGACAATTTCAGCTACCACTCCAATCTTCCATTTATTGAAGTCTTCTACTTTCAACATTCATTAAGATTTTTTAGTTTCCCAAAACCTCAGGGTTTGAAATAACTCTGTGCACTATAGAATAAAAAACAAACCTGAACTTACAGGAGTGAGATGTCAGAGGAACATTGGACTTTTCTGCTTTTTAATGTGACCCTATAGTTCTTGTAAAACCTGTTATTACTGCATTTTGACACCCTGAGAATGCCAGCATTAGACTTTGACATAAAGAAAAAATAATTCAGAGTGTCCTTCCAACACTTTGAATCATGAACTTTCCCTCTATCCATCTATATCAAGAAATTTATATAACACAAGGAGACTATCACATATATCTTAGAGACACAACGATCACCCTAGAGTTTTCAGGAAGAAAGCTCTTTAAATGAAGAATCTGAATTTAGTTTTGGTATAGAAGGCTATATATTTACTTTTCAAAGAAATTAAAACCATGGCTTTTAACCAGAAATGTGGTATGTGAAAGAGTTGGCTTGCTTTATTATAAATACTTTTAGTTTTGGAAAGGAAAAAAAAAAAAAAGAATGATAACAACTATAATAAAGAAAGTAAGGCAATGCAAAAACATATTCAATATACCCTAAGAATATATATATGGCTTTCTTCACTCATCTAGCATAGAAGGCAGAGAGCTGTAGTAAGAGGGAAGACAAACAAGCCATATGATATGAAGAGAGATGAGACCAAGCATAGATGAACAGATGGAAATGATCCACAGAGTTATGTTTCTTCATATTTGTTTAAAAAAAAATCTTGGTTTTGGATTGTCCCAAGATGTGCCGCCAGCCCTATGGGTTATGGGGAGCGCTGCAGTCATTGACTCCTAAAGGCAGCTCTGTCTAAACTGATGGCATGATAGGGCTCAGACAATACAAATGTGCACTGTGCAAAGAGCTGCCCACGCCTTTGGCAACATTCCTGCAGTTCAGCCTGACCCACAACACTCCTACTACTCCAGCCCTTTGCTTCTATAAAGAGCATCAACTGCCAACCATGACAAATTGCATGCATGGAGAAATATGGTCAGATTGTACTTTTTCTTGATAACAAGACAAATAAAATTAACATAAATGCAGGAAAGGGTGTGGGACAAAAAACAATAAAGGCTTTCTTCAGAGAGCAGTTCTACAAAGAAAAGTGTTTAACCTACACTCCACATTAATTTGCAGGAACTTCCCATGTCCTCCGCAATGTAGCAATGAAGAGTCACAAGTCTCAAAAAAACTTCAAATATCTAGAAAAATATTTATGTTATGGAACACCAGGTGCCTTCATACCAGAGTTTTAATCTAAGCTAGTCACTCTGTAACTAGGAGCAGCAACCCCAGAGAGCAGACAGTGATTCCTTGCCTGGGGATCAGAAGAGAGACTGTCCTGTGGAAACAGAGGAGCTTCACCTTCTAAAGCAGACACCAAACTCAAATTCATAAAATTAAACAGGGGAAATACACACGGCACGCCCGCAGAGGCTCTCCAAGTGCTACTGCAACATCAGCTGTGTTTAGAGCCCAATTTCTGAACATGTTAGCTAATCTCATGCTCCCTGCATGCCATGTCCACATGGGCTATGTCCAGGAGCCCAGAAGAGGTTCTGCACTCTGGTAGCACTTTTGTATTAGGAATATCCCAGAGGCAAAAGGAATGAGGAACACCTGAAAGATCTGTGGTGTCCCTGCATTCAATCCAGGGTGTTCCTAGGAGGCTGCTGTCTGATCTAAAGTTTAACTCCAGCGGTTTTCCATTGTGTTTCAACCCACACAGCAGTGATTTCACAAAACTGCATGTATGTGGGAGAGAGGTAGTCCCTGCTGACCTTTCCCATCACATTTCACTTTGGTTCTAAGCTTAGCTCAAGTCAAATTTGATTCTACAAAATGCAAGGGAGCTGGGGTCTGCATTGTACATATAGGTTTTTTTGGATGGATACCATCTTTACATCTGTAGATTTGATTGAATTTAAAAGTTATCTCTCATTTTTGAGAAATTACAAATTCAGACAGCAGGTATAAAAACAGAATGAACATTTTAATGCTTGCATATTTCTACTGCTCAACAGATGTATACCAAACTCTGGGCATTAGTGAGTTAGTAGTGTTCCCTCAGAGACTCAGAAGAATGTTACAGTTTGAAGAAGCATAAAGAAACAGGGATAATGCATTTGAGTCAAAAATAGCTACCCTTAATAAGTGAAGATTTTCATTGAAGAAAAAAACAGTTTAAACCGTGAAAGAGGCTTTACTATGAACAAGAGAATGCCCATAGACATTTTTGTTAAAATTCTCCTAATATGCAAGAATGGATGCATTTGTTTGCAAATTGAATACTATTCCCTTTGCTCCATTTTACCACCATACCTTATACTTTTGCACCTCTTGCCAAAAGAGCACTCCATTCCCCAGTAGGTCTCCTTTCAGTGACACAAAACGTTGAAAGAGATTTCCTGTCACTGGATCCAAGAGTGCTTTGCGGAATGCAATTATTTCACCAGATGAAGAAATGCTCTTATTGTCCACATGCTGTCAAAAGAAGAAATAGATGCACCAAATAAACTTTGCTTCAAAAAGCAATAACAAAGACATTAGTTAGTGTAAACTGTCTGATTCTTATCTTTGCACTGACCCTAACTTTCAGTAGTTTATGAATTTATGACATGGATACAATAAAATGTGGCAAGGTTTCTTTTCTTCCTTCCCTTTTTTTCCCCAGTTTGGTTTGGGGAACATTTTTTGGAAGATGTGATGGGAGAGGAAATGACTGACAATGATTTAGACCATATGACTACAAAGTATAGAAACAGCTATTGTTATTGATTATGAGAATGGGCTACTTTTCTAGAGAACAGTTTAAGTTTTATGCAAACAAACAACAAAGAAAAAAGAACACACAAACCACATAGCTTAAAGTTGTAAAATGCTTCTGACAGGGATCTCACCACCAAAATGAGGTTTGAAATGTGTTGCTGTGATCACCAACAGAAGCCAGAGAGTTTGTTCTCTGTGAAATAAAGCTACCAATAGTAAAATAGAATTTAAAGTCATTGAGACATTTTGGAAATCCTCATGCTGCCAAGCACAGAACAGTAGGCAGACAGGAAAGGGTGGAGAAAGAAAGATGGCTTATGCAGGGACAGTTTGTTTGAAGTGAAGTTCATGCTGGCCTGCCTTCCTGGACAAACAGTTCTCGTGCTGTTGCTGAGGAGCAAGCCAAACAACCTCCTTTTGTTATCAGATGGATGAATGAAAACCATCTTCTAAAAGTGGTTTAAAACTCTTGAAGTCCTGGAGGGGTGGAGTGCTGTTCAATGGCGAGCATGGGTCAGAAACATTTTTAGTTGTTGCCAACAGTCCTGGAAATCTAACCTGATACTAAGCTGAAAGGGTTTCTGCACCTTATCTCAACACTAGGGGTTATGCTCAGTGTCCTGTTGCAGAACCTGCCAGGGGTGAGAGCCTACCCTGGCAAGAAGGAGGGTGGTGGCTGTCCAGAGGGTCCTTTGGTTAAAATAAAGTCAGCTTAATTTAGGCATTAACACTGGATCTTCTCAGCCCTTCTCCAATTCTCCAAACATGATCTATTCCCTGTGACCAGGATTTAGGGAACTTTTGGGAAAAATTGTTTCTAGGGCATATTCATGAAGGGAAGAACAAAACGTTGCTTCCATCCCTATGCCAGTATATAAACACTGCTTATTTTATGGGTCAACAACCTTGAAGCAGAACACGGAAAACAACCATCTTCCTGACAAACAGATGAAGGGAAAACTCAGTTAACACAACCCACATGCACTTTGGATCCCTTCTGTGCTGATGGTTTGCATGGATAATTGGTGACCGGGTCTCTAGCTTGATTTCAACAGACAATAAAAGTTCAACTGAATAAATGTACACAACTTGTATGTTGGCAATCACAAAAAGTTCACTGTTCTTCAAGAGGAAAAAACTGGCAAACATCTGATGAAATGTATTATTGCAAAGGTTTAAAAAGTTTAAATTTGATATTATCTCAATGCTGTGAGATTAAAATACAATTCTAAATGAAACAGATACTGTGAGATATGATTAAACCTGCCCACTCTGCTGCATACTTCACATTCCCTTTTGTGTCTGCACATAATCCACTTGCAATAATAAATAAACTACCAGATGCTGGAATGAACAGCTTGTCCAAATAAGTCCACTGCATGCAAAATACAGATAAATGTGAATTACAAGTACAATATGAGTTTGAAGAGTGTTAATAGTGCTCCAAAGCCCAGGACAAGAGACCTCTATTTTCAAGTATGACCTCTCCAGACCAGAAAGGGAGAGAAATTTACCATGAACATCCAGCAGGGAGCTAAATTCAGGAGTAATGTAAGTAATCAGTCCACTGTAACCACTGCAATCGTGATTGCTTTCAACATTACATTTGGGCCTCAGACTGTCAACAGGGAAATTGTGAAGAATGTGCAATGTCCAAATGAAAAAGACTGTGAAACTGCAGACACAAGAGACACAGTAAATTTCACTTGCCTTCCAGATCCTAGTTGTCTTTTGCTGGTCTTTGCGTGAAAGATCTTCAGTTATGTCCCTTATCTATAATTGAACAGAAGATTATTATTTTATTTTTAAAATATTCTTCTTTCTTGTTCAGCCTTCCAATGATTAAGACCCCAGTAGCAGAATAGTTCATATGTCTTTTTATGGATTTTATGTCTGAAACTTGTTGTGGATCTGCACAGAATGCCATCCTTTCTTCAGCTCTAAATGAGCACCTGTTCATTAAGACTGGGGAATTAGAGAAGACAAGAGGCAATAGCAGTCAAACGGTGCACTCAGAAAACTGGTTTACTTTACCTATAATGTTCTGACAGACCACTTATGTGAGGAAAAAATGTTGGGTTTGATTTTTTTAGTATGAGATGCTTTTAGTTCCTTTGTACAGCTGTATCAGAAATACAGACGTGATCCTGCAACTTCTTTGTAGCAGAATTACACCTCAAACAGAGGGCAGGTTTCCTGAATAAGGACTACATAGCATGCCCACACTGTTTTGTCACTGTGAAATATGAAGCCAGTGGAGAATGTCATCTGGTTTCACTTCTTCTAAAATACTTTCTTCAAAGAATTTTTCATCCTCTGAATTTTCAATAAGAAAGACAAAATAGCAATCGGACATAAATGGAGTCAGGAAAAGACTAAAAGCTCATTAGAAGTATGTATTTCCTGTAAACTGTTTGAGTTGAATACAGCATTTTCTAAACTACTTGGGCTAATCTCCCTGCCAACACAGTGCAGCAGGTGCAAAAAGAGGCATCAGCTAGCTTCCAGACCTGGAAGCAGCTTAGCATTGTTGCTTGGTCTTGTGCCAGGGCTTGTAAAGGAGGCAGAGTTCAGCTAAAAATGGCAGAGGGTTAGGATTTTTTTACTGAATTAACATAATCATTATTAAAATTACAATTTCTCCTATCAGAACCTATACCTTTCAGATTCCTTAGTGCTCTGAATCAATAGAAAGGATTCCATTTATATGCACTTCTGACAACCTTCTTGATGTTATAAAGATGACAGAAAATTAGTTTTATGAATCAATGCAGTTGCATATGTGTCTGCTTGGTGGAACTGTGCAGTTTCCTTTTGCTATGACACTCACATGTCAGAGCTGTTGTGGAAGTGGAAACACCAAGTCTTTGCATCTGTCACCAGCAGGATGATCCTCTTACAGGGATCACAACCACACAGGCACTCATAAAAGGCAGATGTTAGCTCTGCCTATTCCTCAGTCTTTCTAATGAACCAGCAGGAGTGAAAGGCTTCTCACTCCCAGCTTTTTGGCAACTTTCTGAAATAACCAATTGGAACAAGGCTTGTAGCATTTAACCTCCCCACTCAGCAGAATTTCGCAAGTCCTGAAGTCGTTTCTACAGGCACTGCAGCTCCAGATGGGAGAATGTGGACAGCATAAGAGAAAGAATTATGGCATGGGAAGACCACTCATCTGCTTATGTTTTGGTCCCTGTGGGCAAATCCTTTACACAAAGCAGTATTTCTTCAGTGTGCAACTGTATGGCCAAGGCAAAATGGCATAGGGAGAGTGTAGCACTACAGCAAAGATTAGTTCACTTTCCTGGCAGCCTGGATGGCAGCAGAGCTAACACCAGCTCCTTCAGATTTAGGATCTAACAGTAATACTGTCAGCTAAACTAAGCCTTCAGATGAACTTATCAAGATAAATGCTTCAACCTGTACATGCTTTCAATGTAAACTGAAAGTAAGATGTGGTCTGCTTTTCCTCTGAACCTTTTTTATCCCAATGCTAAATTATGAGCCAAACAAAAAACAATGCCTGTAATGTGTTGCCCTTGTGAAAAAATTACCTTTGCTTGTCCTTCTGCCCCATGGTGTTTATCTGCCAGGAACAATGGCAGCCATTGTTTTTCTAATCTCTTCTGGACGCATTGCTGAACTTCTAGCAGAACTGCTGCCGAAAGTTGATCATGAAGGCTTTGTCTCCTTCCTCCACCTGAATGCATTAGCTAAGCAGTCCAAATACAATAACACATGACATAAACTTTTGTGTATACCAAAAGTCCTTTATCTCTCCACATCCTTGATTTAGCAAAGCATGAGCTTAACTGTAAGCAAAGCCCTTAATGCATGCTTACTCAAGGATCACATGTACTTTTCATAAAAGGGAACAGATTACATTTGTCCCTACCTATAATAGGATACAGACTCTGGCAAATAATACCCCAGCTTGACCAAGTAAATTGCCTAAGAATCAAGATATATCAGAGTACCATAGCTCAGACTTGCTGTCTGTGGCTTTACTGACATACTAAAATAGAAAGCTGGAACAAGTCACTGTGCCTGAAAGTAATTTTCACACTTTTTCTGAGCTGTCTTGTGCATGCTCTGGCCATGGCCACAGATCACAGTTTAAGAAAGATGTTCTGTAAGTCGTAGGGAAGAAAAGCCTGAACAGGAAGGAAGGTACATATACAACCAGAACAGAACCAGATTTCTGGCCAAAAATATAGGTAAGATTTGAAGAGATAGCTTGGGGAAAAGCTGGAGCAAACCCACTTGTGAGTTTTTATCTCAGTCACATTCACACTGATTGTTCTTCATGAATAGTTCTGTAACTGCTACCTTTATTTGTTGTTCTCTGGTAGCTGGGCTGTTGGGTCCAAAGAAATACTTGTTGTTTAAGTACTTGTTTTTAATGTCCTTAGATTTTTCATCACTTTTTTCTTTATCCTTGTGCAGCATCTTTTTAAACTCTTCAATATCTAGCCAGCACATGAGATCCATGCTACAGACAAATTTAAACAGAATGTTATTTCAATATTGAGTTAATTTCATCAACATTCTATGGAGTTATTAGTTTAACCACAACCCACCAAAGTATTCAAAACCTAAATACTGGGTCAAATTTTATGTCATTTTTTCTCTGCTAGTACCATCTGCTGAGACCATGGCACTTGCTGAACAGGCAAAGCAAATACACATCTTAGAGATTTCACTTAGGATGCCATATGGAGTACCTTGAAAGGAGTCACTTCCTCAATAGACCACTGCTAAATCCAGCAGGGACCGTGAACCAGAACCATAGTGCAGAACTCACAGAGAGAATGAAAAATTAAACAGATGAGAATTTGAATCAGTACTGAGGCTGTGAGCCACTGAGAGACAAGACGATGCCTCCTGCTCTTCCCCGTTATATCACCTGAGAAAGGAGCAGGGATGACAGCCCAAGAAATCACCCCCTTCCTGCCCCTTGTGAAGTGCAAGAGTTTAAGTCAGTCTGTAGTTAAGCAGATAAAAACAATTAATGGTAAAATTTGTTTCTAGGGCTTTTTGTGGGCTGCTTTCTCATAAATTACCAATTCCACTACTTATTTAATTAGTCTTAGTGACAAATCATTCCAATGATGAAATTCACAACCTATATTTTGTTCATAATATGAGTATACACTGTAAATTTGTTTTCACAGAATCATAGAATAGTTTTGTTCTCTAAACCAGGCAACAGAATAAATGACACATCTACAATTTTCAGTTTTTAATTTATATGACTGTTTTCCAAAAGTATCTTATTAGCTGTTCTGTAAGCATTTTAGTGAGTACATTCACTGCATTTGCAGCAGGAAATATGAAACACTGAATTCAGACAAATCTGTTTCAGTTTTCCATTCAGTTAATAACTGGCTTTTTCAAAACATTAATCTATGAGTAAAACGTTCAAGAGCATCTGACTGATTTATGAACAGATGTTCTCCTTTCAAAAGCCTTTTGAGACCCTTACAGACCTAAATTCTATTGAGACTAAAATTCTTTCATTTGCTAGTTCATCACAAAATGACTGAGTTCACCCAAATGCAAGTGATCCAAGTTACTGTGGTTTATGGAGTAACTCCTTGGCATCTACCTATGACAACCAACCAAATATGTACATCGTATTTAAAAAGCAAAATATATAATCTTCAAGTGTGTTAGATAAGCCTTTTAGTGGTGACTTATCCTGGCATACTGGATCAGGAGCACATCCATAGTCAATTAGCCTGGCAAGACTAATAAGTGTAATTCACTAACCAAAAGTAACATGAATTGTCCTGCAATTGCATTAATATATCCTATATATTTAACAGAGTATTAATTAATGGAGCTTTATTTAGTTTCTTACCAGAATTTGTGCGCAGGTACTCAGCAGCCTTTTCTTCCTGAAACTCGAATCACTTACAATTCGACATTATCAGAACCAAAAATTTTTATGAAAAGGCAAGTTACATGTTTGTTGTTTTTTTCTGAATTTTTCCAGACTGCATTAGTTCTAGGATCCCTTCAGATTATAGTACCATTAAGCTCCTTTATTGTAGCATGCCCACTGGACCCCAGAATAACTAGTCTGAACCCAGCCCTAAAACACTTCTGTGAGGCTTTTTCAAATATTTTTATTCATTATGAATTTTTACAAAAAAGAAAAAAAAAGCTCCATAAATTAAACATTTCTCTGCCTGGCTCTGCCACTTAAGATGGGACTTGTCTTTGACTAACAAAGAAGCAGGAAATACCAGACACAATTCAGCATACCTGTCCAGGACCTGTTATCTGCTGATTCCTACCATTTCCCCAGTTAGAGAGGAACTCAAGACTGTGATGTGTGAAGAGGGTGTGCAAGACCACTTGTTAATGGGCAGGAAAAAATTATTAAAACTTTAGTAGCACATGTATAAAAATTAAATATATACATATATATATACACATATATGTATATATATGTGTGTATGTATATATATATGTGTGTGTATATATATATATGTATATATATACTAGGGTTCCATGCTTAAAATTTTTTTACTGATGAGATGCAGAAGCAAAAATGTTTGGAGACCACTGCTCTAGACAACTAACTCAGCAGTCACTTGACTACAAGCACCTACAGCATAAGAATATCCATCTGAACTCATTATCTGCAGCCCTTCTGTAGTCACTAAGAAGAAATAACCATCTTAGGAATGATTCATCCAAATAGGTTCTAGATGTTACCTTCAGAAATAGGAGTATTGTTTCCAGAAGTGTGTATTTCTCTCTCTGACTACAAAGGGAACAATGTGACAATAAGCAGAAGTGATGACATTGAGTCTTGGCCAGAAGAGTTTTGTGCCAGATGCCCCTTTTTGGGCACTTTTGAAGAAGGAGACCAATATCCAATGGAAAGTTATATAAGTGTTTGACTAGAAGTAATAGCCAATATGCAAAGCATCAACTCATGAGAACGCATTAAAAGAAGGAAGTGACAATTTAAAGACAAAAAAAGTGTCAGATTCAGTTTAGATCTTACTTTTAAGACCAACAGGCTCACTTTTTCAAAGACCCTGCCTAAGACTGTATCTGCTACAAGCTAGTATTTAAATTTGTTCAGCAAACACAAAACTGTGGTTGCTGTTACAATGTGAGAAAAACATGCCCGTTTTCTATTTGTACATTTTTATAATAAACAGCTTTCATTTTTAAAGTATACTAAGTTGAATCTGTACTAAAAAAGAGAAAATCTTACTCATTATAGGCTAATTGTTCTACTCAGGGGTTTGCCACTAATCAGAGCAGAAACTGAATGCAGAACTGTAATACAAATATATTTTGACAGAAGAATTTTTACCCCAAACATGTTAAGACAATTCAGTTGTCTGAACAATGTGCGTTTGTATTTCATAAATATGCAAACATATTTTTAAAAATACTAAAATCTGTCAACATTTAGATAGCCAAGATCTTCAGAAAAGATTTCTTCTGAACTTAGAAACAGTTAAAGTAATAATAATAAAGAAGAAACGTACCTAGCAGAATGCTCATTAAGAAAAGCCCGGAACTGTTCTAACTTCTCTTTGTCATGTATCAGGTCAGATAGATTAGGACCTGCCAATTCTTTGGGAACTTGATGCAAGTGCTGATCTTCTTTGAGAGCTCCAGTGTCAGCAACATTACTCTGAGGGGAGAAATTATTTTGCTTGCTGTTTTTTTCACCTCTGTATTTTGCTTTGTCTAATAATTACTGCACTAGATAACCTATCTCTGTAAATAGCTTTTTGATTGCTGAGAAAATAAATTGAGTTAAGGCTCCAGCTCCTAGTAAGCTTTACTTTTTTGTTTGCTTTAAACATATCAGTGTGTGAAGGTTCCATAATCAAATAATCCAATATATACCTGTAATTCACTTGAAATGCAGGTATTTACTCAAGAGTAGGGGTCCAAAATACATTCCACAGACTTCAGGTCTGATGTTGATGGAACTGACAGAAGACCTGTATATCTAATTAACACAATGGCTGTCAATCAGTCCCCAAAATGCATGGTAGAAATCAGACTATTTCCTTTTCCAAACTAGCATCTGGTTAGTCTTTCACTGCTGATACTCAAAGTGTGAGCCCTCTCTGATAGAGAAAGGGTTTGTTTTTGTTAATAGGTACTTGTCTTACCTCATCCTTCTTGGAACTACTCACTTGATGCAAAGCCTGGAGCTTTCTAAAGTACACGGAGTCCAGCTGTTGAGTTTCTTCCACCAACTCCACCTAATAAAAATAATATCTTATATCACCCCTACAGTACACATTATAGGAAGATGGAGAACTACAGGGGCACTTTGCCAGTGACAGTGGATAGAAAAGAATACATTTGCCAGTAATGAGACTGATGTTTAGAAAAGACAAGAAGTCGCATTCTTGTGACAAACAATTCTATCAAAAGCCCTGGTAGAACAAACTTTTCCCATCTGTGTAGGATCAGATGCAGATTTCTACAGAATACCACTAAATAACCTAACTATGTCTTTAACCAAATAACTTTGAATTTAAAAAATTGCTAAATTCTATTGTGTACATAATATATTGTGTATATATTATATTGTGTATATTGGTCAGATGTACCTGATTGCCTATACCAGCAAATTGTAGTCAAAGTGCCATTGAGAAGCAGAAAAACAGTTCTTAAAACTAAGACTCTTAATGGGAGCTGTCAAAAAGACAGAGTGCCACAGATTTGGAGAAACAAATTTAAGATGAGAAAGATGTTAAAATATCTAAAAAAAAAAAGGTAAAAGCTTTCTGACTTTCTGTCTTGTCCCCTTCCTTAAATAATGTGATTTAAATTCATGAAGTATTGGCATTTTTTTAACTTAATTAGAAGCTGTATGTATGTAACTAGCACAGTTTTTCATGTTATGTACAATCAGTAACTGCAAGAGATATCTGGTGACCCTCCTGGCTGACTAAACTATTTGAATGCAGATTTTAGGATATTTAGCAAAATCAAGCCAATGCCTTATACTGACCTGCATGCCCATTACAAAGATTAGAAAGCTGTGATTATCTTATACAAGTGTTTATGTGCCAGAGAAAGAAGAGAATGTTTAGATAAGTAGTTATGATACTTTCATCTAAATGTGAATACCGCAGTAATCACTGTGTTATCTGAATGTCTTCAGGCTTAATGTAACTTTATTCCATTGTTATAAAGTACTTTGGGGTATTCTTTCCCTTAAAAGAAAACATAGTTTAAAAGTAAATAGTAAAATAATTCAGAACATTTTTCAAAAAGTTTAAAGAGAAAGCAGATAGAGGCAGGATGAGAGTCAACATTAAAAAGAAACTCTCCTGATTTCATTTAAAGAAAAAATGTAGGTATATATACTGAATATGTCCCAAATAAACAATTTTGGACTCACCTAATTCTTAACAAAATATCTTGTTTCATTATGGGCCAAATATGTCCTGCTATAGAGTAGAACAAAGCGGAAGAGTAGAGCCAGGGACTGAACAAAATACAAAGCAGACGTTGTCTTTGTGCTTGGGAAGAAGTGTGCCTAAGTATCAGCCTGCACCTAGTACAGAGAGACTCTACTGCCTCCTGGAACAGGTCGTTTATGTCTGTGTATTATAACTCTTCACAAACACACATATTGTGCAGTCAAAAGGATTTAGTTGTTTTTTTCTTGCTCTGATTAAGATGCTTGTGTTATTAGAGCACTGAGAAGTCTGCACGTAACTACACTCACAAAGCAACGCATCCTCTAGACTGAAAAGGCAATGGGTTATCCTGTGGTTAACTCAAGGAGATGTCAGCTGCCACACATACTGAGTGAAAGGAAAAGCATCTCTTCAATTCTTACTTTGGAGGAATCTTTCCATCACTAGAAGCAGTGAAAACAGTATTCAGAGAGCTCAAAAGTAGACTCTTTTTTATGCAAAAACAAAGTATAAAAACCCTCAGCTGTGCTGATGACTTGACTCAGTGAGGACCAGCAACAGACCCTAGACAACTCTTATTGATTGTATGCACAGAAAATACACAGTTACAAGAGACTAAAACTAGTCTGATAGAAAGTAAATAAAATTTCAGGTTCATGAAAAGTAGCAATCAATTCCAAGGTGCACTGAAGGTCATAAAGAATTATAGCTGAAATAATTTAGAAAAAGTAATTTATCTGAAAGGTTAGAAAATATGTTGAAAAGCAAAGAAAATATTTTACAGATGTGTTTTGATTAATTTTACTAAGTTTTTCAAACTTCCAAAGTTTCTAAAGGATATTATGTTATCACAGAATGAGAGGGAAAGTCCCCTCGTGAATTAATTAGAAGGTAGAAAATCAAAACTAAAGAAATAAATAACTTTTGTTATGGGGTGGGGTTCCTATTGGAGTCTCACAGGGATCTGCACTGAGGTTATTTTTTAAACATTCAGAAATTATCTGGAAAAGGAGGTGAGTGAGGAGACAACAAAGTTTGCAAAACGATTCCACAGAGCAAAAAATTAAATTGACTGTGAAAAGCTGCAGGATATCAGGACACTTTAGCATCTGCATGATAAAAGGCCAGCTGAATTCAACGATAGTAAACATTAAGTCATTCCAGTGAGCTCCAAATTAGGGCTTTCCATTAGTAGTTATTACATGGGAAGGAAATCTTGGAATCACTGCAGATGGCTATTAGCTTACATTTTGCACATCCACTCAAAGTTCACCAGGAGTCAAAAGGCAATTAGAATAACAGGAACAACAAGGAACAGAACAAAGGGCACAACAGAAAACACGGTTCTGCCACTGGATAATCCATAGTGGATCCAGACCTTGAGTACTGCTTGCATCTCATCAAAAGAATGTAAAATAACACAAACAGATGGGGCAATAAGTGCAACAAAGGTATGGAACACCTTCTGTAGGAGGAGAGGTCAAAGTGTCTAGGATTCTTGAGTTTCAAGGAGTTTGAATTGAAGTGGGATACAACAGAAACTTGTAAAAACATAACAACATTGAGAATAGGACATTGAGATAGAATAACAATTGTTCACTTGTTCCTTGTGACATACAAAACTAGGACAGTGGGTGAAATTATCAGGGACGGGTTTGCAAACAAATCAAGATATGCCTTTTTTTTCTCCTATTGCATGACTAAACCGTGAAATCCACTTCTACAGTGAAGCTGAAGATGTATCACTCAAGATACATTTTACAGAAACCCATGGGGGGAAAAAAAACCTCATCAAAGACTATTGAAATCAAAAATCTGGATAACACCTCTGACCATTGAACTTCCTTGGTTGCAAAGTGCTGAAAATGGCTGTATATTTATTTTCTGTTCTTATACTCCATTCTTAAATGTTTAATACTGGCTACCACCTAAAAGGCTTTGAAGACCATTCTCAACTTTGCTTTTAGGTATCTATTTATCTAGTTGTTCTTATATGCATGCATGATATAGAACCAAAAATACACTGTACTACAAAACTTCTGCAAAAGGATTTCAAAATATTTTGCAGGGGGCAATGTGGGCATGCTATTACAAGCTGAGAGAAGAATCAGCAGTAAGTGAGGAAATTTCCTGTAAATTGGAGATGCTTCATCTAAGATCATAGTGAAGAAAAACAGGAAAAAGAACTGACTTTCTGCCCTCTAACTCCTGATTCCCCACTGTAAGTTTCTCCTTTCATATCCAAGAGAGAGATGTTAAAGACTTGAAATTAGAATCACAGAATCACAGAGTATCCCAAGTTAGAAGGGACCTACAAGGATCATTGAGTCCAACTCCTGGCCCTGCACAGCACCATCCCCAAGAGTCACACCATGTGCCCAAGAGCATTGTCCAAGCACTTTTCTTGAACTCTGTCAGGCTTGGTGCTTGGTCTGGGAAGTCTATTCGAGTGTGTAGCCACGCTCTGGGTGAAGAAACTTTTCCTAATATCCAACCTATACTCCCCCAACACAACTTCAGGACATTCCTTTGGGTCCTGTCACTGGGCACCACAGAGAAGAGATTGGTGCCTGCAGACCACTTTGTCTCCCCTCAGTCTCTTCCTTTCCAGGCGGAACAAGTGACCTTAGGCCTTGTAAGCTTCCCCACAAAACCCTTATCCTCTTCATAGCCCTCCTCTGGACATCTTCCAATAGCTTTATGTCTTTCTTGTATTGTGGCACCCATCAGAAGTTTGACCTACAGCTAGCAACTTGTACATAGGTTTGCAAAGAACAGAGGGCCACAGCATCCACCACTGTCATCACCATTTCTTGTTCTTATTTGTCAAAGGCACAGTCAGGATTGCAGCCATCTCCTCTGGCCTCCATGAGCATATTCAATTCAAGCCTTCAGAGCATTCTGGGATTAGAACTGAGTACATTTCTGAGCCACTCATTTAGAGCAGCAATCTAGAACGTGTTTGGGGCAAATACATGGCTCACTATACCACATTTCCTCTATGCTAGGCAGTAGCTGCACTTCAATGCTAAACACCAGAAATGCCTACTATCACTGCACTGACACTCTAGAAAACCATCTTACTATGTGCTTATCATTAAAAATATAGTGTTTGTGGGCAACACATCATAAAAAATTACTTCTGATCAATGGTACAATTGCAGAAACATGAAACTTCCTGAGTGCAAAGAGAAGTTTTACCATAGCAAGATGTGCTCCTCCCTAATTCACAGCCCAAGAAGTCTATGAAGCCCACACCATCCTTTCAGATGAGAAGTATGCTCTCAACAAGAAGCTCAGCCTATTTCCACATATCAGGAGTGAGTAAGTAAAATATCTTGTAATACTTCTCCCTTCCTGAATATAAATACAACAAGGCTGCATATGAAAGCTCATGTGATTTTCTTCCCTAAAATAGGAATTTTTTACAGTGTCATCCAGATATTACCTTTCTGTAAGTGTATTTGTCTGCTTCCACCATTTTCATCCATGGCTCCAGCAGAATAGTGAGGATATGTTCTTCTGCTGGGTCAAAAAGGTCTTCAAAAGCTGGGTCAATTTTCTGATAAATCATATTTTTCTTATTCTGATGAAGTTCAATGTCCATACTGGCAGATGGAGCAATGTAAGTTGCATAAAGGAACTACAATAAAACAAAAGAAAACTGTTTCTTAGCCATCATCCATTTCAATGGTCACAGACCCTTGAAGGAGAGAATTAATGCATATTTGTCTCCTGTATGTTCAGAACATATATCTAATTACAGCTACCTTATTTTTACAAGCATTATTATTGTGTCCAAAATTCAGTTACTGACATAATGGATCCCCCTCCCATTTTTACTCTTACTTGTTAAAATGGTTAGACCACAAAGTCATGCTTAATGCATTATTATATAATTTGGCTGATATTTACTTACTTTGGCAGATAACCACAATTATTACAGCAACTGCACTCTTCAACAAGTCACACTGTTGTTTTGAAGAATATGTGCTGAGCCAATTAGTGAAGGCATCTTACTTCTTCTGAGAGATGTAATTTGGAAGTTTGAGGTTAAAATTAATGAGACATTATACAATTTCATTCTGTGTGGAAGTTCTCTTGCATATTTTTTTGACAATGGTGAGACACTTACCATAGAGCAGGATCCGTGCAGGTGATACAGCTACACAACTAAGGCTGAAGCCCTTACCAAAGCAAGTTACAATATCTGAAGCACAGAGTTTGCCATTCAACATGTACAAGGAACAGAAAGCTAAACCTGGAGGATATTTCCTTCTCCCTAACAGCTCATTCTTGAAGCACAGAGTAATGTTTTTATTTATTTCAAATTTTTTTTGTACAGTCCCCTACATTTGTCTTCTAAATGTTTCATAAACTATGCTATGAAAATGAACATTGAAAACTCGGAATAAAACACTTCTTTCCCAGGACTATCTTGGAAGAGGATATTCCAGAATAGCTGTCTAAAACTTCATGATTCTGACTGCAGCTAGGAACTCAAGCAAAAAGAGATGCTGCCAAAGTATATTTCATATAAATATTTTCTCTTCTTTGTATTGTTAAAGTTTAACTATATTTCAAACATACAGCCAGGGACCAGATTAGTAGCATAAATCAGAATTTCTCTCTAGGATAGCACTGACAAGTCCATTTTCAATATTTATTGTCACTTAGGTTTGACAATGAAGAATTCAGGATTCTGATAATTCTCATTTCCCTATGTTGCTAAAATCTAGCTGTAACTAGCAGATGTATAAAGCAAAAGAAGAGAAGAAAATAATACATTTCCTCTGTGTTCAAGCAGTAATAAAACACTGGTGTGCTTAGATTTCAAGCACAAGGGGAGAATGTTTGAGTACATTAAATAACTGTTTCTGTTTGTTTTAAATTAATGTTGATTTATTAGACTCTCTCTTTCAAACAGCAACAGTAATAGAGTATATCCCCATTATTTTGGAGCTTTACAATTTGAAACACCCTTTAGATTCTCCTGCTATTAGGTCACTGAGGAATACAGGGCTATCATGGCTGACATCCATCCCCCAGTTAGTTTGTTGTGAATATTGTATTAATTGTGTATGCAGGATTCTACAATCTTTCCACATTTCTATATTTTCACTGAAAACAGAGATGGTTTGTGCCTACTGTGGCCCACGTTATCAGTGCAATAATGATCTGCAGGTGCAGGGTGTAAGAGAAAGAGGACATCCATAGGAAGAGTCCTAGCTGAAAACAATACCACATTATCCTAAATTAAACTCTTCTCAGCAAATCCCTAAGTACATTTAAATTTAAAAACTTTAATTATAGTTGTAGTGATTTCAAAAGTTGAAAGTTATTTTGAAGAGCCCTAACACTAGGAAAGTTTCAGTTAAACCATGCTAAGTCTGATCCAGACTTATACTAATGTATAAAATTAGCCAAATTTGAAGGGACAATTCAAATGATACAAAGATGTGGTATCTTCAAAAATAGCCTTTTTAAAAAGGTGTCAACCATTTCAGTTGTCATTAGGACTACATTGCTCCTCTTGTTATAACTTATCACAAAAGGGATCTGTAAATTAGTAAAAAGCTTCGAAAAGAGGTCCTCAATATTTCAGCACAAATTAACCTGGTTCCTTAAACGAGTGATCATTTGAACATACTTTTAAGAATAAAATAAAAACAAACACACCACTGGTTTCTTGGATCGAATTCCTTTCCCCCATGATTTTGTATGAAATAGGTTAACTCGATTATATGTACTACTCTTCTTTAGAGCTGGCAAAAAGTATCAGCCTACCAAGTCAGAAATTGCCCAGAATAAGAAGTGTTGACCAAAACTATTGACAATCTGCTCACACAAACACTGTTGTAATATATTGCCACATCAGGGACTGCCTTTGCAGGCTGCTCTACCTGCAGAACTCCCCCCAGTTCTGTATAATTTCACATGCAAAACCAGAACATAGTAAAGACAGATAATTTTCTCCAGAACCAATAGTTAGGGCTGGCAATACACATGAAGCAAAACTTTAGAGGTGGTTAAACTAGCTAGAGGAATGCACTTTTCCAAACTCAAAGAACCAGACCCTCAGTGGTGTAGTCATTATGGCCTCTTAATTTGAAGGACGCATATTTACAGGGTCTGAGGATTTGGCATCTTTTTACTTGAATTCTTGTAAGAATCCTTTGCTATGGGACTTGACCAAGTAAGTAAATAAATACACTTGCAGATAGGAGAGAAATCAGAAATAGTTTCATCCCTGTGTCCGTTGCACAGAGTTGAGGTGTATCTGCACAGATTCAATGGCAAGGACTGCAGGAAAACCAACTGAGAAGACATTTCAAAAAAGAGGAAAAGTGTCTGTTCACAGCCTTCAACACTGGCAATGCAGTTTGCAAGACACGTTTTATAAAAAGTAATAATCATAGCCTTTTACACTCCCATGTCATGGAATTCTTGGAGTTTTCTCAATCTCAATGGAATATTGAAACTGTTATATTGGTCAATCTCCTAAGGGATCAACAGGAAAAATTACATTAAATGAACTTACAGGTTAACAAATTCATACAAAAATATGAAGCATATGACATCAAGTGCATATTAAACTTCATTGATTCATTGTTTTGTTCCTATTGAAAAACACAAGAATTTTTCTACCTGCCAGCTATAAATTCTCCTATAAATATGTGATGGATTGAACCCCAAAGCTTATCTGCAAATTTGGTCAGTTTGCAAACTGGAATTACTTACAATTGCACAAACCTGATTACATAAAATGCTTAGAAAATTCAGATTAAGACTTTGGCCTCATTTATGACTTTCCAAATCAGGGGTTGCATAGGCCTAGGGTTCTGGTGTGAATTCATCTCCAGACGAGAAGGCTTTGCTAAGCAACTTCAGAATGACTGGAGTGAAGCAAGAAATGCAAGAAAGATTTAAGTCCAAGTGCTTTGTACTGCTGCCCAAAGGAATGGATATTGCTCTGATCTAAACGAGGGGCTTGTGCAGCTGCTTGGCAGAATCATATAATGGATGAATGCAATGCACTGGCTGGTGTTAAACAGAGAGGCTAAACTGCCTTAACCTCCATCATCACTTCCCACTAACATAAATCTTGCATCTGACCCTAGAAGTTCACAGTAATGAGGACTCCCTTTATCTAAATTGATTCTAGTGTTACAATTTTGTATTTCCCATATTAAACTTCCTAATTCTAAATAACTTTTTTTAAAAGTAAACCCCAATATTTTATATTTCTTTGTTAGTTTCATTTTCAAACTTTTTACACTCCTGTGCTTATATTTACTGTGAATAACCATGTACATTTCTGGATGATTACCAGTACTTGTCATTATTCTTATCCATCAGATTTCATTCTCACTGTAGTTTCTTTCCCAAGTGAATGTATATATACCTTGGAAAGCATTTTATTACTCTATTCTATGCTAAAGCTGAGATAACAATGCCTAAGGAATGAAACAATGAGTAGCAGATACACAGCAATCAAGGTTCATTCTTGTTCCTAACAGGAAGCGGGCAGCATGCCTGTGGAATACTCTCTGTGTATGTCTCTTTCTGTAACAAATAGTAAAATATATATGACAATGTGTCATGTGAATCTGATTCACATTCTCTCAGGAGTATTTGGAGTGACTGTCTTCTTGTGCCAAAGGTGAGTGCAGAATTCGGGAAGGCATCCCTTCCGTAAGCAGACTCTGTAGATTGGTTGCAGCTTGACTCTTTACGGTGTTCCAATGAAAACAAGTATAATTTTTCTGCAACCTTAAAAGGCAAGCTTGAGAATGATACCAAATGTTGCAGCACATGTGTTGATTTGTTATGTTACATTTCAGCTGTTAGTTATGCTAATGGAACAGTTTCACATATTTCGTTTTGATGTATTTACTTTAATGGCTATGTGTATGTCCTGCCTGCAATCGCCTGGTAACACTGATTGTACGATGTTCTGCTGTCACCACCAGGCCAGCACTGGAAATAAGATCAGTAAAAAAGACCTGGGCCTTAAATTTTCAGCCATGCAACCATTGCAAAAAGAATGTAAACTGGTGTGAAATGAAACAAAAATTAAAACCACCAGAGACCATAAGCTAAGTTTTGGCCTGCAATAAAACACATAAGAAAATGGTGACATAGACTAGATATGATCAGCTTGCATATCTGCTGTGAGGAGGTCCCCAGCTACACATAGGCCTGGGCAGATGTAGGAGACAGTCAGACTTAAAGAGAAATTCAGTTGCCCACAGCCTCAGGCCATAAAAAGAGCTGGAGGGTAAAACAACTAAATAGGGTAGAAGTTCGGTTTATCCAGCATGAGACAGGAGAGAGGGAGGAATCCATGCTTTGGCCTCTGCTTGGAGGTTCTGTACAAATAACACTGATTCAGATGAGAATTCTGGACAAATATGCAAAATTCTGTCATTTGTCCAATAAAACCTCCAAGAAGGAAAAGAAGACAAATTCAAGGATGTCCAGATGCCCAGTAACATGTCATATAAAGAGATTATTCTCACCTGCTCTCTACAGGTATTTGTTCCAGTGACATGTGAAGTAGCTTTGCTCTGTTACAGTATATATTGAAATATGTGGATAAGATATACTCCTACACTTGGTTTAGAGAGGAAAATCAAACCAAAGTTTCACAAAGTGATTTTAAAAGTTCCTCAGAATTCTTCTAATGATATCACACTATTGCAGTTTCTTTCCTTAATGGAGTCAGTCAACTCTGCCATCAACACCAATGTGGGCTAAGTGCATGCTCAATTAGAATACTCTTTTATTGGAAATACCAGTTCCACTTAACATGAAATGAGGGTCTAGAGATCTATTTAGGGGAATGACAATCATGGTAAAGATAATAATGATGCCCTGACAATCATAAAAATTAACAGGACTGACAAAGATAAATTTTCATTACTGAGGTCTGTACTATGAGATCTGAAATTCTAACCCACACCAGAGATGGAAGGAAAGGTACAGGACAATTAGATGGTTTAGGAAAAAATACTATCTCTGATGTTAACACTAAGCAGACGGTTTCCAAGTATGATGCAGTGTAGCAAAGGGGAGTTTAGGTAAACTGAATATAATAGATAAAACTGGGAACAGGCTGCAGAGCCTGGAAATCAAACTACACAGATTTAATGTTTGAATCAAGAAATTCCATGGAAACAATCCAAAGAGCTTCTTTTATTGTCCACAACACAGATTTACTTCAGTGTAGGTTGTCAAGATTTGGAAACTTTTCTATTTTCTATCTTCTTTTCAGTCTTTACACTGAACAAATGCATTTGTGAAGGGAATGAACATGTATTTTTGAAGGAAAAACACATTATTTACAACTTACTTCAGCTTGCTTGCATATTTGAAAATGTTGAAGGGTTTCTTGGTAAAAAAGCTGATGATAAGCCTGTAGGTCGAACCAAAAGTACACGCTGTTCTTCCACAACTAGGGATGAAAAATATTGTAAGTTATTGCTACCCAAATATCACAACTTTTTATAAAGCTGACTTTCCAATGCAAGTAATTATTTAGCTCCTTGGGGTCATCATAAATCAAGCTCAATTTAAAATGGATTTAATCTTCTGTTGCATACTGGCAGAAGGACAACATATTTAATAGCATCGTCACAGTGACACTCTATCTTTTATTGTATCCTTTATGCATAATTGGCCATTAAAATCGTTAACATTGTAGTTAACATTTGAAGAGTAACCACATTTCAGTGGCATAAAGCCAGTGCTAAAGAAGAGATGCTGATAATGGACATGCAGAGTTTGTGCCACGATAAAATAGTATTTTACAGCAATAACCAAAACAATTAAATAGTGTGTACTTGACATATGTTACTGGGACTATCATTACATTTTTATTACATGCATTTCTGAGACCCAAAGTCTTGGCCTCATCTCATAAATGCAAACAAACAGTGAAAGATCTTTCAGAAGAAGTCTAGATCTTTCCCCAAGTCCTCTGTTTTAATCATGTGTTTATGGTGTTCAGACCTTAAAAATACCCTGAAACCCCCATCACTAACCAATAAAGAATGCATTCCAAAAATGTAGGGGTAAGGAACTTTGTTCCACAAACCATAGCCTTTCAGACATGGAACATGAGTGAAATAGGCCTTACAGCTGAAGAGAAAACTTTAAGCAAATCATTTGGAAAGGAGTCTGGCACCTGGAAAGGCTACACGTGAGTGGTTGCCTATCTCCAATGAAAAATAAATTTATTTGGATTTCTATCTATACACATTTAACATTTTAGCTAAAGGTATTCAGCTTTGGAAACACTGCATCTTGCCTTCTAGAAGCCAGAGGCATTTCTAGCTACTGCTGCTGGATTCTGGGTTGTGCTAGTGGTGAAACAGATGTCCATCTTGATTGCATTCAAACCTCCCCTAAAGACTCAATTTTTCTGTAAAGCCACTACACACTAACTCAATATTCATAACTTGTTCCAATCCAATCCTCAATTTACACCCAGCAATGAATGATAGATCTGCTGGCTACATAGAAGAAATAGTGTTATGTTTCTCAGAAATCCAAGGAGATTCATGGAAGCATAAGAACATTTTCAAAATATTGAAGATTTTGGACATCACTAACCCAAAAAGTAAGAAGAAATCAGATTATTGTGAGTAATAGCACAGCAGATTTTCCATCTTTTTAGAAAATGGGTTTTGTGGGTTAGGACCTAATTTTTTTCTGCCAAGTTAAAGGTTAGTTTTTAAAAATTATTAGTCTTTTTTTTTTATCCCTGATGGTACAATAAGAATTCCAATAGGTTTGAGACAGTAAGAATCTGACAGCTTGGTTAAGACCTGTCATTAGTTTGCATATATATATGAACAGTTTATTGTTGTTGAGGGATTGGAGTCTCACAAGTAATAATTCATCCACTCATCAATCTTTCTTTCTCCATTTTTTTTTCAGTCTGGCTGCCCTCTATAACTTGGCATTCAGTCAACTGTGGACTAAATTATCACAGAGTAGGAAAATATTAATACCTTATTCCCTGACTTCTCACAGAATTGTGTGAAGTAGTAGCCTGCTCTGTTCTCCAAATAAAGAGACTGCAGCATGCTTTCAATTCCTGATCCCCCAAAGACAACACTGCCAGCAGCACTTTTCCCCTGGACAAATAAAACATAGTTATATAGCAAGGAATAACAAGCTTTCATTATTTTCAAATGCCAGTACATTGCAATGGAAGGCCATGAAGTGTGTTCAGTTAGTATCTTCATCCCAAGGAAGTGGACTCCATTTTCTACTATGTATGCAATTGATCATAGCCCTCCACACCATTTTCCCACTAAATATTCACATCCAATGGAATAAATGTGATGACTGAAGACATGCAGAGTAGCTAAGTGATCATAGCATCCCTTAGGTGGTTCCTCAATACTTAAAACAGAAAGGCAAACTTGGCCTTAATTCTGTCATTAAGTCTTTAGCTCTGGGGAATTCCAGTGATACTCAACAACATCAGTTGGCTGTCAAGAGTTGTCTCAGCTCAGGCTACTGTGTTTTGAACTAAGAGAAGTAAAGAGGTGGTTATTTGGTCAAGATTCAAAGCATTTAACTATCATGGAACAAAAGATACATCTGGGATTACACCACTGACATGAGCAACAAAATCATGAGCAATTCAGGGAGCCATGATGGTTACCATGGCTAGCTCCTAAAGCATTTGAGAAAGAATACATCCATTTTGTCAATGGTCACAGAGAAGCCAGGAGAGGCTTCTGTAAATAGAAAATTAACTGCTGGTGATCACAAGAGAGAAATTATGGCTGACTTGCTGTCCCTGATAACAGAAGTGGAAGCAGATGAGTGTGATGGCTGGCAATCAGCTTCTTTCCAAATAGTAACAGGGATGGAGAAGGGCTGGAGGAAGCCAGACTTTTGAAGCAGAGTAGGCAGATCTCCCTCCCCAGTATGAAGTTAATCTAGGAATCCCTGCATTCCCCTTTGCACCATATTTGTAATGGCAAATTGTGGAGTCTTGACTGTAGGTTCCAGTCTAACCAGTGTAAATTTATGGTATTTTCCTCCCTCAGTAAGAGGAAAACTGCAGATGATGATGTATAAAAACTAATAGCTCATGGTGTGAACTTCTGCTGAATATACATTCCCAACTGCAAATGTCCCCTAATTGCAAAGACTAACATTTTTTTCTGTCAAAAACATCCAAATAAAATGATTGTAGTGAAGTAATAAACAAAGCATGATTTTGAAGTACAAAACAAACAAGTATGTGCTCAAGTGCTCAGCAAACCCCATGCACATGTGAGTGGGCTCAGATTCCTTAATTTTTTTTCTTTTAGTTGTAAGCCTGTGGGTATCAATACCTCTGTGAAACAGCAGGCTGTTTTGAGACCATTCCACAAACAAGAAAGGTTTAGGATAAATTTTAGATTGCCAGATGTTGACATCTCATATGTTTGATTTGTCAGCATTTTAACAGTCGTTGAGAAAAGGCTCATCTGTGCAGCCTGTCTCCCCTGAGGTTTGCTCAACTGAAGACCTGCTTAGCAGGCAATAATTCAATAAAGAAAAGAATGAAGTACACAAGCAATAAAGAGGGATTGCACAAATGAAATATTTTCACTCTTATGAATGCTATGATTTTAATGACTTTCTAAGGCAGATTCAGTTTTCACTGTAAGTCTGGTATACTTCCCTACGTAATGACTCCACCGAAGCATTTATCCAGAGAGTTTTCCATAATAGCCTACTGAACACATGGTCACTATGGAGAAGATTAACACTTTCTAGTGAAAATAAGCCTCTGCATGCGCCATGATTTCCTATCAAAAAGGTGACAGATACAACAGAGAAAATGCAAACATTCTAGTTATACCTCTGCATAAAGATTTGACATTGATAAAATTAAACCAATTTCTCCCCATTATTGACTACTTCGTACTGCAGAATAAAATTTTTTAACCCACCATTCAAGACAACTAATATTTTCAAGCAGTACTTACATGGAGCAGCTCAGCATAGGTGTACTTTCTATGACCCTGGTACTTTGAGTCTTTGGTCCCATCCAGAGCTAAGCTATGAATCATGTCTGTGCCCACTGATGTTGGCCTGGATCACGAACAAAAAAATTTTCAATACATATTTAAGAAAAATCTAGGGCTGCTTATACAATAAATAAATAAGAAGGGGCAGAAAAGTGGTGTAATGACATAGTGAATAGCAGAGGAAAAAGTACATGGAGTTCAAACTTATAACGAAAAAATAATGTAGAGGAATACTTTTCAAATGGCCCTGTGGAAATCACTGGCATAGCAAGACTTTGAGGGTTAGCATTTGAGACAGGTTAAAAGAATATGACTGTAGAGAATATCAACTGTTATATAAGACAAAACACTTGTATTTGGGGCAATAAACCCCTTTTTGTTGTGGCATAAACAAGTGAGAAACTAATCAGCCAGGAAGGAATTCTCCATGCAAACAATCTGTAACTGTGCTTCACTAAGCAGATAATGGTATTAAAGAAAAGTATTCATGAAAATAGTGGAATCAAAAATACTTTCATAAATATTTGAGGTATATTGGTGTGCAGAAAGATACACAAGGGATTTTAGTACTTACCATATTCTACTGCTAGAAATATCATCCCTTTGTAGAACCTGACTTCCTGTGAGAGTAGGTGGTAATCTTGATGATCTCTTCAAAGAGAAATTTGGTTTAGCTAGTTTTAATAGTTGTTGGTGAGTTAGTTCTACTTTTCTAAAAGACATTACAGAAAAATAAGGCATTCTGATTATTTTTCCACCTTTCTGTTTTCCTAACATGTTCTCATTAACTGCTCAAAAACAGTCAAGGGTTTTCAGAACTATTCTTCCTTGTCAATCACAATATGTAAAATGGCAAGCTGCAAAAATCTATGAATATTTTTCAAGATTTTTCAGCATACCTTAATAACCACTATATCTTAAAAAATACATTTTTAACTGGTAGAAATATGGTACAAGCATATTGTACAGAATTACAAAGGATGTCAGGTGAAGAGGATGTGAACACGTCTCGTGAAACTTTAGGAAGATTATTTTACGTCAGCTCACTGTAAGATAGATACAATCACTCAAACTGGGAGAGAAAGGGTTCATTCTGCCACACCATCACTGACTATTTTGACAAAATCATGCTATGACTTTTTGGAGATGCCAATTGCATTAAGAGTGCCCTCAGAAATTCACCCAGAGCTGCTGCTCTTTCTAAGCTCTTGCAAGCACAGTTTAGCTGGAAGATTCAAAAGTGCAAATTTCTTGTGGGGAAAAAAAAATAACAGCAAGAAATGGGCCATCAGCTGACTCTGTGATGTTCATGGTACCAGGTCATAATTTTTGTCAAATTCAGCTGGGGCTCGAAAATCTGACCTACAGTTGGCCCTAGGTAATTAGCACACCTTGTGAACTGGTCACTGTAAGACATAGGTGCTTCTTGCTCCCATTCCTGCCATAATCAACAGGAACCTGGCTTCTGAACCCAGTTTCTTCTAAACAGGAAATCTTTCCCACTGTTTTCCTCCCTTGTCTCCACAAATTAGATTTCAAAGGAAGTAACAGTAACCCCAAACTATCCAACTTAAAGTAATAGAGGTGTGTGCTGACAAATCTGTGGCATAGCCTATACAGTTCTTGATAAGAGAATCACAGTTTCAATCCACATTCTCCAAGTACCATGTTTCCTGAGACTTAACACTTTACTGTTGAAAATCTGTAGCTTTTATAGCAGTTACCTCTTACATTCAGGCTTTCAAGAAAGAAAAGAGCCAAAACTGAACTGGCCACCTGCAAGCCACAAACTGTGAAAAGGTCTGTTGAGTGGCTTATGGTCCTCTGCAGAAAGCAAACACCATGGGTAGCTGATTGAAGGGCTGTAGTGATAGAAAATGAGCAGAATTCTGCTTTTTTTACAGACATGAAGAATAGATCCAGGTTAACTGCAGTGAAGTTGTAAGAATTACTCTGGATTAAGACAAGGCTGAGTGGCAAAAGCTGCATTGCCTAGAGACTTAATTTTGCAGTTCTGAGAACTTCCAGCTAAAATATCTATCCAAAGGACTTAGGAAATAGCCAGGATGTAACTAAGATAATTTGATTTAATTTATAGCAACTCATTGCATGAAGAGGAATGAAATTTTATTGCATTTTTATACATGACCATCTTCAATATACCAGCTGGCTAAATCTTGATATCCTAAAAAAACAAGTATCTTGTCCTTGTTCCATTGAATTCAAGGAGTTTTGTCATTATTTTTGATGGGACAAAGCTTTGTTTTCAATGTTGTGATCCTACTTACCTGAAGAAGGGAAGGTGGTATATCAGACTTTTGGGTCAGTGGTAGCAGTGATACTATGTGTGGGAAAGGATCAATGTCCATTCTTGGTCTCTCTTGACATGTGTGCCAGAACTTCAGCTTTGCACTGGCAGCATCTACTGCGGGTGAATGAGTGACACAAAATCTGGGACCCCTAGGGAGAAAAACCTAATAAGCAGAACTTTCCAAAATAATGAAACATTAGGCTATTTGGCTTCTTTTTTTTTTTCCCAGTGATGTTGTTTACTGTACCAAGATTTGGTGCTAGATGCACCTAGAACTAAAAATCAGTTAGCGTCAAAGATACGTTTAGATATTGCATGCTTCCAAATCTATAACTAAACTACATATAAGTAAACTTAGGTTGCAAATTCTGCACCATTACACAGTTGCCTCTCTATCAGTCTGCAGGAAGGTGTGCCCATCCATCCTACAGCAAAGCACAGGAAAGGATTGCAGGCCACAGGCCAGAGACCAAAAGTCACGTGAGAATCTACAGCAAAGTTCATAATTGCAGGTATTTGTTTATGCCTGCAATTTGTTGAACCTCCTTGGGGAGGAGAGAACACCTTCAAAATTTAACCCATATTTTGGAAATAGGTTAGATTTTATATCCTCACTTAAGCTGTTAATACGTAAAAGGCATTTTGTATGACAGGCATTGAACAGTAAAGTCTCAGGGTCACATCCCACAAAGACATACACACAGAGCATCCTCAGAACTTGGGAAGGGCAGTATGGGGAACAGGTTAGGACAGAATTAATCTCCTGTGCCTGGAGGAGTTTCCCTATCCTGCAGACTATAGTTTAGTTGGATATCATCCAAGGCAGAGAATCACAAAGCAGCTCAGGTGCTCTGGTAGAAAAACAACAAGGGCTCATTAAAGCAGATCTATCTGGCTTCTCAGCAGACTGCAGTGTAGTTTAGGCTCAAGTAAAAATTCATGTACCAGTACTTAACAATGACATTGCTTTTAATAATTGCAGTGGGATAGGTGATATGAAATAATAGGCTTATCAAAGAAAATGGGCATTTATTAAACAATAGAATTTTATTTCACATCCATTTTTTCATACCAGTAAAGAAGTAGCGGTTTCACTACTTCAGGCTGAATCCGTCTTAAATGCATTATATTCCACTGATCTCCATGCAGTAGTTCAAGTCTGAGTAACACTTCTGAACTGAGGAAATAGTCTCCACTGCTCAGCAGGTACAGTTTTTTCATCTTACTGAGTTGCCTACAATCAACAAAAATAGTCATGTAAGCATGTATCAAATGCTTTACAGAATCAACTACAGTTCATCCTACTGCTTAAACTGTTGCCAAGCAACATGTTTTTAATTGCAAGTGGCAGAAACCAAAATACTTTTTCCACAAACTAGAGACAGGTTGTATGTAAGACAAAATGTACAGTGCTGTAGAACAGACTGAATCCAGCAGGATCTTTTATTAAAGCAGTTTGCCATAATGATGTCCTACTTGTGAATTTAATCTTTTTATTCTTTATTTTCTTTCTGTTGCCATCTGTTTTCCAAATCTCTTTCTAACACAGCCTTAATAATATGATGATACTGACTTCATGTAAGCTTTGCAAACATGATTCTGCAAAAAGAGTTTTATCAGCTTCATCAGAGTCATCCCAAACCTTGTCAGGATGCACATTAAATTGTGTCTGTTTATTCAGACATTACAATTTACTCTGAAATCTCAAAACCTGCATTGATCTATCCAGGTTACAAGTATTAAAGCAATGGGAGTAACTGTTAAATAATGGGAAGTACCTTTGTTGCCTTGTAGTGTTCTTAAGAGCCTTTAGTCTTTCAATATCCATCCAGAGCCACCAGTATCTCTCCCCAAGTGTCCCTTTAATGAACTTCTTGAATCTTTCAAACTCATGTCTGTTGCCAGTGTCATAAGTCCTGTGACTAATACACCAGGCAGCCCTGCTGTCTGGCCCACCACTTTCAGAACTTGAACTTAAGCTTATATGTTCAGGATCTTGTTTTCTTACATCTTCCTTGGAGTCCAAGGCTGTAAGTGGAGAAGAACTTTGGTCAAAGAGTGACTCTGCAGTACCATGAGCAAATTCATTATTTGCTAACTTACGTGTAAACACTACAAGGTGTTTCATGGAACTTTACATTACTTTCAATGTCAGCAGCTGGCTGGTGGGTCAGTTCCGAAAGGAGTTCGTTCATGGCAATTGGAGTAGATGCTGGTATGAATTCTTCTCGTGTCTGAAAAGTTGTACTTTCCTGTTCATTTTCTTCTTTTGCTGCACTGTCCCATTTTGGGTCTAGATAAACTCTTAACTGTATGTGGGATGGAGGTTCAGCAATGGCCACAGAACAGCCCTCCTCAGCCTCTCTGGATCTCTCACAGGTAACATCAGCTTTTGCAGATGCTGCCCCTGAACAGGAAAGGAAACTCTTGTTTGTGGCATTTCTTAGACAGGTAACCTGCTTCTTTGTCTAACTATTTACACATTCCTTTCAACTTCCTCTGAAAATAAGCCATGTCTAATCAATGCTGGCCACTGTCACAGACACTCAGATTAGGAACATGGCATAGAGATCCTCTGCTCTGCACTTATATAATTTCCTAACTACATATGGCAAAATTTGTTGATATTAACATAAAAATCAGTGTGATTTAAAATACCTACTCTTAATTCTAAACTACTTCAAATGTTTTCACCTAAAAAAGAAAAATTATAACCTCTCAACACAGGTCTGGGAAATGCAAACATGGAGAATCATTTCACAGGACCTGAGGCAATTAGGGAGAGAGATACATCTCTGAGAATGGAGAGACAGGAAGCTCCTAATATATGAGCTGAGAGTTCTCTTCATCTTGCTACTGCGTAAAAAGCAGAAGCAAGGCTGTGCAATCAGGTGTATGTCCATATGTGCATCTGTATTTTCTCTCCCAGAACCTTTGAAACCTGATTAACAATTTCAAATAAATTTGAAGATAGATAGGATTCCAGTAATTACATTTTGCAAGATTTATAAAAATTGGCAGGCAAAAGATCTTTAGGTGCCCAACATAAGTGTCCTAAGAAGATGGCTGAAACACATCATACACTATCAAATACTCAAAGAATCCAGACAAAAAAGTCTTTCAAAACATATGCCCTTGCCCCCAAAAAACCCAGAACAACTCAACTGAAACTTACAGATTTCTATGAGACAGAACTATGTAAAAGAAGCTGCTACTGTCACAAAATTACTTGGCTACTAGCTCAAACTTTCACCTGATGTTGTAGCTATGGAAAGAAATAAATGCCAGTCTGAAGCCTCAGATACCATGTGATACTCAGAAGGTAACAAGTGGAGTTAGCAATTATTCCTTAGAAAGCCGTTTCCTTCCACCTAGTCTGAGCTGTTATAAACCACAGGGTTGAGCCCTTGTTACTTACCCAGATGGGTACCTTTTTCAGGTAATGATTTGTCTCTTTTATGCTGCCCAGGCAAATGCTGAGTGTCTTGAATTTTACAAGAAGCTACAGGATGCATAGATGAATCTGTAGTTTTTGTAGAATCATCTTGTTTTGCTAGTGTAAACCAATCCTTTACCTGAGAAACTGTAGCCTAGGAAAAGAAGTTTCATTGAACAATTAAAATTTCTCTGTTTATTGCAGTATTTCTGAGAGCTACAGCTTACTATCCATAGGAATTCTGTGCAGTCTGTTTGTGTAGATTTCTGTAAGGATTGTTCCCAGTGCAGAGAGCTGTATGACAGTAGCAGAGCATGCTTGTATGAGCTGTTTAAGTTGCATTACAACTCATTGACCTTCTTCTATAGCACAAAAAACTTTGAATATAAAAGCTATTTAGAGAATCAGAAAATGGTTTCGGTTGAAAGGGACCTTGAAGATCATCTATTTCCAACCCCCCTGCACTAAACTAGGATATTCAAGAGTCAGTTGTCCCATTAGGTTGTGACCTCAGTTACAATAATTCAACCCAATTCATTCAATCTATCTTGATGTTACACCCACTAAACATGTTTATTTTACCTCGCCAAGTGATACATAGAACTTCTTCATAGTCAATGAAGAGTCATCCTCCTCAGGAGGGGGAGAAATTGGGCGTTGCTTCCATATCCAGGGAGAGTAGTCACTATCTATAATGAAATTAATGCCACTCTTGCTCCATTCCACCTGTGATATCAATTTAGCTAGTCTAAAAGTAAATGTTGAGACAAGAAAATAATTAATTTTAGCTTTTAATCAGAGAAACAGTTGATTTTTCCACAGAATTAGCAATTTTAAAAAATTGTTATCTAGAAAAAATTGCTACAGAGAACTTTATGATCTGCTTTTTTAATAGAATAATGGAATTATAAAATATCCTGATTTGGAAGTGACCCACAAGGTTCACTGAGTCCAGCTATGTATTATTTCAGCCTTCACCTGCTGTCACATATGTAAATGCCAGTACTGCCACTTCATAGCTCACCAGCTTTACAGATAGTGCCCTACTTTGCATTACCAAGCTTTACCAGTAAAAATTACTTCTTTCAGGATGATTTTGCATATATCTCTGCAGTCCCAAGCCCTGCCAAGAATCCCTTGAACATTTTGTTCACTAAAATTGCACTATTCTCCCAGACTGCAGAAGCCCCGTATCACTACCAGATACTACAGCTCTGGTTCCCGACATAAGCAATCTTCCAGCAGTAATGCCACAGCACTGATCACACTGATCAAATGCAGATGGTAACAAGACAGCTGGCACACTTTTCCCCATGGAACCTAAGTGCAGTCTCCAGGTTATCGAAAATAAAAAACATTTTTAATTTTTTAACTGTGGAAGTCTATACCCCAGTAACAACTCTGCCATTACAATCAGTAAACATGAGTTTTCTGAACCATACTGCCAGGCTGCCTCTCCTTTTGGGCCTCTAAGACATGCTACAATCATCTGCATCTAGACACAGCCTTAAGGGATGTAGAGGTTGGTCCTTCCAAAAAAGCACACTAGATTTCCTGAACATCTGCTAAAAGGACATCTGGAAAAACACTGCAAGTTTGTAACAGTAAGTCATCCAGCTATGCCATGGCATCCCAGAACTTTGCTAAAGGAACTCTGACAGTGGGCCCAAAGACACAAAACTAATAACTGAAATAAAAAAAAGACTTGCTGTTTTTTTCCAAATTCATTTCATGGATTCCTAACTTCTACTTATATGGCTTACATATTGATTAGCAAAAGAAGCATTGCTACTATATCTCTGAGGAACAGAGATTTAGAAAACAGTAAATCCCATTCTTGCTCTCTGTAATGGTGTGGTATAGGATGCTATTCATGGTCAAGGAAAATTACAGCATGATGAGTGAAAAGTCACTGACTTTGTGCAGGTCATTAAAATGTTACAATAAAGAAAACAGTACAAAAGGTGGGCAAAACCACTTTAAGAATACTACCAAAGTGAATTAAACAGAAGAGGAAAACACACACATTTAAAACTGAAAGACAATATAAAAGATTGCAATACCTGTATTCAAAGTAACAGTCACTTTCTAGAAATGCTGGTAGCCTTTCTTTCTTAATCCACTGAATTGCTTTTTCTTGATCAAGTTGCTATTAAAAAAGAAATGCCAAAGATTTGCAGTATTCTTGAGTTTCTTGTTTTATTTGCCACAGAACAGATTCTCGACAACCCCCTTCTACAGACACATTGTCTCAGGAAAATAAATGTAGAGTGAACATCACCGTTATGCTGGAACAAATACTTTCCTATTAAAAGCTAAAAAGGTCTAAATCTGATTTCACCTGTTAGAGTACAACTTTCATAACAAATCATGAGTGTTTTTTCTTCAGAAGTAATGTGTGTAAAAATCACTGTTTTACTGTACAATTTCAAATATAAATTAGATGCACGAAAATTTTCTTCAATAGAAAACTGCTAGTTTTTCTGACTTTAACATTTTTATAAATATCAGCTACTGTATTTTTCCTCAGGAATTTGAAGAGTGAGGAACCCTTAAAATAAGTTATACTTTCAGAATAAGGAATCTGTGGATATTAAAACCAAAATCAAGCAAATAGAAATCCAATTAGTTGTCACCTCTCATGCTTTTATGTTGGATCATTGCATAACTGCATTGCACACAGTAATTTTTTTCATAGTGGAAACCTACATGTATTATGACCTGGGCCACAATAAATTTCTGCCCAGGCAGTCTAAGCCTCAGTGCCTCGTTGAAGCAGAAAGAGATGTGCCTCCAAAGAGTGGTTCGGGGGGTGAAATGGAAATGTTGAGCAGCAAACTACACAGAGACAGCTAACAAAGAATCTACACTTAAACCCTTATACAGGGAGTGAGATCTCTGACTATGGGCCACAACAACCCATAGTTGTTTCCCTTAGAAATTACATACAGCACTTTCTAGGTTTTTTTTAATAGTGTACTTTTTCCACTCTTAGGGGATGATCTATTTTATTCATCTGATGTGCTTTATTCCTTTTAGTGAAGATGAGACTGGTTATTTTGAAGAATGCAGTAACTACCCTTGTCCATAAAAACAGGTGAAGTTTGGGCAAGGACAGATACTACTTGTTATATCAAGTAAATAGTTTATGTAGATCACAGCTTGGATTTTCTTTCCATGAGCTAATATTCCATTCGGGGCAAGGGTTATTTCTGCCTCATATGTATCTGTAGGGGATTAAAAAAATCTGAATAACTCAGAAAGTGGGTGGTTTCATTTAGAGAGAAGAAAATATTTCAAAATATGGAAAGCTTATGTTGGCAGTGGCTCATACAATGTAATTTGTAGAGATGGAGACTAATTACTCCCAACCACACAGTGTATGCTTCTTTTTGGCAATCGACAAGTTTTTTCGAAATACAGAAGATAGTCTCTTTATTTTGGCATTTAATATTTATGCATTTACTGACTTATAGCCCAGTTTTTTGTCTCAATGATTCATAACATGCTCATGTTTGTACGTGGCTGGTACACAAAATTATATGCCATATCAGAAGGAAAGAATCTTTATTCTTTCCCCATCCCCAGAGAAAGATGCTACATTTAATCTGATGGGGTTTGTTACCTTGGTTAGCTTCCTTACCCAATCAGCCTTAGGCCTTGCTAGGACCTGATCCAGCAAAGCTTTTAGCACATGTTTAAGTTTAAGCATGTGTTTAACCTCCCTTGATTAAAGTGAAAAACATACTTAAGTGCTTCGCTGAACTGGGGTTTCTCTGGGGATGCCAGCCAGTTTCTTTCCATAGCTGTGATCAATACTACACAAATCCACAGATTTCTTTTCTCAACATATTTTACACCATTGATACTGACTATCAATGAGAAGACACCTATTTCCATATCAATGATTTGCAAATCTGCAAACACACATGAAGAGAACTTTTGCTTATCTGTAAATTTGTAACAATCTGAGAAGGAAGTAAAATACAGAAAGAATACCACTGTATGTATTTCTCAGTCAAGATGTGTTTAAATTCAGGCCATAGCCGGAAAGGCCTACTAGGATTTTCCAGTCATAACTCCTTTCCATAAGTAACCTGCCAGTGATGCCCACTCAAGGTGACTTTTTGTAAGCAATGTTACATTCAAAACAACTGTCAATCTCTTCAGTCAGTGGGAAGGCACCCAAAGCAAAGCAGACAGCATCACCTGATGACTGAAAGATCAAATCCTATTTGATTTGAACAGAACTACTTGATAAGAGTTGATCTGGGGTGGCTTCTGGTTCAGTGATTGAATGGAACTGACTGTTTTCTCCTTGTGTAGCTGCAGTAGGGGGCAAGCTGCTTCACAGGCCATTTTGTTCCAGCTCAGACTTGAAATGCCAAGCTGAACTGGATGAGGCATCTATGTTGCCCATCCCGTAAAGAAGGAATCAAAAATAAGAAGGAATACCACTCTTTCCCCCCAAAAAGAGAAGAAAGGGTACTGAGGCATATTGCTCCTCAAAAGGCTATAATGCTTCCCATTTAAAGAAAATATCCCAGGGAAAGAAATGGTATCTTAAATAATACAGAAACCCCGTTTCTCCAGACCATATGAAAGAAGAAAGTAATAGTGAAATGACTTTGAATTTCTCAAGAAAGGCTATCCACAGTGGTAACGATGGGAGGTTTGCCACTATGAGAGCAATGTTAGCCACACTTGCACAAACACACAGCATTTCCTCAGTTTAATACTGAGAGGAAATAAGAAATCAAGAGTAGCCTCTTCTGCTTTTGTGCTCTCAAGCAAAGTATTTGTGAAAATCATTAATTAGCATGGTAGGGATGTCTGTGAGCCTTGTCCTTTTGTATCATTTGTCCAGTTTAAATGCAGATAATTGCAATATCACATTAGTATAATTTTGTTAAACATCACTGCCTTTTGACCTCTCCCAACACTGTTTTCTGAAAATCATTAATCTTTTACAGGGAAAAGCAGCAGCCTGTTACAACTCCCTGCTTTTCTCTCAGCTTTCCAGCCATGACATAATTTTGAGCAGCCACTGCAAAAAATGTAGCAAGAGCTTAGACTGGCCTTGAATAAAATGAAGTCATGTCAGTCACATCCATGCAAAATAAGCAAGAAAGGAACAAACCAAGCAACCTAGTGAAATACTTTTTGCCTCAAAACCTTTTGTTTAAAGATAAAGTTCCACATCCAATTATACTAACTTGTATTCTCTCAGGTGGATAAGATGCTTAAACTCCTGATTTTAACCTGCCTAGTTTGCTATGAAAATGGCCCTGGAAGTAGGCAGGTAAGAATACCAAAACTGTTGAAGCAAGCGTGAAATCAGATTTTTTTTTTCTAAATTCCAACCCATTTTTCCATTAATTTATCTTTCTTCTTGCCAAAGATTATTTTTTCTGGCCATTTCAATTGATGCTAACCATGTAAATCCTTTAGGAATTAATGGAAGAGAGACTTATGTGTTGCCAGACCACAGATGAGCTCATAGCCACACAAGGAAATTAATTAATAAGGAAAGACTGAGCTGCATTAGTTTCAGTCAATTTGCACATTCCAGGGATCACTAGTAAAGTAACTGTTGTCATAATATTTTTTCTTTTAATATTAAAAAGTATTCAGACCACACAGTTGAACCCTGCCCTGCAGAATCTTCAAAATTCTGTGCTACAGGATGTGCATCTGTAATTCCATTCACTTGTCTGCTAGACACATGTGCATTACAGGGCATAATTTGGCCCATCATTATGTTTTCCTAACATAAATTAACATTTTTCCCAAGCTACCAAGCCAAACACAACAATAACTATTGCCAATATTTCTACAGCAAGATCTAAATATAAACTCAGGGGCTATAAGATGCTTACCATAGTGTTGTAATTTGGATCAATACTGAAGGTTGGAGAAGCACTGTGCATTTTGGAGAGTTGCCCATCATTCTCTGCTTTCCTTAGAACATCACTAATGGGGCTTGGAGGTTTCTGATCATGTAGAATTTTTTTCGGCTGGCCTTCCAGGCATCGTGGGGCATAATTAACTACTTCAAAAGCCCCAACATCAGAATTAAACTTCACTGGCTGGGCAAAAGTCTGCAAAAGAAATTTGGAAAGCTTATGGTACTGTAATAGGCAACTGTCATTTAACAGATTACCTTTTATCATATAGAGGCATCCTACAGAATACAAAATTGTATTATGAGGTTTCTTTCTCTTGGGGCCTGAAATAGTAATTTTTCTGCATTATTGTTTTTGCTGTATAGCTTTCCAAAGCATTCCTACTTTTTTATCTCAGCAATGCTTAATTGTCAAGAATTGAATTAATTCTCCATCACAGACCATTATTTTTCACGTGTAAATAATAGATCCAGTACATTGATATCTAGAATATATAATTAACTGTGACTTTAGTAACTGTCCTAAAGATAAGTACTCACCTAGAGGATCAGATCTCCAATATTATTCTCCCATTCACTATTATGAACAATCAAGGCTTGAAAATATTAACAATGAAACTGACCTCTTAAATGTGAGATGCATTTGAGGAGGATGAATCTGAAGATTTCCATGTGTAGGAAAGGTTTGGCACCATATTGTTACTTGTAGGTCGAACAAGTACCAAAACCCATGCCCTGTAGTAAATTTTATTATACATCACTAGTTCAGGCAGATACTGTATAATAGATAAGACAGGCTAAAATTCAGTTTTGGCCATGCAATTGTGACTTTGCCAATGCAAAAAACTCCACTGCATGTGTACACACTAAAACAGAGCCACCTTTCATCATTTAAGTTCTAATATTAGGTATTTCCCTAAAAGATTTTCAAATTCTCTTACTTGAAATGAAGAGGAAAAATATGGATGGATTTTACAGAAGTCATAGAGGATAGCCATGACAGTTATGAATGGGAGATTATATAGAATTTATGTCCATTATATACTCTATATTATATAGAGTACATAAGCATCTCTGCAGTCAGCTGGAGAACAAAGCATGTTGTATTTAAGCACTCAGGAAACCATGGCCACACCTAGACTCAGTGCCAAAATTAATTTTGGCTTCATTCCAGACAGGATCCCACCTGGTGTTTGTACAGTTGTCATTCCCCTGCATTTAATAAGAATATGTTATTTGTTGAAGTGCTGTATTTTTAATTTCCTTGAATTTTTTCATATATCCCATATATGCACACAGACATAATTCATATACATTCTAAATATGCTAAATACATGCTACATAAAACATAGAAATACATTACTGAACAATTTGGTTCTTCTTCACACCTGTATAAGCCCAAAGTAATGATATTACTGTCACCTATTTTGTTGTTTCTGTTTGAAGCCCCCTTGTTGATCAATGTCTTGTAGAGCAATGCCCAGAACTGAGCCATGTGGCTGCAACATGTGGTTTCAACATTCCCTACTTATCCCATAATGTCTCACTGTGGAGTCTCAGCCTGGCAAAGCACACAGCATGTGAGAGCTTTAAGTGTGTGATTAGTGCCTATGACATCACACCGTCACTGCTCAGGGCCTTGCACTGAATTGCACAAGTCTGTTCAGTTACCAAACTTCAGCTGAAATCATGGTTTGGTTTTTGTTCTCTGACACCTTGTGCCTCTTTTGGCATTCATTTTCTCCAGGGCACTCTGCAGGTTTTAGTGCTTTATTTTCCAGATGTACTGAACAGCATCTAAAAAACCTTTTATGTGTAGTAGATTTCCCTACATTCAGACCTCCTCCCACTTTGCTATTTGTACATTTCATTTACTTTCAAACCTAATTTGGGCTGCTACCAGCTTTTAAGTGACTAATTGTGCAACCTTAATAGCCTTTAAATGTACTCTTCCTTATATATTCCTTCATGTTTTAAAAAAGAAACAGAAGTAAGTACACTAAGAAAGAAAGTACTTCAGTCTCTTAGGATGTGAAATGCTCTCACTTGTAGAAAAAAAATGCAAATTTCATAATAAAGGGCTATGTGACTAGATGAGATTATTTTAGTTCCGTGTTTTTCAAACTGAAAACTAAGCAAATACAGTATTAGTTATCTACTTTTATTTAATCATTTGTAACTTACTCTAGATCTAGGGTTTTTTCGATACAAATTCTGTTTAGCTGAACAGAAAACTATGGCAACTTTAGTTGAACAGTGCAACAGATGCTAGTGACAATTTTTAAAATGGAAAGTGTATTGCTGTTTTGGGAGTCTGACTACCAATCATTTATAAGACAAATATACTAGTGGAGCAAAAGAACATGCAGTGATGGGATAGGAAGATTTAGACTTCGTACACTACAAACTTGGCTGAAAAAGGGGGTTCTAGTCCAGACTTTTGGGGTTTGGATGTAGTTACACATCCCCAGGGACATCAAAAGGCATGCATACTTCTATCAAGTCAGAGAGTAGCCAGTAGACTTACACTAGTAAGGATGCATCTGGAATACTGCATCCAGTTTCAGGTCCCCTGTACAAGAAGGATATTCACATATTTGATCAAGTCCACCAGAAGACTACCAAGGTGGTCAGAGGCTGGAGCACTCACCCTTGAGAGACAAGCTCTGGGAGGACTAGCAGCAGCCTTAGAGTATTTACAAGGAGATTGTTGAACAGATAAAGCCAGGCTTTTTAAGGAGATGTATGGTGGGAGGACAAGAAATCACTTGTCATACACTGAAACAACAGAAGTCCCAACTGGATTATAAGAAAAAACGTAATTGTGGGATGATTAGCAGTGGGACAGGCTGTCCAGAGAGGAATCAGCTGTTGGAGGCTTTCAAGACTAACTGCAAAAAGTGCCAAACAACCTGGTGTCAGCACTGACCCTGCTCTGAGCAGGAAGCCACTCTACAGACCTCCTCAAAGTGCCTTCCAGACAGCAATCTGTAACTTTGTACAAATCCCAAATTCCCAACAGAGCATGTCTCTATCTCTCAAATTATCATGTAAAAGCATTTTAGAATAGTTCAAACCTTTCTGGAGAAGCTTGCTTTAAGGAAATTAGAATGATAAATCAGAAAGGTTTTATAAGTGTAATAAAAGAAGAGATAATTCCTAATCTTCTTAACTCATCACTACCACAAAAATGAAAATTACAATTTTATGAGAAAAATCAAATGGGAACACACAAAAACACACCCCCAGAACCTGATTTCTTGTAGGAAACATTGGAGTGAGGATCAGTCAATCTGTTTTCCTTTCAGTAAGTGAAGAACTTTGGGGCAAAACACACAATCTAACCATTTTCACACATTAAAAGCCACCAAAAAGAAAAACGCACCAAGAAACTGTTCAGTACACTGTAGCAAACTTAAAACCTTCACAGTGGAAGTCAAGTACTGTAAAATTCTGTAACATTTCATAGGACCAATATTCTGTCCTTGCAATAATGATGAATCTCTTTGGTGAAGATGCCTATGTTAAGAAGTGGATGATAGTCTACACTATAAAGGAAAGGGAAAAAATTATCCATGCCAATCTAATATACTAAGAAATGTCTTTCTTACCCCACATTTGGCAAGTGCTTTGGCTTTTTACAGACAAGTAAAATACACTAACCACATACTAAGTGTATCATGCTCTTTAGTTTGAGCCAATTTTCAATGCTTTGAAGATAGAAAGGGAAATCTCCAGAGAAATTATACCTCAAGATGTTAAGAAAAAAATAAATCAAGTTTGGCAGGAACCTTGAAGCTTGGGATTCATACATTATCAATGTAGCACAATAAATAAGATCAAGGACTTGAGAATACCAACAAATAAGAAGCCTACAGACTTAGAAAACTGTTTCACTCACAGGGAAGTCTCCCCACAAAGCCAGTATGATCCATGTAACTCAGTGTAGCAATCTCAGCTTCAGAAAAAAAATCTCTCAGCAAATAACAAAAAGCTGTTTTCAGACTGTGGCACAGCAATACCATTAAATAAATAAACAATTGCATATACTTTTTTGACAGCAAAGAAATTTCGTAGCTGTCAAATGCACATTGAATATGGTTTTCAGCTGAAAAATAAACAGAATCCATAATACTGAAACCTGAAGTTATACACTTAACTAAAGGGAAGACAAATGTCTCTCAGTCCTCCCATAACAGAAACCAAAACAGCATCCATCACCATGTTGCCAGGATATCAGACACATAAATCTCACTGTTCTCTGTCTTAACAGTTTTCAGATACACTAAACTTCAGATACAATTAACAAATGTGTAAATATGCTCGCATCCCAGACCCAAATAACGTAGTTTGATCCCAAGAGAAACAGAATGACCACAGTTTGGCTGCTTCTTAGGTTAAGGGCGGGAGTGAATAGAGATCTCATCCAGGAGCATTGCCAAAACTTCCTTAAGAAGAGTATATGTATATCATAAATAAATGTCAGTGAGATTCCATACCAGAGGAGAATTTGAGCAGCTCTATGAAGTGTCTGGAAAAATTCACACTACACATGGCCAATGCAAAATCTCCCATTGACCTTAATGAGTCCAGGATTCCCCTTCTGCTGATGAGTAAGACAAAAGTCATAATCACATATCACAATCTAATTAAGAGAGAAGAACATTTAGAGTAAACACACTATCAATAAGGAATGTAGTCAGGAATGTTTTGTTTGCTTCCTTCAATGTCAAAAACACGATGCAAATTTTAGTCCTGGGTAAGTCTCAACGTAAGATGCATGTAGGGCCTTCTGTCAAAGCCTTTTAAAGGGAGGTTATATTGGCAACTGCAGCCTCCCTCCTCACACCTGGAAAAGACAAGCGGAAACTAAAAAGCATGCACTGATGCCTTAAATAGATTACTCGATGCATGGAATTATTCAAAGTCATCTTCAAAGCAGTGTAGGGCCTGAACTGTGTAGCAGAGTGGATTGCTTTTTTGCTCTCTGTCCTTTCTGTAATGTGCTACTCAGATCAAGCAAGATTTTATTCTTAACAGCACTAGGTTTGCAGGACTATTGTGCCTTCAGAAAGACCAACTGGCCCAAGCTTTGTTACTTGGGCTTTAATTGTTTTCAGAATCATCACCTGCATCAAATGCTGGACCCCAGATCACTTGGAGGAGAGCTTTTACAGTGAGAACAATGTTCAAAAGAAATATTCTTCAAATCTAAAGTTGATAAAATTATGGTCACTACCTTTCTGCTGCAAGGGAAACCAACAACCAGGGACTCACCACCAAAATACCATCTCCTGAATGTGCTTCAATTGAGGCACTTTTGTCTCTAGTGCAACTCCTTGAGGTTGCAAAGAGGAGGAGTGTGCCTTCCTCAGGATCACTGGTAACTGGAAAATGATAGGTAAGACCCAGCATAGACTTGGGATAGAACGAGTAGCAAGCAGCTTGTAGAATGCAGGAGAAACATTACTGTGATTGCCTTCAACGCTGAGCTGGATAGCAATTGCTGATGTCTGAATACTCATTTCTGACTAAACATATCCTTGGATGTTTTTAATACATGAATCAGAGATTCAAATTCTAGACTGAACTCCTAGAAATGGAAATATATCCAGGCCAATGTTTCTCTTAAAGCTTTCATTTTACATTAGTTACTAAGGGAGGTGTAACTCATTTGTGTGTCATGTAATTGGTTTCTGCTACTGTGAAATCACTGTACTACTGGCAACAAGTACCCTCCTGAGGTTTTTTGTATTATGTATTTCAGAAATACTTTCTGTAAATTACACTTTATTATGGTAGATAGCTCTTTGGAGAACCTAGATTTTCATGTCAGATTACATTGAATGCCATTATAACAAGAGGATCACATAAGGGATACACTGTAAATCAAAGAAAAAAAAAACACATGAAAAACCTGTTGCTACTACAGCAAGTCCCCAGTGATACAATTTTCCATCTACTAATGGTGCATTATAAATGAATGCAGAGGCAGTCCCTCAAAATAAGCATATGCTCCCCCTGATTTCTTGTATCAAGTCTCACAATATTTTCAGTTTAACTTGTTGCCTAACTACTAGCACACCTGGGTAATACTGTTCCCAGGCAACAGTGTATAAGCACAACAAGAATAAAGCAATGGAAATTTCAATGTGCTGTTTTAGTAGAAGCCTTCTGAGAAGGAGAGGGAAATCAGGAATGTAAGGTATTCAAACCGCAGAACTCAAGGCATTAAGAGAACTTAATCCTGAAGAGGATAAATCCTTAGGAAAAGATCAAAGAGAAAATAAAACCAATTATGAGAACATTACAGTTAAAATAGCTAATAGATCATCTGTTTTCATGAAGATAAGTAAATATGTAGACAAGAGACCATGCATCATCTTAGAAACCTATCAAGTTTACCAGCACAAAACAGTGTTTACTCAGGAGTGACTGTGAACTCTTTTCTGTGGATTTCAGAGCTGTCAGAAGTGCCTGGACAATTGCTGCAGTTCAGAGGTGCTGAGCTGTGCCAGGACTGTGGGCTGAGGAGACCTCTGAGGCCAAGGAGAATTTTGGCATCTAACAGATGTTCTGAAATTTGTGTATGTCCAAGGAGATCAAGAGACCAAATAGGCTGAACTTCTTACCCACTCCATCCTTTGCAATTTGGGGAAAACTTGAAGCATAGTTTCCAAATGAACAGCAAAGGCATGGAGGATGGTATTCCTGTGCTAAGAACAATCTGGCATATGGAAGAAGGCTTGGGTTTAAAACCTAAGTGGTTAGGCTTGGATTTAGGCAGACATCCTAAGGCAGCTGTGGGGGTAGGGGGAGGGCGGGGGGCTGGGGAGTAGAGATTTTGGAGAAAGAAAAAACCCAGCCGTCTCATCACACATTTTGCTCCATCTGTGTCTCTCTAGCTCTGCTTACTCTTCGAAATCTTGCAGTGCGGTGAAAGCATGTAAAGACCCAGCTCCTGAAAGAAGTCAGTACTGATGCTGTGCACAAAACTCACACTCTGACACAGAGTTAATACCTCCAGATTCTATTTTCGGATTAAATTTGGCAGCAGGAGCCCATTCTGCCATTCTTAATAGTGCAATTTCCATGCTGTGTACGTTTACATGAATATGTGATGTGGCTTAGAGAGACAGCTATGTCTGGTTCAATTTAGTAAGCCAAGTCATTCAGTTATGAATCACAACTGAGCTTACTTCATTAGTGGCTTCACCAAAGTCTGAGGTCCAAGGAGCATCAAGAAATATTCTGCCCTCTCCTAATGCTGGCAGTGGCTCCTACAAAGCAAGCTGTAGAATGGATATATGTTCTTATAGCGTAGCCTGTGGGACTGCAGTGCCTTAGGAAGGGAACGGGCTGTGGGGCAACTCTGTGGCACATCAGGGGCAACACCTGGCACATCACAAGCGACACTGTGAAAAGGCCTGTGCCACCTGGCAAGAGACTTTGAGTGCCAGGTGTCAGGACCAAGACTTCTACGATGAAGCTGGATGAGGTTGCCACACTGAGGGAGCAGGATTGTACAATTGACTCTCAAAGGAGTGTGGGGAGGCAGGCTAGTTGATAGGGAAAAGGAGCAAAATACAGGAGAACAGGTTAAATAGAGGGTACTGGGTATGATGGTTTAACTGTAACTGGATCAGCACACAGAATACAGGATAAGGCTGCATCCTTCTAGCTGCAAATGGGAGAGGAAGAGGAAGGAAGTGGCAACTTTGAAACCTTCTGAGCCATGAAGAGAAAGAGTGTGCTCTTTGTTGGAGTGAGAGCTCCTCTGGACCCAGGCCCAGAGGAAAGCCAAAGCACAGGGGTTGAATCAAAACCTTTGGATAAAGCTGAGATACACCAAAGTGAAATAGAAATATAGATTTTTAACTTTTAGTAGAAATACATGCTAAGTGCTTTAAACATTGAAAAGCTGCAGCAAAGAGACCTTAAACACAGTTCTTACTGCAGCAGCATTACCTTTCACAGTATTTCTTTACTTTAGACAAATAGATGGAACCATAGTGTTCACATTTTTTAGATAGAGCATTCAAATAAACAATAAGAGCAGATGGAAACTGTATACACAAATCTGTGTAATACCTATGTAACTCTTTTGTAAGATTTACAACTGTTGGAATTAGACCAAGATAGGTTAAGAAAAGAAAAACTATAATTGTATGTTAATTTTATTGGTCAATTAACAAAAATAATCCACACTTCTGTAAGTTTAGGGAGGAAGAAGAAACTGTTTTCTACTTGCTTTTTGCCTGCTGGTGCTGTTGTTACTGCTTGGCCTTATCGTGCAACCCTTTCAAACTCTACCTTCAGAAAACCAAGAGACTATGAAATAAAGAACTTTAGCAGGACAGTAGCCTCCTCTGCTCTTTCACCCTCATCTAAGAAAGGGAGGGTTTCCCATCAAAAGCTCAACAGTTCTTGAGCTTAAATGTTAATTAATCACTGAATGCATTGCAAGAAAACTGTACAAGGACAAACATATGCCATCATGCTGTGACACTGTAATATAAGTGGACACCTTTTAAATAAGTATTTATGTGTTTTTCTCATTTCCTAATCATATTATTTTAGTGCACTGTGATTTAAATACATAAATTATTAATTACATTAGTTTAAATACATAAACCAAGAAGGTCTGGTATACATTCAGAAGAGCATTGCCAGCAGGTCAAGGGCTCTTCAGTACATCAGAGACATGGAGCTACTGAAGTAGGTCCAGTGGAGGGCTATGAAGATGATTAAGGGACTGAAGCAACTCTCTTATGAGAAAGGCTGAGGGAGACAGGCACATTCAGGCTCCAGCAAAGACAAATAAGAGGGACCCTCATCAATGTCTATCAGTATCTGAAGGGAGGATGATGCCAGGCTCTACTCAGTAGTGCCAAGCCGTAGAACAAGAGGCAACGGGTAGAAACTGGTGCACATGAAGCTCCACCTGAACACAAGGAAGAACTTCTTCACTGTGTGGGTGACTGAGCACTGAACAGGCTACCCAGAAAGGTGGTAGAGTCCCCTTCACTGGATATATTTAAGAACCATCTGGATGCAAATCTGTGCCATGTGCTCTGGGATGACCCTGCCTGAGCAAGGAGATTGGACCAGATGACCCACAGTGCTCCCTTCCAACCTAACCCATTCTGTGATTCTGTAAATTAGCAAGATAACATCTGTCTCCAGAAGTCCAGATGCTGGGCTGTTCTTACTGATAATAGCACTGAGAACTAAGAGCATTAAAATACAGATATATTGTAAAAGTCATTTAAGTAGCAAGCGGCAAAATGTAAAATTTTCCAAGATGGATTAAGTTAGTCTTAATCATAGTAAGGCACTTCTTTTATTTTTCAAGGGATTTCTGTAATGTACTTACCGGAAGACTCAAAAATTCATTGAAGTAATCCACAAGCAAATCATCTGTGGCTAAGCATTCTTCCTATAGAAAGACAAAACCGCAAAGCATGGCTTGTAATAATTTGCACTAACATGGTTTGAATGCACTATTGCCTCAAACAGCATTTTTTTCCATGAGATATGACATGGAGGCTTTTGCAAAATATTATTTCCCATTTTTGAAAATACAGTCATTGCATCACTGTTATATTCTAGCCATTGCACACTGCCAAGGTCCTTAGCAATTTAAAACACACACATGAAGGTAAATCCTTTGCCAAAAAGTTTATAGATAAAGCATTCATAAACCCAACAGCTTCTAGATGCAGAAAGTCTGCATGTTTACTTTTGAAAAAAATGTGCATAAACTAACAGTCTAGAAATTCCCCGCACTGGACCTTTCTCTCTTGCACTTGGGAAGCAGGAGAGCATAATATTTCACCAGGGCCACCTTCTGCTCTCACATTGCTGCTTGGGGATGTTTGAAGAATAAAAGAGTGTTCACTACCCTATAATTTGTCTCAGCAAACAAGTAGTGTATGCCATACTTTGACAGAGCTGGGAGGCTTCCTGTTGATCTCAACCCAAGTGAAGACTGCATCTGCAGGTGTTTTTGTATCCTTTCAGACCCCTGCATTTTAAATCCTGCTAACATGACTCAAAAACTGTAGACTAGAAGTTGAATTTTTTTGCTGTTGACAAATACAGAAGTATGGCTCCAAGCCTTACTGTACTCAGTATCTCCACCATCCCCATTTCAATTCAACACAGGGGAAAACTGGAACATTATTCCACTGGTCTTCAGGTATGTGTCTTCAGTATAGTGAAGATACTTAAATAATTTTTAATAGCTTCATTTTCCTGAATATTCTATAATTTCAGCCTTGCAAGGCAAGGAGAATGCACTTAAATGTAGTGTATTTGCCAATAGCAGCAAGGGTATTGCAACATAAATCTTTTTTCTCTTTCTTAAGTTCATAGCATTGAACTGTGCTAGTGAGGAATAGCATTAAAGAGAGGTTATGCAGAGTACAAGCAGGCAGTATCTTGATCCAAACCCCAGTGATCCAACCTAAATACAGATAGCTTGTGCTCAGATAAGTAAGAAATCTGAGACAACACACATGACAAGTCAAGACCTGATGATGTTTGTCTGGCAATAGTCTGCCAGCATTTATTCCTTAGCATTTGTGGTTGCTGTTATGACTGATACAGGACAGGCAAGGTAGCTCACACTCACTAGAAAACGCTGCCAGGGCTGAAAGCAAGGCTTTCATGCTTTATTTGCATCACAGGCCTGTGGCCCAATGCAATTGCAGTGCCACGGACTTAGAGATGTTTGGGCGCTGATTAAATAGAATTTACCAAAGTGTCTAACCCATTTTGAAATCAACAGGAGATCCTCTCACTAATGTTGATAGGCAAAGAGATCCAGAAATATCAATTCTGCAAGTGTTAATACAATCAAGAAAAGAAATTAATTAAAAACAAGCTATAGTCAGCCTCATATTTGGTTTCATACTGACAAGGATGAATCTCAAGATAGGACTAGATATGATAATACATCATGAAAATATTTCATTTTTTCAAAAGACTTTTTCAAAACAATTAATTTATTATTGGCTGAAGTCCAAGCTCTTTAGAAATATGCAGGTTCCATGTTTTTAATTTCCCAAGGATATAATTCTCTGTAGTCCCATATAACAGCAAGAAATGTAAACACAACGGTTGATTTCTAGATAAAATGTTTATGATCTTCTTAATGCGAGCTTTATTACTTACTGCATCTATACATGATATACTTTCCTCTGGTTTTTGGAGGGATTTTGTAGACAGTCTTATCTTCATTTGAAATCATAGTTGCACTTTTGTATGTGCACATTACAGGTTATGGAGTTGCATGTACAATACTATAGTTTAGATTTTTGTGTCTGAAAGCATGTGGTTTCATTTCTTCCCATGCCATCTCTCCTGCTGCACAGGCCAAATTCTGACTAAAAAAAAGCTGCCTTAGAATTGCAACTGGAGGTTAAGGTGTGCTAAAAATTGGTCCAAAATTTACGCTTATATTGGTTCTGTTTATGGTAATAAACACTATGGTATCTAGAGGTTCCCAAAAGCAATATCAACAAATTTATACTTTAAAATACACAGTGACAAAGGCATCCAAAACAGAGAATAGGCAAACATTACCTGAGTTGCAACATTAAAGGTGTCATTTCTTATGAGGTAACAGACAAACATATATACCTTTCAAACAAGAAGACAAACATCAGGGAAATCCTACAATGAGCTAGGAGCGAAGTGCAGAAAAAGTAAAGTAAGGAGATTGTTAAACCTGTCATGTTGAATCTTCCAGTTATTTGTTTCCTTCTTTCATCTTAATTCATTTTCATTTCCATCTTTATTCTCCATAGTCTTCTGTTACTTTTTTCCTAATTATGTTCAAACTGAGTATTTTGTCTGACAAAATTTTAAGAAATTGCTCAGTAATCCATACTTACAAAAAAAAGAGAAAACAGACAACAGTTACCAAAATGGTTTTTTGCTTTTTTTGCTCCATAGCTGCAGGATGAAAATTATGACCAAACCTTATAAGCATACTTACTAACATTTCTTCTGTTATACATGGAGGTTCTGAAAAAAAGATATTAAATATCATATGTTATCCAAGCAATACAGTCAAGCTGGTTCAACTACAATACAGAAACAAAAAGTAGTGAGGCATGACAAGCGTCCTGGGTATTCTGAAGTAAAATAACTTAGTCTGAAGAAATAAAATAAACTAAGACTATGCAGTAATGTTGACCCGTGCACAAGAATTATTTAAATATAATTCAAGTATTATTTAACTATATTATTTCTCATGCATATCAGTTAACTTCATGTCGGCTTTCCTCTGCAAAACTGATAACTAGAAGCTTGGTGGTTTAATAAAAATACAGACTTGTAAGAAACTCTCAAAGCTTTGAACAGCAAATATTACAAATCGTGATAAAATTTAAAAGATGCAATTGTGTTCCCAAATAATCAAATCTCATTCATTCTAGGAGAATATCCTGTCTTTAGTGATGCCATTTGAAGGGAGCGAAGTTCTCTCTTCGGAGTGATGAATTCCGACGGGCAAGTTTAAACCCGTCGGTTCAAAATGCCCCTCTTTTGTGTCACCGTCTCTGTCCCTGACGCCGCCACCGTGGGGCCCGAGCCGCCGTGCGCCCCGGAGCCAGCCCAGCCGTGCGGGGAGAGCGCGACGTACCGGTGGTGAGCCTCTTGCACCGCATCCTGGCCCCGCAGCCGCAGGGACGGGGCCCGGAGAGCGGCGGGAGCAGCGCCAGGGCCGCCGGGCCCGGCCGCGGCCTGAGGGCGCCGCGCCGTTGCCATGGCGCTGCAAACAGGGCCCGGGCAGCGCCGGGCTCCGCGCTCCCTGGGGGAGCACAGCCCCAAAGGACGTGCCTGAGAACCAGAAATCTGAGGATACCTGTAGCCAGAAATGAAACTAAACACTCCCAGAATGTTAGTTACTGCCTTGGCTCCGGCATGGAAGAAAAAGTCACGTTTCTGGTGGGGTCAGCGAAAGCTGTGTGCAAAGAAGGAATTCGGGCTCCTATGTGAGGATTTCAGTGGGATTTAGGTATTTCACAACTGGGATCTAAAAACCATCCTACCTAGCAAGTACCTTATCCTAGAACTGCATAAATCCATCAGGATTTTTTGGCATGGAAGTTCACTAAAGGTTCTCTGTCGCTGCCTATTTCCAGACCGGCACTGCTTTTAGCAGCTTGGCAAAAATCCCACTGGGCTCAGTTGTACAAGATGTCATGTACGCAAGGCATGTGAAGAGCTCCTTAGAGAAGCCCAATCCATCAGCTGGACTTGGGCACTTCCCAAATTGCACCAAGACCTTGTCATTCCCAGAAAACTATCATTTGCGTCCCCTTTCACAGAGCAGAGTAGTATATTCAGTTGTACTTTTCACAATTGTGAAAAGAAGTTTTATTTTAACTCGTACATTACTTTGGTGGAATCCATGGTTTAGTAAAAACAGAACAAATGAACATGCTCAGGGACTGCAGCCTAAAGTTCCGGAATTGATGAGTGTTAATAACAAACAAGCAGCAAATCTGTTACCATAGAGGCAGGGAAAATGGCTTCATCTCCTAGAAATACATGGTGTTTTGCACCCTCTACTCCAGATGTGCATTCCCACTCCTGGAGATGCCTGTCCAAATACAATCACTGATCTAATTGCTAAATGCCAAAATAATACTTCTTCTAATTGTCTTAATGGACTATTGTCAGCTGTCTGATTAGCTTTTTAGGGTGGTTTGGATCAGGGTGGGGAGTGGGGGTTTCCATTAAAGGGACAATAGTATTTCCAAAGACCTAAGAGATAAGCTGAATAAGAGTTATTCAAGATACACATTTCAGCCAAAAGTTTCATAGATATAGAGCGCATACTCAACAAAAGTAAAAAATAAAATATAAAGATTCAGACAAGTTAGCTATTGACAATTTAAATATGAGTATTCCAATGAAGTACTAACTATTCTTACATTCTCTACATGCAGATTCTATTCAATAAGACATTACAAACAGTAAGCTAACATCTAATTTCCGAGTGCTATGTATCAGAACATATTTTATTGTCACTATGAAATATTTCAAAGAGGTATACTTAATGTACATGTAAGAGAAATATGCATAACAGCCCATGAAAGGCAAAGTTAAACCTTTTCAACAGGTAGAAGAATTGCACTCCATAGTATTATGAGCCTGGATTGTCTCATGACCAAACTACTTAATATGGTTTTAAATGTTTAAGCTAATGTTCATTCCACTCATTTTCCCCCGCCCCTCTTTCTGTCTGTTGTAGGTATAAACATAGTCTGCAGCATATAACCTTCTCCTAAACTTCCCTAATGCTTGCAATTTTTGAAGAAAATACAACAGAAACATGATGAATGAGCCTTTTTTTTTTTTTTAATTAGAAGTGGAAGCTACAAGACAGCTCAGAAACAACTGAAGTCTGGAAATAAGTCAATAAAGAAAAATAATATTTAAAAAGATCCTTTTCCTATCCCTTTGTCGTAAGGTACATTTTGACATAAAATTCTTAGGTCTTTGTGCTGTTTCAACGTGCTTCAAAGATTACATTTAGGATTAAGCTCATCAAAATATTCACACTGTGCTCTCTCATGGAGAATCTATTAGCAGTCATCATCACTTTTTCAATATCTTAGTTAACAGCACACATTTAGGTCAAACACTTTGTGTGTTTGAATTCAGTCCTGATTTTATATTGTCAGTTAAAAGTTCACTAGCTAGTTAAGCTGAGACATAAAGACAATGCTCATTTTCCTCCTTTTTTGCATTTCTCTGTTTCTATGCTCTCATTTTATTTTAATTTTTGTTATTATTTAGCTTAGCAGATCATGTTTCATAACTATAGTCAAAGCCAAGATCTATCCTAAAAAGCATCTTATCCTGTAGTAAAGATGAATGACTAGACAGGATGGGGAAAAAGTTCTTAAAAAGGTGATACCCATAAAATATTAGGCAAAAGAAAGCAAAAGTACTAAAAGTAGGTTGAAAATTGTTAGAAATTTTAGAAAATGGTACTCTATCAGAAGGCCATCACAGGAAGAGACTGCACTGGAGGGCAAATGGAAGGGAAACATCAACTGGTCCACTTCATACCTGCTGGCATTCCCTCTTCTGTATTAATGAAGAGCCATTTGGAGAGTTGAACTTTCAGTCAAGACTTTAATCTGTCCTCCACAAATGTCTGAAATTTATGCTTACTGCCAATTATCAGGGTAAGGACTTTTAAGTATTACCCAGGCAAAGCAGATCAGAACTGCTGAGACAACTTTGCCCACAAAGAACCACACATATAAACTATGCCAGCTTGCTGGATGAACAAGCCTCCTTGGGACTTGCTCAAATAAAGACAAAATGTAAACTGGATTGCTTTATTAAATCCAAATGCACACTTGTATCTGTAGGTGCTAACCTATGCTTGATTCCTGGCAGTGGTCATAATGAAGTCATGAATTTTCATGTAATTTTCAAAAGGTAGCAAATACTAATAACAAAAATGCAGATATACCTCTAGAGAGACACTCAAGGGCAGCTATTGATTTACCATAAAAACACTGTGTCTCAGATATAAAGGGGCATTTCTTGCTGTGATACCTTTAATACCTAAATATTTTTACAGAAATCTGACTTTAGTTGGATATAACCACTGTTTCTTTTTCAGATGATTACCACAGAGGTTTTAGTTTTGCATCTGAAAGCTGCAGTCACATACACTGAAAACAGGTGCTAGGAAACCTATTTAAATATTGACTGCAGAAGTGCCAAAGTGGGAGTCAGATTGTGAGAGGGAAGTACAAACCCAGTGTCAGATAGCTGGCCCTTAAATGCCTTAAATTATTCTGTTGGCAAAAGCACAGATGCTGCCTGTGATGGTAAGGCCTCTGTGTTCAATCTGATAGTCACAGTTTACAGGCACAGTTTAATGCAATTCTATGGCTGTCAGAAAAAAATTAGTGCAAACACCTGAGGAAACTGTTATTGGGAATATGAGCAGTCAAAAGAATTTGGAAAGGAGAAAGAAAATATTCCTGAAGATAGTCTAGGTGAAGAGCAAAAAAGCAAGCACTTAAAAGTAAAATAGGATGAGTCAATAGCATTCTGGCCTGTATCAGGAATAGTGAGGCCAGCAGGACCAGGGCAGTGATTGTCCCTCTGTACTCAGCACTGGTCAAGCCACACCTCAAGTTCTGTGTCCAGCTATGGGCCACTCACTACAAAAAGGACATTGAGGTGCTGAAGCATATCCAGAGAAGAGCACTGGAGCTGGGAAATGGTTTAGAGCATGAGTCCTGTGAGGAGCAGCTGAGGAAGCTGGGGGTGTTTAGCCTGGAACAAAGGAGGTTAAGGGGAAGCCTTATCGCTCTCTACAACTACCTGAAAGGAGGTTGTAGTGAGTGGGGGTCCATCTCTTTTCCCAGGTACCTGGTGATAGGACAAGAAGAAATGGCCTCAAGTTGTGACAAGGGAGTTTTAGACTGGCTATTAGGAAAAAATTCTTCACCAAAAGGATTGTCCAGCACTAGAACAGGCTACACAGGGAAGTGATTCACTATCCCTGAAGGTATTTAAGGAACTTATGACACTTAGAGACATGGTTTAGTGGTGGACTTCGCAGTGCCATATTAATGGTTGGACTCAATGATCTTTGTGGGCTTTTTCAACCTAAACCATTCTATGATTCCAGAAACAGTAAAGGAAGAAATGTAACCTAGCTTTGGGCTATCAACATTAGAAACCTTTAACTACTGGAGGAAAATCTCAGAGGGAAGTCCAAAGAGCTTTACCTTTGCAGAAGTCTTTATTCGGATAGTCACTGGAGAATACTTCTGGACTTGTCCATGTTGCCAATGGCCCAAGAATTCCTGTAACAATCTTATTCTATCAGGACAACGTAGAAATGTCTTACTAGATTTAAAGGCTTTAAGTAAGGTTTGATTTCCATTTGCTTAATATGGGTCTTGAAAAACATCGGGGGAATACAGAGATATACCTGGAAAATGAACCTGAATTTGGAAGGACCACTTAGCAATTTGGGATATACATTTGTACTCTTACTACATCCTACATGCCAAGTAGCGTGTATGCCTCCTGCATACACACCTGCAGTCATCTGATTCCTTCATAAATTTCTATTAGTGTCTTAGGGCATAACTCCTAGAGCTTTAGGAGAATTTCACACTACCTTTCCTAATTTTGGGAAGGAGCATTAACAGCTAATTGAAAAAATTATTTAGCAAGATTATGAAATAAAATTATTAGAAATAATAATAGAAATAGAGAAATTATCATTAGAAATAAACTATTAGAAATAAAGTAATTCTGCAAAAACAGAATGAAAAACAGGTAATAAATACTAGAGCCATTGCTATCAAATCACATACAAGATAAAAACATTGGCGTGGTGCATAAAGCCTACAGCAAGGCAGAGAAAGTTTTTTGCTAGCAGCCCTACTACAGTTAATGTAGCATATCTTTCAGATGAAACATAGATACAGATCAGAAGAAACTGTGACAGTTATTTCTCACAGAGCTTTCACTGTCAGAGGATGTATCCAAAGTTTTGGCACTATGTACAAAAGATTGCATTGTTACTGTCTATTATCTGTTTTCCATGTAGATAAACTGAAGTCATGGTTTGTAATACATTTTGGCTGCGCTAATTTAAGCTTTTCAAATTTACTACCACTTCCTACTTCTAGTTGCGCAAGTAAATGTCATTTCTTTTTCTGGGGTCACTCACAGCTTCGTTTATGTCAGGTCAGTTTCTTGATCGTGGCTTAACAGGAGTTCCAGTCCACCAAAGGTCCAATGCAAGAGGCATAATGAAGAAGCTTCAGCAGACAGGAATAGCATATGCCAATAACATCAAACATGTCCTTTAGTAGATCATCTCCTGGCAGAAGGTGTCAAATACCAACAAGAAACACTAAACGCATGCATGTCCTCCCTTCCTTGCTGTCAAGCAGGTGTCGACAGCAGCCCCCAAAGCCAGGATTCCACAGCTGAGTTATCCATGTGAAATATTACTGATGCATCAAGTCTGGATAGCAGCAGTGCTGTTTGAGACAAAACATCTCACTGATCACCAGTTCCCACATTTTTGTTACACTGCTGTGGTTGCTGTGGAGTCCTATAATGAAATAGATTGGAAGACTGATCGAGCAGAAAAAAAGAATCAGGAGGAAAAAAAGAAAAATATTTCACATTCCTCCACTTCAAGAACACAGCAGTGTCTACTCAACAGGTGCTGAGAATTGTATGAGGATCCATAACTAATAGGTGCTCCTTAAAATTTCAATAATGCTTCAGAAAAACATCCAAAAATTACAGCCATCTTATTTTGTAGGTATTTGTAGTGGTTTCGTTTGTCAAACCACAACAGTATTTTACTTTCCTAACTACCTATTGCTCTGCTAGACTCCACGAGTACCAAGTTAAAAAAATAAAGAACACTTTAAGTTACCAAATTCTCACCCAGTCTTCATTTAATAAACAAACAAACAGCTGTCATTCTGACATTATTTAAAACATATTACATGGGAATACATAGTCTTTTTCAATTTGGGTTTAAAAAGTTAATGTTTTCCCTTTCTTGTTTACTAAAACCTTCAGAGCATCAATTAAGTACAAATAAAATCCATACAATATTTTTCCTGTGATCATTTAAAAACCATGATAGAGGAGGCACTTTTACAGTATTCATATTTCATAAAATCATATTGGATTTTATTATCAAATATATTTTTTGTACTTGGGGAATTAAACTCCAGAGCCTGCAGCTCCTGAAACTACCAATTTTCAAATGCTTCAACCGCAACACTTCCATTGAAGTTATGTTTTGTACTCTAGACTGGCATGGAGACTGCTGGATAATCCAAGTCTATGGCTGAGAGAGGAAATGAGCCAGCAGGCACTGCTCAGGCCAGTCTATAATTCCATGATCTTGCCTGGTTGCTGTAGGACCTGGCTGCGGGCCCAGCACAGCTTCACCTTGTAAAGGAAGCCCTGGAGAAGTAACACTATCCAAACTTCTTCCCAGGATGCTCACTCCTCTTGTAGGTTTTGGTATGCAGCTCCCGAGGCCAAGAATTATGGCCACCAGTGCTTTAAGCCATTCAAAATATTTTGCATTTGTAATGTTGAGTCAGTGTATGTAGGTTAAAGAGAGAAGGAGAACTAGAGTTCTGTTCTGTAAGAAAAACCTTTGGTGCCCCCTTGTGATATTTTATCATCAGTATTTGAAATTCAGGGCTATTTTCAGTAAGGAAAGCAGTTCAACATTAAGATGGTTTCACATTTAAGTAAGTTAATTGAGCAAAACTTTTCAATAATTAGTTTGTTTTATCAGTATCTACTCCGTGTTGTATGACATTCTCCCAGGACTACTTTATGCCAATTATTTAAGCCAAGGCAAATGTTCAGAACAGGAACTTAAATGGTGTCCCAGTGAGCATTTCTGTTCGAAACAGAAAACAGGACCCCTTGCACTTTCTCATATTATGCCTATTTGGATACAGAGTCTTTAACAATTTCTTAACAGAAACACTTCCAGCAGAAATTCTGAAAGGTAACTGCATCCCAGTAATAGTTTTTCTGCATCACAATACAGTACACACAGGAAAAAGCAGAATGAAGACTAAAATTGCAGCGTTCATAGAAGTGCTGCTTTCGTGCAAATCTTTTCAAAAGAGGAAAGAATGTTTGCAACACAAGCAGAACTCATTTTTAATAGCCAAAAAGGTTGCTATGGCCAGAATCTCCATAGCATCTAATCTATCAAAATGTGCACCAGGAAAATGTGATGTATTCATACCAGAAGTAAATTTCATTTTGTATCCCAGTGGTCTACATATAGGCTGGGTACTGTGGTACTGAGTCTTGGCATAATAAAGCACTTGTAGGAGATGTGTTCTTCAGACCCCTAATAATGTATTACACCCAATTCAGGACTTTAGGAACTTTAGTGTCTGCTCAGTGGACCTGAGATAGGAGTCCTCCATTTAGGCACCAGCAGCACTTCAGGATGATAACTAACATTCTTGCTAAAGTGGAAGAGTGCTGCACAACTGCTGAGTAATTCAGCAATATCCTTGCAGCTCCAAACAGTAACTTTTACCAAGCATTACTATGTTTATCTAGGGTACTACTGCTTCCCAACTAGCTGTCCCTTTATTTCCAAAGCTACTACCCTTCTACCACTTCAGCTGGTTCTAGTCATGACACAATATCTAAGTTTAAGTAGTTTATGGAAACAGGTTTTTTACTATGAGTCCAGAGTGAAAAGCAGCAGCTGAAATACATTCACAGTCTCCACATCCCATTTGCCTACAGGGAGATTAAAGTGCCTACAGAATTAAGACACAAGCACTGTGGCAGAATTGCTTTAAGAATGAGTGTTAAAGCACAGAGCAGGAAAATTGGAGGGGCTTTTAACTCTTGAACTCCAGTCTTCAAGTCAGAAATCTACCTTTATATGAAACTTTGAGTGTTTGGCAGTGCTTATAAAGTCATTAAAAATGTCATGCCATCAATATTTTCAGCTGAAAAGTTGATTTCATTACTACTCATCCATTAGCACCCAGCTCAATAAGGTTGGACTAGCATTTAGGCTTCTGACAAGCTTGGGTAGGTTGTCAGAGAAAAAGAGAAAAAATGTGTTAAGTCTTTTTGTAATGGGTATTTCAACTAATCAGAGCTCAGAGAGTAAGAAAGTGAAAACAAGCTTTGTTTTTGTTTAATATAAGTAAACAGTCCCAGAAAGCAGTCAGGTTCTGCTGTCGCATCTGACAAGTGATAACAGAACCTGCTAGATATTTTCATCAAAAAAATCCTATAAGATTCAGCACAGACAAAAAACTTGCACCTGTAAAAATATAACATAATCACATCAAATACTACATCATCAAAATACTCAAGCAGAGAAAGAAAAAAGCCTGAAGCTTAAAAGAACAAAGTACAAGGTTACACATTTAAGGTTCAGTAGAAATTAATGGCCAAAAATAAGGATCTTTTCAAAATTTCTGAGAAGAATGTGGGAGTACTACACCAAGTGACTGAACTGTGAATGTGCAGAAGACCTATAAAAATATTTATCTTAGTATGCATTGGTCAAAGTATTTCTTATAGAGAAAAGAAAGTAATCATATTATTCGAGGACTTGAGGAGGTTTCACTTGGAATACTGGTTGAATTGATTCAAAGAATAGATTCCAGTGGAAACAGTGAGGAGTTGTTAAGACACATCTGTTGTTGGATTGTCTTAAAAGATGAGTCTAAATTCAGAGGATGGTTGACAGTGAAAGAATAATCATAACATTGGGAAATAAAAGTCTAAGAAAAGGACCAGATATACAGAATAGCTATTTTAATAGCAATGCCAAAAAATAGGCAACAGGTTAAGTGACTAGTAGAGCAATCTGAAATAGGCCAGCAACATGGTAATGGAACAGTATTCTAACCAGTTTTAAGACAGAAATTGAGGAGCTGACATAAGTGCTTGGCACTAAAGTCCAGGAGTCCCTTTCTAACCTAACTCTGCTGTATTTCTTTATGTGCCTATGAAAACAGAAATAAAAGAAATTACTTCTTGCATTAAAATTAACCAGCACGGCCTCAATTGCCTAAGTTGTTCCAAAGAATAACCAATATATGGAACAGGAAAATGATCTGACAGATGTTGTTGAGCTCCTTAGTTTAATGAACAAAATTTTTTTATCATTTTCGGCTATTTAGTGATAAAACGTACTAACATTTCCTAGCCTATAAACAATTCCAAAGATTTATAACCACTTTTTGCCTAAGCTCTTCCATACTTGTCACCAAGGAAAGAATGATCAGAGACTTAAGTAATTTCAATTTCCTTCTCACAAACCACTTGAGGTTTATGGTTGCTGCTCCAAAAAAAAAGATTTATGAAGTAAAATTCTTGCAGCAACATCTGTCAGCAGCAAAAGGTTACTTCCAATAATTCTATTTTAGAATTTAAGCCCACAGTTCTGGCTTAAACCATCATGGTCAGAAAACTGAATTAATTCCCTGGGCATTTGTAGGCAATGGCACTCCTCCCACTATAGATCATGTCTGTCTGAAGGGAAAACATGATTGCAAAAATAGTTTTCGGCAGCCCTATACTATCCCAAATATTATCTTGAACATTATTGCCATGTTCCAGAGTGAAAGACAATTCACTCCTCCCTTTCCAAAAAATCTGTTGTCAGTTATAAGAAGAAATCTCGAGCTGGAGAATAACCATGGGCAAGATATTTTAGAATACTCTTGATCATTGTCATTTTTACTCCTGGAGCACTTTGGCATTCTTCTTATCTGTGCTAGCACCTGACCTCACGTCTCCAAGAATTAATTCAGCCCAGTAGAAAAAGAAAGGTACTAGATGTGAATCCCTAGAGTCCCTGATATTTGAAAGCTGTTTCTGTTTTGAGGTTTTTTTGTTGGAAGAGAGGTGGGGTAGGGGGTCATTTTGGGGGTTTAGGGGTGGTGTTTGTGTGCTGGGGTGGTTTTTTTGGTTTTGTGCTGGCTGTTTGTTTTCTTATGAAGAACTTATGTCCTCCTTTGCTGTTTCATTGAAGTCCAGACTCATAGCTTCATGATGTGTGATGGAGACTAATTGAGAGATAAAGTATAGAGAAAAAAGCATACTAACAGGGACTCTATTTCCACTCTCCTACCCCAAATACTTAATGTCTGTCAAGAAAGCAATCCTATAATGAAGGAATTTTTATTCCTTTCACCCAAATTATTAGAGACTATTAGATAGTTATCCATATACCTTATGTTCTATTAGATATATGTTGTAATGAGGGGAATCCTTACAACATATATAAGACAGTGATGGACTTGGAAGGAAAGATGAAGCATTCGTTAGATGTTCAGGGATAATTTTTTTCCTCCAGCCATATGGCTGGAGTTCCAGGCATACTCATCTTGGACCCTGCTCTCTTCCCCAGCCCCGGGCACCCAAACCACCCAATCAGGAACAGGTATGGGGCACCCGTGACATGGGGACAGGGACAGACCCGTACCCTGCAGGGTCCTGCCCCCCCCGGGATTTCAGGGGAGGCACCTCCACAGATATACTTAATGTGTAGGTAAAGAATAACATCACTAATTTATTTCTCCCTTGTGTCAAGGCATAAAGTGAAGGAAAGAAGGAGGAGGAAAGGAGGAGGAGGAGGAAATCACTGTCATGGAGTATATTTACCCAGAGATGAGAAGTCTCGCTTTTTCACTTCCCTCGCCTCTGGTATAGCAGTGACAACCACACAGAATACATTTCACCCAGACTCTAGAGCATAGATTACAGTTGTAATCACTAGATTACATTTGTGATAGACCCAACTGAGCAAGAGACATGTGATTCAAGAAAATATTTTTGTGAGACAGATTGAGAAGGGAAAAAAAAAAAAACCAAGAAACTTCTAAATATGCCAAAAGAAGAGAAAAATGTTTAAAATTGTGAAACAGGATCTTAAGTATTTTTTTCCTTTCAGGCTACTCCTTGTTGAATGGATACTGTGGACATCAAAGATACTACCTTTAAAAACAAACAATGCCTGTACCAGAACCAATTTACTCAATCTTCCCTGAATTGTTCTGATGTTAGCAAAAGGTAACACAACTCTTTACCAAATTTTCTCAAATGAAAAAGACACTTAATAACTGATTCTTGAACTGAGTTCCTATATGGTTGTCCACTCAAAGGTGAGCCTATTTCAGTAACACTTTCAGAACTATTGAACTCCATATACTTCTGGATTGGGCTGCAACATTCCACATCAGAAGGTGAGCTAGATACTCGCATTGCCTATCATAACTTGCCCATACATTTCAAGAATGCATTGAAAGATTTTTTTTTTTTTAATTGAGACATTTTAGAGATACTGGCATTTAGCAAAGGTAACATGCAGTGATGACAATAGCAGTCTGAAGTACTATGACACATAGTACTTAACCTGCATTGCATTTACTACCATCCCCTACTTTATTTGGTAATTCAACAGCAAGAAACAAAACTAATCCAAATTATTATAACAATAATATTATAATGATAAATTACACATATTCAGATTCTTGTGTAATATAATTTTCCAGACAGGAAGTTGTTCATTTTAACCTTTAATAGAAAGTACAGAACATTTCTAAAATCATATACTTACTATATACTTAAGGAGTAAAGAACAAATCCAATGCTTCTTTGAACTTCATCAACTTTTAAGTAGACCTTGAACACCTAAAGTTCTAAACAATTAGAGAAATGCAAATATTAAACAATTCAAGTCACTTAACCATTGTCCCACTTGCAGTCTCCTCTGTAATGAATTCCATTCTTCCTAATCCAAGCCTATATGCACATATACTCCATACTCCCTAGCTTGCCTCCAAACCCTTCGTCTCAATTGCTGCCTTAGAACAGGCAGAGCATTCTTCAAGTTGCTACCAGTCTAACCTAAGAACAAGGCAAAGGCTCAGCAAACACAGATAAGTATGGAATTAAAGTGTTGATACTTATATTCATGCAATAAACATGGCATCTTCTGGCAGATATATTGGGTTGACTCCTTTTTTTAATTATAAGGTTTGATTAATACAGTTAAGCGTTAAAACTTCTATACCATTTTGTAAACCATGCTGTCTCTCCTCCTTCCAAATGCTGTGTAAAACTACTATGCCAAAAATCAAGAATGGTAAAAGTACTAACCAAATTACAGATCACAACAGTTATAGATAAGAAATAAGAAGTGATGTTTCTAGAACATCCTGAAGTGTATTATCTTGGTCCATTGGGCCTAAACATCCACACATTGCATAAAATGAAATAAAGAAAAAAAAATCTTAGCGGTTATTTGCAATCTTTAGACACTAAAGATAAAGGAATGTGTGAATAAATATTAAAAGAGGCAAATACGAAGCTTATGGTTTACTTGAAGCTCTGTTTTGGTTGTTTCTTTTTCTTTATCAGATTTTTTAAAACAGCTCAGTGTTGAGGCTTACCTACAAATACACACAGTAAAATAACATCATCAAAAATACAACACAAAAGACAACATCAGAGGGAAAGTGGGGAATAAACACCAGCTGACAAGTGTTCTGCAAGATGCTTGTGACAAATGAACTTTTTGAAAGGACAAGTAGGACAATATCAATTGTAGAAGTTGATATTATATCTTTGTAGAAGTACTGTGTCCATTTCTGTCACCTGTATTTCAAGCTGTTTGTAACTGCTAGGATACAAACCAAAAACCACATAAAAATTGTTTGAGGTCCAAGAGATTTAGTTTTCTATGATGGATCAGCATATTTAGTTCAAGAGCAGAATACGTGAACTCCATTAATTAAACTAGAGATAGAGAAAAAGGGATTTCCAGCTGTAGGTAATAGCTCAAGTAGAAGTGTGAAGGTGATCTGGTATCTGGGAGCTGAAGTCAAGTTAAGCTGTAAATAAAGGTAAATTCACAACAGCAAAGGTCACGCCACATCATTTTTAGATATGTGAATATATACAGTATTACCTGACATTTTCAAAACAAAAACTTTGTAAAACTCAGTACAACAGAATATCCACAAAGCATCAGTTTAGTTTATAAATTACTATTCTATTGAGTTCCATTACAGAGGCTAAGAGAAGAAATCAGTTATTCCAGTAAAAAATTCAGACAACTAATACATCGGTTTTGACATATCAATGTTCATATAAAAGGAATTATTTTTTCAAATGTACATACTGCCCCACTTTGAGACATTTTTAAAACAGTTACTGTAATTTAAAGCGAATAAATAAATCTGATTTCAAAGACTTTTTTAGAAATCATTTTAATTTGTCTTTAAGACAAGAATCACATTTTTAAACATCTATGAGGTACTGTAAGCGAAATACTGAAGACTACATTTAAGACACTTTATTTAAAAATTAAGATGTTAGTAAGTTCCTACTCACTACACAACAGGTAAAACAAGACATAAAATATTTTAAAAGTTCATTTTTAAAAAAAACAAAAATATACTACATTAATTAAGATATATACATGAGAGGTTATCTTGGTAAGCCAGCAAGAACAAATGGAATAATACTTTCAAAATGCAGAATACCTTTAAGAAGAATAGGAACGGGGTTAGGAATGTAGGGAGAGGGGACAAGGAACTAAATGTAAGGAGCTACATGCCTTACAAATTTAGAGTCTTTTTAAATTTCTTTTGCTTTGGGCACTTCCTGGTGGAGCATCTTTTTTATTCTTCCGTTTTGCAGATAAACTATTGCACTCTTTTGACCCGTGGAATGCATGCAGACATAAAATACAGAACTCAAATGCACATGCTTCTCTGCTACATAGCCCCCTTTTCTTTACCAATTGATATTTAGCAGGATATTGACATCTTGGACAGGGTTTTAGAGCTTCATCTGTGAACAGAGTTTTAGCAACCTGTAGCAAGAGGAGAGACAGAAGAGCTATTTAGTCTTGTTAGTCTTGTAAATGAAAACTTTCTAAACACTGAAAGTGAATCATTTCTTAGAGACTTACTTTTATGTATTCTTCCTGCCTACTAGCTGAGTGGGGAACAGAACTGCATCTCCTAGGTGTAAGTGCAGTGTATGAAGGTGGTGTTTGTAAAACAGGAGTTCTAGCTTGAGCTTGAACAGGCCTTAGAGCAGATCTATTGAGAATATTAAGTCTTGTAGCAGCATCTTCAGCCTTCAATAAATATTCCTGTTAATTTATAATGATATAAAAAAAAAAGGGAGCAAATGAGGATTTTATTTCATTTGGGATTTGCAGCTGGATTTTACTTGTGTTTTTCCCTCTGCAACAACATGTAAGAAAATTATATATAGTACAAGTATTTACCATTAAATGATTATATTTAGCAAGGGTTCAAGAGAGAAATCATTAAAAACCAAGTCCTATGAGCAAGATAAAAAGCCAACTGTCTTATAGCACACTCTACTGGTGCTCATGTTTCTAAATTAGGACATCTCAATAGCAAGTGTGCATATATCATGTGGAATATTTAAAAAAAATATACTGCCACTAATATGTTTGATTTTCAAGATGCCCCTTAAAAACCTTCTATATATCCTTCCAATGTTCACAAATACACTGTGACACAGACTTGAAAATAATCAAGAAGTAGTCTAGAGCACATCCCACAGCACTGCAGACTAGAGTGAAATGGACAATGAGGAACAGCATGGCACACTGGTATGAGCAGAATTTAAAATCTAAAGCTAGAATTAGTCAAGGAAGAGATCCTATAGGATTCTCAAGAAAGGGCAGGAAGGTAACTAAGAGTCTTACATGGCTGAAAGATAGTAGTCCAACTGCAGACAACTGAAAAGCAGTAAGAGCCATTACACTCTCCTGTTAGAATCTGTCACCTACTCATTTTGAAACTGTCTTGGTCAAGTTACCCTTTTGTAGCTTTACAAGAAGTTTCCTCTTTCCTTCTATCTTCTTTCACACTTGCAAAAAAAAAACCCTACCTTTGAGAACCACCTTACCTGAGCTGCTTCTTTCAGCTGTTTTGTGTACAACTTTCTCCTCTTATCTGCACTTCTGTCTTGTACAATGATTTCACGCCAGCTTTTGCTTACTTTCCAAATGCTGGAACAAATAAAAAATTTATCCACTTTCAAATTTTTTCAGGTAGTCTTGCTATAATGACTTCTGCACTATCTGGTAAAGATTTTTGCATGATTTCATATACTCTTGGTCATTTTACAGACTGCTGCTATAGACTGTTTCATAATTTTGTTATGAAACAGATCTCATACTTTACATATCACTGTATAAGAGTAACAGAAGAGTCTAGAGAACAACAGCAACTTAAATAGCACAGCATATCTTTGACTTAAAAAAGTTTCTTCCTCCATGTAAGCCACTTACCAAGATTTTTTCTAGTCACATTAGTGACCAGACACATTATTGTTAAGAGTTCTGAAAATATGTGCCCTTATACTTTCATCTATTTGCCCATTTCCTTTGTAACTAACAACAAATAAATCAAGAGCATTGTGTGAAATGTAACAGTTCCTATTGAGTAGAAATTAATCCAGAAGACTGCCCATGAATCAAAATTCTTTGAGCATCTTTGTGCTTAGAAATAACTGAGGAAATAACATACACAAGAAAAATTATAGAAAATTTGTTTTGAGTGCTATGCACTATTGTGAACTTGTAATGAGAATAAATTACTTTCTAGGCTTAAAGGAATTTTTAATATACTTTAAAGTTTACAAGTACTGTGATTTAGTTTTGAGTTTACCAATTTTCCATGTTTGTTTAGCTTTTTAATTCCCCTATTTATTTTTAGATCTACACAGAAAGACCTACTTAGTTAACAGGGAGAAAACTTTTCAATTTTCTCAGAAACAAACAAATTTTATTGACAACACCCAGAAGTTATTCAACTCATCAGCAGAAGCGCATCTTTTTCCTTTTTGTGTGTGAAGCAATAGTACTTACCTGCATAGACTTTCCACTGTCAAAGCATCTAAAACTATAGCAAGAACATGTTTTAAATTTCTATCTTTTAATTCTGTTAAAATATCTAATTTTTCAAGGCCCATTTTCTTGCCAATAAGTCCAGGAAGAACATGATCTAATGCAAATATTTCTGTTCCATCAATATTCTCTGAGATTTGCTTTTGGTGCAATCTTTGTCTTTGCAAGCAAATTTCATGAACTATTTTCAGAGCTGGAGTTCTTGAGAGATCTCCATGACTTACAGCCAGATCTCCACTAGGGTGTTCTTTTAGAACTAACTCATGATCTTCACTGACAAAGTTTCTTTCTTTTGTTAATATATGTGTTGAAGTAGGACTGCCATGAATTTCTTCTGTCTCTGACTGAGAGCCTAGTTCCTGAAGAGTGGATAACCTTCTGACTCGTTCAAGTTTTCTTGTCTTTCTTTTACTGTCTAAAGTTTTGGATTCTTCTTTGTGCTTTTGGAAGAGCTCTTGGAAAGATCCCTCATCCACAGAAAATGAGTCTCCTGATTTGTCCAAAGGAAGTGAATTATATCCGCTATCCTCAGGTGTAGAAAGATCTGGGTAATTTGCCACCTTAACAGGGGGAGAGTTTATATCACATAGTCCAAAGTTCGAGTTCTCTACAGGACTGGTGATACAAGTCAGGAATTCACCCTCACTGGCCTCAGGTAACACATTGCAAGTAGGAGTCCTAAGCACCCCATCATTAACACTCATAAGAACATTTTCATTGAATTTGTTAGTGTTACTAACAGTGACACCCTTACACAGAATTGGAGATAAATTTTCTGATTCTAACAATACAGGGTCCTTACACTGGGACTCGTCTAGGGTAGAAGTCCTTTGTTGTGAGAAGGAAAGCCTCTGTTTTGGAGAATCAGCATTAGAGTCCTCAGGTTCTGAAGTGCTAGTTGTCAGAGGTTTGTAACTTTTATCGTTTGGAGAATCCACAGCAGTTTGTGAAAGCTTTTCTTCAGAGCTCAAAACACAAGAGAATATTTTTTTCCTGATGCTTCCTGAAGAACTAGGTTTTCTTTGACAGCATCCTACAGTTGTGCCAGCTTCAACAGTCTTGGCTAGAAGCAGCCTCCTGCGTAGTGAGGAGCCTTTTCTACTTGATTTAGGAGTTTCAAAGAAATCTGCACTTCTATTTGCTTCTCTTTCTTCTGATAAGGAGATAGAATTCAATTCTTTTTCAATAGATGGAGACCTGGAAAAGAAGGCACTTGGATGAATGTGTTCAGAATGCTCTTGTAGCAATGATAAACTTCTTATACTTGGTGCTTCTTCACATTCTGCATCAGGATCTTTTACTGACTCGTTGCTTCTGCTGTCCAGAAATGCTGAAATGCAACATGTTTCTTTAAAATCTGAGTATTTAAAATTGCTGCTGGGAGGTGTTAATCTATTTCTTTTAAGAATATTGATCCTCGCTGGATGACTGTCTGACATCTTCTGCTTGACACTTTGACTTTGTAAATGAAGGTACCACTGTTGTTTCTGAAACAAACAATAAAAGCAGTCACCAAAACCCCCTCAGATTAGTGAGGAAGTCTTGTGTAAGCCTATCAAGATAGCAGTCATGACAAAAGTATTTTCATTAGTCTCAGTAGAAACAGTGCTTATACACAAACACAAAAGTAGATAGTTAGAATGAGTGATTAAAATGCATATTATACTGTGAAGCAAATCAAACATGCATCCAGTTAGCTAATTGACCTGGCAGTCCTCATCTGTGGAAAAACAAAACAGCAACACAGCAACTAAAGGCTCATTGGTGCTGAAATTGGCAACAAAGCTCCCCATCATTCCAGCAGGGCCAAGATTTTTATTAGCACTGTGTAGAAGTACAGAAGCTCTGGTAATAGGCAAGTTTAGACAAAAGGCATTTTCTCCTTAAGTAAAAGAGAGGATTAATCATGAAGTCACAAGTCTACAAGTCTCCCTATTATTCAGATCCCTTGAGTCCCCAGAGAGAATGAATTTGACCTCTAGTTACAAAATGAAAAGTGCCTTTTTTATCTGCCTTAACATTTAAATGTTATTTTGTAGAGAAGCTCTCTGCTTTTGCTCATCTCTGTGGGTAAACCAAGTGTTCTGAAGGCTTACATTTTAAAGAAAATTACTGACTATAAACACATCAGGTACACAGCATTTCAGAGCTACAATATATTTTCCTAGAAAAGTTAGAAGTGGCTGATGCACACACTTACATAAAGGATGTGTGGAACCAGGCTTACTTTTGCCACTCATACACTGCAGAGTTTCTCCATCCTAACCATAGTGACATTGGGTCACTGCTTTCTATGCACAATAATTGTACAAAAGATGTTACCAGTAATACAGCAAGAGGGCTGTTCTCACAGCCCTCACTACTAAAGTGGTTCACATCAAGGTTGCAAGTCTCAACAGTTTGTATCAGCACCTTTTACTGGGGTACGTTACTGGCCTCTAAAACTGATATTCTGGAACATAAAGCCTAGAAATAGCAATTGAACTTTCAAAACAGACAGAAGTAGGAATCCTTAAAGGAGGCTTAAACACCAAATACTAAGACATTGCTAATATCCCAAAAGTCATGTCTTAATCTAGCCCTAAGCCACTAAACACAAGCAGTGGCAACCCAAACTGCCTGAGGTGAGGCAGAACTATTCTTTTATGATCTTGGGTCATTAATTAGCATTTTTTGACACATATGGAAGGCACTTTTTAAGAATACTGCAATATTAAAAAATGCATTGTTTTGTTTTCTACTGTAAGAAGACAGCAACACAAGAAGTTCAAAAGGAAAAGGATATTAAACAGCAGACTGACACCTTGGCATAAAGACATACACAATCTTGCTAATATCAGTATGAAATGAAACACACTTAAACAAATAAAATCCACACATATAACTAAGAAAAACTCTTCCAGGAAAGACAGGTACATGAAAATTATTGCAAGACAACAACAAACTTTGAAGTATGGCATACTTCCTTTCCTTCTCCCTTTTACCTCCCCAAGTACCTAACTCTTCTATTTGTTTTCTGTCTCTGCTTTTTTCCTTGTTCCCTCTTCTACACAATAAGTGACTGCACAAATAGGAAACACAAGAGCATAGCTTTAAGCTAGTATTTAATTATTAGAGATTACTTCTTTGCTATTGCAGGACCAATTCCAAACAGCATTTAGGGTTTCATCTGCATCACTTCTCCATGTTTTAGTAGATCTGTATCCCTCAATGGTTGATCCTGGGCCCACTATGGTTCAACTTATCCGTCAATGGCTTGGGTGAAGGGGCAGATGCCTCCTCAGCAAGTTCACTGATAGCACAAAGCCAGGAGGAGCAGCCAGTACCCCAGAGAGCTGTGCAGCCCTTCAGAAGGACCTTGACCGGTTGGAGAGATGGGCAAAGAAGAACCATCTGAAACTTAACAAAGGCAAATGCAGGTCCTGCACCTGGGGAGGAATAACCCCAGGCACCAGTACAGGATGGGGGCCAACCTCCTGGGAAGCAGCTCTGCAGAGAAGGATCTGGGGGTCCTGGCAGACAACAAAGTGTCCGTGGGCCAGCAGTGCCCTTATGACCCATCGTACACTGTGGTGCATTAGGAAGAGCACTGCCAGCAGGTCAAGGGAGGGGATCCTGACCCCCTACTCAGCCTTGGTGAGGCACCATCTGGAGTGCTGGGTCTAGCTCAGAGCTTTCCAGTTCAAAAAAGATAAGGAAATACTGGAGAGAGTCCAGTAGAACTATGGAAATGATTAGAGGACTGGAACACTTTAGTTATGAGGAAAGGCTGAGGAAGCTGGGCCTGCTTAGCCTGGAGAAGGGGAGACTGAGAGAGTACCTTATCAACATCTATCAGTATTTGAAAGAAGAGGGTCAAGAGGATGAAGTCAGGCTCTTCCCAGTGATACCAAGTGATAGGACAAGAAGCCATCGACAGAAACTGGTGCAAAGTTCAAAGTGAACATGAGAATAAAGTTCTTCACTGTGATACTGGAACAGGTTGCCCAGAGAGTTCATGGGGTCTTCTACTCTGGAGATATTCAAAAGCCACTTGGACACAATACTGAGTAATGTGCTCTGAGGACCCTGCTCAAGCAGGAAAGTTGGACTAGATGATCTCCAGTGGTCCCTTCCAATCTTACACATTCTGTGATTCCATGGTTTTAGGTAATAGGCTGAAAAGGCTTTATCATGAACCAGAAAATAACTTTTTCTTATATTTTTAAAGGTATGAAATCTCTATGCAGTGCAATTATTCATGCTATAAGCAAAGGACCACATGAGTGTAGCTCTTCTTTTTCTAAGAAGAGGAAGATATATAAGAAACCTGTCATAAAAAGACTTGTCATTATCTTCATGTACTCTACAAGAAGAATAGAAGCTTCATTTTTATGCTGAATTTTGGAGAACTGCAGTTAGTTAACAAATGTTGCCAGTAGATATTACTTAAAAAGGTGTTGATAGACAGAGATTTGAACTGAATGCTAGAGACACCTGTTCAAAATCTCAATTCCCCCATCCAAAAAAAAAATCACATACCCACACTTGCCTTTAAAAATATTAACATTTCCCCAAAACACAATCAAACTAACCACACACTTAATAAAAGCCCAAAGGCTTTCAGGCTTAGAAAATTAATTTTCATGCATCATGCTGAAGAAACAACAAAAGGAAAACCTCATGCTTGGAGTTTCATTCTCAGGTATTCTATGGGACAACAGAGAACATTTAAAATATTTCAGTATAAAATAAGCAGACTTGCATTTCAAGTAACATAAAAATCACAGCAAAACAAGATTTTGACGCTTCAAGGGAGGTCAGAATAGCAGAGTTAAAGAAATGTTTGTAACGCAAGTAAAAGCCAAACATAATGCTGTACAGGGGTCAGCGCCCGGCAGGGGGAGCTTGTGGGCTCACTGCATTGATTTGGACATTAGAAAATATGACAGGATAACGTAAATAAAATTGCCATTGACACTGAGTGAACAATGTCCGTCCAGGAAGCTTCATTTCACTTCTATTCTATACTTCATTCTATACCTTGCCAATCCTTCTTACTTTTTATACTTATTTTTACTTCTTTAGCCCCCTAATCTACACTAGTGAGACCCAACTTGGAGTATTGCCTTCAGATCTGAGGCCCCCGAAACAAAAAGGGCATGGACGTGTTGGAGCAAGTCTAGAAGAGAAACATGAAAATAATCAGAGGGCTGGAGCATCTCTGCTCTGAAGACAGTCTGAGACAGGGGGTGGGTTGTTCAGCCTGGAGAAGGCTGTTCAGGGAACATAATTGTAGCCTTTCAGTACCCAGTGAGGGTCATCAAGAAAGCTAGAGAGGAACTTTTTACAGGGGCATTTAGTGATAAGACCAGTGAAAGAAATAAAGTTAGGTTAGATGTTAGGAAGAAATGCTTCACTATGAGGCACTGAAACAGGTTACTCAAAGAAGTTGTGGGAACTCCATCACTGGCAGTGTTCAAGGTCACCTTGTGCCTGCCCATGGGAGGGGCTTGGAACTAGATGATCTTTCACATCCCTTACAACCTGAACCATTCTATGGTTTACAGCAAACCCCAGAATACACCTCAAGCTTGTATATGCTTTTTTTTCCTCCCAAAATATACTACCTGTACAAATTAAGATTTAATTTAATACAAAGTCTAATTTTACAAACACAGAAGGAAAAGCCTTTCAGAAGTGCTGAATATCCCTTATAACAGAGCAAGATTCTACTTATAGTCATAAGAGATGCCTAATCCTCTTATAACAACTACTTTTTATAAGCATTTCTTTTTTATCAAGAGAAAAGCTTCATCTACTAAATTTGTTACATAACAACACATCTTTTTCATTTGGGGATTTTTAATTAGTTTCTGAAAGTTTTCTTAACCTTGTCTTAGACGTCATCAAATAGATGGGGAGGGAAGAAACTACTAGTCAGTTACAGAGGAAGCAACAAAATCCATATCTATGAAGTGTAGATGTGCACAGTGCCCTGGGCATTTCTCATATCTATTATTAATTTTGCAGTTCTCAAATCAGTGTACAAATCAGCTGCAAACTTTCTGGGAGTTTACTAGACAAAATAATTCATATTCAGAGACCCAAACTAAATTTAGGGCAGGATTGACAGATTTAGACAAGGTGTAACTTCTAACAAGTTTAGTCTTACCAAGCACCCTAAAGAGGTAAGAATGTTGGTTATTAGAAGGCAATTTAGATGGTGCCTCCAACTTAGACATAAGTTTTAGGAAGAGTCACACCTATTCCTAGTAATTTACATTCCTCAGTAATCCACACTGAACACTTATGTATTGAACAAGACGTTTTCTGCCTTTTTTTTTTAATCAATGTTCACCACTGCTAACAAAACAGATAAAGTTTTGGAGATACAGAAGTATTTCCTCAGCTATGTAAACAGATATGGCATCTGCAGAAAAACAGATTCTGCGCTTTGACCCCAAAGTAATTGATACCTTCAAAAGTAATAATACCGAAGATGACATAGCCAAGTCCTAGCCACATGATGTGGGTCACTTACCCTAATTTGTGAAGCAAATCAAGATCTTCCAGTGCAAAGGTGCTGTATTCAAAGTATTGCTTACCCCTATAGATAACCTGAAGTGAGAAATGATGTAGAAAGAAAAGAGAGAGGTGTAAGAGAAACATTATCCCTCAGAGACAGTTCTTAGACCACATATATTTATGTGTCAACTGTAATACCTAATTACCCAGCGATGGTGATAATTGAGGTGTAGCTGAGGACCAGCACCCGAGGGTCTCTCAGTCACCTGGGATGCCGGACACGAGCAAAGCAACCGCTTCAGCCCCTCGTCCAGTAAATCCGTGGGCACAGGAGCGGAGCCTGGAGGCCGCCCTACAGCGGGTGCAGCTGAGGCGGCGGCGGGGCCACCCTAGCAAGGCTGAAGGCAAGGAGCAGGAGTGAAGGCGGGCTGGAGTGACTTCAGCAGCTCTCGCCGCCCGGCCCTGGGCCCGTTGCCCTTGGCGAGGAGCCGCTTCACCTCTCCCCACCCACACCGGCCCCTCGCGTGCGGCCGCCGCCGCTTTCCCTCGCTCGGGTTTGAACTACCCGCCCTCACCAACCGCTGCCTCCCCGCCCCCTCCGCGCTCGGCCCTGCCCGGGAGCCTGAGGGTACCGGGCGCGCCCAGCCCGCTCCTCAGGGACGCCAGGGAACACCGGCGAGGCTCGCCCCGCTCCTCACTCTTTATACTTCAGCCCCGCGGCCTCCGCTGCACCCAGCCCACTCTTAAAGCGCCCCTGAGTCGTTCCTGCCCCTGCTCTGCTTCTCCTCAGGCACACAGCGAGGGAGAGGTTTCCCCGCCTCTGCCAGAGCCTGCTCCCCTCCCTGCGGTGGAGAGCGAATGAGGGACGGGGGCGCAGGCGCTAAGGGACAGCTCAGGGGTACCTACGGCATTCACAGATAATAACTCTTATCTACACCACAGCCTTTAAGCTTGGTTTATAAGGGTGCTAGTTAATTTGAGTTAATTAGCACCTTTTAAACCGACAGCCCAGGACCAAAACAGTCACAGAGTGTTTGTCAAGTATATTGCCTTTAAAAGCAGTCGGGGGGAGGATTCTCGACTCCAGCACTGCACAGATCGTCCTCGAATGTCCCCTGGTACTTGTCAGAGATTCCAGGAAGGACCATTCTCCATGGCTACAGTGTAAAGCACATTTTTCACACCTTGTCCTGCCGCGAACGGCCTAAGGGCTACTCCTGTTAAATTCGTTAAAAACCTTATAGTTATTGAGAACCTGGCACCTGGGTTTTGCTGTGGTTTTAGTTTTTTCTGCATACTAAAAAAACAAAAACAAAACAAAAACACCAAAAAAACGACCCAAACAAACACAAACCCGCCAAAACCGCGACTACGCAGATGCCTGTTTTTCCTGGGCTCGGCAAGGACAACATAAAGCTACACACGCTCGCCTATCTGCTGGCTTCACACCGGCCAGATGGGGAATTTCAGATCTGAACGAGAGACCTAAAACCGACTCTACAGGCAACACTGACATTTAAATAAGCAAACTCCAGGCTTAAGTAACGTAATCCCTGTACCTGGGGTCTGGCAATTTCTCAGCCTTCCCCTTGGGCAGCTCCGCTCCTCCAGCCTCTCGCATCTCTCCTGGCGAGAGGCAGCCTGAGAGGCGCCCGAGGAAACACGGGTTTAAAAATTCCCGACTCGGAGCCAGTGAAAATCGACATTTTTAGGGAAAGAATATCGGTTTATCTGACTACAAAGTAACACTTACGGCTAAAAAGAGAAAGACTCTTGGGGTATCTTCCCCTTCCTTTTTAAAAGGAGAAAACACTAGAAACTTTCTTTAATGTAATAGAACATAGAACTTTTCTGAAAGTGCTTTCTGTAATACCATCTGTTTTGAACAAAATTGTTTTTCAAATATTTGTATTTATTTATAAAATACCTTCTCAGTAAAATTGAAAGCTTACTAGAGAGACACAACAGCTGCAAACTCTGTCTCCGTCACTCAAAACTGGGTGGATTTATGCGAGTTGGATCAAAAATATCCAAGAAATGTAACAAGTCGTAATTGTGATATTTTATGCAATACACAGAAGTGTCACACTAGAAAGTGTGATTTAACAAAAAAAAGTCCTTCTCCCAAAAACCCACCCCAACAAAAAACAAGCAAGCAAATAAAATCCCAACCAAAACCTGAGAACTCTACTTTTAACAAGTAAAAAAAGGTAACACATTCTGCAACACTCGCACTGCACTCCGTTCCCATGTCAAAAGTACTTCTGCCCCTGTCCCATCTCGACACAAAAGCCTTTCCTCTCACTTGCCTACCAATTCCCCAAGACCTGTTTCACTTTACAGAGCAGTGGGAGTCTCCCACACAGTCTCAACACTTTCTGCTACTCTAAATCCGAAGGAGCATCTTTAGGGATAGAATTTATTAGCCCGTGGGAATGGAAGTTACTAAAGCGCTCCTCTCGTAAGGGGCGGGTTTTATCGGAAACGGCTGAAGTAACCGAGGCTTTAAGATCTGCTAAAGCATCCTATTTTCCCAAGGGAATAGTTAGTTAAAGGAAGCCAATAATCAAGCAATGACATTATTTCTTTCTTAATAATTGCGACATTATTTTCACAGGTTTAGCCGAATTTTTCATGGAGATATTTTAGTAAGTCCTTTTAAATTTATCGGTTTGACAAACGCATTTTTTAAATACTAGCGAGCCTAGAGAAATAATGCCAGGGTTTTTTTGTTTTGGGTTTGTTTTTTTTTTTTTCTTGTTTAGGAGTTGGTAATTTCTTAGCATGCGTTTACCAGGAAAGATAGAGCTCAGGCTGTTTTTCTCCTCTGTTTCTACCTCTTGGTACCCACACCCGCGGCTCTGTGGCGAAGGAGAGGATGCAAGTAGTAACCTATAACCTAGTACTTCTGCCTTTTACAAACTCGTTTTCTTGTCCGTATTTTATTCTGGCACTCCAAAAGTTATCTTTAGCTTTATTCTTACACAGCAGTGTGAAGAGGCAAGTCTAAAGTCATTACTGTGGTTTCATTACGTTTAATTTAAACACAAAATTAGGAAAACGAAAACTATTTATTATTGCTCGAATTCATTTTAGGTAAGCTACAAGTCATATATGAAGGTGGTTTGCTGGTAGGAGAACATCAATGAATTACACCTGATAAAACCTCTTCCGTATCAATTTGGGTGCTTAGGAAACAATTTTTATTCAGTATTCAGAAGCAGAAAGAGACCTCCCTTTAAACTAAAGAGAAACCTTTGAATGCTCCAGTAGTTTAAATTGGAATATTCGCAAAATATAGTATTCGTTAAACTTTTTTCTTTTTTTTTTTTTCTTTTTTTTTTTTTTTTTTTTTCGGGGTGGGGCGAGGGGAGGGGCGGGGAATAAAGCAAAGACACATGATTCTACAAAATGCCAATCGAAGATTCAAAATTCTTACCGCCAGCGACGTGGAGCCAGTGACAAAGACCAACAGGTGTCGTTTCAAACCTTGCCTTGAATTTTAGTTCAGCACATCGGGAAATGCCGACGTATGAACTTCTTTCATAATAGGACCTTACACTTAAAATGTGTAATATGTATGTTTGTAGTATGTAAGTTTGGCTCCATGTGGGTACATATGATACCGACCACGGCATCAAAATACCAAGATGCGGGGTTTATCCACGAATTTTAGGTAACTTGTTCTGAAAACAGAGAGGACGGCGGCTTAAAACTCCGGAGCCATATAACCAGACCAGGCGCGGGGCATTCTGCATCCCCAGTCTGTTGGGTACAGCCAAATAAAAGAATGAAACCACGGGCTACCTTGGGGCTGATTTTACCTAACCATGCAGCTGCCTACTTTCTTCTTTGGAAACTGACACTACCATTCATGTGGAAGCTTGTGCCTTAAAATAGGCTGCGTGCCTTTCTTTTTTCTTCCCCCCCCAGGTGGTTAACACCCGCAATTGAATATTTATTACTTTCTCCACCTAATTACTATTCACGCTGCGGAGGCCGGACCTGACGGCGGGGTGACGCACGGTCCGCCTCCCCCGGCGCCGGGCGCTCGTCATCATCGAGCGCCGGGGAGGCGGCGCGGCCGGCGGGGCTGTGGGAGCCGGCGGGGCTGTGGGAGCCGGCGGGCGGCGCGGGGCTGCTCCGGGTCTTTGTGTGTTCCCTTCGCTGCTGGGCCCTGGTGCCGTGGCTGTGGTAGGTAGGAAAAGGCCGGGACCAGCCTCGTGGGCTTCGCTTCTGCGTGCCAGACCCGCGGGACGGTGGGGGAGGTCGGAATTGGGGCGGGATGGGGAGCCTGGGACCCGTGGGCTGTGAGAAGGGCTGTCTGCACTTCTTCGTGGCCTCTGCGGGACGTGAAGGAGCGGGATGGCCTCTCTTACGGGTGCATAAGAGATGCTCTGAGAGGGAACCTCATTAATGTGTAAAAATACTTGAAGTGGAGGGTTCCAAGAAGATGAAGTCAGGCTTCTCTTGGTGGTGCCAGGCACTAGGACCGTAGGCAGCAGGCAGAAACTGAGGCGCAGGAACTTTCACCTGAGTAGGAGAAAGAATTTCTGTACCATGTGTGTGACTGCACACAGGAGCAGATTGTTCAGACAGGTTGCAGACTCCCCCTCACTGGAGATATTCAAGAATCATCTGGGTACACTGCTGTGTCATGTGCTCTAGAATGATCCCGCGTAAACAGAGGTTGGACCAGATAACCCGCTGTGGTCCCTTCCAGCCCTTCCCGTTCTGTGATTCGGTGTGGTGCTCTTAGCACATGGAGCCCACCATGTCTCTGCAGTGGATTTTGGCTGCACCCCGGCACATATTGGTGCATCACTGTGCCTGTTGGCTCTGTCAGGTTGGTGGCACTTAGGGTTGCAGGGTATGTCGAGGCCAGCTAAATTATACCACCTCCCTGCAAAACACATAACTGTAGTTCACTGCTGCCCTTAGCAGCAGTATAATTTTGCTCTGCAAGCAGCACTAACCCAAGTAATTCAGCTACAACTGTGATCCACCTTAGTTTAGCTCTGTGTTTTTGAAGAGTCTGCTGTTTTCCAGTGCCAGTGAGTGACTGCTCATATCTTACTGCAGTGTGCTGACACAAAAAAACTGTAGCACATGCAAGTTAAGATGCCCCTATGGTTATGGTGTAGCATACTTGAAAGCTGTAGAGTTTAATGGATTCTTTCCATTTCTCTTAAATGGAGTGACAATGTGGGAGTTTTAACAAGATGGTTTTAAGTGTTGATCTTAAAGTATGAGCTGAACCTGTCCTGTTTTCAGTATCATGGTTTTCCCAGCTGAATTTATGCTGAAATAAACTCTGAAGATCAGGGAAATAATCTTTGCTGTAATATTAAGCAAAAGCATCTGAGTGCCATAAGGAAGCATCAAGAAGGCTATTTACTGGTAAAAGGGTTAGGAATTCTTGTCTTCTGTGTCAGACAGAACAGGAATACAGAAAACAGCAGCCTCAAAAAACCTACAAGGAAATATTCATGTTCTTGTCTAGACTTGCATTGGGTAGAAAAAAAGTGTTTATCTATGTACAGTAACTACCTTAAAATTCATGGCTGCAAGCACATTTACTTGTTAGGATAGGTTTATTCAAAGCTTGGTAGAGTGTTTGTGGAGTATATGTAACTATTTAGTTTGATGCCATGAAGAAACACTTGTCTTCAAATAAGTCTGAACAATCAAAACCGTTATAGGGCATTAAGAGGTGTTTGAAGAATAGCATTGAATTATCACTCTTAATTTGGTAGAATTTGAAGGCTGGAATTTCATATCTTTGGCCTCTCATTGTTTGGGTGGGTTTTGTTTTGTTTTTTTTTTTTTTTCCTTTTTAATTCTTATTACTTTTCTACCCCCGATCTGTTCCCAGGATTTCTAATACCTTAGAACAATGAAAAGTACATTGGGTTAGCTAGTGTGTCAGAGGGAAAGATGACAAGGCTCATCTTTGTTAGCACCATTGTTACATGAGTGATATTAAAGAAATTATTGAATTTTACACTTCTGGCAAGGAAATTCTTGGCATTGGCAGAAAGGAGGAAAAAAATATTATTCATTGGGCTTTAATGTTTAAAATACTGTTTAATAAAAAATGTCATGCTGTCTTCATCTTTGGAGGTTTTCCATACCAGATTGGTAAAGCTCTATGAAACCTGATGTTACTTTGCTTTTAGGAAGTTGAACTAGATGACTTTCTGAAGTCTCTTTCAAGCTGAATTAACCTGTGTCCTGTGTATCAAATATAGATAGAATTTGTTTGTATTTACTACTAATGGAGTGATTTCATCTTCTGTAAGCTTTAGATTGAGATATTAAAATGATTGTGTATGCCTTGGAAAAACAAACAAAAAAACCCCCACAACCCAAACCAAAAGACCCAAACCCCAAGCTAATGTGCATGTTGTATGTTTTTTGTTTAGAACATGGATTCACAGAAGGATGTTCAGCCTCCAAAGCAGCAGCCAATGATTTACATTTGTGGAGGTAAAGAAAAGACGTTAGTGATAATTTTCGTATTTGTTACTGGAGATTTGGTGTTTTAATAATGAATAATGCTTAGTTATCATACTGAAGGGTACATGGATACAAATAGTATCCTGCAGTGTGTATCCTGATGATCTTTAAAGCTTTATGCATTGATGGTAACACATATGTGGGGTACATATGCAGTGGTGGAAGTAATTCCCTAGGGCTTTTGTTGCTGTGTGGAGCTCCTCCATCTCTGCATGTTTTATTGACAGTAATGTAAGGGTACTCAGCTTTCACTGAAGTACTGTAGTTAAATTCTCTCTTACCTATATATGAATCAACAACTTAAAAATTGGTGATTTTCAGGAATCCCTGAATTATTTTGTCTTATGTTAAGAAAACAGACTCTGGGCTTTGGAGGGCTGAGCTGAAATTTTCATTAGTAGACAGTCCAGTATCAAGTGTGGAATGTGTTCTGTGCAGTAATATTTGGGTGGTTTTTAGCAAGATTCTCTTTTATCTTAATGTAAGTGAAGCTTGCTTTTTATTTTCTCTTTTTCTTCTTTTCACAATATCTTGTTATCACTGATACAGATTCACTACACTTGCTCTGTGTGTTTGCCACAAATAGGAATTTGACTGTCACAACTTCAAAGTTATCTGTGCATTAACAATGCTGTTTTTCTTTGCCCACTTCCTTTGTCTTCCTCCATAACATCAGAATGTCATACAGAAAATGAAATAAAGGCAAGAGATCCTATCAGATGCAGAGAATGTGGCTACAGAATAATGTACAAGAAAAGAACAAAAAGATGTATCCTTTTACAAGTGCACTTGAATGCATTTGGGAAGCTGTGGATGGGGACAAGGGGAAACAGAATGGAAGATTCACATAATTACGTAACAATTCTTCAGAGTCAAATATCAATACAGTAGAGCAAACTACTATAGCACAATCTCTGCAGTGTCATTTGGCACCTTGATTTCTCTCCTGGCACTCTCTTTTTTTTTCCATTGTCTATGCACGATATATTAAGTTATGGTAGTCTGCTGGGTGACATACTGTGAATTGTTGATATTTTTCAATTTCTTATTAAAGATATCTTTTGAAATACTTTATGTAGAGTGTTGTGACTTTAGATTTAGACAGTCTCCCTCTTTTCCTCTCCTCCATCTTTTTTTCAACCACAGTGTATTTTTTTCTTTAACTGCACTATTCCAGTGGTAGTTTTTGATGCCCGATGATCTCTGCTGAAGACAGTGACTTCATGATGTAATCTTTCTGATAACTTTGTTCTGTAAAACTGTGTGTAAATGCGCGCTCTTATTTGTGTTTTAAGAGAATGAAATATTAAAGTTTACTGTAATACTAAATTTTGTCTGTATTGTCTTCCAGCAATAGATTTCTAAAGCTGTTGTTTAAATTGCAGAGTGTGCAGTATTTTTTAAGTTCAGTGATAATTGTATTCTTTTTGAGTTATCCTTGTTTTCATTACTCTTATCTAAACTTTATTTGCATTTTAACTTAGCTAAATGTTCTTTGGACTCCTGTGTGCTGCATAAAATAACTGTGATTTGAATTAAATTCCACTGGAAATAAATAGAAGGCTACAGAAGGCTAGGTTTGAAACAGATCCGGATTTCAAAAGAGAAAATTTTGAAGGACTTCAAAGCACCATATTCTGGCACCAACTTTTGGATGTGTCAAAAGTATGGATGTCTGGAAGTGTGGAAATAATCTTTCCTCCCGAAAGAAGAGGGGATGGGAGGCAAGGTGAACATTAAGAAGCCACATGGAAACAGAAATTTCCAAAGTGCTGTTTGACATATTTGAATTCAAGTAAAGAATTGGATTTGTGTTACCAAGATAATTTGGGTAGCATCCCCAAAATAGGACCTTGTTTTGCTTTTCAGATGACTTCACAGGTGTGTGTAATAAGTGATGCATTTGTGATGATGAGCCAAAACTTTTTGCATCTGTCCCTTTGGAATGTGTTACAAAGTACCACTAAAGTGTGCTACAACATACTGCGGGACTCTGTGTGCCTGATCTCAGTTTTGATGGTGCTAATGGTGCTGTTGAGATAATGTGCTTAACTCATCACTGTAATAATGTCTTCTTTTAAGGTCTGCATGACTGTATGATGGTTTATAAATGAACTGCATTGGCTTGTTATAGGGGATAGAAGAAACCTGAGATGCTGCTTTGGAGCTGTTTGGTTAAGATTTTTTTAGGTATCTGATTTATGCTATTTAGACTAGACTTTTATTTCTGGAACCCAGATACACTCGAGTATAAATTATAACCTTTTTTACTACACGGTTGCTATCAGTTCACCAGCCTGGCCCGCACAGCGTGCACCTTGTGCCTACATAGCAGAACGAAGGGGTCGGCCACTGACACGTCTGCTCAGAAGGGTGAGGAGGAGCGGGCAGGAGCAGCGCTACCGAAAGTCGCCAAAAAACGGAGGCGGGTGTGACCCCTCTGTGGGCACGGTGGGTGCCTCGGGCTGCCAAGGCAGCCAAGAGCCCCCGCTGCCTTCGGGAAAGGACACGGACCTGCTTTGGAGAGCAGCGCCAGGGGAGTGCAGGGCTGACGGGCAGCCCTGCTGTGGGCGCCTGGGGACAGCGGCGTTGAGAGGGGGACCGCCTGCTCTCCGCTGAGTAAAATACTACGCTGTCAACACAAGGATTACGATTAGTAGAGCTGCACCCCCGGGTGCGGTATTTCTGCCGTCCTCGGCAGGCGCTTCCCTCAGCCCCGACCCCAGCCGCGCCTGCGCGGCCTGAGCGAGGGACGGGCGGGCCTGCGGCTGCGGCGAGGGACGGGCCCTGTCCGTGTCCCGCAGACAGCGCGGCACCGGGCAGGTGCGTGTCGAAAAACGACAGGCGGCGTCGGTGTCGCTGCTGGAGCCCGGCCGGGCTCTGCGGGAGCCTCGCCAGGGCGTCCCTGGGGAAGGCAGGGCCGCGTCCCCGCCGCCATGTTGTACATAGCAACAGTTGCTAGACGCGGGCCGGCCGCGCTGCCTCGGCTCCGGCGGTGCGTGAGGGGAGCCTTGGGTGCCGGCTTCGAGGTAAATCCCTGACTGCGGGCTGGGGGATAGGTGTGGAAGCTGTATTGGAGAGGGGCGCGCCGGGCTATGCCGGGGCTGTGTTTGAGCAGCCGCGCAGTCCTGGTCACCGCGGTGCCCGAGAGCTGCGCTGGGCAGCTGCCTCACGGCCATGGGAATAAACGGGAAAAACCGCCGGTGGTGATGAGCTCTTAATTCTTCTGTAATTATTTCCTGCATTTGTCCCGCTTCCCATGCGCGTTGTTCCTTTTCCAGTGCTGAAACTGTAAAGTCTTGGGGCAGAATCTCTACACAACACCTAATTATGACCAGTTATTATTTAAGTGATACTGTATTGTAAACATTTTTGTGTAACTACAAATTAGTGTGTGTAATTATGCAAGACATTAGAACACAATTTTTTAAAATTTGGTTTATAACTACACATAGTTGTTATCCCATACTAGCTAGTTGCCATTACTGTATTTCTTAAAAATAACTGGTCACTTCATGAACTTATATAAAAGGGGAAGAAGAGAATTTCAGCTCCATAGAGCTTGTGATCAAAACAGAAAAGGATGCAGATGAGCAGATCAAAGGTACATGGAGACAGAAATGTCCCCTTTGAGTCCCTCACTTCATCAGTTTTAGACTTACTGGAAAAGATTCAGATTAGTGTTGTAATATAATAAGAGACACAGAAAATGCAGTTAGTGACAAAAGAAAATTTGATTTATTTTGACTACAGAGAAGCCAAAAGTTTTAATTCCGTTAGATACCCTGCATTGGTTAATGTCTTCCCTCTGAAAAAAGGAGTGTCCTCCACTATCTTCTCCTTTGTGCTTATCCCACTTGCTTAAAACAGGTATGTGTTAAATAGAACAGAGAATGTGGCAGGCAAAATGTGGCAATTTTTCTTTAAGTGGTCTTTCTGAATTGTTGTGCCTTGCAAAAGCAGTAGACTTGCATACTCTCATAGCGTGTCTCATACTTCTGTCAGTAAACCTTTGTCCAGGACAGTCCATGTGATCAGGCCTTCAAATCTGGTATCTTTTATAGGTCTGCTTGCATGAGAGGGTGGAGTGCGAGCAGGTTTATTTCTTAAAATGGCATTACTTCAAAATATAACTAAATGTTTACAGAATCACTATTTTATTTTTCTTTTAATATTTAGTTATGGGTGATGAGTCAGTACCATTTTTGCTGGGTGAAGGAACCACTAAAACATATCAAATACCTATTAGTCATCTGGACTACAAATTCATTGAAAAATGCACAGATGTTAAGCACCTGGAAAAGATTCTCAGAGTATTAAGGTAAATGTATTTTTTTACCTTCCTTAATAATTATATTCCTTCTCAGTAAAGTTTGAGGGAACCCTTTTCTATAGACTCTTATTTGTCTGAACCTGTTCGTAACTTTCTAATTTAAAAATTAAAGTACAGGTTAAAATAATCATACTAAAAGTGTCCCAATGATAATACTAGAAATCCAAGTCCTTATTTAACCATCCAAAACGTTTTAGTAACTCAATGTCAGGTTTTTGTCAAGTGCTGCCACTCTATTTTGGTTCTCTCATGATTGATATTGCCTGACTGGTAATTTCAGATGCCACACCTGTTTAACTTTTGCTGTAATTGACACAAGCTTCTTTTTTATGAGCACTGTGGTGATAATTTTGAACTGTGTATTTGGCAAAAACTGGAAAATGTTTGAAGGGTAACTAGAATTTTCTAATAAAAAGGTTGTTAAATGATAGTAAAATTGGGTTTTAACAGGAAAATAGTGTGACTATGTAATCACTGTAGTGACTACACATGGAGGGAAATATGGAGGATGTGGTGCAGTTTAGTTCTTTTTCGTTAATGTTTATATCTGTGCATTTTAAAGGTCTGGTGAAGAGGGATGTTACCCTGAACTTACATTGGTTTGTGAAAAGCGTATTGAGCATTTAGATCCAAGGAGCAGAGTTCTGAGAAAAGATAAGCCTGCAGCAACAGCTTCTGATTTCACAGCTGAAGAATGGGAAGCAATTAATAGTGAACTGATGGTACAGTATCTAATTTATAATGGTCATAATATCATCATATCAATCTTCTTCTTGTGCCTAAGTGGAATGTCATTATTTGACTAAAAGAGGAAATGAACAAAGGATTGAGTTTTAAAAATTATTTTCTTTCTTAATGTCACTGAACCTAAACTGCTCATTTTAACTCTACAGATTTTTTTTGTAGATCACATTTTATTTAAAACAGCACTACTGCTTTTTTGTCTTAATTGCATTTCCCCATTAAGAGCAGTGCTTTTTAAAGATAATTGCTCTACTGCCTTAAGGTAAAAATATATTGTTTATTTATTTTCAGAGCTGGCTGACAGAAATGAATGAAGATGATAAGAAATCACAGCTCCTGAGAACAGACACACTGAATGAAAGACAAGACAACTTGCCTCCCATTCGTTGTTCCAGCAGCTGCCTTCCCACTAGTCAGGTATCTCCAGTTTTTTGTGTTAATTATAAGTGTTAATTACAAATTTTTGTAAAACTGGGAGATTTTATATGTATGAACGTCTTATCATTTTGCCTTTCTTACTAGATTTATTTTGTTAACCAGAAAACAAAAACCTTTAGGCTCCCATGCAAGAGACCAATTCTTAAACAAAAATGCTTTTGTAATACTGGCATGTGTATTATAATAATATTTTAATTCTGATCAAGAATTCACTGCCAAAGTAGATCTTAAACACCCTTACTATGTTCTTAGATTCATATTTCAAAGTACTGTTTAAGCATGTGAACTAGACTCCTTCTGGATGAAATTATGCCAGGAGATTTTCTCCAGCTGCCAGTAGGCTTTTTTTCCATGGGGCCAGTCAGGAGCTAGTCCAAAATAAACACCCTGGAACACATAAAGTGTGGATGTTAGACTCTGTGCAGCAATTGTTTTACTCTAGAGCCATTTCTGTATTGGGTAGTGCCAGTGTATATGTAGCCTTTTGATTCCACTTATTTTATACCTTGTGTTGGTATTCCCACTGCAGTCATAGAGCATATTTCCTAATTTAGCCCTTAAGCAGACTTAACAAATTTTCATAACTACAGAACAAATATTTACATTTTTTCTTAGGTTTTAGTTTCCTTATGTTTTGGGGTTTCCTTATGTTTTGAGTTGGTTTTTTTTTCATTTATTTATCTGCCTGAAAACAGTTTTTTTCTGGCCAGCTTTTCTTGCTAATACTAAATACAGTGTTACTAAGGGATTGGTAGACAAGTAGTCATGGATGGGATTTTTTTGAATTGTCATGGATCACTTCAGTCTGATTCTCAAAATTTTCTCTGAAATTCTGGGACACTGCTATAAGAAATTCATTGTTCTTTCTGGAGATTTGTGAATCAGAAATATTATGAAGGAATCCTTACAGGTCATGATATTTCTTACTAATTGCTATTTTTCTTGAATAAATATGTATTAGTAAATGCCTGATTTGTGTTCCTGTGTTGCCAGAAACAACTACTTACTGTCAGCTTGGTACATAGATGTTGGATTAAGATATTTGGGATAGCTAGGTAGTCTCTATTACATGGTAAGCAAAGAGGCTGGGGATTCTATTGATTGTTTTATAAGTGTTAGGGTTGAGACTAAAGTATGCTTTTGTTTGTTTTAATTTGTATTTGTTTCTTTTTTTTTTAATTAATGTGTACTCTTTCATGTTTTGCAAAGTATGTTCCTCTTGACTATCCTGTTTCACTGAGAGGGAATGTGCCACTTAGCTTTATCCTTGATTCATGTCCTGTATAACTACTAGAACAGAAAATGGTATAATACCATTTGAACTCAGTAAATCCAGTTTAGAACGTAAGCATAAAATGATGGAGAGTGTCTTGAAATCTAGGATGCACCATGTTACTAAAGAGGATGTGTTCTCTATTCAAAGACAAAATATTTATTCACCTTTTTTTTGCTCCTCCTTTAAACCATACAGCAGTCTTCAGGTCAAATTTTGTTCTTTTGTTCTTCAGCTTTTGTTCTCCATACAAGGTTTAGGTGTTATTATTACCCAGAAAACCTAGATAGAGCTTTATGCTTTACCTGTGGTATGTGATTTCCATTCCTTTTGTCTAAGCAGATGGCCTCTGGAGGAATTGTAACCTGTCCTGGAAGAGAAGGGAAGCCTGAAGCATGTTATGCAGCAGTAAAATTAAATTGCTACTAAATCCCTACTGAATAAAAAGAAGCTGTTTATATAGCATATACTAAATTTATACCTGTAACATGAAATCTCAAAAAAATTGAATAATATACCTAATTAGCTTTTCTTTTTTTCTGAGAAAGCTATGTGTCATCCTGTAATTTTTAAACTCATTTGGCTAATCAGTTAGGACTATAATTATTTTTCAGACTGGCATCATATAATTTGTAAGTGGGATCAAGTTTAAAGTCATTGTGATAAATTTATCTTCTCTGCTAAAAAGAAATGCACGAAGCCTTCCACAATTTTATGTTGTTACTTAGCTGGAGACTCTTCATCTGATTTGATGCATGAAAAGTTGAGCATTTCCAATGAATCCAATTCTGGAAATCATTGACCCTAAACCAGTGGATTGCACTAATAGGTACAAGTTTGGTAATGGAAGCATCTTGTTTTGTCTGCAGTCAGATTTTCTTGCTGATACTTTATGTAGGTATAGTTTCAATTCACTCTATATAGTTTTTGCTTTTAAACGGTGTGGATCCATGGGGGGAGTTTTCCAAAACTGGACTGAAAAAGAGTTAAGTTTATGCAATATCTCCCTCTATAACACAATGTGGAAGTTTCTCTTACACCCTTGTTTTCCTATCATACTGCCCAGAAGAGTCTTAACTGTCCACGCTGCGTAACTATTAATTTTGCTGCCTCATTTTGTCCAGGAGAGAACTAAAGCATGTGTTTAAAGATATCTATATTCAAAAGAGTGTGATTTCAGCTTAGGTGCCTTGGCCAAACATGGTTTTCTAATACTATTCCAGGAAGATTTCTGTCCTCAAATACTTCCTCATGCTACAGCCCAGGGCATGCAAAATGCATTCCAAGTTTTATGTTCTAAAAATCCACTGTGATAGAATCTAATAGCCTCCATGTTGTTTTGGATATTCTGAACTGAAAATGAACACTGGTAGCTGACATAGAATGTCTTGGGCCAACACACTGGGCCCACAGGAGAACTAAGGCCAAGTTGTGTCACCTGTACTGAAGCCAATTTGTGTGTTCATCTTTGGTCCAGAAAGTGTTCACTGGGCTTCCAACCCAGTGGGATTAGTGCATTATGAATTATGGCAGGAAATGTGACTAGCACAGAGATATTTTGTTTTCGAGTTCCACAGCATGCAAGCGTACATTTTTCATCAAAGCCTCTTGGATGAGATGCTCTGAAATACCACTGATCAAGAAATTCCTGACTCTTTTGAGACCCCTACTTGATCACAGTTATTTCAAAAATATGAGACTTGGAGTTTTTAAAATTGTGGATTTTTGAGTCAGTGTTTTTGCCTTAGTCCTTAAATGTACATGTTACAATTCTCTCCCTAAGTTGGAGTTGCATTAGCATAAGTACCTTATGAGACTTTCTTCTGAGAGTTTCAATATTTTTGCTTATTTAAATTAAGGACTGCTGGTTTGGAAAAAAATATTTGATATTTATTAAATTAGTACATTGATAATATAAACCTGGATGCATATATAATGATAACTCATGTTTTAGGAAGGCGTATTTAGGAGCTCTCTCCTCTAAACATGTGCCGATCACTAAACATATTTGTCATTTTGTCTAGCTTCCTGAAAGACATAACATTAGGAGTAATTCTGGAGTTATATACTACAAAAGTTTGTGTAACCCAACATTATAGGTAGTCAGAAGTGTTTACAGGAAGGGTCACATTTGCATTATGTAAATTGAGGTGTTTACATCCAGCTGCAGAAGTATGTCCTTGTTACAGTGTCACCACTGGTAAAGCGAGTTTACGAAGCTTCGGGTCATTTCTTTGGTCCAGTTTATCACGTGCCTAATGGAACTGGTACAGGTATTTGGGGATTGTGCTGTGACCTCTATCAGATTGTTTGTTTAAACCTAGATAATTGTAAATCTGCAACTCTACAAAGAATTACACTGGTCTAACTCAGGGAATGCTGGATTGCAAGGTAAGAGAGAAGGAATGAATGGCCAGGATAGGGTAGATAGGAATGTTTTGAACTAGCTGTTCCACTGTGAAATACCTGTTTGGAACCACACCTTGCTATTAAGTATTTTGAAGTCAACAAGCAGGGAGGGATATAGAAGTAGTATAGTCTCATGACAGAGGTAGAAGAGATACCAAAGGTTACAGCTATGGAAAGAGCCTCCATTAGCATAGGAGATGGGATGAGATACAAGGCAGTCAAATATGATTGTCAGAACTGATTGTTGCAGGAAGGTCCTCAAGATAAATTTTAGGTAAGCGAAGCCTCAATGATGGATCTTGTCTAAAATCCAGAATGAATGTAGATAATTTTGGAATTGGCTTCAGTGAAGTGATAAATGGTCAAAAGAAGTCCAGACACTACTTTGAAGTCATTTATTTGCAAATTTGTTGTGAGTGTTCCAGGGACTACCAAAATCTGTGCATTGAATTCTTGTGGGAAAGGGAAGCCTCAAACCAGTTACTGATTCAATTTCAGTGTCAAAGACCTCATCACAAGGCTGGGTTTTCCCAAGACTGAGTTCTCCCTTCCTGTGTTAAAGGATGGTTGGGAAGATGGCATAACAAGATACTAATTAGAAGGTTTTACTCAGTGCCACTGTGATGTATAACAGGACACTGGACAAAAAGTGTGAGACTCAAGAGCTCCTCAAATTACAATGATACGTGAAAGGCATCAAGATTTTCTTTGAAACAAGATGAATTACATTTTCAAGACTGAGCTGAGATTAGTCACAAATAGTGTTGGTTGCTAGGAAAATACGTACTGCAGAAACAAAAAAAAACCACTGTGAATTCCACTGCAACAAATTATCTTACAGGCTGGCTGTTTGTTTCTCTTTTAGAACAAAAAATTGCAAAACAAACAAAGAAGCAAGAAAAACATACCACGGGATTACAGTGAATGGGACAAGTATGTTAAATCCCTTATATTTCAGTTTTTAATAAATCTTACTTAATTGTTTAACTAGGAAACACAGTTTATGCATTTTGCAGAGATGCAAAATTTCAGGCAGGTGTAACACTGATGAAACTTGGGTTTTTCTTAATAAATATTCTGTTAAAATGCAAGTAAGACGTGTTGCTAACAGCTGAGAACAAATTAGTCTAAACATTTGTACAAGCTGTGTGAAATATAGTAAGTCAGCAGAAAAATAAAAATTGATTACTTAATTGATGAGATTTTTGAAAACAGTTTTAGGGTTATTTAACAGGGACTTAAAAATTTGTACTTCGCTATATCTAAAGCCATGGTTCTAAATTGAAAACAAAACTGATGAATACTTACTCCTGAACCCCACTAACCTCAAAGAATGAGCTTCAGGAAGGTGCATCAGTTTACTCAGATGCAATTACACATAATAGAGGTTTAGCCAGTAACTATTTTTAGAATGGATGGTGCTCTAAAGACACTCTGCATCGTGTAATGGTGGCATATTACCCTCCCAAGTTACGTGACAGGTTGATGCCCAAATTGTTGAAAAGCATACACTTGTGCTTTACATGGTAGAAGCTTTTCTGTAGTTCCTGAAATTTGGAATATGATGCTGTAGAATCAGAGTGAGGAGGCACAAGTTTCTAGTGCAATAGATGGGGAGCTAAATATAGATATTGTGGGGTTTGGGTAATGAAACTATACCCCAAAGCCCTTATAAAAGCCTTGTTCTGCATAAGTTTTGCATATCAGTTATTTTCATGCATGTATCTTTCACAAATTGTTGTCTTCCTGCTCAAATGTGGACAAAGAAAATAGGTTATAAAAAAATTTCTGCAACAATTTATTCTTTCATTTGTTTATTCTTTACTCTTGCTACTGTATCTTTCCTAAGTAATCGTGTGCAGATTTTGTTTACCCTTTTATGTACACAATCTTTAAGTTGCTTTAGCATGCTGATAATAATACAGTTTGTGAATTTTCCCATAGAGTGTATTTATTTTGGATTATGAGTACACTGAAACAGAGTTGTTTGAAAGACATTTTCCAGTTTAAAGCATACCATGTTTATAAAATGTTTTGAGGATAACTTCAAGACTTTAAAATAATTGTTTAGGCAATTTCTGAACAAAATGTTTAGCTTCTTATTTCTAAAATATTTATTTGAAATGTAGTTAATGTATAATAACTAGGTAAAAATAAGCTAGCAAAAAATCAGATTCAAAATGGAGAATAATTACCCTTATGTGAAAAGTATTTGAATTGGATAAATTTTCAAAATATTATCTCAATTTCGGAAAAAATTCTTCATATTTTCAAGGTTATTGTGGAAATAAAAGGCTATTTTTCATTATGCCTTACACAGAAAAGCAGTAAGAATAATGTTTCTAGTGTAGGAATTTATTATTATTATATTTGTTTTACAGTACTAGGGCAGCAATATTTCTTTGCTATACATTCCTAAACACTGTTTTCAGAAGCTGCTTCAGAGTAGCTTTGGAAGTGTCTGAGATTGCCTATCTCAGGTTTACTGTATAAATTGCTTTGAAGCTGTTTCTTAGTTATTTTGGCAAAGGCTGATAGAGATGCTTGACAGGGCTAGGATTGAGCCTGATGATACTGTTTCTTAAATTTTACCATTGTCTCTTCTGGGGGAGATATCTTTTTTTTTTTTTGAGGAGGTGAGGCAGAGATTTTTTTTTAGTCACAGATAAGTAAACACAGCCTGTATCTCTTTTCCTTGGGTTTATAATGGAAATACAGTATGCCTTTCTATCAGCTGAGGAGTCTTGCTATGAAGCACTACTGAATTTATCATTTTATTAATTAAAGGTTTGATGTGGAAAAGGAATGTTCTAAAATGGATGAAGACGGTGAAGAAAGTAACTCAAAAGCAAGATTCTTCAGTAGGCCAAGTCCACCTGTAATTGAAAAGAAAATTGACACAACTGGTAATGTCTTAGAAACATAATTTTTCTTTAGTTGTAATACTGCATTGTAGAGTATGAATAAAAATTGAAGATGTGTATCAGACTTAAAGTGCCTTTATTTTTCAGCCCCTAAAGATGCTAAAAGTTGTTAGATCATCAGGCGAGCTTGAAGCCATGTTTGAAAAAAAATCCAGTGTTGTTTAATAAACAGTAAGAATGTTTATGTTGTGATTAGTTGAGAACACTAGGTAAAGAAGTAAAGCATATATCTGGTATTATAAATGAATGGTCAAGGTTAGTCCACTGCTTTTTTTGAATTGTATCAGAGTGCCTGTCAGAAGAATTTAATATTTTATTACAAAAAATTAAATTCAAATTCGTCTTTTAGTAAGCCATGTGCTTTTTAAAAATTGCAGACTGTGAGATTAAAAATATTTTATCTGAGTGTTTTGATTACATCTCTGCAAGTTGTTAGTTCTTGTTGTTTAGAAATGTTTTTTGCTAGGACTGACAAAGAGAGAGAAAATTTTTATTGCTACTCGTGAAAAAGAAAAGGGCAATGAAGCCTTTGCAATTGGTGATTATATGGAAGCAGTGACATATTACACTCGGTGAGTAAATATTTTTGTGTTCTTTTATTTTAATGACTCTTACTTGTGAATGTTGTCTTTAGACCAATGTAATTGAAGCAAATTCTCATTGATGCAACTAGTGAAAATTAGATTATTTTCACAAGGACAAAAGGATTTGACAGAATATTTAAAGCACTGATGCATCCTGATACTAATTTTTATTTATTGGGAAGAGAAGGGCCTAGATAGTGATGGAGTGCAATCTGCAAGTGTCACAAACTTCTTCAGATTTTTCAAACCATTGAGATTCAAGGGCATATTTACAAAAATAAAAGGATAAGTAGAGTGTTGAGAAACTAAATTAATTACAAACATAATTTAACTCTATGCTTTGAAATGGTAAGGACTTAAAAAACCCCAGAAATCAGAAGTGTCAAAGTTGTCGTTTAGAAATTTAGCATCTATGGGAATCTTGGGTTATTAATTACCAGTGTAAACAGAGGGTAATGCTATGACACTACTGTGAGATGAAACATGAAGATAATTCATAGGCTATGATATAGGGGGATAACCTTGAAAAAAAGTATGAGAATGTTAATGCATTTATGGTCAGTGCAGATAAGTATGGGGGAAAACAATGAATAGAAATTATGTGGAGCAGCAATAAAATAAATATTTAACAGATTTATGTTTAGGTAGAATCATTCATATTGTCACTGAAAGAGGCAGGGTTATGAAAATTTACCTGCAGATTGCTGATATAGATAGATAGATATGTGTGTTTATGTGTGCTTGCACTTGTAATGATATTCGTAGAGCACAAGCTCTGAGGCATTTCACGTGTGATGTTTTTTTTTCGTTCTTGACTTGCAGCTTTAAGATCTTTCTTGTTTTGTTTGGTTTTTTTTACACAAACCTAAAAAAGTCTATAGCTGTATTTCCTATACAATAAAAACCTAAAAAAGTCTATAGCTGTATTTCCTAAACAATAAATAAAATACAAATGCATAATATAAAAATAAGTCCAAATGTCTGCTTTTGGAACATAAATAAGGTACTAATTACTAAGGATAGGCAGAATCCTTTCTAATGGAGAGCTTTTCCATTTTTGACTCCATGGGGCATTCATTGTATGCCTCCTGAAATGTATGGTATTGACACCATGCTGTTCTAACTGGTCAGTTTTCTAATCCTATCTGAAATCTGTTTTCTTAGAGTTACAGCTATTTAAGTATTTTGGAGTGAATTGTTAATAATCTCAAGGGGTTATCTGTGCATGGCTAAAATGGAAAACATAAAAACATAGAGTCTGACCTCTTATTCTTATCCATTGGCTCTCTTGACTGGCTTATCAGTCTCTTGCTTGTTCCAAGATAAACCTTCACACATTTAATCACTGCTTAGACTAGAATGTATTTTCTCTTCTTCCTCACCCTCCTAGCCTTTCTAAAGAGCATGCACAGATTATCCCACCGTATCTTGTTTTCCCACTGGGACCACAGCTGCACAGACCTTTTATTCTTGTTTCCCATGTGTTGTGCATTTGTGGACAAGCATTTGAGATTGTTCTCAATCATGTTTTTTCACAAGGAAAGTGTGAGAATATTGCAGTGTGCTGTCTCCCTGGCACTTCCATTGCTACTCTTCCCAGTGAACGCAGTTTAGGGTCCTTGCAATATTAGCAATGTTGTTGGCAAAAATTCCCCTACATCATTTTGTTGTGTGTATCCTAGCTGTCCTTATTCCTCAGAGATGATCCTGTTGTAACAGAAGCTAAAGCCCTACCTACAATACCAGCCCTGCAGCCAGCCATTGACCTCGACAGTTCATCCACTGCAACCTGAGTCTTTCCATTTTACAAGCGAGATCAGGGAGAATCCCATGTGTTCCCCCCCTCCCAAGCTCTTCATCATAACCCCCAGAGCTGTGTAGTTACTCTTCATACTCTCAAAGGTTTCATTTCGCAGTTTTGTTGGGGTCTACATGGATGGCAGGAAGAGTTAGTAGTCTAAGTGACAGATGAGCCACAGCATCTTCTCTGCAACATCTCAGGTCTAAGCCCTGGCATGCAACAGGCCTCTGAAGACAGTAAATCTAGTTGGTGGATGCTTACCTGTGGTCTCACCAGAGGGAGTCTCTTAACCACTACTGCAGTTAGAATACCAGTATTATTATTGTTACAGTACTGTTATCAGCTTCCAGTAGTGAAGTGTTTGTAGATTCAAGTTTTCTGACTGTGAGTCTAATATGGTCAATATTCCCTTTTGTTCAGGAGTATATCAGTAATACCAACTGCAGCTGTGTATAACAACAAAGCTCAAGCAGAAATCAAACTGCAGGACTGGGACAGTGCTTTGCAGGATTGTGAGATGGTACTAGATATGGAACCTGGCAACATAAAAGGTAAAGTAGAAAATAAAATTGCTCATCAATGTATTATTTTTATCTCTCGCAAAGAAAATGGTACATGTTGTTAGTTGACTTAACTGAGCTTTAGATCAGGTCTAAGTACAAATAAGGAAACAGTGTAGCTCTCCAAAGCAATTTTAGTGGTCCTTTGGGGTTTAGCGAAGTTTTGTCCAGTTCATCCTGTTGATCTGTAATGGGAATTCTTACATGGCAGCATGTTTTTTGTATGATAACTACAAGCCCTCTTGTATATGTACAGTGCAGTGTTTCTATATTACCCACAACAAATGATAAATTAATTTAAAAGTGATGTGAAAGCAATCAAAGTTGTTGATTTATTCCTTTCTCAATGTAGCTAACTGTATTTGCTTGGGTGGAGGGGGGAAAAGCTATGAAAAGGTGCTTCACAATTCAAAAGACCTCATGGGAAATTGCATCTCTAAAAATTATCAAGGGAACAGTTATTACAAATACAGAAGTAAGTGCAGAATTTTTAAAACTTCATAACTACACTTGATGTGTCTAGAAAAAATAAGTATACTTTTATTCACTTTATACTTTAAATACATAAATAATACACTTTGTTCTTTTGTAGCTTTGATGCGCCGTGCCACTATACACAGTCACCTGCAGAATTACCAGACAGCTATAGAGGATCTGAATAAAGTGTTGTATGTTGAACCAGAAAACTCTATAGCTAAGGTAAAGATCAGTGACTTGAATATGGCTAGAAAGAGATTGTATGCAGTTCTAGCATAAAGTGAGTACAGTTTATGTTGTTTGATTTAACTATGAGTTTTGAGGACACACTTGATCTGCTGTGCCATTGATCAGTGTCCCAAAACCACATGTAGTGAAATAAGTTACTTGAATGTGGCCAGATCTTCTGTTCAGGACTTGACTGTGAGAAAAAGTCTTCTCTGTTAATGTAATTTAGGTGCCTAAAACATTTTCTGCTGAACGTGCTTATAGTATTAGTGTCTTAGCTGATCAAAGATATTTGGAAATTTCACTTGAAAAGATCCATTGAGACAGGTGCATTTAAGTTTGAATACATAATGAAAAGAAAAATTCAACAGAGATGCCAAGCTTTTTTTGTTGCAGTGGTAAAGTTAATTCAGAAGGTGAGGAGCTGGTTTCTGTCCTCATTTCAGCATGGTATTATGAATCCTCGTTTCTCATCTCCAGTATAGAATGCAAAACCTTCTGTGCTTTCTGATAAATCTAGATCCTTCATAACCAATTTTGGATCAAAGAAAGCCAGGTGCTTTCTTTGAAAATTAAGATCAGGATGCAGTCCTTGTACTACAATTGCTTCATCTGTTTAGGAAGGGACTGATTTGTGTCCTTTCATTGATATCTTAGGGCTGTTTTGCAGGTTAGAACAGTCCTTGCATTTGGACTCTGCATTACTGGGCAGTTTTGACAGTAAATTGCTCTTTTTGTTAATTATGAGTCCGTCATAGTACTACCCTCCCAATTTTTTTACATATGGCTTCTGGATGCTGTGCAATTGTCTCACCCTCTGAAATCTGTCCAGCTGTTGTTGATGGCATATTGTAAGCTGCTAGCAGTTTGCTCATTGCTGCTGCTTCCCATGGAGTTACTTGATCACTGCTATTCCTTGAACCAGTGAAAGTGGTACAAGTTTCTTATGTCAAATTCACCATATACAGCATCTATCCCTTTTCTGGAGCTAAGTTCCTGTCCAGAATAGTTCTTGAGTTTCTGTTTATGACTGAATCACTAAATAGCTTGTCAGTCTGTGATGGCAAACTCCACAACAGTCTTTGTGAAAAGATGTATCAAATAGACTGTGTTGAGACTTCATAAAATACCAGACATAGATAGTCGCTCATTTTGAGTAGACTGTTCCATTAGTTGCTTTGTTGAGCAGTGCTTTTGTGGCTGAAAGCAGATGTCTGTACTTTGTCCTTATCCATGCCAGCTATTATGCCTTGGCTGGCACATCTAGAAATTACAAGTGCTTGGCTGGGCATTTTTTCAAGTTTCTCATTGCTTGGAGGATCCTCAAAACCCTCTTGAGCTAAATATGAATGTATGGAAACATATGCAGAGTGCATGTTTGTATCCAGAATCACTAATATAAAAGGGAATTGGTTGTCAGTAACTGGAATTATTCAAGATACTTTGTCCATGTCAATCTTTGCTTGATCCTATTCTTATCTGTTTCTTGAGACAGGAAGTACGGACATGGCACTTCCTTGCACAACATGGAATTTCTTTCAGAATAGCACATAATGTTGGGTGTGTCTTACTCTGCTGACAGTGTAAAGTGATTTCATGGTTTATGAGTTACAGTGATAGTGCTAGGTTAACAGTTGGACTTGATCTTAAAGGTGTCTTCCAACCTTGACAATTCTAAGTGCAGTTAAAGGGTGTTTTTTGAGTAATGGAAAAATGTTATGGAATGAGAAACTGTTTGATCACCGAATTGCAGCTCTTACAAGAGGAGCAAACCTTATCATTATTCAACCTTGTCCTGCTGCTGCACTGTTAAGAGACTGTTGTCTCATGGTTCTTGTTCTCTCAGTTGTATTTCTCCATCAGATGTCCATTCGACATTAGATTCTCCATAGCATAAATTTGGATTCTGATTTTAGGCTTTTTTGGAGATTCTCTAGAGAGCCTGTTTTCCATATCTCTTCTTAGTAGACCATGCCAGATCTCACAATCGTAAATCTACTTTTTTTCCTTTCAATTTAATTTTTTTTTTTTTTTGCTTAAGCAGTGCATTCCAGAAAGTATTTATTTATTTATGTGATCTCTTCACACAAAGATGTGAAGATATCTTATGTCTATCTCTTGTAAGAGAGATAGAAATCAACCATTAATCTTGGTTTGCTGCTGACTCTTGGAAAATTCACATTTATTTACCCTCTTTTTATATTGGCAACATTTATCTTGATAGTTCTTCAGGATCTTACATGGATTATTTAACAGAATGTATTTGCTGTACGTAAATTGTAATTTATATACATAATAAAAAAGGCTTCTGCTATTGCTGCTTTTTTCTCTATTATAGAAAAGTCTGCTAGAGATTGAAGAGAAACTGAAAGGCTTAAATCCTGTATCTGAGCCTCAAGGCAGAGGAAAAAGAATACTTATTCAAGAGCTAGATGATTCAGAAAACGGTGAAGAAAGAGGGGAAAATACAGAAGAATGTGAAAGACACGGTGGAGATAAAAGTAATGTCATATTATTTCCTATTTTATTCTGTCCTGAGGAAAAAATTGTTGTCTTTGAGATTGCGATGTTTATTCACAAAATTCATCCACATTTTCTGGCAAAGCATTTTTCCTGTCTGAAGACTAAAATTACACTGACTACTTAAAGTAGATCTGAGTGTGAAATCTAGAATCCAGTTTTATTACACATCTTTGTAATTCTTTCAAGAATGGGCATAACAGAGACAAATGGAAAATGCTGCTATAAATCACCTACTTCCCTGTGCTCTGTGTAATTTTATACCTGCCCTTTGATGTGGACCCAGTTAAAATTTTCTTCTGGTGTTAGAGAACATTTTCTGTTCCTAAGATCTTTCTCTCACACAGCTTTCCTGCCTTTCCACTAGCATATTTTTCTTCTGCATTTTTCTTCCTATGCTTGCATCAAAGGGTGTAAAAATGGTCAAGTGTAATTTGTCAACATCTGTAATTTTTGTTGTTGTTTGTTTTGGAAACTGTCATTCTTTTTTTTTTAGTTGTAAGAGGTCATCTCTGTGCTCTGGAAGTTTATATTAGAGGTAAACAACATGTAATTTTTGTACTGTATGTAGTTTACAAGCATTTGAAGTGTATCTCCCATTCCTGGATTAGTGTGTGACTAAATGCAAGGCTGCTGAGATGAAGCCACTGGCATAATCAGAATCCATGGCTTGCACAGGAGGAAGTGGGGGCAGCAGGGGCCACGAAGGCTTGCATTGGCAGATTGCTTTTAGATTGAGCTGCATGGCTGGCCTCCAGCCTGCAACAGAGTAACATCCCGAGGCTGATTTCACCCTTCTCCTTTCTGGTGGTTATGTTGGTTCTTTGAGGTGTCATGGCGTGACAGCTGTGATTTTTATGTTTTGTGGGTTTTATCTTGAAACTGAATCAGTCTGTGGGTTTTGCAGCTTAATTGCAAATGTTAGACTGTACATGTGTGATATAACAATGCATTATTGGCACAAAAAATTAGGGAAAATACATTTTTCCAAATCAGTTGGTGTCTACCAAATCTCCTTACCTAAAAACCTTGGAAGAAAGGGTGTATCATGTCCCTAGCCTTAAATGTCAGTTAATTTGGGGTTGTTTTCTGTTGTGAGCATTCAGATGACTATGTGCGTGCCTTCTAGCTCCATAGGAAGACATCCATTCTGTTGATGAAAGGTTAGGCTTTTAAACATAAGGAAGATTGTAAACTGATGCCAATGGCAAATGTGTTCCTGTGATTTACATAAGTATTTCTGAGATTTAAGTGGCAAGCATTTTCATAGATTACTCTGTGTTTTCTTGTATGACTGGAAACAAATATGAATTCAGTTCAGTATGAATAAAAACATACTGTGAACCTAACAGCAGTAAGTAGACTAAAAGTCTAGTCCTGTAGTCATAGACAGTCCAGTAGTCCATGTAGTCCAGTCATGTAGTCACTTTTATTTCACATTCTGGTTGGTAAGCCTAATGCATTCCTACTAAATTTACAATTTAGAGATTGGGAAAAAAAAATCAAAATATTTTTTGTTTTCTTTAGCTCTGAAGAGTTGATTTCTGAACTTTGAGCAAAACAGTCTAAATAGAGTGTAGTCTCTCTTCATCTTCTATTTAACTGAAAGCAAAAGTAAATAGAACTCTTTATGTACAATAGAAATGGAAAATTGTTTGCATCTTAGAGACTCTAAAAAGCAGTATTCAGATACGGTAAAACCTAAAAATCATGTATGTACTTGACAAAGCACCTGGTATTTTGACATGTTTCTAGTAGTTATAACCTCAAGTGATACAGTGTAAAGATAAATTGATATATTTTAAATATCCCCTTTTAATTAAGAAAAATTTGTTGAGTTCTGTGGTATTTACTTGATCTGCTGCAATATTAAAGAATATTATATATTATATAATATCAAACAATCTCCAAACTTCAAATATTCCTGTTAGAGTATTCAGTGGGTTGGTTTTTTTTTAGTTTTATGATGGTCCTTCAATTTTAAGTTTGCTATTTTAATAATAACATGAATTAAAATTCTTTCTAGTGTGTATTTGTTGGCATTCTGGTCAAAATTCTGTCCATACTTTTCAGTACCTTTCTTTAAATTTTCCTTGGAATTTATAATGTGTCTTGACTTTTTTTTTGTTAAGAAAAGTTCAGAAATATTGGTATTTTTTTAGCCCAGAATACTGCTTTCATGAATACATTTCTCCGTAGATACCAATACAGGAACCTTGTTTATAAACGCTGAAACTAAAAGGCAGTGAGAATTATATTTGAGAAGTATAGCTGTACAATTTTTTTGCATGCTGTTTACTCAGACATGAAATATTTAACCAATTAGCATTACCCAGCAGCTAAACAAGGTAACTATCAGTATTCTTATTGTCAAGGGAACTCCAGACTCCGAGTGCTATAAATGTTTCCTGTTTAGTCCGGGACTGGTTCTGTGCACTTCATCTTTAGGAAGTTTTCTCCTGTATTCAGGAAGTAATATGCACATTAATGACATTCACATCACATATTATATACCTGCCTTGCTTTTTCTTTGTGTCTAGAAGTTGGGATGTTCTTTTAGAGTGTTTTGCTATGTTTTCTAAAAGCTTGTCCTATCACCTGTTCATCTGTGACATTTAATTTTTTTTTCTGTTTTGGTGTATGTACAATGAAAGCATTTTAGCATGTATTTTAAGGAAGTTGTTAATATACTGCTGTCTTCATTCATCTGCCCAGCATGCCTTTTACCACCATTTTCCCTAGCAAATAGACTTTAAACCTCTTTGGCATATTTGGCACCACCAGTTGGATGGGTGGGTGGATGTCTCAAATATAAATAATTTAAGTTTTACAAAAATATCTGTGTGGGTAGATTTAGCCTATTGTTGTTCCCACTGTGGAGTATGAACTTACTATTAAACATGGTATTTAAAAACAAGGACTACAGCTAGGTAGGAGGCACTGGAGTATCAGTTTTTTCTACAAATCTTATGCTTTCCCATCCTGTTCAGTTTGATTTCAGTAACATTTTGTGTGTTTAAAAAAAAATATATTTCTTTCATTTGGAACCATCTGGAGTTCATCCGTAATGAGTCTGCTTCAGATGTTTAGTTAAAGTCAATTGAAAGTATCACTCCAATATATGAAAAAATTCTATTGGACAGATAAATACATCAACTGAAGGGAAAGGGAAGAGAGCATCTTAATAGTACCAAAAGACAGAGTTGTCCTTTTGTGACTAGTAGTATCGAGGGTCAGGCTCTGCAGAAATCTCTCTTTGAGTACTGCAGTGCTAATCTGGTAGGAATTCAGCAGAATAAGGAAGACAGAGATGTTATTATCTAATATCCTTATTCTATGATTTTTCCTAAATAAATTTGTAATAAATAAATGTGAAAGTTGAATGATCACAAGTATGTATAAAAGGGTTTTTGACATGACTAAATGAAATCTTCTTGAGAAGATTTTATAAGCTTTTATCTCACCTATTCTGTATTCTATTTGAGGAGTGTTTTGTATAACGTTACTGGTTTGTTCGCTTGTGATCTAATTTTAACATGCAAGCATTTTGATTTGGTCGTGGAAAATCACAGTGTCCGTGTTGTAATAGGTGGTATTTAAAGAGTTAATTTCAAGGTGAGCCCTGTACCATTCTGCCACGGCAGGACAGGGGTTCCCATGTGCCCAGCAAGGAGAAATGAGGCTTCGCAGTAACCCCTTCTCAATTACAATTGAAAGTTACTTGTAGGTAGGAATTCTTCTGTGTCCTTAGCAGTGTTTTCTGAGGCAGATAAGCCCCCCTAGCGTTAGGATGCTGCAGGCTTTGGTCGGTGTCTCTGTGCAGCACCCCCCTGCCGCAGCAGGCCGATAGTTCGCTCTGATGATGCGGCTCTAACCCCGCTCATTAACGCCCTTGCAGCCTCCGCCGAGACGGCGGCAGCGCAGGCGGCAGCCGGGGAGCCCGCGATGGGCAACGCGCACAGAAAGTCCCGCGGCAAAGGCGGCAGCAAGGCGCACGACAGAGACACGCACAAGCAGAAGGACTCCGATGAGAGCGGATTAAAGAAGGGCGCATCAGAGAAGAAATCGGGAAAGCATTTGTCAGACCATGAAGGTGAAGTTAATGGCTATTTATGCAGTGATGAGAAGAGTGAAAGCCCCGAAGCTGAGATCTCCAAATTGCATAGAGAAGGGTCTCAGTCGGCTGGTGGTGGCAGTTCCACTTCACTTCCTCTTACTGCAGCAAAACTAAAAAGTGAAGGAAATGAGTTATTTAAGAGTGGACAGTTTGGAGAAGCTGTGCTCAAATACTCGGAAGCAATTGAATATGTCATTGGTCTAGGTGAGTGTAATACCTTTTACTTAAATCTAGAACTGTTTAGATGATTTAAAGAGCTACAAGTTAACAAATGTAGCCTGCCTGTGGATTTTTGACAGGAGTTACTGTGCAGTAAATCTTTGTCATTTCAGTAGACAGCAGTTCACGTGACAGAAAACATTGGACGATGTGTGAAATAATGTTTTAATTTTCTTATGGTAGAGCTATTGGCATTTATTTATGTTTGAATACTTTGATATTCTAGACATGATAAAAGAAAACTCTTTACTGCTTTGCAGTGTTAGTAAACTGCATCACCGCAGTGCAGCTTGGAGCATGCGAGTCTTTAATTCTTGAGCCTAATTTCAGTAATACTATTTGATTTTAATTGTAACTTCTTTTAGGAGAACAAAGTCCAGATGATTTAAGTATCCTGTACTCAAACAGAGCAGCATGCTACCTCAAAGAAGGGAACTGCAGTGACTGCATTCAGGATTGTAACAGGTAAATTGAAACCTCCCATGTAGAGCAACAACATTCCTGGTGATGATTAAACATCTTAACTGATATATTGCTAGTGCTGTTTGACTCAGAACAGTATCAATAAAGTCTGATTCCCTGTCTAAATGGCAGATACCTTTGTTACAGAAACAGTCACATGGAAATTAGGAAAGGAATAATTTTTAACTTACTATCTTACTGTATAAGGGTAGTTTATAAGCTTATTGTGTACACAGAAATGCGTAACAGGATTAAAATCATTAATATAAAAGCAGGTTGACAGTGGTGTTCTGCAGTAACTTAGATGTAAAAGCTTTGTTAAGCCAGATACTTATCACAGAATTGGAAATTGCTTTTTAGCACATTTATGGTGTATGTGTGTGTGTTCTCTGTGCTTGGTTTGTTGTTTTGGTTTAGGATATTTTAATATATACTTGACATAATTATAAATGGTAATTACAACTGTTAAGAAATTGAACTAAAATCCTTCCTGCTTATTGTGGCTTTTAAGGATACAGGAGTTAGAGAAGATCAGACACCATCTATAACTTCCAGACATTGTGTCCTACCAAATTATTACTGTATTTTTGATGTTTTGGGGTTTTTTAATATTTCCACAGATTGAGTTTGTAATGCTGAGGCTTAAGGTGCAAAGAAGTGTCTTGAAATAATTAGAAATCATATTAATTAATCGGTTGAGGTTTTTTGTACAGCAGAACTCAACTATCAAAAAACCCCTCCAAAACTAAAAATAAAATATGCATGTACCTTTGTAGTACAAAGGTACAAAGCATTTAACTTACTGTATATATTCTACCTGACAGAGTAAGTTTCCTAAAAAACATGACTTATGAGAAGTATTTTGTTAAAATAGATGCCGGATCACAGGCAGCTGGTTGAGATGGCATATTTAAGAGCCATCACATTTTTCTACTCAGGAAGTGTGTAAGATTTCAGCTGAAATCAGTAATACAAAGGTTTGAGGTTTTGTATTCTTATCAGTTAGAAACTTTTTTCTTACTACTTAATAGAAGTGTCCAAAATGTCATGCATATTTCCTGGATGCACAAGGACCCATTATGCTTAGCAGTAGAAATAATACAGAGGTAGAAATTATTTATTTAGAGACTGGGAAGCAGAACTGCAAACCTGCAAACACTCATAAATTAGGCAATGTCAAATAAATCTTCAGTAGGCAACACAATATAGTTGATGATCTACAAATAGATTGCTTGATTTCAAAGTAAAAAATTATGTAGCGTTACATTAGGAGAAACCTCCTCCCCATTAACAGTACTTTGCATTGCAAGAGGTTGCTCCAAGATGCTGGGCAGAGATTCCCTTGGAGGTTTTCAAGGCTCAGCTGTATCAAGCCCCAAGCAGCCTTGTCTGATCTTGGAGCTGACCACACGTACCTGTAGCAGAAAGTTGGGACATCTCAGTCTGGATTGCTTTATGACTTCATGAAATCAAATTGAAATCAAATCACCTTAATTTCACTATTTCAAAAGTTTATCTCTCTTCAGCAAGAATTATTGAAAAAAGGGTAGTTGTTGAGAAATAAAGCCTTTGTGGACTGCTTCATATTTCTGGAAAAGTGTGTGGTGTTTGGAAGGAGTTCTGATTGCATAAGTTTGGTCTTGGTGTTGACCAGGCAGACAATCAAAAGTGTAAACAGACAAAAGACAGGCAAAAACCTAAAGTCCAAAGAAAGACAGGTCTATATTCATGTTCTACTCAATGGGGTCTTAAAGTGCATACTTTCATTTAAGGAAGATGAACTGAAAGTTAAGTAAGCAAAAGCTCCATATACTTGAAATCCTTGTAGATCTAGGCATGACTTAAGAAAAATAACTTTTGCTCTTAAGCAGGTGCCATTACCTTAATCATATCTTGGCAATGAGAACAGTATTCCAGATGGAAGGTAGGGTTTTGAGTAGAGCTGTAGTAAAAGCACTAACAATTTCAAAACTGGGTGTAATTTTGTGTGTTAATATAAACCACTTAGACTCATTTTCCTTAGTTATATGCCGTCTGAAATCACGGAGTTACATATAGTTATATGTATTATAAAATAATAAAATAGTTTTATTATTCTTATTTCAGTTACTCTTTTTCAGTCCTGCATTTTTCTTTTTGTTTTCTCCAGAGCTCTGGAACTTCAGCCATTTTCCCTTAAGCCTCTTCTACGCCGAGCAATGGCAAATGAATCAATGGAGCGGTATCGACAGGCATATGTTGATTATAAAACAGTCCTACAAATAGATAGCAGCATCCAGGCAGCAAATGATAGTGCTAACAGGTAACACACAGAAATTTTCTGATAACTGTCAAAATAGAAAAGTAGAATTCAAATTTGTTTGGTTTATATACTCCCTCTATTCTGTACCCTCAGAGTTGTTGCACAACTAGTTCGCTATAGCCGGAGGATTGGCTGTTCATTTAGTTGTTTTCCTGCAATTTCAGTTTTTCTCTCCTAGCAATGAGTCCCTTTTCTGTTTTTCAAAAATGTAATACTGTAAATATTTTAAGATTGGGTTTCTTTTTTATTAGTGCTTCTCCTTGTTCTCTTTCCTAACTTCTGTTTTATACTACATAAAGTACTAGTTTAAGGTCTGTGCCTTTTCTCTGACATCCCGTTTCCTTTTCATATTAACAGTCTTTCTATGGCATTGGAGATTTATGTTAAGTGTGAATCCTTCTGCTTCCTGCAGTTGTGGAAATACTGAAGTAGCTTAATACAGTGGTTAGCTACAGAGCTTAGAGGTGTAAAAAATATAATTGAATATTACTTTCAAGTACTAATATTTCAAACATTAATTCTTACTGCCAAGAGAAGATTTTTTAATTTCTCTAATTATATTGTAATAGTATAAAGTTGAAAACAGAACAGCCATTAATCACTGAGCAGGAACCCACATGTGTAACTCTTACAATGGAATGTAGTATGGTTTTTCCTTCCTAAGGCAAGGCCATGAGCACTTGCATTATTCATTAAAAAGTCAATAATATCTTTCTTTAAATTCTGCTTATTTGACCAGAGGAAAGGGTGACACTTCATCATCTCTTAGAAGTCCTATTTTTTGATAACACAACAAATTATTAGTGATCTTCTGTATCTGTGGTGATAATAGAGCACTTGGATTGGTGGAATAACTGCTTTTCCTGGTATCTGTGTGATAATTACACTTTTTAAAAATCTCAGTGGCTTATTTTATCTTCAGATAATTCTTTTCATATTTCTCCTTGACTTGAAACTTGCTTAGTAATAAGCTTATTTCCCTTTTCCCCTTAACACTCTTCCTTTTCTCCTCTCTAGGCCTTCCTTATGTTCTTAGCTTCACTGCTCATTACTCTTTCCTCCCTGGCAACCCATCACCTTATTTCAGCTGCTTCTTCCTTCTTCTCTTCTGCTGGTAATTCATTTTTGCTTGCAAATTATTAGTTTCTAAACCATAGACCTCCTGCATAATTGAACTTTTACTACATTTTTTACAAAATATTTTGTCATTTGTAAATTCAACTGAAATTGTTTACTAAAGTATTCATTTTCATTTCCAAAGTAAGAGACCTTTCCAAAAACAAATTTTAAGTAAACATTACTACCTATTAACTTAAAGGGACAACCCCAAATATATATATATTTTTACATTTTATTTTTAATATTAGGAAGATCAGGTCTTAACAACCTTCTTTTATTGGAGGATTTTTTTGTATTTAATTTTCTGTGGGAAGTTGGATGGTGATACTGTAGGATGCTGACAGGAAAAACTCATCATCCTACTTGTGTCTGAGGGTAGGTTTGATAAACTATGCTGAAGCTTGTCTCTCTGTGTTTACATAGCTAAGCAGACTTTCCAAAAACCTTAGAATAAATTGCATATTTTTATTAGTCACATAAAAGGCAAAAATTTTTAATATCAAGCCTTTACCTGATCATTACGCAATCAAATGGAGATAATTAAGAGGTTAGGTACATAAGCCAAACAAGTATATGCAGTTATTTGACTGTTTATCATGTTGATTAGATGGTGTTAAACTGTGTCTTTTATTGGTTCCTGAGGTGATTTTTTTAGATAAACTGAAAGAACTGTCTCTTTTAATGGTGTATGCCAAATAACTGGAAATTGCATTTCAAGCATGTTTTTAATTAGTGGCATTTTCCTAGCTTTATGAACATCCACGGATTTCCTACTTTGTGTTTTTTAATTTCCTCTTGAGTGTTTAATTTTTTACTTTTCTCTCTTAAAAATACAGAAGCCCTAATGTGTGGGAATATATTTATGCATTTCATCTTACTACGTTAAAGTGTCATTCCAGTTGTCTCAATTCCTTTAGTATCAGTGAGCAAATTGCATGAAATGGCTTGGGAGCAGTTTTTACAAGTTTCTGTATGAGTACTGTGCTGCAGAAAGAAATTTGTGATCAACTCCAGGATTGCAGGATTATTAGGTTGAGTGGGGGTGTTGGTGGTGGGAAATGAGTGTATTTGTCGCAGTTTTTTCATGAGACACCTGTGCTTTTTAAACTAATCGTGGCACACAGGTGTGCATTTTTGCAAAAGACTCTGCTTACATTATGATATTACAAGAAGTCAGTTATCATCAGATACTGCAGGATTCTCTCAGTGGATTTTGATGAACTAGAGTTTCTTCCTCCAACTTTTTAAGCCCATTACGATGAATGAAAAAATAAATAAAATAGGAAGTCACTATGACTCTGGTTTCCTGCACAATTGGTCCATTACTTTCTATGGGAAATATCTAAATGTACTTAATTGATGTGTTAATATGAAGTGTACTGTTTTGTTGCCTAATAAAACAACCTGAGTAAATCTTTGGGTTGTTCAATTTATGATGTGCCACATTTTTTCTTAGCAGTTGGGTTCAGGCTGTCAATAAAGTCCTAAAGTTTTAGTAAAATTAGAGCAAACAGTACTTGGACAAGCCACAATGCTGGTATGTCCTATAAAATACTTAGGAGTGGTACAGGCAGCAGAGAGCCCCTGCAAGGGCGTATGTGGTTAACACACATTAAAACAGTCTTTTTGATCACTTGGAAAACAAACAAAGGGACTACATTATGCTATGGAATGTGATATTCTGTGAATGAAAAAATGTACTTTCAAGTCAAAACCACATGTTTCTTTTGCAGCATTGTGTAAGACAAACTCACTCATGATATAGCTCTACAAACAGACTTTTTAGTCTCTATCATTCTTTAAAATATTTTGGTAATTTTTATTTTGCATAAAGGAGATTAGAACTGGTGCTGTTTCTTGTGTCAGTTTTTTGATCAGACCATAATGGGAAAAGAATATGATCTTGGGTGTTCTGACTCTGTTGCCAAAGTGTTATACTGATGCTTTTTTTTTTTTTAATAGCTGTTATTAAAATACTTTAAAAGAACAAAAGTAAGTAAGAAAACTCCGTTGGGTATTTATGTTCATTCTTTGTTGTTCTTCATGTCACTTTCAAGGTTCTTAATTTTTTTTTTTTTGGATGTGTATTCATGTAATATGTTTTTCACACCTGTGTTAGATGGAAGTGCACCTGATATAAAAATTTCAGTTTTATTTGCTTTACTATCAATGTGACTTGCTTTGCTACTCAATTCAGAATTTTCCTTTGTTAAAGTATGAATTAGACTTACTACCAGTTGAACTTGATTCTTAAGTCCATTTTGAGATTAGGAGATGTGTATCTCACTCTTACTCTCATAATTGGTGGGTTTTTTCTTCAAACATTACAAAATGTCAAAGGGAACCATGAAGTTTTAAATGGCTTCACTTTCTGTGTCTACTTATGTCTTTCTCCAAAAGAGAAAAAGGTAATGGGAAACTCCCACTTAAATGGATTTTGGATTGAACCACTCATATGTGGAAATAGTTGACATATAGATGTGTGTTGGTTTAAGGAAGACTAAACAGTCTTTATAGATAATTAAAATATTTTTAAATGGGAATTGGTTGTTACATTTCTAACTATATAACTATAAAATGCAACTTAATGCAGACTACTTTGTGACCTGCATTGCTTTTTTTAGACAGTTGTTGTGGAAGAGGTTTCATCTGACATTTGCAAATTATAAGTATCACATTTTGCCTGACAATATTGTAATCTACACTTACTACAAGTAACATCTATGAACAGCTGAGAAGAATAATGAAAATAAATACATGGATTTTTTTTTTCGTATTTCTCTACTGGATGTGATAGGCAGCACTTAGAGCTTAGTTGCAGAATCAGCCATTGGCTTAAATATTTACAGATCATGCTGAAGTCAGCTTGTCTTCTAAAGGGCAGCATAATACTCTAAGTGGGAAAAGTCTAAATTTTAAATGGATGCAATACTGTTGACTGCTGTGACAATATTTTTTTAATTAGTCTTAAGGATAATTGTTCAGGTTTGTTTTTTTTTTTAAATTAGAATGTTGCATTATTTAATTTGGTTGTAAGTTTAATCAAAGTGCGAGTTAAATGTATGAAATGTCATGTTGGTGGGGCTGTTCTTTTTCAGAATAACAAAGACTTTAATAGAACAGGATGGTCCCAGTTGGAGGGAGAAGCTGCCATCAATTCCAGTTGTTCCAGTTGCCGCTCAGCTACACAGGTGGGATGGAGGAAGCCTCACTTCAGAAAAGAAGCCAAGTGCTATAGACATCAACAGAGAAGAACAATTGCAGATGAATCGTATGTATAGCTAATGCAAATACACATTCAGGAAAAAAAACCTGATTAGAAAATGGAACACATTTTAACAATGTCAGAGAAACTGCTTTAGAAAATACTTTTTAGAGACCTTTGTGAAAAGCCAAAGTAGATGAATGTCATTTGTGTGATTGAGTTTAATGTGCTTTGTGGAGCACAGTTACGGTAATTCTTTTAAACCAAGTGTTGTAGTCTGCAGCATGTAATTTCTGAAGTTATATAAAAATCAATAGAAATAATCATTGGCAAAATTAGCAGGATCCCCAAACCCCAACTCCTGGCCTTGCATGGGACACCCCAAGAGTCATACTGTGTGCCTGAGAGCATTGTCCATGTCCAGACTCTTGAACTCTGTCCACCCTGGTGCTCTGACCACTTCCCTGGGGAGTGTTGCAGTGCCCAGCCACCCCCTGGGTGAGGAACCTTTTTGTGATACCCAACCTAAACCTCCCCTCACTCTGCTTCCTTGAGTCCTATCACTGGTCACAAGAGTGAAGGTATCAGGTCTCGCCCCTCTGCTTCTCCTCGTGAAGATGTTGAAGACCTCAGTGAGGTCTCCATCAGTTTCTTCCAGGCTGAACGAAGGAAGTGACCTTAGCTGCTCCTCATATAACTTCCTAACCAGACCCTTCACCATGCTTGTGGCCCTCCTTTGGATGCTCTCTAATGGCTTCATGTCTTTCTTACATTGTGGTGCCCAAAACTGCCCCCCAGCACTCGATGTGAGGCCACACCAGTGCAGAGCAGAGCAGGACAATCCCCTGCAATGCCTGGCTGGCAGTGCTGTGCCTGGTGCCCCTCAGGACGAGCATCACTGGTTTCCCTGACATCATCATACCATTACAACACAGTTTTCCCCCAGATAAAAAACCACCCAAACAAACATCCAACTTTGGCAGAAGACGTCCAGGAGACATGTTTCAGAGATGTTCTGGGCTTGTCTATACATAATCACTGAGTGCTGAACTCTAGGAAGTGAACTTCCTTCCTGATTTTTTTTTGCCTTCATTGCAGTCTCCATTTTTCTCCTTCAGTAAATAAGGTGAAGGAAGCTCTCTTGATTCAGTTGTTACTGACACTAAACACTCTTTTTGTGAAGGCTTTAATTCTGCTATTACTTATTAAAGTATTAGTTGGTTTCCCTTTGAGTTTATTTCAGTATAAAGTAGTATGGAAGAAAATCTCCCCTTGATTAATACAGGGGTGACTGCAGTTTGTAACTGTGCTGTTGGCCAAATATGTCACAGTGGTTGGGTTATCAGTCTATAATGCATTATTGCAATATTGAATGTCCTCCGAATGCTTGGCAGCATTTTGATGCAAAACATGTCTCAGACTATTTCAAATAGAGCAGGCTGGGTTTTTAGAAATGTTAAACAGTTATTGTGTAACTGTTTTCTTCATAGAGGGCTGACTCTAAGGTTCTAGTTGGCTTCTCAGGCCTCTGCTGCATCACTGAGACATGACAATGATAGCTGGTATTGAAAGGCTGCCAGCAATAATGTTCAGTCAGTAGTTAAACCTTACTGTTGGCTGACACTTTTTTGCAACAGTTGTGTGTTTTTCTTTGTGTCTTACAACTTGAGTTATAATTTAGTTGTGTATTTCATGTAGTTTATATTTTCTCCAAGTCCACCTGTAGTTTTCTGGCATAGGAAACTGCCGTGTTCCTATAAAAGAACTCAATGAGTTAAGATTTTTGGTTATATACATTGTTGAAAACCTGAAGCTTGGCAAGGGGCTCATATTCTTCAGTAGGGTGCAAAAAGTAGATTATTTCGTTATGATTTACTTAGAACTATGTTGCTAATTATTGTTTGCTCACAACAGAGGTATGAAGCTGCAGTTGGGATCAGTTTTTCACTGCAAACATAGCTAAAAACTGTAGCCTAACTGAAAAGCATCTGCAGCAAATTATGTGGAAGTAAGAAGGAAAGTAAATCATGGAGTAAGACAGTATTAATAATAATAAAAAAGTGTAGTTGCGTGTTTCCAGGTTCCTCACTGCATCTTTTATAGATAGTTGTTAACAGAATATTACTGAAGTAACCCTAACTGCAGCTGATGTGACGATTTGTTTATCATTGTCAGTTTAGCATAGTAATTGTGGTAGTTGATTGCAAAGAGAATATTAGATGAAACTATGGCTACCTTGGTGTGATGGTGGAGGTCTGGAAGGCCTTTAATCCTGCTGATTAAATCTCCACCATTATAAAAGCAGGATCTCAGTGGAGGCAGGCAGGCCTTTTCTACCACACAGAAACTGTGAAAACTTAAAGCTGTCTGTTGCGTTCCCGTTATTTTCAACAGAGTATTTACTATTTACGCTCGTGGATGGGGAAGTATTTGTTGAGCCAAATGTATCTGGTGGTTCATGCCTTTGTTAGAGCAGCAGGGGAGGCTGGGGACAGGAATGGCTGCGTGTAGACTGACAGAGAGGGACTCCATTGCCAGGCATTAATCCTTAGTCTGTGCGGATCATTCAGCTACCCCTAATGAACTGACCTTACGTAACACTGTGATCCTTTTGTGGTGTAGGTGAGGAAGCTATGGAGAAGTTCAAGAGGTTGAAAAATGAAGGGAATGATTTTGTAAAAATGGGGGATTATGAAGAAGCTGCAAGTAAATACAGTGAGTGCATGAAGTTAAATACTGAGGAATGTACTGTCTACACTAACAGGTAAAGATCCAAAATCTAACGCTGCTTTGAGGGATAAACAGTAGTTACATTTTCTCACTGCAAATAGGGATTTTGCATGCCTTCACTCGTTGTGAAAAGGGGATTTTTTTCCTACTTGGTAAGTGTTTATAATAACAAAATGGATTTCTTGTAAAACAGCATTTTTCAAGGGGAGCAAGTATTAATGTCACTGATACATATATTAAAATTGTCTATATAAATAGAGTAGAAAAGAGTAGGTGTTCTAATTAGCATAGCATTTTGCAGCATTTTTTGAGAATACTGGTATGATTTGAATTAAAAACTTAACATGCAGTAGCAATATCTCAGATACAAAGAGTAATAATTCAGAGAAAATACACATTCTGAGAAAATAAAAGTAAGAACACAGTCATACATCAGCATCATTTTAAAGGTTGACCTAATTCAGCAGTATAATTCCTTATGGTGTAATCTTATCAGCTTTTACAAACTAAGAAGGATTTGATTAGACCAGTACTTGAAGAGGAGAGTTCCAAGTAATAATTAGGTACAGAGAGCAGTGTTGTTTATTTAATCCAGAGCACTTTTTACCCAGAATGGCTGTATAAAATCCATATTACATTAACTGTACTATACTATCATATTATACTAACATAGGCTCTGCTTTTAAAATGCTTGGCATATCTGCTTAACTTTAAGCATTAGTGATATTCGAATTTTGACTTTTATTATAGGAATTGGCCTTCTCCAGTGATGTTCTTGATAGTTAATGATTTTATGTACTTTTTAAAAAAAATTGAGACTGAATTGTGTGAAGTATTGTAATTAACATTTGTGAGTCAGATAATGTTGGCACTGCAGCACTGTGGAATTTACTTATATTGCAGTATATTCTGTTTTTCTGTGTTAGAGCTCTCTGTTACTTGAAACTGTATAAATATGAAGAGGCTAAGCAGGATTGTGATCATGTTCTTCAGATAGAAGATTGTAATATTAAAGCTTTTTATAGAAGAGCACTAGCGTACAAAGGATTACAGGTGAGGAAAAAGAACATGGCAGGTATTCTTAAGCACTTTTAAACTTGCTTATTGTCTTCAAAGGCAGTGAGGTAGTTGCTGTCAATGGGTGAATACAAAGTACTTGGTGTGGTGGTTTACTACTTTGTACAGCATTAGGCATACATAAAACATTATATAAATACTTTTGCTACATAAAAACCTGTATGTTGAGGTAATAATTTGAGAAAATACAATAATATTGTAATAAATAAGGTTTGACTGGAGATTATTTAAGCAAGTTTCATATCTGTTCTAGTGTTCTAGTATTCTCTTCTGGGTATCATGGTCTGCTTTACCTGTCAAGGAGTTTGCTGTAACTTTGCTGATGACAAATGTATACTCTCCAAGTCTGTCTTCATCTGTCCAAACTAAAATCTCAAGCTGTCTTGGCATTTGCTCATGTTTAAGTGACATACTAAACCAAAGTTTTAATTATAATTTTCACTCTTTCCCAAATGCACAACCCTTTTTCAGTACTGTATTCTGTCACTCTGTGGCAGTGTCAGTACTCAGCCTTTACCACCTGCACGGTGGTGGTGTCTCTACAGCGCTCATCTTACGTACAGTTTTTAGAGTATCCTTTTACTTGATCATCACAAATGCAGACACATTGTTCATATCCATCCTGAATGTGACTTCAAATCTCACCTTCCATCATTTGAACCATGTTATTCCGTTTATCCCTCCCTCCGGTGGTTCCCCATCTTCAGTGATGTTAAATTAGCCTTTACGCTCCATAATTCTCCCATAGCAATCCTTGCTCTATCCATCAGCTCTTACTTGGTGTTGAATTATCAGCTTCTTGCTTCTGTAGGCTCATGATGGCAGTTCTCGTCACCTCCTTTGTATTAAATTTACAAGTGTCTTTAAACAAGCATCTGAAGTGCTTTCTTCCATGTTGCAGGAGTGGACTGGAGGTCCATCAAGTTTCATCTTTGTCCTTCAAATGGACACTAACCTCAGACCTCCATTATGTTTGATGCCTTAACAAAAAACTACCTGATGGTGTCTCAGCTTACAAATCACCTGAGAACCTGTTTCTGCTTAGCAGCATACTAGCTTATTCTCATCTCATGTTATAATTCCAAATGCAAGTCCTAGGAATGTGATACATTTGTTCCTCTGTTGCAGTAGCTGTGAAATTTTGAAAGTGTGAAAAGTCCTAGTTTTGTGTAATGTTTTTTCTGTAGCTGTGCCAAGCTACCTGGTACTAATCATCTCTAACCTTACGTTGTTGAACATGATGAAAAATATGAGTACATAGTGATTCTACCATACAGAAAAAAAGGGTATTACCCATTCACACTCATGAAGATCAAGAATTGGAGAAATAACTTCTGCTTTTTTGCATATCCAGAAAAAAGTGCTATATTTGTATTATGGAAGACAACCTGAAACATAATGTTCATGAACTCCTTCAGAACAGTCTGAATTGGGGACTCTCAAAGAGTTTTGTTGTGGTTGGATTTAATGCCTTCATTATTGGTAATTCCAGGGATGCAAGTGATAGGGTAAAACCAGAGAGAATAAAAAAAGTGATATGAAGTTGATAAATGACTCTCTAATGAAAAATTGTATGAGCTTAAGGCATGTAGTTTGGCAAAGACCTAGCTAAGGTGAGAAGTGTTATTTGTATACAAATAGCCAGACGTTTAACCACAAAAGCTGTAGTGGAATTTATTGTAGTAAATGAGGTGGTTTTTCACAGATTTACTGAGATGCACTTAAGGGAAGATCAGGAAAAAATGTTAGTGAGATGCATTGGGCCTGTGACATAGGACACAGGACCCCAGCATTTCCTACACGTGGTAGTCCACTCTCTTGCTTTGGGCACAGTCATCTTCTGTGATTTTTGTTGGGCAGTCTGGGAGGCTGCAGTTTTAAATTCAGTAGAGTTAGTTGCTGATCCTTGTTAGAAGTCTGTTCCAGAATCTCATTTCTCTATAGTTGTGAATCCTCACAGCTGTAATTCAAATTATTTAACTTAATTAGTAGTGGCTTTCTGATGAAAGCCCCCTGGCCCCTTTGTGCATTCCTTTGTTAGGGATACATAATTCTCATTTCTCTCAGTCTTCCTTCATGACCTGGCAGGCTTCAGTTCACCTACTGACATCATGCAGCCTCTCTGCCCCTTGAATACTGGCCACCAGTGTGGAACAAAATACTCTCTGTGGGAAGGAGTATGAGTGACTTGGACACTGGCTCCTCTGTTACCGCTGAGGTGCTGAAGGAAGTACCTCAGTTGGTACGCGAGGATGTTTTTTTTCCATGATATACAAATGATTTAATAGTAACCTTACAATACTGCTGGGGAACAGAAGAAATACTAGACCACTCACACAAGAAATTATGTTGGTCTTTCACTGTCTAGTTGGTCTTTTACTGTTCACTGTTGCATTTCATCTTTATTTTTGATACTCCAGCCCTTGAAGTGTCTTGATTTTTCTATGTGATAATTCCAGTCTTCCTCAATTGATGCTATTAACTTCATCTCTCCAGGAAATTTAGTCAAAAAAATAGTAATTTGTATGGAAAAAAAATCAAAATAAAAGCATTAAACAAATTACAAGACTGATTATTGAGGAACTGTGTCCTAATGCCACTCTGTCAGTGTGTTTGTCCTAATCTTGTTTAGCCCAGAGTTCATAACATAATCCCAGTCTCCTCAAGTCTTAGCAAAATTTCACTGTAAGAGATGGTCCATTGGATTGGAGCCCAGGAAGAGATATCTTTAATCAAAGCTCAATTTAACTCTCTTATTGGCAAAGCAAGTATGCACACTTGCTGGACTCACCTTGTATTCATTGTGAAGCAGTGTTACACTATAAGCAATTATGCTTAAAAGCAGCAAACTTCAATAATTTGCTCTTTAATGCAGGGAATAGTTTTCTGAGAATAAATTATTTCATATTACATATTTAATTGGAAGTATTTAGTTACAGAGTATTAACTCAAACTCATTCTCATTTCCTTTTTCTCCTCTAATGAAATTACAGCATCAATATTTAGATTATTTTTGTCTACTTAGTGTCCAGATCCCAGTATTTTTACCTTTCTTACTTGTTTACAACAGTATGGTAGCTCAGATTTATTTTTCTAGTGTTGTGCTTATGAGAAAAATATTTTCTTCTATTTACAGAATTACAAAGCCAGTGTTGATGATTTCAACAAGGTACTTCTAATAGATCCGAATGTTGCTGAAGCACAAAAGGAATTGGAGGAGGTAACCCGACTGCTTGACCTTCACAGCAGTGCTGGAGCTGGCAGTCGACAAAAGCAAGGGAAGAAAATAACCATACAAGAGGTGGTATACCTGTTCATTTTTTAAAAGCAAACACAACAGAAGCCATTGAAGAGATTAATATTAAAGCTTTTGTTTGCCCATCTTGAATTTATATCTTGGGGGAGATGGTGTTATTTTGAGGGCATATTGGAGGATTTTTACATGTGATAAAGCATGGACTGCTCACAAGTGTATTCAGAACTACAGCAGAAAGGTAAATAGTCCATTTAGATGGCACTAAACTTAAGGGATATGCTCCTTGTCAACAAAAGCTGCTTAAACTTTGAAATACATGTTTTACAGAATGCAGCTGTGAAATAGCAGTTTGCTTTTGAAGTCTGTGCTGCTTTGGCAGCCTCTGGGGCTGTGCTGGCAGAGGTCTGTCGTCAGCAGATGTGTTGGCTGCTCCTACGCTGGCCCTAAAGTTATGGGTCTGAAAAATGAAACCCTGCCCTAAGGAGCAAGAGTAAAACATATGTAGGATCTTACAAAAGAAATACAGGATGTAATGTTACATACAGGATCAAAACATTAGCTTTGCAGAGTTCTGGGTAGAATTAGGTGATGAAAGGATTTTCTCAGTCATCTGATTTTTTGGATTGTAGCTTTGCTGGTTGTTTAAGAATTCTTCTTCCCCTTTTCATTTAAAAGTATCTAGTTAAAATACATAGTTACAGTCTGTACAGTGGTACTGTAATTTTGTAATGTAATTTCAGAATGTGGTATAATGGAGGCTGCAGTTAATAATATAGGAAAAAAATGTTCTTGAAATAGTTCAGATTGTCACGAGCTCATGGATTTTATGTAATGGGCATAAGCTGGTATAGTGTTAGTTAAGCTCTGGGTTGTGACAAACAAAGGGACATGGAAAGTGTTTAGAGGAGGTTTGGGAAGTGACCACATTGTTCAGAGACCAGCTAACTACAGTGCTGGCGCTGGTAATTTTTTTAGGGGTGATGCAGGAAGCATTTGTGTTTGCTGTCATAGTTACAACTGCCCCTGTGGAGAGGCTCTCCTTTTTTACCTGCTGTAGTCCAAGGTAGTTCCATGAAAACAGACTGCAAATAAAAATGAAGCTAGAAAAATAATTTATCATCATTATTCCATGTTAATCGAGCTTTGTAAAAGACAGATTTTCTCCCTCGATTCTAAGGATTGTTGAAAAACAGAACAAAATGTCTGTAAGCCAAATGCTGTATTTTCCAAAAATTACTAATCCCTGTCCTATGCAATACAGTATCTTCAGACTTTTCAAAATACTTGGCATTGAGAGACCCTGTTCAGTAAGTTTTAGTCAGGTTATACTAATTTCACAGCTCTTGATGGCTTGAAATAGATTCTAGCAAATGTAGTTGGCCCCATAGTTAATTTTCTAGTGACTGATGCTGCAATCTCAGGAGAAGTTAAGTGGGCAGTGAGGCAGTTTATTCATGCTGAGCTTTCTCCTTCCACAGCAAGATTCCAAACAACAACCTGATCGAGCTGCCATGTGCCTGTACTGCCTTGGAGGCACAGCAGAGAAATGAAACATGTTTGTTTTGTACCTTGATTCCAGTTCTCCTTATCTTCTGCAACTTCACATTTAATGCATGTGTAGATTCCTCCTTTCTCCTACAGCCCTCCTTTCTCCACTGCTCCCCAGGTGTGATTCCTGGTGCAGTGCCAAGCAGTGAAAGGCAGTGTAAAACACACACTTCTGACTATGAGCCTTTAAAGGTGAATTGGAGAGCTGCTTTTGTAGGGGGCAGTAAGACATGAAAGAACAGGGGTACCTTTCTTTTATGAAGAGCAGGATGGCAGCTTTTATCCAGTGATATGATGGATATATGCAGTTTATGAAGTTTCAGGTTATCTCTGTGTCCACTTTAAGTGATCTGTTACCACTTTCTTTGTGAAGGTGCCTGAACCTGATGATCAGGAAGAGAGACAGTTTGCTGCATCAGAAGATGCTGAGACTTACCATGTTCCTGCTGAGGAAGCTGTTCCAAAGCTTGTGCCACAAAAATCCTCTGAGAAACTCTGTGTTTCAGAACCATCCAATGCTTATGACTTTGGTCAGATTATAAATGCAGTGAATGCCAATAAGGATAAAGCTGCTTGTGCAGACCTTTTAACAATTACTGATCCGAAAAAATTGCCAGTGCTGCTAAGTAACAAACTTGAAGGAGAAACCCTTTCGATTTTTATCCAGTCATTGGAACACTATGTAGCTGGAAAAGACCCTGGCCTTGCATATCAGCACCTTTTCTACTTAAGCAAAGCAGAAAGATTTAAGGTAAGAACCTAGACTGAATGTGTACTTAAATTGCACAGAAATCTAAAGGAAATTTTCATATCTTAAAAGCAAACAAAGCACAGATTTTTGTATCTCTGTCAGATACTATGATTTTCGGTCAACCTGTGCTGATTATAAAATAATTTGTTGGGGTTTTTTCAGGTGGTGCTGGCCCTTCTTAGCAAAAATGAAAAAGAAGAGGTGCAGCAACTGTTCAACTTACTTTCAGAAAGCCAGAGTGATCAGTACTCACTGCAAGATCTCAAGAGACTTAAAAAGGTTTATGAACTTTAAGAAGTTAAAGTTTATTGGCTGCATGCATATAGTGCATGTGTAGAAGATGAATGAATGAACTCTGCAGACTTGCCTGTATTCAAGTGGATCTTTACCTGGACTGATGGAGTTCTATTTTGTTTTGACAGCATATGCACATTTAAAACTTGCTGCTCTTTTCTTCTTTTAGGTGTATACATCTCTAGAATTTTAATGCCCATCTGTGTTCAGTAAGAGAGTTTGTTTCATTTGGCATACTGATTTTATTTAGACTGTTAATTATATACAGAAAATACATTTTACATTATATATGCAGTGTGGAGTACCTTGATGGTACAATAGGTAATACATTTTTAGTCATCCCTTGTTACATCATTTTGTGAGTTCTATGTTCTTGTGATAAAGAAGTGTCTTCAAGATAAACGGGTCAGTTAGCAGTAACTTTGCTAAAATGAGTTTACAAAAAGTATTAACATTTTTCAGAAAACTATTATAGGCCATCTGTTTGTTCAGTATTCCTGGTCTGTACAAAACAGATTTAAATATTTTGGTTCAAATACATCTCAACAACAAAGGTGAATGAATAATATATTAGCTTGTCATGGAAACAATTATTAAATGGATGGGTATATTTTTAACGAGTAATTTTTAGTGCACAGAGGATTACTTTTCTTCCTACGTGTGCCAGAGGATGGCTGGTTTTCTGACTTTTCCTGGGCAGTGACAGAAGAACAAGTGGCTGCATTTCACAGTAGAAGTATTTAGCTCTGAGGTTGGTAATGAGATTATGTAAAATACCAGCTATTTCTGTTTACAGATATATTTATAAAACTAAAAGTAAAACAATTCTTTTGGACCAGTATGGTTTTTGGTATTTTTTTTTATTTCAGGCATTACTTATGTTTCATATTTGATTCTGACAAAGTTCCTTCAAAGGTGAAGCTTTTAAATTTTTCAAATACCCGAATGCCTTCTTTGCACAGGTGATATACATTTATATCAGGCTCATTTAGCACTGCAGAGATACCATTAAGTATGATATTCTAGTGACAATTTTTCTCAGGTATATATTAATTAATAAAGTTTTTTTCTTGGAAATACAGTTATGTATTCTTTTCTTGTTCAGTACTCTTAAGCTTATAATTCTGGCGTGTATTATGACTTTCATCTTGGAGTGCCATGAATGAGTCTTTTAATTCCTGAAGCATCATCAGTACAACTGATATTTAGCAGTTAACGGGTTGCCTGTGATCGCCTCACATTAAGGCAGACCCTGAACTTTGGCTGCTTGAAGATACAAAACACCAGCGTTTGCCTTCTGCCCTTTTGGTCCTACCTCATTCAGGTGCCCTTTAAATTGTCTACTTTTTTAGACAGCATTTGGGAGGGCCTGACAGGCAGAACAATTTCTAAAGACAGGGAACTTAGAAAAAAACTGAATCAAACACCTGTAAGGGACTGGACTGCTGCTTTGGCCTGAGCAGCTCAAGCCAGGGGCGCCAGTCTTCAAAACTGAAGGGGCAGCCTTGGACCAGTGGAAGGCATTGTGGGGGCATGGGGTGCAGAATGGAATATCTAGGTGTGGATTTTACCATTGGTTTGACAGGTAAGCGCTGCCTTCATCTGGAAAACTGCTTCAGGGCCAGCAGGAGAAATCTCTGCAGCCCCCAGCAGTTGCAGCTGAACAGCAAACATGGGGTCACTTGTCAAAGACAATGTCCTTGGCCAGGTGAGGCCAAGGGGCCTCTGCCCAGGCAGCCACAGCATCCCTGATGCCTTGAGAGGCTGCCTAAAAACAGAGAAGAGACAAGGGAATAAAAGTAGGTATTTATTTGAAGGGCCTTCAAAGATACCCCCTGGGGAGTCCAGAGGTTACTGCCAAGATGGACCCCAAGATTGACAACAGGTCACAAGTTCTTCACGCTTTTATAGGTTTGGTTGATTTGCATATCAGGGTTAATTCTCCAATTAAAGATTCAGTTTAATGCTGTTACTTCCCCAAGCTTGCCTCCCCCTTTAGAGGATCTTGGTTTATACTTTTTGGGCCCAGGACAGTGTGAGTGTCCTTGGAGAGCAGGCCCGGAGAGGCTTTGTTACATCTACCTAGCAGGAGAGAGCGGAAGTGAACAGGCTACAAGGAACTTAGAGTTACACACTGGGCAGTACAGAATTTGAAAAATATGAAAGTTAAAACCTAAGGCATCATCCCAGCTGTAACACTGGAGCAGCTGCTGCCCACAAGTAGCTCCCTGCTCACCATGGGACTTGCTGCAAAACATGTTTTGTGTCCAGTCTGTGTAATGGTCAGCAGGAGAAGCCACAGAGCTGCTGCATTCCTGCTTTCCTCACTGCTGGGCCAGGGGCTCATCTCCCCCTGGGCAGTCCCCATTCCTGACACTCCTGGTCTGTATTTACCCTCCTACTTTTGAACACGCCCGTATTTTAAATCTTGTTTCTACTCTGCTGTTTCTGTCCGTACTGAGCCCGTGCACTGCAGGGCTGAGGTGGCAGCTACGGTCTTACTTTTGCCTGGCAGCGCAGCCAAAGCTGCAGCAGAGAAGGTTATGGAGGGCAGAGGGAAACAAAAAGCCAGCATAAATAAAGGCTGAACACTGAGTGGGCAAAGGGGGGCAAGAGCAACCCCAATGTCTTTCCAGGCTTTGTGTCAGGGAGACCCAAATCCCAGGATGGTGTGACGCACTTGGCTTGTCACCCCCCCTCAGTGTTAACATCCACCTCTGTAAAACCAACCCCCCCCACCAGCGGGACAAAAGCAGGAGGAGAGCACTTCTGCGGGTGATGGGAGCAGGGGAATGAGAGTGACCCGATGGGGGCAATAATGCAGCCAGTCACACACACAGGGCTTGTCCTGTCCAGCCGAGCTCACCAGGCCTGCAGAGCCCCAGCTGCTCGTGTAGCACAGCCGTGCTTTTCACACAAGAGAGCAAGATTCCTTCTGGAGCCCCTAAAAATGCAGTCAGTGGCTAGGGAATAGCATGGCAACAGAGGGTCACACTGTCATTATTTTGGTCCTTTCAAAGTATTTCTGACATTTTTCAAGAAGCCAGCTAGCTCCAAGCTGAACAGCTGCTGTCACCCAAAGGGTACAGGTGCTACCAGAGCTGAATGTCAGCGTGGCTGGGTTGCTTCCCTGGCCAAACAGTGCACCACAGGGCCACCACTCTTTTCACTCTCTCTGTGTAGGGTGCAGGCAGTGATGAGAGTCCAGGTACTGGCAAATCACAGTCCATGCCTTTATGTGGCATGTATTTCTACCCATCAGAACCTGCTCTGCTTTACATAATCCAGTTGTACAAATAAAGGGCTACGCCTGCAGCTGCCAGACCTTGCAGAAGACTTAGACTTGTTCATTACAATAAACAACATAGTTCTGAACAGCAGGGAACAAAGCTTCTTCCCTGCTGTACATCAAGATTGATGACCCAAGTCAGTGGAACTCTGCTCAGCTCCCGAAAGCTGCAGGTACAGCAGGGACAAAGGGCTGGCAGCTTGGAGCAGGGGCTGCCCCCGGCTGGCTGAAACACCACCTACCCCTGAGCTCATTGCCTGGGTGCCTGCCTGGGTCCGCCCCCGGGGGATGTAACATCTCAGTGCAGACACGGCCTCCCTCCTTGCAACCCTTCTCCGTTGCTCCTTGCTAAATGCCACCCCTGTAAATACAGTGATACGAGAGTGGTTTCCCTTGTAAGCAAGGGGGATTAGAACGGAATAAAGTGCCCATCACACAGAACGCTGTGCTCAGAAATGTCTCGAGTATGCAGGCTGTGAGGAAAGGGAAGCTCGAGTCTCACAACCCCATCAGCATTTGTCTGGTGCCTAAACACAGCCACTCCAATTTAGGCTGTTGGGAATTTTAATGTCCTTATTGTTGAGATGGAAGCAAAAATAGTCCTTTTGTCAAACCAGCTCACCAAGCTCTGGTGCAAGGAGAGCTGTGCCTTGCAGCTTACTGGGTACCTGTGTGCAGGAAGGTGCTGAGACAGTCACATCTCAAAGATACTCAGTTACCTGGCCTGGCACATGAGCAAGGGCGACAGATTCATCTCCAGAGGCCTCTTCCAAGACTTGGGGTTGTGCTCAGCACAAAAGCTCAGTGCCACCCATGAGGCTGTGGATTAAACTCTGCCTCCAGACCAGTTTCTTGATTACCCAGTACCTCATAGCCACTTTTCTCTGATGCTACTACCCTTTGAGCTGAAGTTAACATTGTCACCAGTCTGGGATTGTGCTTCTCACCCAGATCAGGCCTGGGGGGTTCTTCAGCCCGCACAGGGAGACCATTTTGCTCCCACATCAACACCAGATTATTCCATCTGAGAAGATCAGTGTGTCACCTTTAGCACTGGCAGGAGCAGTCAAGGTGCTCTTCAGATCTTTGTCATTTCAGAAAGTCATTCTAAATAAATCTCAATGTCATTCCAAAACTTCTGCTCAAGACTGCCAGAGTTTCACCTGAACGAGATAGAATATTAATGGATTTTAAGTTCATTAATTCTAGTATTTGTCAACCTTCTGCTTGATTATCCTTATAATGCATTATTATCCATGAGAGTGGTGGCATTACTAAGTAGGCAAATATTTAAAAATCAATCTGACTGGAAGATATGCAAGTCAGTCAAAAAATCTTTATGCAACAGTAAAAAGTAATTAGCTCATAAATACAAAACTTTGTGACACTGATTGAATAAAAAGATGGATGTACAAGCCTAAATGCTTTGTTACAAAAGACATGCAAACATCATGAGGAAAGCTTTTGATAGCTTTTATCTATTTAATGTTGTAACTATCTCACATAGTCTCAGATACAGCAGATATTAAAATAAATTTCCTCAAGATCCACAATCTGGCTTGAATCAGACAAACTAGCCAGGAATCATGAAAAATACTTCTGAAAAAGAACCACTGTGTTGGGAGACCAGATGTAAACTTGATCTTTCCTGAGATTTACTTCAGTGAAAAAAAAAAAAAGCTTTGCTTTATTGAATTCTTATAAGAGATCTGTAAATAAGAGAAGGATCTTCTGCATTATTGTATAAATGGAAGTGTATATTTTACTTCTTTATAGACTCAAAATTCGGTGCTGCATTACAGTGTTGGTGCTGTGAAGACTTCCTCACATATGAAATATTACCTCTGAATTAAAAAACGTTACAAAATTAATCAGCAAAACAGTCTGCTAAAAAACTATCTGCAGAAAAAACTTACCTGTATTTCAACATTATCTCTTTAATTGATGTATAAAATTATTAGATTATTTCAGAGTGACTGAAAATAATGGTACTATTTGATAAAATTTACTTACAAAAGTAAAGCATATTTTCAATTATCCGCACAGCAAAACTGAGGTCCTGAGAAATTAAGAGGTAGGTTTAAGCTTGCTGAAATAGCTCTTCCATCTGACAGAAGTGTAACTTACATATGGGTTTGGGATGAGGCAATCCAGCTTGGGCTTCTGCAGTACATTCCCATGGGTTTTAGCTTCTCATTTCCCCAGCCTCTCATGATGCAGGTGAGAAAGCGAGCCTAAGGAACAGGCAAGTTCAGCCAAGCAAAAACCACCAGGTGTTATCCAGAAACTCTGGCCCATCTGTGGTGTTTCTGTGCAGGCCATGTGAACTGAGAAGAGCATCACTTTAGATGGAGAAAGTAGAGTTTGAGTTTAGTCAGCAATCTGACTTGTGCCAGGATGGTGCAGTTTTGTTTAGAGAGCTCATGCCAGAACCACATCCCTTTCACAAAACCTTTTACTGTCCTGCCTGCCAGAGAGGCATCTCAGATTTCCTTTCATCTTAGAGAAGGCTGAAGTCTCGTACAAAATGCAACTGACTTTAGATCTTGCATTTCCAAGAATCAGAACATTCAACTTCCAAAGCACATCTAATCAAATGAAAATATTTAAAGGCAGCAAGAGGTAAGAGCAGCCAGCACCTTACTGGAAAAATGGCTCCCTGGGAACATACCCATTTTTATAAAGCTGATCAGCACATGACACAACAGACCACTAGAAGTCAGTATTTAGACATTTATTTCAGATATGCAGTTTACACGCATATTATTGAGCAAAACCAAATTGCAAATATACAAATACTGTAACAAGCATTACCAAATAACATAACTGGCACTAGTGTTATAAGCTATTACTGAAACTGGTGAGGATAAGCCATGGAAGAGGACTGTAGCTCATGGCATTCTTTTCATCCAACTAAACTTCCAGTAGCACCATAATGGCAATACATGAAACACAAGACAGAACATTGTTAACTGTTATTCTGAGATTCACAACTTTTTTTTTTCCATTTTAGTGAATTACTTAGCAAAAAAATGTTAACAGTGCAGGCGCTTTGGCCAACTTCAGCTTGTATTCAGCTGTACATATTCCATATGCAAAAGAAAAAGAAAAAAGCATATTTGGAAACCATCTTTGCACTTGGGCAGTCATTGCACTGCACTTAAGATTCTGGGACTGAAGACAGGCATGTCTTGCAAAGAGATGTCAAGTCCACTAAAGCCTGAGTGAGTCTTTGGTAGGCCAATACCTCATTATAATATCTATGACAGTCATTTTATTCACTAGGATTTTCTTTTGTGATCCAAGGTGGCCAGAGGACATTCTGGAAAACTTTACAGTAAAATCCTCAAACGACCAGGCACTTCAAACCCAGTCTTTTCTAAAGGCACCAAGAATGGATGGGGCACCAATTTTCCCCCTAATGAAAGGTGACTGCATCTGCTTGTCTACAACACTTCTAAATCACTGGATTGTTATTTTACAGTTTTTACACACTATATAGTAGCCTTATCTGCTGCAAGATTGGTTGCATGAATAAACAGGTAACCCCACTGTTCTACACAGGTGATGTCTCCGTTCCACCATCTATTAAGTACCAATTTCTTATGTTTTGAAATTATGTAAAAGCCATAACCCTGCTCAAAGTGTACACACATACGAACACTTCTGACACAGGCTACATCCATCTCAAGATATGCAGTTCATTCTACATGCATTCTAAATACAGTGTGTCCAGTTATGGAACAAAATTATCATTCTGAATATTCACTGTTGAAGTATGTTTGTATAGGTCTCTGCAGGTCTTTGCTTCCCTTAAATTTAAGAGTTCACACAAGAATGGTTTTAAGTCACTAATGCTCAGCTAACACCCTTTACCCCAAACCTCATATTTTCCAAGTGAACAGTGCAGGACATATTATTCATTTCAGCATTTAACATCTTAAGAATTTACCATTTTTTATCTAAATACACCAAGTATATGCTTTCAAGCAAAGTTGTGGCAAAAATACAAAACATGGACATACTTGTACTGCTGTAATGCACTTGGTTAAAGCCTTCATGTCTCTTCACACAGGTTGAAGATCCATATGAAGTATTTTGCCTTATCAGACAAATATATAGAAAATGAAGTATCAAAACCTTGCTTCTGCTGGTCACCTGAAACTTACAGAAGTCGCATATGATTCAACCAGCTTTCAGACAGGGTTCCTTAGTGGCAAGGATATTTTTGCAGCACTTATAGATTTAAATTTCAGTCTGAATAGCAGTGCTTAATTCCACAGCATGTTGTGAGTGGTTGTTGTTTGTTTCTTTCAATGTTTCACCAACACCTAAATCTGCGTCTTTTGAAGATCCATGATTAATGCTTTCCTCAGCAATGTAACTCAGCTGTGGAACATCAGTGCTTGGAGCTGTTGGAACAGGCACAGGGATTCCACTTGGCTGTGGAGAGTTTTCCAAGCGATCATTTTCCACCTCTGGGAGAACACTGACTGTGGTAAAGCGAGTGTGATAGTCGCTGGAACCATGGCTACAGGAAGTTTTCATACTTTCCATATCTGAGCAACTGAACTCAGAGAAATGGCTGGAGTGTGAATCTGCTACCGACGGAATACTATCGCTCAGAGAGGGAGAGTCAAATTCACTGGAGTTTGTGCTTTGCTGTTCCAACAGCTGAGCATCCATGTCCTCTCTCGTCTCATTAATCTTCATGCTACTCTTCTTTCTCAGCTTACCTTTGCACTTCTTCCCCGCCGTGCTGTCCTTGGACCACTTGGTGGCGCCGGCTTTGCCTTCGGGCGGGCCGGAGCAGCCGGAGGAGCCGCGCCCGGCAGCGCTGCCGTCCTCCACGCTGCTGCTCCCGCTGTGGTGCCGGAACTTGGCTGGCTTGGATTCGATATCCACCTGCACTTCCAGGCTGTTGCCTTCCCTACAACAGGGGAGAATCCGTGAGTGCAAGTGGCCATCGGAGGGCAGAACAAACTCTTGCTGCTTTCCAACATACCACAGTGAAAGCAGGAGGGATGTATCTTGTAAAGAGAAATATTTAACCAAATTAACAGCCCAAAGGAAAACAAAGTCTAAAAGACCAAGCACTTTACTGAGCTACAGCAATGGCATTCCTCTTTGGAAATAACCCTGGCAAAACGTAAGCAGTCACATGTAATTCCATTTGTAACAAAATCTGCTGTTTCAAAGTGTGATCTTGAATGTAGAACAGCTGAGGCATGCTTAGAATATCCTTTAATGAGCAAGTCTTATAAATATTCCATTTTCACCACATTTCTCTTACCTGTCCAAAGGGATGTAGGAGTTCAGGATGGATCCTGCCATTGCTTTGGTACTGGCATTGTCACTAACTGTTCCCAAGCTAACCGTGCCAGACTCTCCACTCAGACTGTATCGCTCTTTCTGCACATCTGCTTGTACTTCCAGTCTTTGAGAGAAAGAGAGAGAGTTGCACATACCACCACAACAGTTAAAGCACGCTAGCTGAAAATTAGTGTCACCTTGTAGATGGCAGTGAGCCAGTAACAGAGTTCCTGAGTCACTCCAGTACAGATGTGCTTAATTACCCTACTGACACATTTTCCATTCCCACTGTCAAAAATGACTACTTTTTGATTAAAACAAAGAAAATGAAAACACCTCAAATCAAAACCAGAATTACTTCCTAAAGGCATTAACCAAAAGTTCTGGATTCTTTCCCTCCTGAGATTCACAACGACACCTTTCAGGTTCAGCTACAGTTCTTTGTCAGATAGTACACTATACTCTAAAAACAGTAGAAACAATCAGAAGGGTACATAAATTAATTACATGATAGTTCCCATGTTTCCCTTGCTGCAAATTACTACTAATCAAATAAGAGGCAGAGAACTGTGTACTGTGCTCTGCTTCATATTGTACTGCTATCAACTGCAACAGGAATAATAGAAACCTGAGCAATCCTAAGTTGGGCTCAGCAGATAAACCAGAAATCAAATTACAAGCTTTTTTCCAAACGTCTTATCTGTGTTCCGACAGTGAAATTGAAGTGGTTTTTTTTGTTTTTCACTCTCAGCTCTTTAAAGAAGAGGGTATGTATACCTCACACAGCAGTCACAGCCTGAAAGATCTGTCCCAGCATAGGGGAACTCTTGATACTATCCCACTGTCTTCATTCTCTATAGCCTGGACTGCGAAATTACTCAAAATGAGTAGTGCTGGCAGCTGATTTAAGGAGCAAATTCCATCCTGATCCCTACATGCTAACAATCCTTTCTACACACTCCCTTTCTGTTCAGGGTGCAGGAGAGCCAGCTACCAGAAAGGTCCAAATTCACAGAAGGCACTGAGCACGTGACAAGAAGCTGGCACCTTAGCAAGGCCAGGTGCTCGTCTGCCTCCCCTCCTGCCTGAAGTCCATGTGCCATGAAGCACACTCCACACTGGTGTTCTGAAGGCACAGCTTGGTGCCTGCAGATGACTGAACAAGTCAGCAGTTCTGACTTTTGGGTGAAGTGCACCAGAGAACAAAACTGTATTAGGCATGAGCTGCCTCCCTCTGGCTCCTGCTGACAGGCAGCTGTCCTGGGGAAGCAGGAGAACACAATCTTACACCCCATTTAGCTTAAACAAAATCAAAGTCTTGAGGATTGTGGTCAGGCAGGATCTCTTGAAAATGAGTAAGCTTGTCAGGGATGGACTGTTTATCTCCCAGAGACAGTTCCTTTTCATAGGAACCAATATCAAAAAGCCAAAATTGGAAAACTGAGGAGGTTGCACTTCCTGTGCCCACGTGCAGAGCAGGACAGAGCAGGGCTGGGAGCACGGCCCTCACCTGTTGAAGCAGTTCACCATGGCACTCCCCGAGAGGCTCCCCGTGATGCTGGCCCCAGCCAGGGCCATGGTGCTCGCTGTCTCACTCAGGTTGTCCCGGATGGCTCCTATCCTGTCCATGTGGCTGCCGCTGGCGCTCAGGCTGCCCGTCAGCCCCCCGACACTCCCCTCCCCGATGCTGGGGTTGTGGCGCGCCTCTGCCACCGAGGTGGTATCTGGGCAGGAACAAAGAAGGCTCGTCAGGTAGGGAAGCAGCACTCAGCTGTCTCTAGAGTGTGACCACAGAAGCTGTTTCTGAAATTATGCTGAGAAGAAGGATTTATAAAAAATACTGTCACAAAAAGAGAACTTTGCCAAAAAAAAACCCCCAAAAACCATAAACAACCAGAAATCATTTAAAAAGACACCTTTCTTGGAGCTGCTATAACAGTTATGCCTGACATCACATACTTAAGATAGCAAAAAATTAACCATGGATAGGACAGGAAACACAGAATGAAGGAATACAGAGAGATCCTATCACTCAGGATAGTGCCATGTAATCAAAAAATTGAAGCATCAGACCAGTCTTTAGTTTGCTCTATTAAAAATAAAAAATGTAACCAGCTTCCACAAACCACGATTCTGAAAGAGCAACATTAATGCTATGTTAAAACTTTTACCTATGGAGAAGACTTCAGTCTGGCTTTGATTGAAGTGGTCAAGAAAAGTTTTAGTACTTATAGCCCAGCACAAAATGACACAGAGGTGCTATGATCATCTGAGAAGTGCCATGAGGATTCAGCAATGAGCAGAAGCAGCCTCATATGCAAATAACTACTCTAGTATCTAAGATAGAAAATACAAGTCACAAAGCCCATGTTCATAGAAAATGAAACACTGAATTTTCTTACCTACAGCTGCATTTGTTCCACCAACATTTATATCATTTTCATCATCAAATTCTATCCTGACACCTTTTCCATTGCCAGCTGACACACCACAGCCTCCACTTCGGCAGAGGGAAATTGGAACAACTCCATACACATAAGCCAGCATAATAGGAACACCAATACCTACAGAGGAAAGTACAATCTTTCATTAAAAGTTACTTTTATTTTAGAGCCTTTCATAAAGGCAATTTCATTTTCCAAGATTACTTAATATTTGATTAATATCACACTTGAAAAAGATAAGGAGAGAGCAAAACTAAGAAATACTGGTAAATCACTATGGTGAAATGACAGCAAAGTACCTTCAGCAGGCAGAACGTCCTCTGTTAGCATTGGTAGGAAGAGAAGCTTAATGACTGATGAATTAATACTCTCAGTATGTCCATAACATACTTTACAAACAATTAAAGTAGTTAAAAGATTCACAAAAGCTCCACTGGGGACTGTAATAATGTTCCACCTGAGGCAGAAATAGCAGAGATCTACTTCAAATGTTACTCAACTAAAAATATTAGTACCTCTACTGCTTTAGTAAGGGGCTTCAACTTACATCCACTGAAGGCTTTGCTATCAGTTTAATAGGACTTAACATTATTATTACTCTGGGATTTTTCAATATAAGTTTTCCTTAAAAGTAAACAATTCTGCAGAGCAGGGGGGCAGGAATTAAGGGAAATCAGTTAAAGGTACTGCAGACTAAAGTACACACAGATACACACACATCCATCCCACCACTTTGAATGGACTGTGAAAGTTAGTCCTTTGGCATATGAATTAAATCATCCCAAGGCTTTGCTGATGGAAGTACACAGAAGGTGCAAAAATGAGCAAACTGAAAAATGTCAAGTTGGCACATTCTGAAAAAGCCAGGAGAGAAGCAGACCTAATAGAAAGGCTCCTCAGTCTAATCTAAAAGCCAGGTGCCAATTACATGAAGTCTCCTTCACTAGAAATTTCTCACATTCAAGGAGGAACTCCATATTCTTATGGTCATTATTCTGGAAACCACACAATGCCCTGAGAGTGGAGGCCATGTGTTAATGGCAGTGGGGCAAGAGCAAAATTCCACAAAATAAAACCTAACTGCATTCCCTGAAAAGCCACATTTCATCTCAGTTCAGGAATAAGAAACAGCCTGAGAGAAATGAAGTAAGGCAGACCTATAAATACAACTATGAGACTTTGTGTGCCACCACCTGCTTAGCAGGGATCTGACACCACAGCCACATGAGAATGCAATGCAGACTAACACCAGTTTCATGGCTGGCATATCCTCATTTGCACAGTGGTCCACCATTGATAACAAGCACTTTAAAGCCACAGCTTCCTGGTCAATTTGAACCAGTACTTGCTAAAAACGGTCCCGTCTTCCAGAGGCTACTCATTACTCTTTGAGCATTGATTCTGACACAAGGGGGAACACTGCAGACAACACTGTGTGTACAGGGGGATGATCCAGCTCAAAACAAAAAGGTGGGTCTTATTGTGAGTCCACTATCCACAGCAGCTTACTGTGCAACTGTGAAGATGCCTGTGCTGCAACAAAGAAGCAAGGCAGTGCTAGGCAAGTCCCCTCCTTTCAAAAAAAATCCGAGTTTACAGTGATCTTGAAATTACCTGGAAAGATGAGACAACTATTTAACTACATAAACAGCAAGATTTTTCCTTAAATGCTATCCTCAACAATCACCATGAGAAAAGAGTGTAATGCAATTCAAACTGACTCCCAGAGCAAAGCAAGTGTCAACTACTGCAACACTAAGTGTAAGAGACCGTTTTTGTTCTGCACTGAGAAAGGTTTGATATGAAGTTATTAAAATACCAATAGACTCTGTGGCAACAGTTTTTTTCCTGGTCATTTAAAAAATCTTTGAATACTTCAATCTTAAAAGCCAGATGTGACAATGTAGAAACTTCAATTTTCAAGATTAAAATTACTTTTACTTCTTCAAGAAATGCTACATTAAAATCAAGTACTGTATTCTTGATTCTGCCACACTAAATATATAACCTCAGACTCCTCCTTGTCTTGGTTCCCTCACCTATAAAAGGAAACTACAGCACTTATCTCAGCTGTGTTATTCATGACTGTTTATAGAGTTCTGGTTGCAAGGTGCTATCAAGACACAAAATAATAGTATTTGCTTACCTACAGTTACTGCAGCTACAACTGGAGAAACAATTACAGATAAGGTTACACCACCTGCTATAGCCAAGTTTCGCTTGTGCTTTGAAATGTCTTTGCCTTCGTATCGATTGTGAATCTTGAAAGAAGAAAAGAAAGGGGGTTTAGAGTATTATCAACATCAGTAATACATTGCTGCACGGATGGAAGAAGTGACAGCGTTTGGAGCTCTATTCTGTTCTTTTCCAGAGAGAACACATCCTAAGTCATGATTTGTTTTTTTTTTTTTTAATTTATCTCGAAGTAAATAAAATTTATACATATCCTAATTTTAGGCAACCTCTTACAAGTAAGAACTCCTCCCATCCAGTAATTAAGCATTTATTCTCAGCCTCAAGTTTAAAGAGCTAAGTAATTGAAGAGCTTTGTTTAATCATTACTCCAGCTTACATGGCTGGGAAAAGTAGACAAAATTTCAGGATAAAAGAATTGCTACACGTGACCAAATTGACACTTCTTACTCCCAGTCATCTTTTCCCTGAACAGTATGAAGTTAAAACTTTCACAAATTACTAGATCTATGGAAACAGGTTGGCATAACAGAGCTATCAGAGAGCCTTCACCAAACATAGCCTGGAAGAAGGGGAAAGCAGAACTCTGTAGCTCCAGCAGCCCCTCACGACAAGCTACTGAGATAGAAAATGTTTTTGCAAACCTGAGTCTGTTTACTGAGGAATCTGCTACCCAAACCTCTTACTGATGGTTCAAGTCTGCAGTAATTCTGAAATGTGACTGCCTTAAACTTATCTGCCACAAACCCCAGATGAACCTGAAAGGCCTTTAAAGATCATTGCTCTACAGAGATCTCCCACATTTTTGTGTTTCATTTACTCTCTCTAGGAACATAGTTTCTCAGAGGTATGCACTACATCTGTCATCATTCTTGGCTAAGATACAATTACAAAGGAACAACAGGTATCCAATGGCTGTCACAAAGCCAAGTTAAGCCTCATCCCATCTAAGGAAGAACACAAGAGATGAGCACCCAAGAAGATAATGACAAAATATGAGCTGGATGTCATGCTCTCTAAATTAGCATGTTATTGAATGCTGTGCTTTCTAAAATATAATTTCAATTAGAGATTTGGTAGGGTTGTTCTCATTTTGGAATAAACAAAGTCTTTGTATTTGTTCAGGCAAGACAGGCAGAGAAGGCACTGTGCAAAGAACCCATTTACTTGCTCTGAGGTACATTATACAGAGAGAAACATGGAGTGAGGGAGCACTTGAATATTGAACATGCCTATGGACTAAAAAGGAAAAACTGAACATGAACACTCTCACAGTATGAGTGTGTAAGAATTACAAACCCAGAAAGATTAGGTTCCCTGGGGCTCTGAGCAATTAGCAGGGTCTCCTCAAGAGCTGTATTTTACTGTTATGGACAATTATAACTCCCAAAACAAAAGTCATAATACAACAAACAGATATCCATAAAGGTTACCGGATTCCTTAAAGCAAAAAAAAAAAAAAGAAATGGAAGGAAGAGGTTACAGAGTAGAAACTGATTTAAAACATCAAAATAAAAGGTTACACTGGTAGAAACTACTATAAAATAAAAGACTATAAAATAAGAGACTACAGAATATTGACTAAATAATAATAAAGAATAACTGAGCAAAAATACTAGGCCAGAAGAGAGGTTTCAATAAACACAAAAACCTATTAGGTTACAAGACTTCTATCTATAAAACCAGAACACTAGCATTTCCTCAAGGAAACTCTATCAAAGCACAAGCACAAACTCTTCCAATGCAAACGACAGACAGAATGTTGAAAAAGAACAATGAAGCTTCCTTTACCAAAGCAGCAGCAGCATTAAGAAAATAGAAAGTAGGTCAGATTACTATGAATGGGTATAGAAGAACAGCATGAGGGTGTCAGGCCAAAATCAGAAAGGTTAAAACAGAGGAGACAAAAAGCAAGGGATATCAAAGCCAAGGAGAAATTATTCTACAAGTACAGTGCTAGTAAGAGGAAGACCAAATCGGATCAATTTGCTGTTTAACAAAAATGAAAGCCAGCAAATGGAACTGGAGACCTGTTCCTATTTTCTTTTCTCTTCAGTTGTCATTGAAGACCAACAGTGAGCCAGACAAAGAAGTAAGATCCGTACAAATACAGCAGATTGGTGCATACTTAACATGAGCTGATCTGAAAAATATCTCAGCAGGCCCAATTTCAGAGTCACTAATAGAAATTTTTGAAAATTATTAGTAGTAGATGTCTGAAAAAAAATTCCAGAAAACTGGAAATGGTTAAATGGCAATTACAATTTTAAAAAGGGTACAATACAAACCAAGAAGCTGTGGAAGTAAAAGACCACTGAACTGAACTTTGATTTCCTGAAAATTGGGAACTTGCAGACATCAAAGCAAATGTAGGAAACAAAAAGGTCACCCTGATTTTTTTTTTCAAGTAGAAATCATGCCAATTAAATTTTCTCCTGTAACAAGATAACATAGCCTTGAGGATGGGGAGAAACAGATGTCACACACTGACTAATGAAATTCTTACACTCTTGTATGACACTCAAGCAGGCTATAATGGTCCAGACTGAAAAAACGGATGAGAGAAATCTACTAAGCTTCATGTGAAACTACAGAAAACATGTGAATAGTCATTAGGTTTTATAACTACCCAAATTGACACTCTTCACTCCATACTTTTTCCAAGAGACATGCCTTGGATCCAAGAGTATTGAACATTTTCATTAATGTGGAAGATGGAAGGAGAAGAGTATGTGTGTTGAAATTCAGGCCAATACAATCTGGCATGGTTGCAAGAATGCCATAATTCACTCCAGTCATGAGAAGCTGGAAAAAATGGTCTGAAATGACCAGATGCAGCTGAATGGCAATGAGTTCAAGACCACTCTCGGGAGGAAGCCAACTGCCTAAATTACCAGTACAGTGGGAAAGGGTTTGTGTTTCAGTGTACACAAAATGCAAATAGCACATTGTTGAAGAAGAGGTAACTGGTAGTTACTGGCACAGAATTACCCTTTCATTTAACTCAGCAGCAGTAATGCTGCAGCTTCACTGCTGGATTCAAACTGGACAAAACCAGAGGTGGCATGAACAACTACAAGGAAATTCAGAAGAGGAGAATCTGAAACCTAAACCAGTGTGTTTTCTCGACAGTTTGTCAAGAAAAGCTGGAAGTGATAAGTTTGTTAAGGATGGACTTAAAAGTATCATTACATATGTAACGGCATAATGCAGAACAGAAGGATTCTCTACATCCGCTGAAGAATAGGGTAGTAGGAATTTAATGTAAATTCTCTTCTTATACCAATGTTAAAACCAAAAAACTTTTCTACAAAAACCAAGCCTGAAGGCTCTGTGGGATCTCCACCATCAGATGTTTTGAAGTGCAAATGTGTGACAGGGGTCACAGAGAAATGACCACTAAGCAGTGGGGTACAACAGAAATTCTCATAAGGCTGCCCTCACAGACTAATGCTCTGTGACTTTCATACATGAAAGGTGCTCTGTGATGGGGTTCTCTCCCAAAATATAATGAGAAAAGCTAATCATGCAGTTGTAATTTGAAACAGATTAACTGCTGCCTTCTTCCTCTTCTCAACCTAGAAGGTTCCAATGACTGTATGGGACTAAGCCATAACAGAATAAAAGGATCAAAAAACAACTGTAGCAGAAAGAAGGGTACTTGCTTGAAAGAAAAAGATTAAATAAATACAGTGGAAAAGCTGCACCCCTGAACTTTTTGTCTAGTTGACACACGCCCCCTTCCCTCCCCAATAAATGCAGAATTATGAGTCTGTGCCAGTCACTATGAGGATCCATGCTGATAAAAGCAGAAAAACAAATCTTCCAAACCATCATTTCAAAAAGCCCATTTCTAAAAGATCTAGATAATTTATGACTATATCCTAAATTACGTATAAGAGTTTGTTGATTACGTTATAGTAAAAGCTATTATATTTTTTAAGAGGAAATATATCAACTGCCTTCTGATTAACGTGATCATTTCTAGCTCCTTCACAAAAGAAGTAAAATGAAGACAGGCTAGCTAGCACTGAACACACATTAGTGGACTGGCCCAAGGCAATTAACAAGCTGCTGAGTATAAATGCTTCAATATGTGCATGCACAAACCTGAACAGCATAACTTTATACTAAAATTCTGGTAAATATCTGCTTTTAAGAAAAGAAAAATCATTTTTGTCTTCCTTGTCCTCTAAAGATTGTTTAATTCTAAGGGACACAAAGGGAATCAGAGACTAAAACCAGAGCAATTTTGAAAAAGCATGCAGGAGCTTTCATGGCAAGATACAGAAACTGGAAATTGTTCAGTGTTTTGCTCTGCATGTTCTAAGAGAAAACTAGATTCTTAAAAACACTGCTTCTCATTCCTGTACAGCTGATACAAATATCCTTAAACAAAGCAGGGATTGGTTGGTTTGGGTTTTTGGAGATTGTGTTTTTGTTTTGGGTGTGTTTTTTTTCAGAGGCCAGTTAAGATACCCAACTGAACACAGTATCACCCAAGCCATGCCACAGAAGGTAAAACCTGAGGTGTCTTGGGAGTTGAAGCACTTTTTACCTTACGTCCCACATATACAGGAATTCCAATAATCATAGCAGGAATAGCAATGCCAGCTATTAAGGCAATTCCTACAGGTGCTCCAACAAGTGTCCCTAGTTGCCAAAGGATTTTCTTCTTACGGCTCCATGGTTTCTTCCCCCAAAATGTGCAACCTGATGGGCTAATAAAAAGAAATAAACTGTAAATAAATCAACATAGCTATACACTACTGACCATTTCCCTAGTTACAAAATTATTGTCCTTAGGTTCAAGTTACAGACATTATGGATACAAAATCATCAGTTATTTCTTCAGACTGTTTTTTGCCTTGACAGCATATTTTGCAATGTAACAAGAAGTATATTGCACAATCCACAAACCAATCTATGGTTCACAGTAACTTACAGGATCAGAACTTTTGTATTGCCTAATACAAAGGCAGTATTAAAACATGAGTAAAGAGAGTGTGTTAATCTGAAATACTTGATTTGTACTAAGAACATGTTGCATGCATAAAACTTATAAAGTATTTTAAAATAAAAAATAATAAAGAACTCACTTAAATACATGTATTAAAACTGACTTAATTCTCCAATATGGATACTTTAACTGTGATTCTCTACTCTGAGAGGAAGAAAGCCAGACTTACAGAACTTGGGAATCTCCTTCTAAATACTTTAGGAAACAAATTGGCAACCACATAGAATTTTTTTTGATTAAATGTACCTTAAATAATGTAAATCTGAGATCTCTTTCATACATAGCCAACAGAATTCACAGCCACAGACAGCACAAGTCATATGATTGCAGCTTCCATCATTCATTTTTATTATATAAGCAGCACAGCGTGGGCATGGCTTTATGTCATCAGCTGTTCAAAAATGAATGTTAAAATTGTATCAGTTCCTTAGACAAGCAAATATAATCACAATACTGACATACATTTGGGAAAAGTGATTGAACCATTATCTGAAAAACTGAAGAAGTTTTTTATAAGGTTGCTTTACAAATCTTCATTTGGCAATGACTTGTTATCAAATTGTATTCATTAATTTTACTCAGTCCAAACCTTGGACTGAGTAAAATTAATGAATACAAGGTGTATTAGACTACATTCAAGTAATTGAATAGTTAATGCATACTCTCTGTTCAAGGATTTTCCAAGCTTAATGAAATATATATTAGAAAGTGACATTAAATATGTATGCTAACACAGGACTGATAAAATGGTCTCTTTAAATATAATCCCCTTTTACATTTCATGCTGTTATGAATCTTATACTTGAATATTCAGTCTCCACCCTGTTCATGTATCTTAAATCCATCTCTCCGTTCACATTAATGTACTTCTTTGGTATTGCCAGCCTCTTCTTGAGTCCTTTCCACAAACCTACTTTATAGTTACTTAGACCCTAGAAAAATACACAGAAGAAAACTCTGGAGAATCTCCGTGTTCCCAAGTCGAACGTGGAAAAATGAGGTTTAAGTGACCAGCTCTGTCAAACAAGGGGTCATTGAGCAACAGTGAAATACACACACCCCACAGTTATGATCTTCATTCCTGGTTAGCACCTGCACTTTGGGACAAGCTCTTTATTCACAGCAGCAGAAACACCTTGCACCTAGCGCAGAACTCCAAGTGTATTGCCTCAGTGCTATGAGGCAGGACAAAGGGAAAGGAGAGCTCATATTTGATAGAAAGAACACCTAAAGAGGTGCAGAACCAGCAGAAAAGAAGTACCTCTACCAATCCCAGTGCACAAGGAGTAAGCAGCTGGAAGGATTCATTAGCTACTCCCATATGGGAGCACGTGCACAGCCTACAGGGCAGTAAGTAAACTGAGCAAGTTCTTCAGCACACCGAAGGCAGAGCTACTGCTCTTCAGGCTGAGACAAATAGGAAGTGTAAGGAAAGGAGCTGGTGTGCTAATTTATTTAGCTTATTTTAGAATTTATTTGAAAGCTAGAGCAAGATGCCAACTTTTAGGGAAAGATGGGATGCATTGTTAAAATAAGCCAGTGCAAACTACAAATTAGAGACTCTCAAGTCTGGGGCTGGAGAAAAACAGCTCTAACTGCAACATGCAAGTGAGACTCTTTACCCCAAATATCTACCTTGTTTTAAAGGCAGACAAAAAAGCTGCCAAATAAATGTTTGATGTAATTCAGAGCCAGTTCCTATCAACAGCAAACTGGAATGTTAATGTGCTAAATACTACTCTGAATAGTTTATCCTCTTTTTTGGGGAATTACAAATAAGCTCAGCTTTAAGAGATGGAATTGTTTGCTTTCTGGTAGACAAGAGATATGAGCATTTCCTAGAAAACTAGAAATCAGTACTAACAAAGATGTCAAACACCAGAGCTGACATCAGAGTAATAGTCTTTTTGAAAACAGAAAATCAGTGGTTACGAGTTTTAATTTTAACAGCTGGGAAATTTCACCTACAGTGGAGAAAACAAGTGTACTAGTGTGGAATTGATACAACTAAAGAAGTCAACATGCTAAACATGGGGGATGCCTTGCAGCAAGTTCATTTAATTTCACATTTTTCAACTATGAAATAAAAACTTAAAATGTTGACGAGCTTTTAAGACTTAATTCAGATGTTCTGGTCACAGAGTACTTCAAAGCGTAGCATTTAAAATTTTAATTCAAATTTAGAATTGTCATTTTATATTTCTGAAAGACACAGCACCTAGTATCTATCTACCATGTCACTATTCCATTCTTTACTCTTCTAGGGTTAATTATGCAAACGTACAAAAGAGATGTTTTACAGACACAGCACCCTAATAATAAATACCTGCTGCTCCAGATTCCTGGCTGTAACTAATAGATGAAGAACGGATTGTTCTCAGGCGCAGGCTCTGAGCTCTCTCCTGGCGAGCAGCATCGCAGGTCTGGTTGGGATGCCAAATTTGCTTACAGTGGTAACAAAACTCAGTTCCACAGCCCTCCCGTCCACATGTCAGTTTGGGGCAGCTGGCACATCCAAATGCAATCACGGCGTATCTGGAACGATCAAGAGGGGCAAGAGTGAATTTTGTTAATAAAACCAGTTCTAAGTATAGAGCAAAGCTGACAAGACAGCTGTCAGAATAGCTGAAGCAGGTACAAAGGCAGGGGATACCAGGAGCTGGTATCAGCAGGCACCTTCAGGAGGTGGCCAGCACCAGTTCCTGAACACCTCTTTCCACAACTCTATTGCCATTGCAGTAGATTAAGATTGTACAGAAATACCATAATCACTGCAACACTCACTCACCTTAGTCCATGCAGGATTCAAATATACTGTATTTAAAGCTGAAAGCAATACTGTAAGGTTTACAGTCACAAAGAAACCACAGTTTTGAAGAGTGGGACAATAAACCCAGAAAAGGTGTTTAAGCAAATAAGGGAAAGTTATAGTTTCAGAAGTGCCCCAGTCACTATGGGCATATCTAAGTTTGACCCAGTCTATAATGAGGGAGGATCCCTGCTAAGTGATCTGCAGTGTAACCTATAGCTGTAAGGACATCTGATTTGGAACTGCAAGACATTTTAGGATTTTACTAGTTGCCTTTTATCATGAATACCACTATTTACTTTAAATAGGTTTTTGTTACGTCTTTGTACTTTAAAATGTCAGAACAACAAACCAAGTATTTTATTAATAGGATTTTGGTTTCTAAATAATTAATGCATTTTTAAAAATATATTTCAAACTGTTAAATGCAGAAACTGGTAAAGAGTTCAGGGCCTTGATGCCACCTCTACTCTGACAATACTACAGAGCTCAAAACCTCCAAGAATGTTGAGACTTACAAAACTGTGCTACACTACTTAGTAATCAGACACTACATGAACAGTTGTAGAGACTAATCTATCCCTTCATTAGACCTGCATTTCAAAGTTCATATGATAAAACACCATTTGTCCACATTAACAATAAATGCAAACATATGTATAAATGTTTCTCAATTCCTACCCATTGTAGCTTTTTTCAATGATTTTATGCAATAGCTTTCTTTTAAATATATAATACTAAATCCACTGGTATGAACATTTAAAATAGATGTATGGTTTTATTCACATGAACAGGGTCCCTGAGTAGACTTCAACAGATTTATAAATGCAGCAAGACTGAAGTTTCTGCCTGTTCAAATGAAGGTAATTTTATTTTAAAAGACTATTTATTTTTACCCCATCTGTTTTATAGCAGTTGCATAAATTAACTCAAAATATTCTTTATTAGTAATGATACTTAAAAAATTATTACCACTCACAAGCCTGTCTTAAAATTTAGCTATTTTTATTTAAAAGTAGCTAGATCTGAAATTCTGCAAAGTTAAGGCAAATCCTACCCGTTCCATTATTATTTTAAAACAGCATATTTGAGGTTCTCCCCAAGAAATTTTGCAAATGGGACTTTCAACCTTCAACTTACAGATGACACAGCTACAAATTATATACATGCTTGTCTGTTTGCAAATACTTCTTGCTTTCCAAGTAGAGATTTATTTCAGTAATTGCTAGACTCTTCTATATTGCTGCCAAGTTAATCAGCTTCATTTTCCCCACTTACTGCAAACTGAAGAGATAATTGCTTTGCATGTACACAAAGAGACTCCGATCCAAACACTTCTTCAACATACAGGGATACATTTAAGGCTTGCTAATGTTAGACCAAAAAAATCTCAAGTGTAAGACACAGAATAAAGTATCAGTTTATATCCTGCCTCCTTCCTATCACTAACAAAGCATAGGCACATCCCTGAAAGCACCCCCTATCTGGGAATGATGTATTAGGCACACCTTTAGAAAGTAACTTTTTAGACCAGAGCAAATCTCAGTTAAAACTGTACAGGATTACAGGTTTTTAACATTTACATTCTTTTTGAAGGAGAAGGAAAGACAGAAGTCATTGTTTAGGTTGAGAGAAGGGATTAATACACAGCAAAACCCAGTAAAACAAAAACCAGAGGCAGTGAGCAATTAATTGAAGAATGCACAGTGAAAAGATGGATGAAGAATTTGTACTCTTTTGCATGATCTGCTTTTTGCTTGATAAAGGTATGAAAATTTAGGAATTGCTTCTCTCTTCTAATGATGTCAGCAATATAATCTCAGAGCAAAACCATTAAATAATTCAAACAGAAGAAAAGACAGAACACATCTGGAATACTGATTCAATAATGCTTGTTAAAATGACACTGGAGAACTGGTATGAAAACAGAATATAAAAATATTGGCCAAGGAGAAGGCTCATGAGGTTTCCTTATCAGGGCTCATTCCTCAGGGAAGGATCACCTACGTGTCAGTGTCTCCTATCAAGCCACTGCTGGTAGTTTACAGCTGGTTCCAGTGTTTCAGGTAACAATAACGATCAGGATGCATCTGAGCTTGCAACAAAAGCTGAGGATTAAGCAGCCCAGCGTCAGTCTGTGGTGCCACTGGTATGGACCATTCTGGCACTGGGCTGCTGTAGAGCAGGAGACTCCTCAGCAGGTTCTCCTCCAAACTGATCTGCAGTTCTCCTGTTGGGAGGATAAGAAGTTCCCCACTGGGACAGAAGTAATAGCAATATACTTGGTACTGCAGATAACTCTGCTTCAAGATCTGTTTGGTTCATATTTTGCTGTCCTCAAGACTTGTTTTTACCCAGAGTTGAAACAGAGAGAAAAAAGTTATTTACTTCTGAACTATTAACTGTTGTTTCCTTAGAACTCAGGAGACAGTGATGTAAAAAAGCCCCCAAAGTTTTAACAGACTGATCTAGTTTACCTCAATTTTTTCATTCCAGGGATCAAAGTTTTTATAATTTTTGTAATTTGCTCTTTATCTGGTCCAGATTTTTGACTTAGTTTGATGCCCAAACCCTGAAACAATATTACATGGGATGTTGGATCAACGCTAAGAGTTGAAGCACTGCTGTGCACCATCCACTTTTTACCTATTTGTGCAGTAATTTTTTCCTACCAAAGTGATCCACTTTTCACCAATTTCTTATTTATTACAGCACTTGTTCCCAATCTTAAAGTCAACTTCAGATAATGATGCTACACTCCGAAGTTATTGCACCTCTCCTACTTTGGGATTAATTGCAAATTCAGTTAATGTATTCCATCCAGCTCCTTCATGAAATATTTGATCCATGCTAAAAGGTCATAACCCTAATGCATTCCGCCAGTACTACATTTCAAGAACTGTTCAGAAAAAGAAAAAACCCCTCAGCTTTAACTGCATATTGTACAAATTGACCAGCTGTCAAAGCAATTAGAAACTGGAACCACTGTTGCACCACATAATTATTAAAGTAAATGCCTGCTGATCTGAAGTTTGTGTGTATTGTATGTCGTGTATAATCTCTGAATAGTGTTTGTTAGCAAAGACTCTTTTGTGGAAGGAAGTCTGAGTAGTGTTTGCCTCCCTGAACCTTACACCTGTACAGTTGCTTCCTTCATCTTCCTTCTACGCTCCACTACATTAAATCCCCGTTATTATTTTCTATACCATTCCCACTTCTCCTTCCTGCCTCCCTCTGTGTGCTTTCCCTCAGTTAGGCACATACAGACTTGTCAGACAGTGCTGTGGTGGCTGCCTGAAAGCCAAATTTAAATTTTTAACTGGAGGATTCATACACAGGTATTACTCTTGCTGGAGGCAACTACTTATGGTTTTTCTTTTGTTCAAGCAGCATGCCTTTTTCCCAAAACTACTTAAGATTAACTTTTGCTGAATGCTCAAACCCCACTGCCCAACATATCTAAGGGCTCAGAAGGTTTCAAAACAATCTGAAGAAGTATGGGAAAAAGACAAAACATGATTGCAGGAGCTCGTTTGCTTAGGATGACCACCAGAAACAGTGATCCTCCTGAGAAGAACCCAAATACTCAACTTTATGCCACTTTAAACTAGTAATGAGAATTCAGTGAGGAGGCACTATCTGTGCATTAAAAGCAGAATTCATCTATCACTGTGAAGCAGTTCATTGCCATTTTAATCATATTAGGAAAAATCATGGTACCAAAAGTGCAACATAAGGCTGCCCAAGCAGTATGAGTTTGTTCCCTTCACACAGACATTGGCAGAGTTTATCTACCTGGCAATATACTGTATTTTCCACAGGACTCCCCTCCCAGAGTATGGAGCATGCAACAAGCAGTTCTGGAGCAATGATTTAAGTACTTGCCACACGATAATACACTGTTGTGGTTCCACCCACTTTTTATTTTTATAATGGTGTTATCCCCAGCAATTATCATCACAGTTTCTGACCACTGAAAGATCCTTAGACTTTTTTTTTTAAAGCAGATAAGAAAATTAAAGCATAGAAACCAAAACAGGGTAAACAAACCTGCCTTAGTCTACTTAAGAACTAAAAAAATATCTGAACCACTGAAACACAGTTTAATAGAAAATACTTTAACAGTTCTTAAATGCTTCTCCTCAGCTTGAATAACAACTGTAACACAAAAATTCAGGGCAAAGCATATTTCTGCCTATTAAGTAATACCTTCTAGTTGTTTTTTTTTTCAGTATCAAAATATTAAGAGCTGTACTGGCTTTGTCCATATGATTTTGTAACCACCTCATGCAACTAAAACATCCCTCAAGTTATTTTTCCTTCTGTCCTCAAACTACGCCACAGTAATGCCATCCACTTTGGACCAGATATGAAACTATCATGTTTCCAGTCCCTGCTTTTGACTTTCATTATAGCAAATTCTGTTTCTTTCAAAGTATGAAAGCAAAATTGTATTTGAAGTAAGTCCTAAACATTAAGCACCTGGTTATTAGTATTGGAGTATTTGATCTACCTACCAGTCAGTCCTATTTTCCTTGTTCTGTTGTAACATTCTTCCTTTTCTTCATTCTACTTATTGCTCATCTGTGAGGCTTTGAAACAGAGCTGTCATCCTCTGAGTTTTTAGTGTGCACTGCATATCTGGATTGCAGTCATGGCTATAATCTTTAAGCAGTATCGTAACACAAACAATCTCTAAAAAAGCAGCTTGCTGAAGAATGGCATTATGAGACATCAGCAGCAGCAATGCATGATGAGCTGCTGCTCAGTAGTATTCAGGCTACTTAAAATTCAGCATGGTTTCAAAACTGTTTAAAGTATTAAAGCAAAGTTAAAACATTATGTTCCCCAGATAATGAGCAGGAACAAGCTGATTATCTTGCATCAGAATCCTGCTGACAGGCAACAAGTGCTGTCTCAACCAGCCACAAGATGGAAGATATCTGAAGCAGGAGAGGCCTTTTAATTCAAAGAAAAGCTTAAATCATTTTTCACAGTTAAAAAGCCAAAATACCCACTGTGCCTTAACAAATTACGTTGAACTGCAGTCACCACATTTTCAATTCTTTAGTTTGAGCTTTGCACCATTACCTCGGCAGTGTAACATGTAAATTTCTTTCACCTGATGTAAATAAATGGCAGGCATCTACCTATCAATAAAAGTTTCTTGACATTGCTGAAATTCCCTTTTTGCAAAAAAAAAGAAAAACCTACTTGAGAGAGCATTTTATTTTAGAAGGTGGTTGTGGCTTGGGTGGTTCCTACTATTGTTTTAATTTGTTTTGATTTCTCGTCTTTTTTTTTTTAAAGAGAACTCTGCCTCCTACCTACTCGCACAACTGTAACAACACACTAAGTAAAACAAGCACCTTTTTACACTGTCACTTTTTTTGCAAATATAGGAAAAATACATACCCACAATCTGGGGCTGGGCACCACCTACAATCAGGATCTGCAACCAGCCATCGCCTGAGCATAAACTCTTCATATTTTTCCATCAAGATGTCATCATTTAATATCAAACGAATATCATGAGGATTAAAACGTTCTGAGCATTCTGGGCAGCTAATATTAACTCTGCTCTCAGAGATTTCTATCCGGAGATACTGACGCAAGCAATCCACACAAGATCTATGGTGACAAGTCATTATCTCTGGGAACCTGTCCTTGGAGTGCCGCAAAAGGCACAAGGGGCATTCCATGAAATCTCCGCTTGGTTTGCTGCAAGAGGTTGTTCCGTTATCAGAAGAGGTACACGTGGAGAAGATAGAGTTCTTGTCTGTACACATTTCTGAATGAATACTTTCAATACTTGCAATTCCATCAACACCTCCATTTAAATCCCTAGACTTGCGTTTCGTGTCTTTTTTTCTCCGAAAAAGCGAGCCCAATGAAATTCTTCTTTTCTTTGGTGCCTTTTTAACCGATGGCAAGCTCACAGAGGAAGCAGAAGACTGGAGGTCCCGATCAGAGCCCATTTGCCGATGTAAACTCATGTCTAGGTCACTCATCAGAAAGGGGTTAAATTTCATATACAATCCTAATCATTTTTAAGGATCAAACAGAGGCAGAGGACACAGGCATATTACTATGTAATCCAGTTTGAGAGTCTTCATGCAGAGAATTCACATGTATCTACTTCCAGCAGATTCTTCAGAAGAACTCCCTGTGTTCGAAGGAGAGATAAAAAAAAGAAGGATTAGAATCACAACCACCACTATTGGTTCTGAAAGGTCACAGCACTCTAATGACCTCCTATTCCTATTACTACCACCTTTTCCTCACCATCTAACCCAATATCTCTTTCTGTCAGTATTTTCTAGCCTTTACATCCTTCTTATCTTAACAAGCCTGAAACTTCCTTCTGGTCAAGGACTATCTTTGTTACATTTAATCAGTGCAGAGAATGGCATCTGCACTCCCTTGCTCCCTTGTGTGTGCATGTTTCTATGCATGTGTAGAAATTACCAAAACTCAGGGTGACAACTAAGCAAATGTGGAAGTTCTTCTGTAAAGCTTAGCAACAGGCTTACAGCACTGGAAACTTTTCTGTTTTCTCTACCTTACATATTTTGACATGTGATAAGGTCAAGTACAAATCCAATACAGTTAATTAAAAGAAAGATTTTTCAGTGTGTTTTGAATCCATTTAGACTGACAGCAAAAATTAAATCACTGTGGCTAAACAGCTCAAGATATTCTCAAAATCTGAGGGTTCTCAGAGAAGTATGCATATTTATAGCATAAGGCATCTGAATATTTCAGAGAGCAGAGCTGCAGAGTGAGTGACAGCCAACACTGTTTCACTATACAGAAGTTGAAGGGCATGGCAAAGACTATAGTTAAGGTGACAACAAATGAATTTTTTATTAGATGTATTTCTTTAAAAACAAAAAAAAAGCTTCCAAACGAGATTCCCATCACGTATCAAACTTGTTATTACCTATGTACAAGATGACACCAAGGATTTCCTTCTGTTCTCTGCTGCCTAACTCACTGCAGACTGAGAAAGAACTCTTCCCATTTTCCTCTGTCAGAGGAAAAAGTGGCAGACTATCTCCAACCAAAACAACTAACTTCTCCCTAAACATGCAGCTATTCCCACTTCTTGGAAGCGTCACTGCACAAGAGGAATTTTTTTAACTTTTGGTGAAATGCATCTGTAACAGAAGATTAAGAAGGCATTTCTTATGTGGCATGAATGTTGCATATCTGCATGCAACAACTGCCAGCTTCTTTTCTTACCTCAGTGCTTCCCAACTTACCCCCCAGAAAGGTGTGAATGAGTTTCTATGACTTTACCAAAAGATAAAATCAGAAACCGGATAGTAAAACTAAGTCCAAAGGTAGAAACAAAGGAATGTAGAGATGAATGCCTCTGTTTGTAAGAGCTAAGCAGTCTGCAACCTGGTTAGAGACTGGCACAAATCCAAACACGTGCTGTAGTCTCCGGAATGGGATCACTGAGCTGCTTGGGTCAACACTAGGGAAGTTTCAAAGGACGGCTGACCAGCCGTGGAAACAGGAATCCCTGTCCAAAGAGGAACCACAGAAATAGCCCCTGGGCTGTCCATCTCACCACAGCAATGCATGCAGCAGGACTCACTGCAGGGCCCACTTCAGACCACCACAGGTAGCTATTCTGTATGCAGTAGCAGGTAGCCAAAACAACACTACTCAAATTAGACTACCAGCCAGTACAGCAATACTCCACAAGAATACTACTTTCCTCATGCATAAAAATTAAAAAGAGATAAAAGGAAAACAAACAAACAAACACCAACCAAAAACCCTATACATCTCCTGGTTTTGATAAAAAGAGGTCTCACATTTTGAGCCCCCAGAGTTTTTTTGGAATTAAAAAGCCACTACATTCTGTTTTTCAAATGCTGAATTATTACTGCTTTCTCCTTTTTTTTCTAATAAAGGAAAATATTACCACTGTGAACATATTAAAAAAATAATCTTAGTTTACTCCCAGAGTCTAAAATAAAGAGTCCAAATATTTCAAGAACATAACATACTCTTCCTTCCCTCCTAAGGGAACATTTTTAGTTGAAAAATCTAGTCAAAAGGAATCTTGGATGCTTTACCTGCTCCTGTTCCCAAAACAAATTTAATAATTTTGCAGCCGCTGTTTCTCATTAAATGAACTAAAACATTCCCTGACCTAAAAAAAAAACAAAAAAAAAACAAAAAAACCCCACCCAAAAACAAACAAAAAACCCCCCAAAAACACACAAACAAAAAAAAAAAAACAAAACCAAAAACAAAACCAAAAAACCCCAAACAAACAAACAAAAACCCCAACAAAAACCCCAAATAAACAAACAAAAACCGCAAACAAACAAAAAACAAACAAACAAAAAAGTGAAAGTGAAAAAACCTGCTCCATAATTTTGACAGAAGAAGACATCCTTCCCTCCAGGATCTTGGTATGATATATCATAGATAAACAGAACTGGTAGACAGTGTCTGAAATATACTACAGATACAGCCCATGGATGACAATAAATTATATTTATATGTTCAGAAGTGCAAGAATAACCATAAAGTCACTTTCATAATTGGATAATTACTAACATTGGTATGTTCACACATATAGTGCCAGGGCAGAGGAAAGTGCCATCCTCCTAAACCAGAAGAGTTCATGAACAAAATGAACAGCAAGGAAAGCATTCATTTCAGGCAAAAAGTCATTTGTTGTTGTTTGTTTTGGTGGGGTTTCTTTGTGTTTTTGTTTGTTTTTAAAAATAAAATAGAAAAAGGTAGGAAGTAAACACAGTAACACAGCCAAGTCTATGACTACAAGCTTTCCCCTCCTCCCTTTCTCTGGAGAGGAAAGAATGTGTATTACAGCATTTCTGCCAGTTCCAACAGATGTACAAAATCGAGAAATAGCAGCTCTGGTGATGAACCAGTTGTACTTTTTTTTTAAATAAACAAAGATTCTCCCATGGTGTAAAAAAAGAGACCAGTATGTCCCACAGTTCTCTTTGCATAATGGAATCTGATAAGCAGCCTCTCTAAAATAGAAGATTGCTCTTCTAAGGAAAATAGTTCAGCTTTGACAGGATTGCTATGTACTAGCAGGTAGCCAACTATTTCAGACAATCATCAATTATGCCCTTTAGATTTAAAAAGCATAAAACTAGTTTTAAAAGCCATGCTCTTCCTTATTTAGTAATTTTGGACTGACATTCTAGTGACGTTCAAAGATGACTTTGCTGAAGTGAAAAGACTCAGCAGATGATTTATTACAGGAAAAAATGAAGACAAATGTTACAATGCTAATAATGATCAGAGCTGTACAAAATCATAAATGCTTTACTAGCGCAATCTGGAGCACTGGCCAGTTCTCATGTTGCCCAACCCAACACAGCATCTGCATGTTTCTGCTGACAAAATGAAGTAAAAAACACTTGATTCTGTACAGCCAGAGAACACAATGCCCATATTATTCCAGTCACAATGAGTCCACATGAAGAGGATATGCTGTTTGCAAACTGAAGCTCCAAAATCCAACTACTTGAAATGAGCTGAGACACACAAACTACAGTAAAAATAAACAATTTGATTTTGAGGCAACATCCTTGCAAGTTTTGCATTACTCTAACTGACCATTATAAACTCTGTCAATACACAGAAGAAACTAATATGGGCAACAGCAAAGGGACAGAAAAAACAGAGAGTGCAAATCCTAAAAATGTAAGTTCACCACTGTTCTCAACATTTCCTCAAAAGCACTTACTGATTACAGAAAAGCCGTATTTCTGGCTTCCCGCCATGCCCAAAGCCCTACCACAAATCTGAATTCCAGCCATGCTTTGCATTCTGCTCGTGCCACAGACTTACCACAAAACACAAGTTGCCACAATACAAACACACCTTGTCATTTGAAGATGCATAAATGACATTTACAGTTGCAACTCACCTAAAGCTCAGTATTAAGCTGCTATCTGTTCCTTCTGCAACGCCGCCTAAACTATTTGCTAGGAAAACCTAATGAGCACGCAGCTAATTTCTTTCCATAGTTCTTTTAGACCATGCTCCTTTAAGAAAACGCTATTGCTGATCATATAATGAAAGGGGAGGGAAAGGAAATGGGAACAATCTTGCAAAGGGAGATGATTTCAACTCAAGAGACAACAGGGATGACAAGTATTTTCTAATATGGCTCTCCACAGCACTATCTTTGCTTCTCTCATCAATTTCAAAACACTCTGGAAATGCTCTAAGGGCAGCTGAGAATAACCCTGCTGATTTTGCAAGGGAAGAGTGACAAAGGCCTACCTCCATAAGCCAGCTGCTGGGGGAGACTAGCTGTCTCATGCTCCTAACTGTCCTCCAAACAGACCAGAGGCACAAGCTCAGCATGCTCTTCCATTACATGCTCAACCTGGTATAGATGGGCAAAAAATCAGAATCTGCCATCAGGACAAACAGTTTCACATATGTTTGCAAAACAAAGGCAAGCTCAAACATTTGTGCAGGAAAGGAAAACCCATCATAAACATAGATGTAACTACATCCTCAGTAAAACCTCTTAAATATTCCCTTGTGTAACTGGTGCTTAAATGGCAAATCTAGACTTCTCCTGTTCCAAACAAACTCTCTTTGTGTCAGACATTTGCTCCTCCAATGATTTAACCAAGCACCAAGTCTGTTAGCATACTGAAAGCTACTTCTTTATTAAAGCTGACTACTAACAGCTTCCTTTCTGATACTTGCAGTTCCCAACATCTATACTCTCTAGCTGCTTTCTGAAAAGCACTAATCCAGCTTAAAGAGACCTGTGGGAAAAAAACAACCTTCGGAGCTTGAATCTCAACCACCATCACACATCATTCCTGCCTCCCTCTTTCAATGAGCATCTCCTGTCAATCACACAGCATGCTAAAATTTCTAACCTGTGATGTTCTTAACACAGAGGTATCTCTAATTATTTAAAACAGGCATCAAAACCAAATTTTCCTTTTCATTTAATCTATTGTCTAAGAAGTATAAACATAGTGGAATAAAATGTAAAATAAAAATATGCAAAAGCTGAAGTTCTAAATGAAATACCAATGCACAGGATTTTGAAACAGCAAGCAAGTACCTAATTTCAATGGCCATTCTTTAAATGTCAGCTCATTCCACAACCATATTTAAAAGTGGGGGGAAAATACAAACACTTTCACCTGAGGATTTCTAAAAGAATATACCCCCTACTTCTTTTACTTCCCTCAAGCTCAAGTATACGTCTAGTATTGCTTACTTTAAAGAGTGAGGAACAGGCTGGAAAAGTTAAACATCTTTGACAAGTTTAAATTTTGACAACTTATGTGCTTCTGCAACTCTCTGTCCCATTAAAAACATCTCACCATAGTCATGTCAATGCACATGGTGTCAGGGCATGTTAGGACTGTTACTTGGTTTTATTACAGATGATTTAGTACAAGCAGAACCAACACTTGGCAACTGGAAGAAACCAGATGGAAATTATGTTGAAACAACAAAGGTTCTGGCAGAACCTTTATATGCACTAAGATGAAAAATAAAATCCCTTAATGGTAACATAATACAGCATATTGGGTTAGGCATATGCATATTGTGCAGGTGAAATGTTTAACTGCAAAAATTAGCAGAATACCTTTATGACTCCTTCAGAACATTTCCCTTCATAAGGTAAAATCAAGAATAGCAACATCTTCCATGTAATTTTTCCAAGTTTGTAAAGACAGTACAACTTAATTTGTTTGGCATTTTTGATGTCTTCTAACTTCAATTTCTAATAAAAGGTGAAATAAAGGGTTGATAGTATTTGGATTAAACTGAAAAGTTAATTCTACAAAAGAAACTTAACACATTTGTATCAGAAGATTTCTCAAGCTTTTAACACAAACTCAGATGTGCAGATACTTATCAAACATTTACAGTGATTTGTTACAGCATGATGTACAGGATGCAAAAAAAGTCATCAAAGCCTCATAAATAATTCACTTAAATCAAACTGAACTGTATAAAACTACTTTCAATACATACTCATGTAAATTTTACTTCATTATTACTATTCTCCTTCAATAAAGGGTACCAATATGGTAGTTTACATTTTATGAAAGTTTTACCTTTCAGACATTTTTGCAGGAAAAGATCTTTTACTTTCTATCCAGCTTTGTTCTAAGAGCCAGGTATGTGAATGCTTTTCTTGAAGCATGAAGAACATTTATTACAAAAGCTACAGGAATCGCTCCTACTAGTAGTAAATCCTTTCCGGAGTGAAAATTACTTGATCATTTAGCTAATTACATCTCATTTCTTTATGCCTACAATGGACTATTGATAGTTGCAGAGGCCATTATTTCCAAAACAGAATTCCCAAGCCCACAACTAACCCAAGTTCTTAAAAACCTTTAGAAAGTTGCCATGTGAAGATTTAAACTTCACCTATCATCTTTAAATGACAGAAGAATGGTTGCAGTGAAATAATATCACTTCTTTAATTTATGTGAATACAAAAGGCTTGGAGCAGAGCTCCCAGCAAGTACTATACCAAGCATTCACTCACTAATTTCATGTTGGAGCTCACAGTGGGCTAGGTGAAGGCGCTGACAAGATCTGGGACATGCCCGTAGCAGCACAGTAAGCAGAACATGGTAGGGCCCTTATCCCAAATTTGAGAGGAAGTCAAACCCTCTGGAATAAGCCAGCTTGGCACATGCAGGCCATTAGACCAGTGCCAAGTGAGGAACAAGGGGTCTTCCAGGAGCAAAAAGAATTGCTTTAACAAATGAAAGTTTCTACAATGCAGAGTCAGTTTACTTTAGGGAAAATCTTCTAATAATTAGTCTCTCCTGACTTCTTATGGGGAGATTTAGATTAGATGCTAGGAAGAAATTCTTTACTCAAGAGGATAGTAAGGCAGTGGTACAGGTTGCCCAGAGAAGCTGTGGATGTCCCATTCCTGGAAGTGTTCTAGGCCAGGTTGGATGGGGCCCTCTGATCACCTCATCTAGTGGGTGGTATCCCTGCCCATGCAGGACAGGGGGGTTGGAGCAAGCTTATCTTTAATGTCCCTTGCAGCCCACATAATTCTATGATTCAATGTTTTTAAAAACCCCTGATAATCATGCATACTATTATACAAGAATTAAGAGAAAAGCATTTGTGAGACAGAGATTAAATTATCTCTACTGCACTGTTACTATGTCTCAGTTTGTTCTGACTGCATTTCATTTTTCCTTAAGGTCCTGTGTCAATTATCTGGAAACTCTATTTTCACTTACAGAACAAAGCAATATTGTTTGTAAAACAATGACACAAACAGACTGATTATGAACCCACTTGGGCTCAAGGCCTGAGAGAGTCACACTGATCAGGCAAAAAAATCGAAAGATTGACAGTATTCAAAATACAGAGAAGCCTACAGAATTGCCAAAAGTGAACTGATATACAGTGTTCTGTCTTAAAATTCCCAGTGGTAAGTAGCACATGACAAACCAATGCTGACAGCTAGAAGAATCTTGAACAGCTTATTAAAAAAAAAGGTTATGCTTCTTCCTTAGAAATTTATGAGCAATACATCCTGTATCATGTGTCCATGACAGCTGCTATTAGGAAAGGAAGTCTTGCAAGCTGCTCAACTCATTCTGAAAGTCTCCGAAGAAATGATTGGCAACTCCAGCAAAACTGTTCCTCTTGCAGATAATGCCTCTAAAGAAGAGAGTACACTCAAAGTGTGTACACTGTCAGTCTGGTGGCAAAAGGGAAAGAATTCCTTAAATTCTAAAAACATTAATTTTCCAAACCAGCAGCATTAAATCTGGGTATATTGTGTGCAGTGGTCGACCAAAGCTAAGAACTCAGAGGAGAGATGCTTTCTATTTGTGTATCTGCAGGCCTGCCTCTGTTGCAAATAAGACTATTTGCAGTTTTCCCTTATCTAACTCAGCAGAGCAATCTTAGTTCAACCACGCACCACTTGGGGGTCAAAAGCTTCTCCTGTGCACTGTGGTGCATTATGCAAACAAATGTACACCAAACTCTGCCAAGAGGAAACTGAAGTCTTGGAAACACTGAGGGGAAAAAACCCACAACAAAACCAAACAGGAAGCAAAACAAAAATCACCAAAACATTTGACTATTTTAATCCTTTAATCATTAAAATCCTCACACTAGGACAATGTTTTCTTTGCAAAAGTAATTGGAGTGTATTCTCTTAGTGCAATGAGGAGCATATATTTTCACTTCTGAATATAGTGGAGAGATTTATTTTTTGTATCCATATCTATATATAGACACATAAGCAATATTCTAAAATATTTGACTACCTAGTGGTCTGAAAAGTGAAACCAACACTAAGAGATTTAAAAACTGCACAAGCTGCCTCTGCTAATGTACCAAAAAAAGAGGTTTAATCTAACTGTATTAATACTTTCATTCCTGCAGTTGCTTTTTATTGCACACTATACATTGCAAAATAATCAGAGTAAAGACATACACCAGTGAAATAACAAAAGACGGTTTCTGTTTCCTGCAGCGTCACCAATCCTGCAAGTGGAAAACATTGCAACACTTCTGAATGATGAGATAATTTCTACAGAAAACTGTTCCAAAATGAAAATACCCAATACCAACAAATTTCCAGAATAAGAAGATTTAATTTCAGGTCTGTAATTTAGCCTGGTCAAACAGTAATGGCTACATACTAAGTTCTGACAAGCTTTTGTTTTCAAGCAGGTTTACAAGTTAGCCCCACTATAAAAGCAAACCAAATAAATTGAACCAAGATACAAGGTGGGACAAATACTGTAATAGAGGATCTGGAACCATGAGCAGGAGTTCCAGAGAGAACCCATAGAATTTGAACAGCATACCAGAGACAGCAGCTTGAGGGGATATAGAAGAGGTTACAGATTGCAATTCCTGGCTCCTAATGATCTTTAAATTCAGCAAGAGCTAGAGTTTCTGTCTTGCGCTGAGAGAAGATATTATTGACTGACTG